>CM076445.1:32970000-34170000 GCA_038419695.1 Scomberomorus guttatus | reverse complement strand
CCTTAACATCTGTGCTGGTACACCCAAAGACATGGTCGAAACAGGGGTTACAAGCACTCAAATTAGGGCTGTCATGTATAATCAGAATTCAAAGAAAAACTGTCAAAATGTGGGGAAAAATGTAATATTTCATCTGTAACAAAAAACTGTGACATAATAATCTCAACTCAGTCTAGATTTGAATGAACATTCACAGTGTAAGTGCAATAGGTCATCCCTTCTACTCCAGCCGAGCTGTTGTTTTTCTCTGTTTTAACCTCTTGTTGTTACATGAATGAAGTTCCACACTTAGGTTAGTTTAGATTATCTTATTACACTAATTGTGATTACCTGAAACTTCTTTATCTGCAGTGTTAGTTGCTTAATCATACTTTAAACCTGCATTAACTGATTTTTTTGGCCACTTGGGGGCAGCGGAAACAAGTTGTGAACACAACATTACATATCAGCTTTTAAGTTGATATGTTGAAACTTGTTAGCAAACAGTTGTTTATTTCCACATCCGGCAGTTACAGAGCAACATTATCATTCATTTAAAGTCGTGTTTCTGTCCACCTGGTGAATATAAGTCCAATATTCACTCTCTTTTAGCTCTGTTTTTGCTTTCTATCAACTTCTGAAGGAAATGTGTGGCTCTTTAGCTGCTAAATGCTCTGTTTGCTGTTTGGTGCTGAGCAGGTAGTGTACAGTGATTTTTTAGAGCTTTTTCTCTGAAAACAGCTGCCTGCTGCGGCCGAAAGCGACGCTATGAGAGCCCTGAGAGTGAACCAAAACAGTAAAGTTGCAGTCGGACACTTAAACAATGAGCTGAAACTCGCTATAAAGCCGAGGGGAACTGCAGAGTCGCTGATAATTCTCTGTAGATTCATCAATACAAGTAATACATTGTTTTTATGAAAAATATTAAATATAGCCACTTTAAATAAGGATACCTGTTTTTGAAATGAAACTCTGCTATCAACAAACTGAGAAATGGCCAAAGATAGAAACTTTAAGGAAGATTCCAAGATCAACAATTCAACACTTTTGAGACCAAAGACGACCAACCTTCTCTAAGTCTTCATCTATAATTTAATGAATTGATAATCAACTATTTAAAGCCCGACGAGCAGTTTTTACACCCCTCCAAGTTGCAGGGTTTTCCCAGTTTGGAAACTGTGCTGCCCCATTTCAGGTTGTATGAAGCACTCCCACAGGTACTCATTAGTATTGTTTACTTGTGAACCCAATGGTGCCATGTTGTCTTCTAATCATAGATTTTACAACACCTTCTGTACTCTGGCAGCACATACATCTGTGATCTTATGAAGAAATGTGCCAGGTCAACATTAACACTGAATTAATGTACAGTATTTCAGTATGGGAACTTAGTTGATGCTCAAAATACAGTAACTAAAGAATGTGAATAATTAAATAATAAAATGAATAATTTCAGTAAGTCCAATTTATTAATAAAAATACATCTATTTGCAGCTTGTGCAAGGGTTCAAGGTGCAGCAACCAAAATACAGAATACTGCATAAGATTTCATGGGATAAAATCAATAGCCTGCTTATTATGCCATGTCATGAAGCCGTGTAGCCTGAAGGAAACCTATCACAGCCTAACTCCATTTTCCAAGGTCTAAAGCGGGCACACAGAGACAACCATAACAGGGAAAACAGTCAATCAAAGAGCCTGGTGGATGTTTCTGTTCTAGTGTCTCCAGGATGATAAAAGTATCCAGGGGGATGGATGCTGAAATGCTGCCTTCAGGTGCTTGTTGTAAGCTTTTTATTTTAGAGTTCATGAAGTATGTTGGCAAAGAAATACAGAGGTAGTTTATTTTTAAATTGAGAACTCAATTATTATTATTATTATCATTAATAAGAATATCTTATGGGTTATCGGGTTATAAAATCTTTTTGGTTGGTATTCATCCTCCTCCAGCAAACGTCATCTGCAATTATAAATGTTATTGAGCTATTAATGAAAGGTTTCTTACAATAATCCATTATGCGTGCAGTTCTAAGTGGTATCAATAAATTGATTTTGGTCCAGATGCTCTGCAGCATTTTTTCAGAAGCTTGATGGTCACAATGCAAGTGTCATGCTGAAGGACGATAAACATCTACCAGGATTTTTTCCACAACCTGGCAACCCAAATGTTCATATTAATGGATTATTACTAATCTATAAAGAAATAATAAATTACCTATTAATCATCGATAAAGCCATTTAATCACTTATAAACCCATTGTATATATAAATGTAACAACTCATTTGTACATAATCATTTTGGATTGATTAAACATTTATTTTTTGGCAATTAAGGGTCATCAACAAAAATTGATTTATGAAACATTATAAAGCCATTATTTACAACTTATGAAGGGTGAAGTAATAGAATGTGTGCTATTAATTTATTAAAAATGAGTTGTGCATAATATTTTTGCCTTCATTTAATTTAATGTTTTTTTGTATAGGGACAAATATATAGCATGAACTAATGCCACATACCACAGCATTTCTAGCCTAAACTAGTTTGCAATGCCCGCCCCTAACATGTAGTTCCAGATAACTCAGGGTCACCGCCAGAAATTAATTTAGTAACCATTCATAAATTAATGGTTAATAAATCAGTTTGACGCGCTGGTTCAGGATGAGATACAAGCAGAAGGCAGAGGAAGAACGCTGCAGCAAGATGGTCGACATGTACAAACAAGGCGCCTGGACCAGATGGGAGCATGCGGACCCTCGCAAGATCACCTGGACAGACCTCTGAAGAGCTGAAGCATTGAGCATCAAGTTTCTCATCCAATCAGTCTGTGACGTTCTCCCAAGCCGTGGCTGGGACATGGCAAACACTCCAGCATGCCAACTGTGCCAGAAGAGGGGTACCTTGGAGCACATCCTCAGTTGCTACCCGAAAGCATTGGGGGAAGGGTGATACCGCTGGTGCCATGACAAAGTCCTAAGGTCTTTGGCGGACACAATCAGCACAGCGATTAAAAACAGCAAGAATCAGCATGCCCCCAAACAGTCCATCACCTTCATCAGAGCTGGGGAGATGGCACAACATCAGCCTAGCTCCTCAGGAGGGATTGTTGCCACCGCAAGAGACTGGCAGCCCCAAGTCAACCAAGGAAGGCAGCTCAAGTTCCCAGGAGACATTGCACTCTCACTCAAACTCCTTGGAGTAAAAGGACTGCAGTGCAGAAGAGCCATAAAGAACATTCTGGAGGCTGCTGAAAAGGCCTCATGGTGGCTGTGGAGCCAGAGGGGGGATCCGTGGAGCTTGTGTCCAAGCGCCACTTGGACACAAGTCAGAGGGTGGGCGAGGGTGTCTGATGATTAAAGACCCAAAACATACTATGACCCCAGGTTCATCAATTAAGACGTGTCCAAGTAGCACCAGAAGATGTATTCTTGAACTAATAAAGCCATATAACTTTTGAGTTACAACTTTTAAATCTTTCACAAAGGCTGCAATATTGGTAAGTGGTACTATCAATTTACTGGGAGAGAAAATATGCAACAACTCAATTGCACATTCTGACTTGGCTTCACTAACATGAATTTCCAGAGCACTTGGGGTCACCACCAAAAATACAATATTATATTAATGAACCATTAATCATTTTTCTCTTTCTTTTAAATCACTTCTCACAACTTTCTTTCTTTCACTTACCACACTGTTTTTTTTATTTCCAACATGTCTTATCTGTTTTATTGTTTTTAGGAGTCCGTTATTTCCAACGGCAAGTGAATGCAGCACGGAGGTAGAGCGGGACTGCGCGAGCGCCCTCCCCCCTCCCGCTTCTCCCCTCCATCCCGCGCAGCTCCGCGCGAGTGCCCGCCGGTGAGGGCGCGCGCACGGGAGGTGGCGGGGGGTTGTGCTCGCTCCTGCTCTCTCTGCTCTCTGACCCCAGTGGCAGCTCCGACTCACTGCACTCCGGCTCCCCCTCCGTCAGACCGAGGCTGCTCTCTCTCTCTCTCTCTCTCTCCCCCTGTTGTCTGTCAGTGTCTCTCGCCCTCCTCTCTGGCTCTCTCCCCCTCGCTCTCTTGTCTGGTTTCTTTCCACAGGAGCCAGCCGAGGTCCCGCCGGGTCGAAGGTTCTGCCCTACCCGCCCAGACAGCCGCAACCCCCGGACGGCCGCGTACAAACCTGCCCGCTCCCCTGCTGCTGCCGCATGGACCCGCGTCTCTCCGCCGCTGCTGCTGCTGCTGCTGCCGCCGCCGCCGCCGCGTAGAGGGCGACCCCGACCCGACACTCTTCCTCCGGCCAGATAAAAAAACGCACAAAAAAAACCCCACACGACGAAGGTAGAGCAACCTTTCAGCTTGGCTTTGAAAACCGAAGAGGGAGGGAGGGGAGTGAAAGGAGACGGGGAGGAAAAAAAAAGAAATTCCTGACACAAAGCCGTCGGTTTAGAGGTGGCTTGTCATTTACGAGGAAGAGCAAGAGGTTAGCGCGGCGGTGCTCTGACACTGACCACCTTTGGGTGTTTTTTTTATTATTCCAGGAGCAGAGTTCAGGACTGCACGGACCTTTCTTTTTGTGTACATTTCTGCAAGCGGCGCATAGCAAACATCGTGTATGTGCATGGTTTCAGAAAGGGTCAATTTATTCGCCTTTACCCCCTCTCTCTGCTTACCGGGAGTGATTTCTACTCGTGAAGTTAGCTATATGCTGTGTATCGGCGCTCTGTTTATTCACCGACAGGGCTGACAATGTGTGTGTGTGTGTATGTGTGTGTGTGCAGCACCGCCAAAGAAAAGCAGCTCAGTGCGAAGCTACAGCGTGCATAATAAAAAAAAAAATCCACTGCCAGAGCAGGTTTAGCACGCTAAGCTAGAGAGCTAGTTGCTGCTACTGTAGCCATAAGGTAGAGACAGACAGGCGAGCAAGGCGAGTTTCAGCAGACACACACATACACACACACATGCATAGACACACACACACCGACTGCACACGGCGAGGAGACTGTGAAGCATGCAGCACACAAATCCAGTTTTTCGGCCTACATTAGCAAAAAAAAAAAAGGGGGGCACATTTCTGAGCAGCAGCAGCACTTCAGGTTTTAGATTTTGCTGAGGTGAAGTGTGTGCACGGCATCTGACAGAGCAGCTTTTAATTGAAGAGAAATAATTTTTTTTAAGGCCCAGGGAGATCTGCAAACTTGTTTCTCATGCAAGCCAGCAGCAAGGACTCTTTGGAGTTGGAATAATATCATTTAAACTCTAATGTTAAGAGCTAAGGTGTAGTTTGAGCTGCTTGAACTCAGTTCAAGTTCAAGAAATTGAGTTTTCCCACCTTTTTTTTTCTAGGCTGGCTTAAATTCATAGCACACATCATTGGAAAGTAGCATCCAGCTGACCCAGAAAACATAAATCAATGCTTTTGTGAAAATAGGACAGGGTTTTTTAGTTTAAATTGGAGGGTTGTTTGCTTTAAAATATTCACCGACTGGAGTTCACAGCCTTTTTTACTCACCACTGCATCACAGGATTTAACCATCAAATGAACTCCGGAGCTGTTTGATTTCCCTCCAAAAAAAAAAAAAAAAAAAAAAAGATGACAGACTTGTTAAATTGAGGGCAATTTTTTTCCCTTTCTTCTTCTTCTTCTCGTGTTCGTGGCTGCATCCGGAGGTCTGGTATAAAAAGCCTGTCAAGCCCACAGTGGCCACTTTACGATCAGTCAGGGAGGTCAGACAGTAGGGAGGCTCAGGGTCCAAGGAGACGTTGCTAAGCCCGGTGAGTGAGCTCTAAAGATGCATATCCACGTTTGCCGTGCATCGCTTTAGCTGCAGAATTTAAGGAGTGAAAGTCTGTTTTTACCTAATTCAGGCTTTTTACGGCAATACAAAGACACCGGAGCAGTTCAGCTGACAGATTAATTGGTTCATTGCAGAATTAGAGCACCGGGCCTTGAATAACAAAAGCAGAACTTTTCCTTTATTTTTGTGTGTTTTTCTGGGGGTAATTGTCAGCGGGGGAAGCAAAACTGTTTTGTGCATGCATTGTGAAGAATTTTGTGTTTTCCTAAAAAGGCTTTGCAGCTATTTTAACACCAGCAGAAATTATTTAATCATTTAATTTCAACAAGCTGATGCCACAGAGGCCACGCACACAGTAATTTATACATTTGAATATACTAGTTTGCTTTAAAACTAACCGGATTACGAGCAGCAGAGCAGCAATTAAAAAACGTGCCTCCCAGATTGTCAATTGTCCCTTTTACAGTCCAGTGTTTGAAAGAGTAGTTATGTGCAAACTTTTAACAAGCAATTATTATTCTCTTAAGGAAATGCCATATTGTTTGAAAAGGTAGAATAAATCTGCTAATTATGTTAAAGTTGCCTCACTGCATTTTGCAAATTAGAATTGTATGAAGAATGGTTTGATGAGCTGTTTTGGGAATTTATTGCATGTTTTTTTATTTTACTTTTACCGTGACGCAGCAAAAAAGCAATTTCAGTTTGTGCTCTTCTGAAATCACACAAGAAAACTGTAATTACAACATGTATATTAACGTTATTTATGAGTCAGTAGAATAGATCACCTCCTTCACTGCTCAATATTTCAGCTCAAGAAAGCCACATAACATGTTAGTTTTTGCTTGTGCACTTTATGTTTTGAACAGTTTAAATGTTTATATGTTTTTCCTGTTTATGTTCTTGCCATGTAGTGCGTTCAGAGGCGGGTGCATGCCTTGTGGTCCTGTTTAAAGCAGCTGATGTGTGTGTGTGTGTTCTCCTGTCGGTGCAGACTGCAGCGTGTTGTGGTCGTGAGTCGATCAGCCGGGTCTCTGCTGTCGCTGCTGCTGGGAGACTTCCTGGGCTTCTTGAGCGGGTCTGAAGGATGACCGCTGCACGGCTCGCTGCTGAATCCCGGTGAACGAACGGCGTCTCATGTCCAAACGGCGGAAGGATGGCTCATGGCAAAGTGACCATCACGGTGGACGAGTACAGCTCCAACCCCACACAGGCCTTTACACACTACAACATCAACCAGAGCCGCTTCCAACCTCCACACGTCCACATGTAAGTGCACACGCATGCTCACATGCAACTCTGCAGATCACCTGCCAGCAGCTGGTAAACTAAAATACCTTTTTTAGCGGCCAAAACCAATTCATATGTTTTTGTTTTTTTAATTAAATGTGAAATCCTGCCTGTTTTAGATGTGATATCATATACAGTATAAAGACAGAGTCATATACTGTATATACTCTTACTTACTTTTAAGCCTACACTCTTTTTTTATCTTGACCTATCACTTATTTTATGATTTTATATTTTATCTCTTTTTTTATGTTTTGGTGGCTTCACAGTGGCTTTATTTAAAGTTATTCATTAATAATTCAGACAAATTTGACATTTTGAGGTGTAACAGGGGGCCAACCAGGACCCTGTGTGATGCAGAGTCTTTGTTTATCCTTTGATTTGATTTAATTGGCTCAAGTTCAGTGAGTGTATGGTGGCCAGCGTGGACAAACTTTGAGAACAGGCGGGGACCAAAAAGTTTTTAAACTGTACTGTGTAACAGGCTGGTGAACCATTGACAGTCTGTCAAATTTTTACAAAATGCAGCATTTGCACACAATCACACGCTGAAAACAAAAAACTTTTCATAGTTCACACATATTTGAGCAAAATCTGACTCGGATGTGTTTCCTCCCCGTCATGCGTCGCAGACGCTGCGCCGCTGTTTGCTGCAGTCTCACTATGAGACTTATCGGTTATGCCATGTTGTCATTGTGGTGCATGCACACTTTTTCCTCATTAGGGCGCTCTCTTTATTTATTTATCAGACCAGTTACTTAGTGTTGCTCTTGTCTGGTGTGGTTACGGTCTGCCTCTCATTAGTGGGTCAGAGCGCCGTGACCCGTCAGCCCTTCGCCACGCACACACTCAGCAGAGCGCTGTGTGTTTCATCGGCGGACAGAGCTGCGGCTCGCTTTGTGTCTTCTCCCAGTTACAGCTGTTTTATGCTTTTATAAAATGTTCGTGACTGATTGTTGGTTGTGGTTATGTGCACAGTGTGCTTGAGAAATTTTCTATTCACTCAGAAATTTTACCTGCAGCAGGGACAGGAAGTGATTTTAGAAGAGCTCCAGAACGCTGCCTCTCTGCTGTTTTCATCATCATTATAGAGGATTTGTTTGGCACTTCTTTTTATGTTGCTCTTTGGTTGAACTTTTATCCTTTGTTGGGTAATTTTGGTTGGATTTGGCTATTTTAGCGTGCATGAATTTTGTGTTGGAGAAAAGCCGACACACGCTCCACTGCCCTTTTTATAAAATGAAAATGACGATAAATCAAATATTTGGACAAAATAATGAAATATGATGCATGTTGGAGCTGATTATAGGCTTTAGAAAAACTAGAAGTTTATGATTTAGAAGGTTACACACCAAACGGGCATTAACATGAGAAGACAAATCCCATGACAACCCCCCCATACACTTATGTCCCCTGTAGACTTTAAAAAAAAAAAAAAAGATAAATACTACTGTAGATAGATTTATCTGACAGTAATGTAGACACAAAGCTGCAATCATTCAGTCCTGGCATACAGTTAAAATTGTCAAAGATAAAAACAGAGTAAAGTCTTTCTGTCATGGTCCTCGTAAAGGAAACAGTTTAAGATGACAGTTTAAAAAGATCGATAACAATCAAAAAAACAAAACCGACTTAAGATGGAATATTTAAGTATTTCTTTACCAAGAGTTTAAAAGTCTT
Source organism: Scomberomorus guttatus (assembly GCA_038419695.1). NCBI lineage: Eukaryota > Metazoa > Chordata > Actinopteri > Scombriformes > Scombridae > Scomberomorus > Scomberomorus guttatus. Next base: position 34,161,271 of record CM076445.1, on the reverse strand, counting down.
CCTTGTCTGCTGTTGCTTCAGAGATCCCGAAATCTTGTTTAATTGACAGACATCAGATGGGATAAACTGTAAAATCTTGACTTAGTCCTTCGTCCTGTACAGCAGCTCTCAGCTCGTCGTGTTGCTTGGATGTGGAAGGGAAGTGGCGTCTGCACCGAGTTGAACCTAGATGGCGGCCAGCGGGGTCGACACTTACAACGGGAGTTTATGTTACATGAAGAGCGACACATGGAAATCATGCAGATATATAAACATCATAAAGGAGACGTTTTTAGACAAACGCCAGACAAATTAGAGCCGGGTAGATTTTGGCAGCACTCTGAGATCGGTGCAGACTCCAGAGCTGAAAAGCAAAAGTCGACCATTCACCTCTCCTCACTTTGGGGAGCAACAACATCTGGCAAACAAGTTATTTCTATTTTGTTTACCTCAACACTCCCTCAACACTCTGCCTGGATAATCACGTTCCTGTAAACAGGATTATTTTGGGGAAATGGTCAAATTATGGAATCGTATAAACAGTTAAATGGGACTCTCACCTTCCCCCCGGTGTTTGTAGTGTTCACATAGTTGTGCCACTGCGTTGTTTTGGGATTCCTCAGCTGTGAGCAGGGCTGCCAACACAGCGAGCGTGGGTCCCTCCAATATGGAAAAGCAGACGAGGTCACCTAGCACCTTGTGTTACGTCAGTCCATTTTAACGGTTGACAAAGTCGGCAATAAATCAGGTCAAATACTCCAATATGAATCAAGGTTAACACTGGCCAGGCGGCACAGAGCAGATTCTGGTTTGATGTTTGAAGAAGCTCCCTCAATTATTTTCTTTTAAATGATCCAAATAGTAGTTAATCCAAACAATTTTCCTACTTAAAATCATGACAGAATGACCTCAGGAAGGCTCAATTTTTGCCTAAAATTGCAATGCTTATTATGAGGTCTATTATTATTTTCTGCTTCTTTGATTGACATTGACAGGTTGTGTTTTCAATTCCTTTTTTTTTTTTTTTCTCAAAGCCTTTTTTCTGCAGTGTGGCACCAGTTGACCATTAGTGAAGTTCAGTCGAAGAAGCGGCAGAGAAACCTCACATAAAGCCTCTTTTGTAGATTTAGAAACAAAAAAGTGGGAAAAGACTCTTAAAGAGGAAAAATCCTGAAAACGTTTAAAGTTTCTAAAAGTGGATCATCATCAGTCATCTGGAGAGAGTTACGTTTTATTCAAGACAACAACAAACAAGAAGAGATTGTGGATGTTTGCCTTCAGGTTGTAGCTGTAAAAAAAAAAAAGTAGCTGTTTATTAGGTGTATTTAGTAAAAAAGGATTTATTAAGAGTCAAACAGCAGGAGTGAAAACAAGATTTTCTTGCTTCTGCTTTGAGAGGCACGGCAGTGAAAGTGAAATAGTGGGTGTTAAGGTGCAGAAATGCAGTAAAATTTATCGGTGTTTATCTAAATATTTGGGATGATATTTTTTTGCTGCTGCTTTTTCCATCTTCGCTGTGGTAGTTTTTGTAGATGAAGCCCCTGTAGGAAGGGGATGTGTTGAGGCTGTGGGGCCTCTCAGCAGATATGTGTTTGGATAAATACATTAGGCTGTTTCCTGGCTTCCACAGAGCCTGCAGTGTTTTACTCTGTCATTCTTAAACTCAGACTGGGAACCCCGGGATCACACACACACGCACACTCCCATCAGCCCATCCCCCCACTATGTTTAAGTGCTTATAGAATACGAGCTCTGTTCTGGGAAAGTAAAGGCTTGTTTAGATTTGAGAGATAATGATCCGACTTGCTCGGGGTTCCTCTCTCTCTCTCTGCATCCAAAGTATTTGGACAAAAATAAAGTTGTTGCTTCTCTTAAAGAGAGAGAGAGAAAAACTCAAGTAAGGGGGTTGCCCACCTTTTGAAATACAATCCCTGCTAATGTTTTTACCCCCCCTAGAAGGAATATTTAGATTTCTGTGATGGAGTACAGCAGCGCCTTTTGTGCAGCGTGGAAGGTATCGCTCTATGAACCGCGTATGAAAACATGCGTGTAGTGCACGTACATATTCTCACACTCACAGACACACACACAGAGGCAGTTACAAGCTAATGCTTTGGAACGTGACCCTGAAGTCAAAGTGGTCTTTCTTCGGAGCATGGGACGTCTCTCTCTGTCTGTAAGTGAACGACAGACTCAGTCCAGCCCTGTTTGTGTCTGGTTTATTTTTCTACGCCGTCTGTTTTTTTTTTTTTTTTTTTTTTTTGCCTCAGCCCCCTCATCATCGTCTCGTGAAATGAAATGCTCAGCAACTTGGAACATATGCTTCGAGTTGGGACACTAATGGCTTCGAATCCAATTTGCACAGGATCTGGGCCAGACTGCGGGAAGGCCCGAAATACAGACAGACAGACAGACTGAAGGTAAAAGGACTCTGAACTGGAGATCAGAGGGTGTTTCAAGACTTTTGTGAGCGCTTAAATAGTCTGATAAAGTCTTGAATTTAAGGACTAGAGACATTTTAAAAAGTCTAATATCCTGTTTTACTTCCTGAAAACGTTATCTGAAAATCATAATTTATATCAAATACACAGTTGGACTTCTGCACCTTAACACGCACTATTTCACTTTCACTGCTGTGTTTCTCAAAGCAGAAGGAAGAAAATCTTGTTGGACTTCATTGCTCTCAGCATTTAATTTCTCAGAGCTGTATTCAGAGCTTCTGAGTCAGTCTGAGTGGAAAATTATCAGTTATGATGTTTTCTAAGAACTTTATCTCAGAATTCAATCCTAGCAGGGCTGCAACTATTATTTTCATTTCATTCATCAATTCATCATTCTTTTTTTTTTTTTCAATTAATTGTTGAGTCTGTAACATGTCAGAAAAATTGCCACAATTTCTCAGTCCAAGGTGATGTCTTCACATTGTCCCTTTTGTCCGACCAGCAGTCCAAAACTCAAAGATATTCAGTTTACAATGATAGAAAAAGCAGCAAATCCTCACATTTAAGAAGCTGGAACCACTGAATGTTTTCTTGCCTTTGCTTGATAAATAACTGAAACATTTAATAGATTATGAAAATTGCTGGCGATAAACTAAAGAAAATGTCTGCATGAAGCAGTGACAGGAGAAAACTTCTCCAAATCCAAACTAACACAGAGTTAATCGGGGACTCCAGATTATGCGGTGCAGGGATGATGACGTTTGTGGCTGATCTTGATCGCAGATGTGTTGGCATTTCTCACTCGATGACTTAACTGGATTACGCCATTAACGCCTTGAGAGTGTTAATTTATTTAATTCCCACTGGATGTGAACACTCTGCAAGCCAGTGGAGAAAACCGACTTTCCCCATGATGCAAGTCATTGATGGGACACAGGTTTGTGTCATTAGAGGTATATTCTGGTTTAACAACACTGTTTATCTTGACTTTACATACACACGAGGGAAATCATACTAATTTGTCCAAACCTTAAACCATATAATGTCAAATTAGTAGAAAAAGCAGCCTGTGCCGACTGTTGTGTTGCTCTAAATATATATCAAATGGGAATTTTTCTTTTTGGCACCATCAGTAAACCCCACTTCAGTATTTTTGTGATGTTTTTAGTGTGTTTGACTGTGTGCACTCAAATGACTAAAAGAGGCGTGCTGGGATTTTTCTTGATGGACCTATGATGGCTCCTTTAGAGAGCATCCTGCATAGCAGCATGGTCCACCAACTTGTTTTTTCTTGATCAGAGTTTTTCTAAATCGCCGAAAATGGGTCTCCGCTGAATTAAAAGCTGTCGGAGCATTTTGGAAACATTTGTGAATATAGACCGTTTTTTCTGTCCCTTTTAGTTTCGCAGTCCGCCTGCTTTTGCTGCTCAATTTGTTTTTGTGTTTCAGGTTTTAAATTGGTCTTAGGCCATGTTCACACCTGGCATTAAAATGCAGCTCTAAGCATCTCTCAGCTCTAAGTACAGGTGTGAATGCACCCAAGACGCATTGAGGAGGCACTGAGATCCGAACGCTCAGCCCACATTCGGAGGTGGTCTCGGCCGCAGATGGCCACATTCTTTTAGCAGTGTGTATGCGAATGTGTCCTGGGCCACACTGAAGGACCGCCTACTCAACTGACGTCCTCTGCTTAAGCAGAAGTACGCACTCATTCGTGCACCAGCGGTTTCATATTAAAGTGCGAAACAACAAGAAGAAGCCACAACAACAGGCAAAACGGATTCATAATTGATAAAAACAACAACGCATTTGGTCTTTGCAAACGATAATGATAAATGGTAAATGGACTGCACTTATATAACACCTTTCTAGTCTTTCCGACCACTCAAAGCGCTTTTTACACTACAAGCCACATTCACCCATTCACACTCACACCGATGGCGGCAAGCTACCACACGGGGTGACAATTTGGGGTTCAGTATCTTGCCCAAGGACACATTGACATGTGGACTAGAGGAGCCGGGAATCAAACCGCTGATTCCGATTAGTGGACGACCCGCTCTACCTCCTGAGCCACAGCCGCCCCCCCCCTGATGTACGTGTTTATTTGCATATAGAGCCGGGAAGTGAGATCTGATCACAAATGGTCACTGGAGACGCATGTGGAGACGCATGTTAATGCCAGGTGTGAACTGACGTACTTAGAGCTGTCCACTTGTGATCGGATCACTCAGGACACATGTTAATGCCAGGTGTGAACAGGGCCTTAAATTCAATTACTAGTGTCATTGACAAGGTGTTGAAAAGCTGCAAATCTGTCTTTGCAAAACCTTTAGATAACCTGTGTCTCACTTTAAACGTCCAGTGAAGTGAAATTCTCTTCTGTGGTTTGATGCTGTGTGTTTTTGTCAGGGCTGGGTATTGTTTAAATTTTTCGGTTGCGGTGCCGATACAGTAGCTTAATTTAGGTACCAATACTCTAACAAAATTTGTTATAACTCCTTATTTTGAGGAATATAAAAATGTTTTTCTGTCTTAACACAAATGTCTGGTAAAAGATTAAGTAAGCTTTCATTACCACAGTACTTTGATACTCAATGCTACAGACACAGTTTGGTTGGTCTTCAGAAATAATCAAGGTTAGGTGACCGTACTTAGATGGGCTTGATTTAAGGGAGTTAAAGAAGATATTGACAAATATTGGCTGGATTGAACTAGAGCTGCAACGATTAGTAGATTCATCAATTAGTCACCAACTATTTTGACAATCGATTAATCGTTTAGTCATTTTTTAAGAAAAAAATGTCCAAATTATCTGGTTCCAGCCTCTCAATTGAATATAATATGATACAAATGACTATTTTCTGGTTTATTTTGTCTTCTATGATAGTAAACTAAATATCTTTGGATTATTGACTGTTGGCTGGGACAAACCAAGACATTTGGGGATGTCACCTTGGATAACTCTGAAATAGGGAGGCATTTCCTGCCCCGAGTTCATTATTTTCTATATTGGGACACCTCTGAGTGTATTGTAGCTGTTATACCATGCCGTCAGGAAAAAAGAGAAGTGGGGTTCACATGATCCTATGTTTCAACCCTCTCGTAGATAAGTTTCTCCAGTGTGAATGAACCGGAAACATCACATAAAGCAGAAGTACTGTTGATGTGGTTACATGATTCAGAACAGTGTTTTAACTGTTCACACCTAGCAGCCAATCAGAAACAAGTATTTTCTTTGCTATAATATATTTCAAATACCTCAGCCTTCACATCTTTATACAGAAGTATCACTTGTAACACAGGGGAGACGCTACATCCTGAAAAGTTGGCGAGGTTTTGGAAAACATGGTGTTAATGTTCTTTTCCTTTTTCTTTTATTTACTCTACAAAACACCGTTCACTCAAGACACCTGAGCTCAGTGCATTAATTTCAATGCCGTGAAATGGAAATTCTTTAAACCCCCCTGTCCCACATGCCGAAAAAATATTCCACATTTAACAAACTCCTTCTCCTCCAGATGCCTCGTTAATTATTCCCACCCTCTGAATAATTGAGGAGCTCGTAAGTATGAATCATTTAATGCCGCCGCCTGCATCCATACACGTGGATATTCTGACAGAAGCTGGTAGGGAAGCAGCAGCAGAAGAAACACGGCCTTCACACATTTGTTTAAAACACTCTTGGTTTTTATTAATGAACTCCTTGAGGATTTTTTATGTGCCTTATTTCCCTTTCTTAACACAGTGGAACAGCGCTGCGTATAGTCGAGGAAATTATTTGGAATCGTGGTTTTACAGGAGTGGGGAGGGAGCGGCTCCACTTTCAGAGCTGAAGCTATTATATAGGTACAAAGTGAAAATCAACATTTTCATAAATGAGTTTTTGTATTGGAGAGAGGGAGGATGCCCAGCGTGTGGGATCATGTGACAGAGGAAGCCGGTCTAGGTGCTCGGATGATAATTAAACAGGACATTTCCATCTCTGTGTTGGTAATAGTAGCTTTCCTGCTCGTGGGATTCCATTTTTCCATTTTTGCATCTCTGTCCAAAAAGGGATCCCGTGTCTTTCCTTGTATTATGTTGCGGATAAGCAAGTGGAACCTTGTGTATGCAAACCTTTCAGCAGCGGGGGTCGCTTTGAAGATGAAAACGCTCCGATAATTGCCAATGTAATTGTGGGAAAAAATGTAAATATGACATGCAAACAAAAATGTAGAGATTTGAGTGTCACAGTTGTTTCACCCTCTTCTCACAGCATTAGTTGCAGCTAATAGATCTTAGATATAAACACAAACAAGGGAAAACTAAATGTTCCTCCCTTTCAAGTGGAGCAGTGTTTGCGTTTTGCTCTTTCAGTTTTTTGGTGTGGACCAGCCGTTTGGGCGGACAGGGCTCTGCTCTGTTTCCATTACTTCTACTTATTCTCTCATTTTGCCAAATTGGCATCACAACTATAAATAACTTATTTGTCTTTGTTTAAAGAGACAGAGCTATTGAATTTCACATTTGGGCCCAAACATTTGTTTTCACTTTTGACTTAACTTGTTTCTCAAAGTAGCAGCAGCTACAAAGTCTGGTTTTTGCTGTAATTGTTAAAATACTGTTATTTTATTAGTTTGTGGTGCAGCTACAACCTGAAGGTAAACTGCATCCCGAGTCTGTTCTTGTTTGTGGTCGTCTGGTTTAAAACCAAACTGTCTCCAGATGACAGATGATGATCCATTTTTAGGAACTACAACATGTTCAGGAGGATTTTCTGGGCTCATCTTTTTGTTTAGCTTATTGCCCTTTGTGTGAGGTTTTCTGCTGCTTTGTTTGTTTGGGTCACATGATTGAGATTGGTCAGCTGTGATAGAAAGACCTTTTGTTCTACCTTTCTTCCAGATCTTTGAATTGCTGCCCACATCTTAGATGTTTTTCATTGATTCCAATAGGTCAGATAGGTTGGAAAAACAACTAAGCCAGGCAGAGCTTTGAAGGCGGGATTAAGGTGGAAACGTCACCTTCGTGCCGCGGTGCGAGAATCCATTTCAAACCAAAATGGTGACTGAAGTGAAGCGTGGATGAGATAGACACGGCTGTACAAGTTGTTGTAGGTGGACTAGAGCTGCAACGATTAATCGGTTAATCATTTAGTTCATCGGCAGAAAATTAATCGCTAGCTATTTTGATAATCGATTAGTCGCTTTTTTTTTTTTTTTTTTAAGCCAAAATTCTCTGGTTATAGCTTCTTAACTGAGAATATTTTCTGCTTTCTTGGGCTTTGGGAAACAGTGAACATTTATTTCCCATTTTCTGACATTTTATAGAGGAAACAACTAATTGTTTAATAGAGAAAATAATCTACAGATTAATTGATAATGAAAATAATCACTAGTTGCACCCCTTCAATGCTAGCCGCCTCTATTGCCTGGACTGAAAATGACGTCAATGAGACGGCTCCGTCAGACCCTACTGAGGGCAAAATAACCCCCCATCCCAAACAGAAAACAGCTAACACGTACACAATGTCACACTGAATAGTGAAGTGGAAACAAAATGGCGATTCAGTGTGAGTATCAGGCTATTGATGTACCACAATTGGACTTTTTTGAAGTTGAAAATGCCTTGGTAACCAGGAAATCTATGATTAATAATCAGTGGCACATAAAAAAGAGAAATACCAGTTAATAGTCCAGCCTTATGTTTAGCTCACCGTCTCTCTCGCCTTGCCAACCATTATTTTATTTCCCTCCCAAGCAGTTTGTGGAGGAGCTGCAGTCTGGCTTCAGCCCTCCTGAGAACAAAGAGCCAGTCCCATTTCGTTGCCTTTTGTTTCTGTCAGCCTGCCGCTGCTCTCCGGCAGGAGTGGACGGGCTTTTGTAACAGGAGAACCCTTGATTAAGTTCCCTCTCCACCCCTGACCTGCTGCTGAAGCCCGGCGGGACGATGGTGGTGGTGGTGGTGGTGGTGGAGGGGGGTTAAGTGACAGTTGACATTGGACAGGTCTGCTGTTTTTCAGATTGAAGCCCTTTTGATGTCTTTGAGATTTTGGCCTCTGAGCCTGGCATCGCAGGGCACGGTCTCCTGATGATGTCACTTCCCCCTCGATATGAAATAGAGGTATAGTGGCCCAAGCCTGCAACTTCTCAACGTGACAAGTTCACCGCTTATGCACTTAAAAGTGTGTGTAGTTTGCCTGTGCTGGTAATCAGTGTAGGGTTTATAATCCGAATGACTCATTTCAACAGTCACATTATTTTACTTATAACTCCGTAGAAGCTTGTACACCAGACACCTCATAACTTCTCTGTAAGGTTCTCAGAAATTAGTGAATGCATCTTACCTTCAGAAACAAAAAGTAATTATTATCGGAGAATCAGTGTTGATGTTATTGTCATTCTTTAGCTTCATAAAATCGCAGCAGTGGGATCACTTTCTCCTGGAAAAACTAAACATTTTCTGTCATTTTCCATCTGAACCATCTGTGAGGATTTTAATTGATCTTGCCGAAAAATAGCTGTTGGTGGAGCCTGTTAATGGAAGATTAGTAGTTATTAATTTAACTTCCATCAGTGTTTGTTTTTAACAGAATCAGCAACTTAATGTTTTAATTGGTAGGTATAATACTGATGTAATCATTTGGTTTCAGTTTTTGTTCAGAAACCTTTATTATTAGTTATTTGTATGTTGCACACATAATTTTTGATTTGGGAGCCACTATATCACAGTACTTTGTAGTATTATAATATAGCTTACATTTTGTAATTTTGTTGTCTTGAAAAATGCATTATAGTGATACAGTTTCCTGAACTTTCATTAAGTTTCATTAAGAGCAAAATTAAGAATAAATGCTACGACCCATTTCCTTTAGTGTCTCCACAATACTAATGATCATCTGTCAAAATTATTTTCTTATTGCGGGAAGGACTATCGTTTTACTTTGAGAAATATAAACATATTTTTCATATTTTTAAAGTTCTCAAACACAAGAAAATTGGCAAAACTTTTATTTTAATGTGGAGTTACCAATACTTAGTGCTACGGGAACATTTAGTTTGATACCAGTTAGCTTGAATGATACTTTACTAAACACGTCCGCTGAAAGATCAAAAATCAGAAACCTTTGCTGGACAAAATGCCTTAAAGTGAAGCTGTCGTGTTTTTGGCTGGACCGCAAAAGTGGGGCCAGCCCTACACACACGTCTGTCTGTTACTGAGTCACTGACTGACTGACTGACTGAGTGATGAAGTTACACCATTGGTTGGCTAAAGGTCGCCAAAGCTAAGTATCCCAGAATACATTTTGTACCAACCGACAGCAAACAACAATGGCACAGATTAAGCTGTTGTAATTTTCGCTGTAGTACTGTTAATATGTCACTTTATTAAGTTTTAATAGTGCCACGATTACCTACCGAAGGAGACTGTCGTGTGACATTTACGTGAGAAAAGAGGATCTGTGCGCCGTCGCCAGTGTAACTTCCTGCCAGTTTCCACACGTTACATGTGTCCAGTGTCTTTTCAAAATCAAGCACTTCCGTGTTCATGGTAAATAAAATAAAAGCAATATAACAATTAACGAATGCAAACTTTACACACATGAAACACACTGTATTGGGGTCATTTACACTCAGCATTAATGATTAACTTGATAGTTATTGCATTAAAACTATTTTTTGGGTTGTGGTTAAGTGAAATAATATATAAAACTTATTTTTTTAAAAAAAAGCCTGAATCTTAACTCAACCCTTCTTACAACAGCACCATATAGTCTACACCCAAATGCTGGTGCAATGTATTTTAAGTATTTAATGTTTTTTCTCATGTGTGCATCACCTTGAGTTACTACTACTGTATGTAAAGTGCTATACAAATAAATAACTGTACCAATTAAAAGCCCTTTAGCGTTTCCAGCCATATACTAGGTTTTGACCTAGTCTAGATTTTTGTTGTGAGCTGTGTTGTCTGTCCAGGTGAAGGCTGCTCCACTGCTTCATTCTCTTCTAGTTGGTGTTTGGCCCCAGGGGCCGCGTCATGCCCGTCTCCTCAACCTTCCTCCCATCAGCCCTGCAGCCAGGCGGACTGTCAGCAGCACAATTAAGGGCTGTGCCGTAATGAAAGGGGCATTAGCAGAAGCAATTTACTTCCCAGCGCAGTGCCGGAAGGTTTCTTCAGCGCTGATATTCCAACACAGGCTTTGTGTGCTGTACTCGGCCATTATGGCAGGAGTAACAGGGAGGGATGAGGAGGATGCACCCTGGCTGAACAAATGGAGTAAAGTGGGAGAGAGGAGTGGGGCATCAAGGCAAAGCACTGTCATATTTTCTAGGGCTGCCCGCTAATAGTCGACCAAACCATTATTCGATGAGAAGAGTCTTTCATTGGTCGGTTAGTCACAGGGGAAAAATAAACCCTCAAGACTAGGTCAAAACTTAGTATATGGCTGGACTGTGTATGAAACGCTAGAGGGCTATTTTGAAATGATGGATACAGGAAGTGGTGACACGGGGCTGAGGCGAGTGATGAAGTTACAAAAAGTTATTAGACCATGTCGGGCAGGAAATCACCCAAAGTGTGGGATCATTTCTAGTGTGTAAAGGACGACCCCAAGAAGGTGACATGCAAACTCTGCACGCAAAGATCCGCATATCATTCGGCGACCTCAAACGTGACTTTACCTCTGAAACATGTAAGTAGGCTAACGTTAGCCACCTAGCACGGAGTTACAAGTTCATAAGTTGTGTGATGTTGGACTGTGTTGAAATAAATAAACAAAATGTTCGGTTGTTCGGACACATTCAGAATCATTACCGTGCACATGTAAAGTTTATATTTTAAAGGCTCATTATGACGGTTTTGTATTTCTTTGTAATAGAGCAACATTCTGTCTCAGCCCTGCAATTCAAACCATTTTCTGATGCCCCAAAAATATACATATTTAAATAATTAAATATCATAAACGTGCAACGACTAGTCGACTAATGGCTTGAACTAACGACTACTAGTCGACCAGGAACATCTTTGGTCAGGGGCAGCCCTAATATTTCCTTTAAAATTAATTCTCATTTGAATGTTTTTTGCAGTGTGCTTGTTTTTCATGTTTTCTCTTCTCCTGTGAATTCTCATCATTCTGCATCTGCATTCTGTCTCTGCTTTTGCCCCTTTTTCCTGTTGGGTTTTTTTGTTTGCTTGTTCTCGTTTCCCACCTTTTGCCTCTTTCTCCACTCCCTCGCGCACCCCCATCCCCACCACCCAGTCCCCCCCCCCCCCCCCCCCCCCCACACACACCATTATTCCTGTGTTCATTTTGTTCCTCTGAAGTTTATTGAATTAGTGCAGACAGCTGAAACGCAGAAGATAAGAGAGGCGCTCTCTCTGCTCCTCTCGGAGAAATGGTATTGCACCGTGGATGATTGAGCGGTGTGTTTGTGTGTGAGTCTATAGGAGGGGGAGGGGAACTGATTCAGAGGTTATAGACAGAGGAAATGGGGAGCATTGTGTTTTGATGTTTCTCCTGAAAGAGCGATAAAGACAGTGTGAGCTCAGTGGAAGACCTGTAACTATTTTGTCTCCAGTTCAGCTGTAATTATCTTTAAAAATTGCTCTTCTTTTAGTGCCACGGACACACAAACATTACATTTTCTCAGTCTCTGTTGTGAAGTTGGACGAGGACTTGATCAAACGCAGGGTCCATTTTAAAGTCTTTTATCAGCTGCTGTGATTTTTAGTTCTGATCATCAAAGCTGTCATCTTTCTGTTAGCTCAGTTCAGTAAGATGAATTTCAATCAAAATGGAGCTAACTTGAACTTTTTTTAACAGATTGTGCATTTTATAATATTTGCCCTTGATTATCTCTGTTGTAGGTCACAGTTCAGTTATTTTCACTCCACTGAAAACAATAGGGCTGCAAGAAATGTTGCAAAAAACACCCAATGATATACCACTTACAATGGTATAAAAATCTGCAAACTCTCACATTTGAGAAGCTGAAACCAGTGAATGTGTTCTATATTATGTGATTTTGTGAATATCACAATGGTTCTTGTTCTTCAGCTAATCAAATTTGAGCTTTAAACGGCATATTTTCAGTTGCAACATCATGCTGCACCAGAAGCAAATTAAGTATTTACGGCGAAAATCACTGACTTTCCTCTTCTTACAACGTGGTGGTTGTTTTCCCAAAAATTCTCCTGCTACAACCAGAAGTTTGTCAAATTCAGGGAACAATATGCCTCTGAAATGCAGTTTGCTCGTGATTTTAATTTTCATGTCCTGCAGCTCACATCCAGTCCAACAGTAATCTGATTTAATATTTGATAGTTAGTTTGTAGAGATAGTTTAAGCAAATGTTAAATGTGATCTAAGCTGGCATTTACATTAATCCTGCATGCAGCGTGTGAATTTCTACTTATAATATGTTATAATCGGTGAATTGTGTTTGTCTCGACAGTTTCAGACTTTGCTCTGTTCTCCTTGGAAAAAAAATCAACTACCTATAGAATCAAGTACCTTTTTTGCTTTGTCTTTGATAGCCTGTGAACCAGTCGGTGTACAAGTCTTGATCCTGTTTATCATGTGTAGGCAGGTCAGCTTTAGTTGATTAGCAGTCTATTCCCACATTTCCCCTTTTGACCCTGGAGGTTTTAGGCGGCCGGCTCACCGCTGGTGGGCTTATTGGTGAGAAATCATTAGCAGGATGACTCCATTAACAATGAAGGAACAGGAAGGAGAGAGGAGGGAGGCGCTGGAGGCAAATCTCTCTGCAGCAGGTGGCGGCAGGTATAAAATAGATGGAGATTCTGACTGGATTGTGATTGACATGTGCTTCTGTCTGAGACAAGTGGGCAGCTCAGAGGTTGTTGACCCCATTAACCCCGGCTGGATTTGAGGGGGGCCAACCAAAACCAAAATTAACGTTTCACTACAAATAAAATCCCTGTCCACATACTTTTGTGTACTTTTGGTCTGTTTTTCATTGAGTTCTGCAAAGCTCCCTCAGTGTCAAGAAAGGGAAGTCTTAATCTTAATCAGGTCAATAAAGAAATGGTTTTCCCTGTTTGGTTTGGAAGAACTTCAGTGTTGGACCTCACTTATGCTCTTGTGGCTGAATGGGAGCAAATCCCCCGCAGCCGAGTTCCAAAATCTTGTGGAAAACCTTCCCAGAAGAGTGGAGGCTGTTATAGCAGCAAGTTAATGCCTATTGTTTTGGAATTACATGTTTAACAGTCACATATGGGTGTAATGTTCAAAGTATTCACGTACTTTGTTAGTTGTCCACTTATATGAGCTTTTTTTTATTTTTAGTTCATGGAAATTGCCCTTACAATTAGGTCTGCAGGTCATTAATCTGCTGTTTTAGTCAATAAAATCTAAAAAAAAAAAAAAAAAAAAGTGTAAAAATGGCATTTCTACAATGTCCAACTTACAGTCCAAAACTAAAAGATAAGAAAAACAGTATATCATCACATTTGAGCAGCTTGGAGCCAGTGAATTTTTGGTATTTCTTGAGAAATGACTGAAACGATGAATTGATTATCAAAATGGCTGCAGATGAATTTTCTTTTGATCGACTATGAACTCAAAGAGAGTTTAAGAAAGAGCATTCCTCTGTAGCTCTGCTTACAACAATAATAATAATAATAACGCCCAGTAAAAAGCTCTTAAAATTATCTACATTTTACCAAAAACCATAAGTGAAAAATGTTGCAAAGCCGACCTCGGCACATCCAGACGCCTCACTGACGAGTCGTGTTATACTTTGGTGGCAGTGCTGTCTCAACTATAAGCTCTGTGGGATTTTCACCTACCTAATGTCTCCGTTTTGTCTTTTAATCCTCCTTTGAAGCTCAATTTGTTAATGGATTAAAATTTCTTCCTTGATCTCATTGGTCAGACCCAACATATTGTTCACTTTCTTTTTATACATTAGAGGTATACATGAAGTAATGTCCTGTAGTAACGGATAGCTGTGTTTAAATGTAATTAATATTAAAAAAGTAAGATATGAGCTCTTTGGCCGGACAGTTTTTTGGCTGCGCAGCAAACAGCCACAGTCTGTTTTGGACGCTGTGAAGACTTGGGAGGTTTTCTGAAAAACTTGGGGAAGCGTTGCAATCAATCACAGTGATTATGTGGCGTCCGTAAAGAGCTCTGGGAGTCAGAGAGTGACAGAAACGGCGACCTTCTTATCTGCTGCCAGTTAAGTGTCACGTTTGAAGGAGCAGGCTCAGGCTGAACTTTGACCCCGTTTGCTTGTGTGTTTTTCCAAAAGGCCACGGAGCCAAGTGTGCTCAGTCAAATGAAATATCCTCCTACAGACATCAGAGAGCACTACTCCCACCCTCCCTCTGTCTCTCTCCTCCTGATTTTTTTTTTTACTTCTCTCACTGCTTCTGTGTCAACTATGTGACACATGTAACCAATAACTGCATCTGTTTTCCAAGATTTAGTCGTTTTTCAGATCTACTTTGTGTAGGTTTTCCAATTTGCCAGAATTTTAGGTCAAAGCATTTCAAACTTGTTAGTCTTATTTTAGCATTGATATTATAAGTGTACTATTTATGTGATTTATGGGAGCTACAGGGTTTTTTACGATTTTTATTGCAGTCTCTCTTAATAGTCGCAACATTAAGTGATATTGATGTGCTTCATTTTCAATTCCCCATGAAAGTCCTTGTCAAATTTGACCAGTAACAACACTTAAATCTGCAGCATTATGTGATGTGAATAAATGACAACTTCAGACGTTAAAGCAGCAGAGAAACCAACATTTTTTGAGGAAAAACAGAACAAACAAAGTGAAAAGCTTGGCGCAAGAAAGGAAAATCATCACACAACAAAAGCATTACAGCGAGAATGAAAGTAGGATTGTCTGGCTGCTGTTACCTCAAGAAATACTGCATTTTATGATTAAAGTGAAAATGAATGAATTATGTTTCCTGCAATAGAGACAAATGACTCTGCTTAACAATCATAGTACTTATAAAAATCTTCAAACTCATTCTTGCTATAATGTTTCAGCTGTAGGTGAGGATAAATTGATGCATTGAGGTTTCTCTGTCGAAGGATCACAGACGTTTATTCATCGAGCAGATATTTCTGCAGCCACAGACCTCGGTTTTGTGTCAGCTCCAATGTCATGGCGGATTTGAGAATGTGCTCCTGCCCTCCTCGAGCGCATTAGCATTTCTCCTCTCCCCCACTCTTTTCCCTCCGCAGTCTTCCCTCTGATGTCACGTCGAAGCTCAGACATGTTAACACGAACCTTCATGCTAACACAGTTCAGTCTGTCACTGGAGAATATTCTTTTACCTGCTGCTGGAGCGCAGGAAGACTTTTTCATTTTCACTGTCTCGTTTACAATAGATCAGAGGCCTCTGCTGCACTGCTGAACTCCTGAACTCCTGTATACATTACTAATGAACCTCCGGATTGTTATACAGTCATATGTTAACAGGAAAGACAGGGGCCCTCTTTTTGTGTGTGTGCGTGTGTGTGTGTGAGTGAGAGAGAGCGAGAAAGAGAGACAGAGAGAGAGAGCAATGCAGTACTATCATGAAGGTTTCTTGGCCCAGACCTGCTCTAATTGATAGGGGCTGCTGGTATTTACTTACATTCTCAGGGTGGATTAAATCTCAAAGGAAAGGGGAGGAGATGAAGGTTGTTTTCCTCCCGGCTTTGTCTTAATATGCACGTTTGTGTGCGTGCATATATCTATATATATACATCTATATGTGTGTGTGTTTTGTCATCCCATGTGGTTTTGCGTTCGTCCTTCCTCCATGACGAGAACTGTCGAATCCTGTAAAGCTGCATGACGTCCAGGCACCACAGAGCACCAAATCTAATCAGCAGCCACACAGCAATGTATGTGCTGCTCTGCTGGCTTGGGTTAATGCGTTTGCATGTTTGTGTGTATATAGGAGCACAGAGACTTATTTACTGCACAAAGTCAATAGTAAATATCATTATCTCTGTAGCTACTTTTTCATTTTGTCCAGTGTATTCAGTGTGGAGTCCAGGCCTGCTCAGTTAACTGAGACCCTTGTTCTGCTCCAGTGACTCTCCCAGCTGAGGCTGTGGACGAACTGTAAAGGAGGGACAGGAACAATGACCGCCAAATATTGACTACTGATCAACTGCAGACTCCAAATCAGACACTATAAGCTACAGTATGCAGACTAGATTCTGTGTTTTCTAGTTACAAACTGAAGACTACAAACATAAAGCTACAAGCTACAGACCACAGACCCGCTACACACGGATGATTACCGACTAATGAGATTACAAATCCCGACTACAAGCCATGCACCAATTGACTGGGAGCTAATCACTGATGGCAAATACTCATTAAAAATGACTGAATCTGCGGTCGTAAAAAAGAAGAATAAGAATTTTTAGATAACAGAACTGAAGGCTCTATCAGAGTTTTGTATACAGGCTACAGTGTAAACCAGCAGGTCAGAATCAGCCTCTTCTTGCTGCGCAGCTTCCACTTCATTCAGTTTTGCAGAGGCAGGAATGACAGACGACTCCAGATGCAGGAAGTATGGAGCCGCTACAAACAGTGGCTACAGGTTATGTGACTATAGGTCACCGATCACAGATGGTGACCGCAAATAACGGTTAGACAACAGACAGCTGGCGTGTCCCAAATCCATATGACATATTAATTATAAGCAGGTCTTGAGTGTCTAATGTGTAGAGCTGCAACAATTAATTTCATTGATTAATCTGTTGATTATTTTCTCAATATATATCATGTCAGAAAATGTTGAAAAATGTCCATCACTGTTTCCCAAAGCCCAAGGTGACGTCCTCAAGTGTTTTGTCCACTACAGTCCACAACCCAAAGACATTCAGTTTATGGTCATAAAAGACTAAAGAAACAACAGAATTTTGACATTTCTTCTCAAAAAATGACTCAAAATGATAAATCAGTTATCAAAATAGTTGCCGGTTAATTTTCTGTCGATTGACTGATGGATTAAACGATGAATCGTTGCAGCACTGGAAAACTGACTAAATTAAGTATAATTAAACCAGACAGTATAAAAAGTGCAGTGGATTTTTGAGTGTGCCATTGATGGACACTATTCTCCCATGATGCAATGAACAAAGGAAATGAAAGAGCTGCTCACGTCTGAAAAAAAAACTAAATAAATTGTGAATGATGGTTAGACGGCTCCAGGAAAAAAAAATTGGAAAACAAAAAAGTATCAAATCTTTAAGACATTTTGCTGTCTTTTGTAAAGTTAAATTTTAAGTGACATTTCAGTGTTTTGATTTGCTGTTTCTGCTGACAAATTTATCCGTTTCATTTTTTGGTTGTATAAGGTCTTTGTGGGTAATGTTATAAATCAATGAGCAGGACGCTTTGTGGCAATTTTGGACCTACATGATTTTTTTCAATGTGATGAAGTACCATGATTTTTATATTTATTTAATTCACTGGTTTTGCCAAAAACAGGCATTCACCTCTGGTTATTTTGTCTATAAACAGTTTTCAATTGAATTTCCAGAAAAATCTCAATATATGAAATCAGAATATACAGACTGGTGACGAATTAAAGGAAAAACGTGAATACATGAGTGGAGAAACATGATGGATCCAGATACTTCTATGCAAGGCTTGAATGGTGAATGATAAAAATGAGGTGTGTGTTGTGCGGCATTCATAGTTACCAGATCTCAACCGAATTGAATATCAATAGGAGATTTTGGAGTAATGGTGAATGGTTTTCATCCCTCCAGTAGAGTTTCAGAGACTTGGAGAATCTATAACAAGGAGGCTTGTCCTGGACTAAGACACTTTGACACCCATCAATATATCGGGATAGAAGGTTTTATCCATATCGCCCACCCGTACTACAGACTGACCACACACCATGACTGCAGATGGTGGCTGGACTTCAGGCAGCAGCTACAGACGGCACACGTTGGCTACACACCACAGACGGTGGCCAGCTTGTCTTCTGTTGTCCTACCATTAACGTGACCCTGGAACGACAGATCCCAGGCTGTTTGTGAAGATTCTCCATGCGCAATATTCTGCTCAATATGACACAGAAATGGAAAAACAGGAAAATTGCTTCCTAAATGAGACTCCTCAAATGCGGCGTTGCCTCCCTCCCATAAGATTTTCTTTTGTGCATAGGTGCCTATTTTCTCCATCTCTGTTAATGACGTCTTCTCCAGTCTGAAACCTTTTGATTTCGTCCGCCTCTGTTTCTCTTTCCATGCCATGTTTGTGCACACATATGAGTTAACTGGTGGGTGTGTGTGTGTGTGTGTGTGTGTGTGTGTGTGCATTCTTGTCAGGTTGGAGATTGCAGCGTTGATTATGTGTCTGATGTTGTCGACAGAGTGACATCCCTTCTAATGAAATAATGGTCTAGTGGCAGAGTGTTGGAGGATTGCACATTGTAGACTTCAATTACAGACAAGATGATTTTTTTGTCCTTCTTCCTTTCAGTCAGAAAAAAGTACAGGTTTTTCTTCCTTTTTAACAGACGTGCTTACATTGAACAAAAAGGCTGAATAAAAGGCTTTTTTCCAGCCAGACTTGGGTCTAAGTGTTTTTTCTTTAGATAATGGATAGAAAGGACATGGCACGCCTTAATTCACCATCTCTTTAGCCAATCTGATGCCACAAAACAGCCATTGCCCTCCTTGTGTGCACAACTCAACCCGAGCGCCGGTTGTTTTCCAGCCCAAACTACACATTTTTCACTGTTGTAATGTCTCTCCTTTCTTTGAGATGCTTTTTGCTCTGCTGCATGTATTATTCTGTAGACCGTGTAATTTATTTTGCACAACAAATGATCTATTTAAGGTTCCAGTGTTCAGCTGTGCCCCTTCTGTTATCTGGTATGAAATTAGCATACATTTCCCAAAAAATTTGCTTCTGTATGAGTACACCTTTTAAAATATCACAAAGAGGGAAAGGGCACGTTGTCTGAATTGCGGCTTTTCTTACAAAGAATGATGTTCAAAATTATAAAATTACTAAATAAAACCAAGGGCAGACATCAGTGTGAATGAGTGGAAAATTTAACTGCTTGCAAAATCGGTAGAGTTTGGCCTTGTTGGTGAAAACATGGCACATATATGACTTTTGAGGGTGTGATTTTAAACTGTTTTCTCAAAGTGTTTATGACAAGTTGATAGCATGAAGCTGTGCAGTGTGTGCAGGCCGTAGGGATTATGAGAAAGCAACAGCTACGGTGATACAGACATTTACAGACGGGAAGATGTCTGCAAACCACCTCAACTGAAAATATGCATGAACTGTGAAGGGTTAACACCTGCATCTTAGCAATTTTCAGTTGTTTTCAAATGCAGCCTTGTTTACGGGTTCAATAAAGAAATATGCTGTATACTTTTTCATGAGTCATTTAAAGTAGAACACCGTTGTTTACAGCCTGTTTATTTCTGCCTTCACAACATTTTCAGTGTCATTTTGTAATCTCAGTTGAACGCGGTTGCATAAAATCTTCACATTTTTAAATACAAGCATTGCTCAAAGATAACTTAAAATGAACTGCAGTTTGTAAGGCAGCAAGTTGGAGTATTATATCTGACAGACTTGTTCTCGTTGGTTCAGGTGATTGACAGATTCCAGTGTAACATAATGTAGCACTGATATTAAACGGTTAATTCAACACGATAAAACAGGGTAAGACATTGATCATCTTGATCTGTTGAAGCTGTTGTTCATACTGCACAAAGAAAATGTCCATTAGCTCCTCATCATCCAGTTCTACTCCTCAACAGCTCTCTCTCTGTCTGTCTTTTCAGGGTGGACCCCATTCCCTATGACACTCCCAAGCCAGCAGGACACACCAGGTTTGTGTGTGTGTCGGACACACACTCGCGAACAGACGGCATCCAGATGCCCTACGGCGACGTGCTGCTGCACATGGGCGACTTCACCGAGCTGGGCCTGCCCTCCGAAGTTAAGAAGTTCAACGACTGGCTAGGTACTAAGCTGCTTAACACACACATTCATCAGCATGCTGCTAGACGCACACATCGTTTTCACACTCGCACGCTGCTGACATGCACAGGTTTTCTTTGGGGGGGGGGGCAAAGGCACGAGACATGTTGCAGACATAACCAGTAACTGGACCACACAATGACCCCCCCCCCTCCCAATTGACCCCACAACTGCTGCGCTAAAGTGTCCAATTTAACCCCCCTGACCTAACACCCTGGCTCAGTTAACCTTTGACCTCTCCCTCTGGCCCCATGCTGTGGGTGGGAGCTCTGGGCTGTGTGTGTGTTTGTGTGGTTTCAGTCCAGCAACCAGCATGTCATCTCTGGATCCTCCAGATGAGAGTTTACAGCAACTCTGAAGCATTTCTGTCCCTCTAATTTAGTCATGTTTCACACATTTAAAAACACACACACACACACACACTGTCTGACAGTCCCACTCACCAAGTGCATAAATCAATAAGCGCCACCCACCTCACTGGTGTGTACTTTTTTAACACATTTGAATTCCTCTGTGTATGTTCAATCTTTTTTTTCTCTGCCTTTTGCTCGGGGCAAGTGAACCACGTGACACAAAACAACCAAAACAAGGAGCACAGTGTTTGAAGGTGTGTTCAGACTGAGCACAAAGTAAAATTTGGAGGCGGTGCAGTTGCATATAAAGTAAATGGAAAGACACGAGTGGACGCCATCTGCCTGGGTTGAAAATATTTAAACTTGAAGGGAAATTCTGGCTTATGTTTGAGCTTCATGACTCCAATTCACGAACATACGCAGACAAGAGGAAAAAGGAGAGACACTGAAGGAAATGATCAAAGAGCTGGAGTTCCTGTTAAGTACTGAGATCAGTCAGAGGTTGGGACTGTCACAAACACTCACAGACAACACACCTCTGGGCCATGAAAAAAAGAGAGGATGAGCCTGAGTTGAAACAGGAAGTAGCTTGATGTTGAAAAGGCATAGAGTGAATTGTTTAATGGAGAAGGTTACCTTCAAAACTCAGGTTCAGTTACACACTCATGACAATACTTTTTCTGCTGGGAGGAAAATATACATTTCTATCAAAACTGTTTCTCATTTAACCACAATGAAAACAAAGTTCATTCTCTTATTAGATTGAAAAGTGAATAATAGAGAGTGTAAAAGAAAACTGTAGCGTTTGATGTTTTTAGTGTTTCAGAGTCTGACCCTTTTGCTCCAAAGAAATCTTAAAGTGGTCCTCCTCTCAAAAATCTTATGTTTTGAGTATCAAACACTCCCCCTCCCCCCACTGTAGAGTTGAAAGGGGGCTGATTTGCTTCTCCGAAGACGACAGTGGCTGCGGTCAGTTAGGATCCACAGTGGACCACACTGACCCAGCTTTCACAGCTGGAAAAAAGTATCCTCAGTATTACTCAGCAGGAAAAATAACACATTACGTTACTTTATTTTCGTTACTCAGTCGTCAGCTCCGTCAAACCCCTTTAAACAACTCAGAATCCTCCACAGCCGCACGCTGCATCTTTGGCAGGAAACCGTTTGGAAGGATTTACTTAGCATTAGCGTAGCCTCAGTGACGGCACACAGCAGGCGTCCCGACCTCAGCTGCACGATTCACACGCCCCCCAATTCTGAACTTAACCAGCGTCAGGTGACTCGTGAATGTAAGCGTACCTGTGGCTAACGTTAGCGAACCAGCTAAACTACAACACAACTTTGGAATTACCGCGATTCGCATTTCTGTCTGTCAGCTGAACACAGAGACAGACCGCACTCATATCGACCCTCCATTCATTTCAGTAAGACAGCGAGCATGAAAAGAAATGGAGCGTTAATGGGATTAGTAACTGTAATATAATTACTAAATTTCAAATTGTAATCCCTTACACTACTCGTTACTGAAAAAAGTAATATTACTGTAATGCGTTATTGCCCAACACTGATGTTCAAATAGTCTTATTTTCACCAGAATACTCCTAAAAGCTTAGCATAGCTTCCATCTCAGTCCTCATGAACAGTCCTGTCAAACTCGCGAACTAGCATGTGTGATGATGTTAGCGTGTTTGAGCGTAGCCTCCTGAGGCCTGTATCACAAAGTGAGATTAGTGGGTTAGCCGGCTATCTTTGGGTTTAACTCAGATTAGAGACCGCTCTTTGTCCTCACAGGATCCTGACATGGACAAAAGTTCACACAGTATTTTACAAAAAGGTGACAAGTAGTAACGATTAGGGCTGAAACTATTGTTTTCATTTCCAATAAATATGCAGATTGTTTTCTCGATTCATCATTTGATCAATAATACCATCAGAAAACACTCTTCACAATATCCTAGGGCAGAAGATGATGTCATCAAATATCTTCTTTGTCTAACCAACAGTCCAAAACCCCCAAATATTAAATCTGTAGTAATGTATGACCAAGAAAAGGAGCATATTCTCACAGTCGAGAGCCTTGAACCAGCAAATCACTTTTATGACAATTATTTAATGATCAAAATAGCTTAATTGGACACAGAATGTACCGCATACTTTTTTTTTTAACACACTGGTAATTATCTCCTAGCAGATTATGAATGCAACATTTTGGTCAGATAACTACTTTTCTTCTTTCTGCTTCTCTGCTTTGACAGCAGATCGCTTCTGTATCACTTCTCTCTCTGTCACTCGAAGAGAATCAGACTAAGTTGAACTTTCTTCATCCTACAGGGCCCAGCTCTTCCTCTCCTCTGTTGTATGTAAACTCCAGGCTGTCTCCGCACTGACGCAGATCAATTTAGAAATGCCATTTATATGACAAACACCGTTCCATTCACATTACTGTTTTGGTATGGTATTACAGTCCACGCTGAACTGGTTGAATCTCTACTCCGTCCTTATTTGGTTGGTTGCTACAACTGCAGTCTTTGTTGTCATGTTTATCCACTCTGGGAAGCGTTTTCAAAAAGTCAATGGTAGAAAATGCTGGCTCGATTTGAATGGAGAGAAAAAGATGTTTTTAAAAATGTCATCCCCGCAGCTGAGGATCAAATCAAATCCACAATTCTGAAACTCAAAACTTTGATTTAAAAGATTTGAGCTTTTAAACTATGTTTTTAAAAGTGAAAAGTTTAAAATTGAAATATCTGAGAGCCACAGTGGTTCTTCACTTTGCCAAATTGACTCTTTAAAGTGCTGCCAGGTGCTGTGTCAGTAATTCCCCTCAAACACACAATAAACACATGTACAAAGGGTGAACACACCCACACACACATATGCAGACACGTACACGTGTCCCATTTCTTCCTCCTCTGTTTTCTACTATGTCACTGCGGTTACAGCACCTGGTACAAACAGAGGACACTGGTCAGCTTTTCAATCAGACTGCTCCATCCATCAACACAGACAGTTACATTAAGTGTGTGTGTGTGTGCTTTGTTAAGCTAGGGGGAGAACAGCGATATCGGCCATAATGGGGAATCAATGCAGAGCAAAGTGGAAAATGACCCCTTGTAGTTGGGAGCGCCCTGCCTGTTAATGTGGCATTGTAGACCCTGTGTACACCTGGTACTCACACTGTAAGGACAGATGAGGGGTGGGAGGAGTAGAAAATAAGGGACAAGTATCGGGGCCACTTGTTGAAAAAGGGAAAAAAGGTTGTAATATATGAATTTGTACTATATTTAAAAAAAAAATCTATTATTATTATTAAGCTGTAATGTCAGATTCTCAGAAGAAAAAGCCACATTAGGAGAATAGTGGTGTAGATATAAAAATATTTTCAAAAAAGTGGTCAAACCCTAATAAGAGAATAGAGAGAATAAAGCTGTAATTCAGAATCAGTAGCAGCACAGTCTTCAAATACCCCTGTTGGTCAAACCCTAATAGAAATGTTATTTCTACAGCTTCTATCTGCTTTTTTATTTTTTTATTTTTTACAGTACTTTCCCATTGAATGAGAAAGTGTGTCCAAACTTTTGACCGGTACTGTATACATAAAGTATCGTCTTGTGATCTGTAGAAGTTGGTATTCGTTTCAGAAGTTTAGAAGCTTTTAAGATACTGAACACATTGTGATCATGCCGTTGTTGATGGCGGCGTCTCTTTTGTCTGCTGTTTGAAGGACAGACGGCTCTCAGCAGTCTGCAGGCAGAGGAAATGGAGGCCATTTGTGTTGTGGCTTTTACAGCGTCGGTCTGAGCTTTACATTCAGAATGGACTCTAATAAAGGAGATACAAGTTAATGTGAAAGGTTCGATATTCCCTCCAAGGCCGGTTTTTGTTCCTGTTGACACAGGCAGAGAGAGTCGAAGAGAGGAGGAGATTTAAGTCAGATGCAAAGGAAGTTGAAAGATGGCAGCATGATTAAAGTCTCAAGTAAAAAATGGCATTTTGTGGACATAATTAGTTTGATGATTTTTCCTGAATGAAAGATGAGTGTTGCAGTCCAGGGACAGACTTCTCAGACATTCTCAAAACTCAAAACTACTGGGATGCAGGTGCTGCATCTCAGAAAAGGACACGTATATACATACATACATATTTTCTCTGCTCATCATTGTTGGATATTTTTATGGCCACCCTCTGGTCCTCTGCATTGTTTTCCAGTAAATAACACACATCTGTTTTTCATATTAATTTCATCATTATTTCATCCCTAATTAACATTAATATTGTTAAGTTACATGACAGCAGGCCAAAATGAAGCCTGGCTGTTGTCAGGTTTCTGTGCTCTCTGTCCTCTCTAGTAAAACGATCTAGCTAAAGGCTTCACGATGATTTCAGGAGTTAAACTTTTATTCACGTCATATCGATAATTTAAGCTGCTCATCTAAATAGTTTTGAAACAGGACCTCCTCCTGAAAAGGTTTTTAAAACACAGTTACAAAGTGCTTCACAAACACACACACACACAACATTAACAAATAGATTAACAGAATGTGTAATTTATATCAAATATATCTAACAGATGGTGGAAGATGGTTCCACAGAGTTGGGACTAAGACTGCAAATGGGCGGTCACCTTTTGTTTTGCGGGGGATAAAAAGCCGAGATTTGAGGATCGTAGTGGTCGAGAAGTGTAATGAGGAACGAGCAGGTCAGAAATGTAGCTAGGGTCAAAGGTCATGGAGTGCCTTATACGTAATCAGCAGGATCTTGTAGTTGATTCTGAATTTTACAGGAAGCCAATGGAGGGAAGCAAGAACAGGGGTAATGTGGGAACAGCGGCTGGTTCTGGTTAGAGGTCTGGCTGCTGCATTTTGGACTAACTGCAAACATTAGAGCAGTAAGTCAGGTGTGCCAAATTTAGTACAATGCTACACTTGTTTATTTAAACGTGAGACATTTAATCAACATTTAAGTAAAAAATAGGTATCTGACTTGGGTTGGAGCCCAAAAACAACAACGGCAACATTAATTGTTGGATACCTGATGATCCAGAGAATTGGCTATTGACATCATTCCACTGCGACTGTGAAGGTTTGGTAACGAAAGCTGGTTCCAAGAAGAACCAGGAAGCAAACTGTAACTTTCACTCAGCAGTTCCTTAAAGGAAAGTGTGATGGCTCAAAAGACAAAGCTTAATAAAAGTCAGTAGTTCCATGTGCAGAGGTAATTTCATGCAGAGAGGAAGTTTAACAGGACAAAGAATTTCCTGCAGCAGGTAAATGAATGCCTGTAGTCATAATGCTCAAGTATTAAAATATATTATTATTACTAGTATTAAAAATATGTGTTAAAAACAAGTATACAAGAGAAATACTTCAACTTGTGCAGGACAAGATAGAGAATGTTTATATTTGTCTTTTACCTTTTACAAGGTTCCTATAGGTGCTGGAAAAAGCTTAAATTTTAATGTTGGGGGTTTTTCAAGGTAAAAAAAGGCTTGGATTTTGAATAAAGTAATTGTAACTGCTTGAAATTGTAATTGCATTACTTTCATAGTAACTCGCTGGGTCTGTGACACATTTTGACACTTGAAACTTCGTTGTTTTCTTTTTAATTTGTCTCCCTTCTGTAGAAAGCTCTCACTTAAGAAAACCCTGAAAATCACAAAATACAAAACAGCCAAATATGACAAATAACCCGAAGCTGCTTAAAATAAATGTTTTTTGCTTCCAAAAGATTTTAGTTTATTTTCTTCTCAAATTATTTGCTAAGAATCAGAAGAGGGACTAGAATAGAGTAGAATTGGGATTGCAGCTGTATAACCAACAAAATCTAAACAGATTCTGTGTTGGAGGAGGTTGCTATTGTAGATCCAAAACGTCTGTAAACACAGTGCTGTGTTTGTGCTCCTCTGCTGCCTCTTGGCCTCCTCTGTCTGCTCCTCTCAGACTCAGGAGGAGGCAGCGGCTTGTCCGGGCCATCGACTGCTGTTTGGCCTGTTGGAGGAGATCATTGGAGATCGATGCAGAGGAACGAGCTTTCCCTGACCCAGCCTGTCTGATGGTAGAGCACCGACTCTGATCTGCTGCTTTAAGCTGCTCCCAAAGGCCTCTGTAGCTGGTGTGTGTGTGTGTGTGTGTGTGTGTGTGTGTGTGTGTGTGTGTGTGTGTGTGTGTGTGTGTGTGTGTGTGTGTGTGTGTGTGTGTGTGTGTGTGTGTGTGTGTGTGTGTGTGTGTGTGTGTGTGTGTGTGTGTGTGTGTGTGTGTGTGTGTGTGTGTGTCTACCATCAGATGTGTAACAGGAGATGATAATATGTGTTTAAAAATGAGAACTGATAGTTGGAAGTTTTGTTCACTTCCCATTTTACATCACTGTAGATGGTTTGAGGTAGTATTTTCAAATGTTTCTTCATTTTCAGTTTGAGTAAATAGTTGTAGTGTAGCTGAGTTTTTCTTTAGATTGACAGGTGAGCTTTACAATAATCCCATTTAACAGATGCAAATATGGAAATAGACTTTTGATGTTCCCAAAATCACATCTTCATTCATTTTTTGAACAACCTTTTTACTGGTTTCTTGCAAGAATGCTGTCTCACATCAAATATCTCAAGTTAAGAAATCAGAAATCTGCAAACGGCCTCCTTCCCCCGTAGCTGCTAGAAGCTCCATTTAGAAGCTAAGAAGCTGCTAATTGCTCTGCCATGTTCACCAGCTGGTTGCTAACTTTATCTGTTTGACGCGTGGTGATTGGCAGGTAGAGCTTTGTCACTGTAAACAGCTGCCAGCTGCAGCACAGAGTGGCGAGACTGAACCGAAAAGAGGAAAGTTGCTGTCTGTAAAACCAAAACAATAAGATGAAAGGCGCTAAAACGCTCTGTGGAACTGAGAGAAGATGATTCTCTGTTAGTTCATCACATTGGTTGTCATTTGATCCATTGTTAATATAAAACTATAATTTAGTGCAGCTTTACGAAAAAAGACCAATGAAACCTTTATGTATTGCAAACTTGATGTCTAACTGTGTGACCGAGCAAGTTTTTAATGAACAATATTTGATTCTTTGCATTCTGAGAAGTCTGACACATTATAAGATGGTAATTATTTTGGATTTTCTTTGCAGGTAATGTTTTTGACAGTTAAACCAAAAATTTAATTTCAGATGCATATTTTTACCTCTAGGTGTTTTCGACATAATCTAAATATCAAGTGTAGGCATGTTTTACGAGCACACATCCACAGCTTCTGCACTAATTGGAAAACGTGTTAATTTGGTTCCACCGTATTTCCTCAAGTATTAATTTGTGGAGACGGGAGACAAGATGAGGGAATGACAATTTAATTTTCCTATACAGTCACCTCTTTAATTTACGTGATGTCATGTAGAATATGATTTCATATCAAACTCCTGTTTATGCTGGTTGAAAAGAGTATATTTTTAGTGTTGCGCTGTGAAAAGCACATCCCTAAATGAAATGTTTTGCATGTACCGATGTTTTCGTCTTCTTAAATTTTAACACAAATTCAAATCTGCCTTCTTGAGAGGTACGGCAAAACACGTCTCCACACACAGTTCTTGTTCTTCACACAGGGTTGTTTTGATTTTCTTGCTCTCTTTCATACCCCAGTTTATGGGGGAAGAATAAAAAATAAATCTAGGTGTATCACTCCACATAAGATGTATCACGGTGGCAATAAAAAGCAGTAGAAATTCCCAATAGAGTAATGGAGATGGAGTTATTTGATGGTAATTATGTTTTCCCCACCTTTTCCCCGCCTGGTGGTAGTGCAGAGAATGATTCGCTTTTGGTTGTGTGTGTGTGTGTGTGTGTGTGTATAAATGGATGCGTGATCCAGTTAGAGTGCTGGGGGACTGAGAGACGGTGCTCTCATATAAGGTTAGACTGGAATTTATGATCCTGAGACGCGACAAGAGCTAATTTAGAGCAGCGGGAATGAAACTTATAGACCGGGGAACCATGATTCTTTCATTTTCAGTATTAGAGAACACACAGTCTCACACACACATGCACGCACTTTATATGGATGTGGTGTATTTTTTTTATCTATCTGTATTGAGCCTGCATATTTTGACAAAATTTGTATTCTGGTGTATTTAGTTTCTATTAGTTTTATTTCCAATTGAGAACCTAACCAGTGCAAAATTGATCAGTGCACTCACATCTCTTCTTTCACTTTCTATTGCCAGTCAAAATCATTTAAAGTTTTATTGAGTTCTTTTATTCAACATTTTAATAATTTGCCTTCTTGACATGCATCATAACCTTCTGATATTACTGGGCAGAGCACTACAGAGCGGAGGAACAAGCACGTAAGCTTTAGAAGAGGAGCTATCAGCTCACCTCTGTTAGTCTGTTGCCCTCTTCTCAGTCACTGAGGTCAAACTCTGTGGTTCATTCTATAAACTAATCCAGTTTGTTGACAGACACATCTCATTATCAACCTGCGCAATAGGATAGTGTACTGTATGTAAAGGACTTCACTTTGGGTGATTTGGTGACAGTTTTCACCAAGAAATATGTCCAGGAAATCCTGTAAAATCTGCTTACATGCTAAACAAAAAATGTCATCTAGACCTCTAAACTTTAACATTTAAATTGCCCAGTTTAATCAAATATGTAGACATCTTTTCACCTGCAAATCACCAAAACTAAATGACTGAGCTATTGTCTTCATCTACTCTGACAATAAACTAAAGCCAGCAAAACCAGCGTCACTACGTTTTGATATATCTCCATAAAATCGATCTAAAACTATACACTCATATGTTAAAGATTTTTTTTCAACTGATATGTTTAATCTGATTACAATGCAAGAAATAATGGATTGCAAATTTGTGGATTTATAATTATAATCTAGCAAATTCTGAAGAGTAATGCAGGACAGACCTAAATTACTACACAGCACTGCACAGTCATCATAAAGAGGACGGTACTGTGGTACATTAGTTTTTTTGTTTTTTTGCCCAAAGCTGATGTCGGAACCAATTTCAGACTAGTGTTTTGAGACTGAGTAACATCCACATTCACTCGGCCTACCTTCATCTTTAGGAAGCGGTGATTGCTGACTGTGATCAATCCAAACATCAGTGCTTTCAGTCAATGAAACTGTGTTCAGCTCATAGCCGCGGGGATGTGTTTTCAGCGGGGGTGCCGCATTCTCGGCAACTGCAACAACAACAAAAAAAAAAAAAAAATCACTGAACAAAAAAACAAAAACACATGACACAGTTGCACAGCACAGTATTGGGTTCATAAAATATTGTAAATCACATCTTGACAGAACTATGTGACGTTATGTCAGCTAAACAATATGAAAGAAAGTATGAAGAAATGTCTTAAATTACCAGGATAAATTTATTAGCCAGGCACAGTCATCACTCATGACAATGCCGCACTTCTAAAGGGCTGCTGCTGGATGAAAATGGCATTTTAAACTTAAGTATTTTGTTCAAATCTGGTCCAAACCTTCCTGCCACAGCAGATCAACACAGACAAAATACTATAGCAAACAATACATTTGTAGGAAACCATCAAAAAAGCTAATTCTGCTCATCATAATTAAAAAATATATATATATAAATCTCTGGTGACAGGAACCAGGAGAGGTGGGGTGTAACTCAACAGAAAAATAAAATCTTGCAGCAATGCAAATACCTCAACTGCTTGGGTCAGGTCTGCTGCAACTGGGGGCGGGGCTGCCGCAGCACCCCCACTTTCAGCTATGGTTCAGTTTACGCTACACATAAATCAGCCTGCGGATTAGCCTATACAGCACCTACAGAGCAGGCTAAAAGAGACAGAAAGGAAGGAAGGAAGACTGGAACAAAAATCAACAGGAGGCCAGAAAAAACAGACACCAGAGGAGGGGAGAAGAGAAATACAGAGAGAGAATGGAAGGGTGATGAAGGCCAGACCCTCTCGTTGAGTGCTCAATCGGCCGGAATAAAGTAGTAAGTCAGTTTTGTGATGGCGAAAGGGAGCCAGGACAAATCACCCCGACAGAGGGGAGCGAAAAGGGCACAGCAGAAGTTGAAAGATGAGGGGATGAGAATTGTGATAGATGTTCTTCTCTATTTAGTTCAGGTTCATGCTTTTTCCAGCCGCCCAACGTCTGCGGAGATGGACGGTGGTCTGCAGGGGTCAAGCAGAGCCGTCAGATGTGGTTGTAACCTCCCTGACTGTCTGAATGGAGAGTATTTTTCCTCTCCACTTATCTGAGGTTTTTTTTTTCCTCTTTCCAGTCCTGATCCATGCTCGGGGTTAGGTATACAGGGAGCTACTGAGGAAGTGTACGCTCCGTGTATGAAATTTTAGGACAACCCGCTGTTACGATACGGACAAAATAAGCAGCGTGTGAAGAATTTGTTGAGGGTTTGAGTCTGGTGCTTGGATGAGATGCAGGTATAGGATATTCAGTGTACATTCTGTAAAATATAGATTGAGAAAAAATGTTATGAAGCAACTAATTTATAATCTGGGATAAGTCACGCGTTCACATATACTGCCTTTCTGCAGCTGCCTCAAAGTATAAACCTGAATTTTCTGTGACTGCTGAATCACTGTGGAGTTAAGTGTTAGTTTACATCAATAATTGCATAAACATGAAACATGTCGGCCATCACGTTAGTCAGCTTCTGCACGGTGAGCCACTGACGTATACAGAACATAGTGTTAGAAAATTCCTGTCTAACAAACCTCATGGGTATGAGAAGAAAAGTGGTACCTAACAGATCCTAACCCTCCACCCTCTCACCAGTCCTGTTCTGCTCTCTTCCAGGTGGCCTCCCATACGAATTTAAGGTGGTAATCGCCGGGAACCACGAGCTGACCTTCGATAAGGACTTTATGGCAGAGCTGGTCAAGCAGGATTACTACCGATTCCCCTCGGTCTCCAAACTCAAACCAGAGGACTTTGACAATGTCCAGTCGCTCCTCACAAACTGTGTGTACCTGCAGGACTCGGACGTCACCATAAAGGGATTCCGGATATACGGGGCGCCATGGTAAGACCAAAGACTGTTCTAACCCCTTTCCCCAAAACTATTCTCACCACTTCTGCCTTTCATAAGCGCTGAGTCACATTTCTGTCTCGTCATGTTGTGGATCCCTGAGGTGAAAGTGTGCTTTCCCTTCTGTCGGAGTCTGGCTGTTTTCCAGCTCCCCTCCCAGCAGTATCTCTGTACGCTGCTGTACGCTCTCGGTGAGGGGCCTCTCTTACATACAGGGTGCTATTCCCAGCTCGCACATTCCTTTATGAGCTCAGGACCTTCGCCTGCTCCCGGGGCTTACGTTACACCTGTGTTTTGACACGAGGTTAAGTGATACGCGTGGTACTGGGACTCTCTGTCAATAGGCTCTCAGGTGTGGAAAGAACACAGGGAGGGGGGTGTGATTGGTTGAGGAATGGTGTAAGCAGCGTGCATTCAACAGACAGAGGCAGGTGGGAGTGTTGTTAGAGTGAAAAGTGTTGGTGCAGAGAAAGTACTTGTTGTCATGATGGATGAAAACTCCTGAGAATCACTGCTGCATTCATGGATGTATAACTTCTCATTGCTGCATTCATGGATGTATAACTTCTCATGCAGGATTAAACCTGGAGGATTAAACCTCAAAATGTATGCACGATAGTGTTAAAACATTGTAACCTGTTTTCATTAATTAGTGTAATTTCAATTTTTAGGTTCTGTGCCTTGAAGCAACACACAATAGTTTTGTGGATGTATTTAAAAGAACTGTTTGGGAGAAGGTGTTTTCAAGGAATATATATATATATATATATTTGTTTCGTTTAAAAGCAATGCCAATATCCAGTATTTTTACACCTATATCACACAAAACTGGTATATTTTTTTCTGTCTTGGAATAAATGGAGATGGAAAAAAGGATGAGCTTTTCACACCTGCCTATTTCACTTCAGTTAATGTTTTTTAGGAGGCTATGATGCTTCTGTTCTGCTGCTGATTAACACTAACCTTACTGTCTTTTGAAGGGAAATTCATCTTGCAGGCAGGTGAAACATAAAATGCACACAGACTTACAGACTTACACAGAAGATACACAAAACATAATATGACACATAAAACAAGTGGTATAAATGTATAAAACTGCTAAACATATCACAAACTCACATTAAGTACAATGCATAAAAGCATAACATAAAACCTGGATTGCATTACCTGCTTAAAATAATTATTATGACATTTTGCATTACAGTAAGTAGGGATGGAGCAGTTAGTTTTCTCATGAATTAATATTGATAGTTCGATGCCTGAAGAGTTTGAAAATGGAACAAAAATCTGGGGGAGTCATGGTTCGTTCTATTCATATTATTTTATTTACAGTGTTTTTAGGCGGGTGAAATGACTATATGGCCTTAAGTTGATTACTTACTTACTATTCACAGTGTTGACCTCGATGTTCACGTCTCTGGACGCTGCGATAGTGAGTGACGTGAGAGCCTCTGCTTCTCCGTGAAGTCAGGGTGCATGAAATTAGCCTGAGTTTCCCAGTCAGAGCTCAGACTTCAACAGCTGTTCCATCAAACTTTTTCAAGTAGGAAGATCGGAAATCTTTGAGTTCCAAGTTGTCTGGACCGCAGCATTAGAAAGACCTCTGTAGCCCACTCCTCATCTCTGCTTGAGGCCAGCGGCTCGACGCTACATAAACCGCTACTAGCGTAACACAGCCGAGTCTCCAACCAAACTGTTTTTGGTTAATTGTGGGTGCATTGTGGGTAATGTAGGCGCTAGGGTTTGACAAGGAAGCAGTATATGTGGAATAAAAGACTTATCTATGGTTCTGCTTCAGTTTTCCATCATGAGTATGACAATGTTACAGGATGCAAAGCTAAATCAGTGGAGCGCTTTAAGAGTTAAAAATATTTAAAAATATTTTAATATTGAGAAACAGAAAAGCAACAACTCTTCACATTAGAGAAGCTACAATTAACACGATGATAAATCAATGATTAAATTCAGATTTTTATTCCGTTAATTCCCCTTTGATCAATTAATGAATCTATTAATTGACTAATTCATCATTAGTATTTCTTTTTCCGCATGCTTTTGTATATATATTACTGGAATGCATGTTTTGTAAAACAGCGGTGTCTCTACAGTATATATAAACTAGTATTAGGACACACAATTTCCTCAAATATTCCTTAATTGTCATTGTCTCTTTGCTCTGTTCACTTTTGCTGAGTTTTCCAGTAGAACCGGGGCTGTAATTGCTGCCCTCCTGCTACAGTATTTGAACAGTCCTGCACTGCAGCTGTGTGTTGTGTGACGGTCGAGGCTGGACCCCCCCCCCCCGTCCTGCTGTGACTCCCTGTGCTCTCTCTGCGCAGTGGTTCTCACAAGTCTGCTTCAGACTTAAAATAACTATTTAGGTCACACCTTCATCCTTTAGCGGCTATAATTAGCAGGTTTGCAGCCTTGCTTCAGAAGTGGTGGAGGACATTGGCAAGGAGGAGGAAGGGGGCAGATCCCAGCATTCCTCAGACATCACAGCAACAGGAAGAAGAGATTACCCTCTCTTTTCCCTCCATCCTTCCCCTTTTCTATCCTTCTGTTTGAAAGAGGAAGGATGCTGTCTCCCCCTCCCTGGTGGGTGTTTAGTATGAGGGCTGGTAAGTGTCTGTTGTGACAGCTGGGGGTCTCGTGAGAGGCAGAGTGGACAGCTTGGCCGCCCCCTCCTCACCCCTCCTTGGCTTCCTCACCTCCTTCACACCCATATGCCACCGTGGCCTGAGGTCTGGCCTGCTTGTCCAGTGTGAGGTCTCACTTAGCCCTGCAGTGACCCTTCACTTCTTCAACAGCTCGCCAGCTCGCTGCCTGGGTGGCCAAGTGCCGCTGAGCTCTCAGTGGTTCTCTGCTGCAGGCCGGGACGCGACAGCATCACTCAGGAAATGTAGCGTGTAACTACCACCTGATAAACACTGCTGTAGCTGCAGTGGGCTGCTCTGCTGCTGCTGCTCTGCTGCTGCTGCTGCTTTAAAAGCTGCTGCTGTACCTTTAATAAAAACCGGTTCTTTCCATCTTATCGCTCACACATTTTTCAAGTTCTCCATTAAAAGAAAAGATCCTATATTCTGGTAAAATTTTACTACAGTAAAAACAATATCAATACTATGTTGTAGGTCTTAGCGTGTAGCGTTGCATCTAACAGCTTCATATAGTAGATGTGAATTTCAATTGTACAGTTGCATAATGTTTGATAAGCTCATCATAGGTTTCCATGTAAAATTGTACATGGAAACCTGCAGTGTCCGAAGCCCTCAAATACACAGTGAAAAGTATGTTTTCCTTTAAAATCTAAACCATACTTCTTAAAATGCACTGTCCGTTCCTTAAAATTGTACCTCAGTACAGTACTTAGGTTAATTTGCTTTGTCCATCTCTGTGCAGCATGAAAATTACAAATTTTTAGGGGCTTTCATTTCCTTTTCCAGGGTCTTTGTGATCAGAATGTATTCATTTTAGAGGAAATGCTTTGGTAATGGCTCTGAATTATGTGTAAAGCACATACATCTGAACATTTCTGAACTGTTCCTCCAGCTCAACATGTCAAATCACAGAAACAAAATGCCATCAGAGGCTGCTTCCTCTAACTGTACTTGTTTCTTTTCTAAAAAAGATTTCTCTTTTTTTGAATTCATGACGCCCTCTGCATGTAAGATAAAATGACAGATTGCTCCCTCTTTGAATGAAAATACTTCTCAGTGTACAGTATGTCCCAGCACCACAACACAAAATACTGTATTTAGATTATCACCAGAACATGGGAAAGCACAAACACAGCAAGCTCTTGCTCTGCTGTGTTCATGAAATCCACTGAAATAATAAATTATTTGTGTTTAGCATTAACTGCTGGATCAGTTAGTCTTTTTACCAAAAGAGCAAGTAAGACTCGAAGTTCTGATATCTTAGAAATCCTCTAGAAGCAGCAGGTTTTTATCTGCACAAGATGGAAGGAAACGTTCTACTCAGATTGACTGATTAGCAACATTACACCCTTCTCTCATTGCTGCTTGCACCATTTCCCTTAATATTTTTATCAATCCATCATTTAAATGTCTGTTTTAAAGGTCTTATGGATAAAAATGACATTTTGCTGCAGCGCTTCTCAAACATAATCCATTTGATAATTATCTGCTGCAGGTTGTCAGTTCAGCACGCGGCCATTTACAGCAGAAAGGTTTGGATATGCCACCGAGGGACAGTTGATGCAGCACTTTCAGTGCAATAGGTATTTTCGACACATCCATGTCTGCTGCCCTCATTAGGCCCAAAGCGGCACAGGCAAACAAAACATGTTCACATCATATCAGTAAAAAATCTGCACTTTTCCATGCAGATAGTTTCATGTTTTTATCTTCTAAAACTGAGAAAATAAAACCTGTTCTGAACTCGACTCTTCAGGGGTCGACGTGGATTTGAACAAGACCAAGCCTTTTCACTTACACAGCTTTTTGGTTACTTAAATATGTGTTCACGTTGAAATTGTGCCAACAAGTTGCCTCAGTTAATTAATCTCACTAGAGTATATAAAAACCCAATTAAAAAAAAAAAAAAAAAAGCTTCAGTGTTCAGGAGAAAATTGCCTCAGATGTTGGAAATCTGAGCGCTCCTCGAGCTGTGGGTTTTCTCCTAAAAAAAAAAAAAAAATCATAGATGAGATTTATTTAAAAAATAAGAATGGTAATAAGTTACAATTCCTTGAATACTAGTAATTTAGTTGTCCTTAGATTTATGACACAGTAAAGTCAGGAAATACGTGGCCAGTCAAAAAACTCTTAACATTAACTCCCAAAACAAAAAACTGCGCTCTAACTTGTCACAGATAGCTTAATTTTGAGATGCAGTTTTATTTTTTTCATTCCGTAATTCGAACTACTTTCACTTCCAGATGAATTAAAATGTTGGAATAACAGTCTAACATTCAAATTCATGATAACTAAGAACAAATGTAGCTACTGAAACATGAACATAATGTTTTAAAACACACCAAAGCTCATTTTCAAAGATGTGAAATTGTTCATAAAGTTTTATATGACAGGAGGGTTGAAGGGACTCCTGATGATATTGGGTGCAGTCTCTACATTTACCTGCATGGTTACTGTTAAAAATGCAATAATTTAGCTTATATTGTTGGAATTAATAGATATGAAACATTAGCAAAGAAGGTGAATATACTTTTTTTTATTTATGTGATTTTATGACTGTGATCACAAATTTGTAGGACTTTTCTAATAGCAGGTTTGTTCCTTTCACTCTGTTAAAACTAATTTTCCCGCTCTTCACTCAACAAATGCAGATTTTATAAGGCACATTGAACATTTTAATATTTCATATCGCTCTGTTCTAAACATTTTGAGTCAGTTCCTGTTCTGACCCTGTGCACCATTTGCTTGGAAAAAGAGGTGATGGAGTGAAAGCAGTGCACCATGAAAGACACACAACACACACTGTTTAATGACAGATACTTAACAGACCAAATACCTAAACCTCCCTTCTCCATACTCACACACTCCTACACACACATGCACACTGTGGAAAGATGCACTGGCCTCTGCACCTTGTCAGTCAAACCTCTTTAAGGGGAGCCGAAGGCCTCTTGAAACTGAACAGTTCTTTCTGCTCCCTGGCAACAAGATTTTGGGCAAAAGTGACTCTTTTCTTCTGAGCTCATTTTTTTCCATCTTCAGTCATTTAATCTACTCTTTTAATGCAGCTTATTCATTTAAGTCTTTTGCCCCTGTAATGCCTATATTAAAAGAAAATTCTGGGTTTCGCCCTTTTGTAAATGGTAAAAAGTAAAGTTCCAGTTATCGGGCAGCTTTTGCTGTAAGTGAAACACTTAAAACACACAAGATCTGTGCTGAAATGTTAGATAATTATAGTCCTAAAACAGATCAACAGAAAACTAAAAGTCTTAAACATTTACTGGTCACAAATGACTGTTATAATTTCCCAGAGTCAAAGGTGACGTCATCAAATGTCTTGTTCTGTTTAGGGCTGCAAATAATGATTATTTTCATTATCCATTAATCTGCTGATTATTTTCTTGATGAATTGATTAATCTAAGAGTCTTTAAAATGTCAGAAAATGGTGTTTTCTTCAATTGTCTTGTTTTGTCTGATCAACAGTCCAAAATACAAAGAAATTCAGTTTACTAGCATGTATGACACACAAAAACTTCAAATCCTCACATTTGAGAAGCTGCAACCGGCAAATTTTTGGCATTTTTGCTTGACATACTGATTATTTGATTATCAAAATAGTTGCAGACTCATTTTCTGTCAACTAATTGCAGCTCTAATTGGAAACCAATTACCATTTTTGGACAGTTGGTCGAACTAAATAGTTTTTGAAGACATAATTTGGAGTTCTGGGAGCTTGTGATCTGTTGGTCATATTTTTATTGACTAAATCATTAACGTATGAAAGAATTAGGAGAATAATCTCATAATATTAGCTGCGGCACACACTCACACATACACAGACATCAGTACAGAAGGAGTGACGGCAGGATGTTCACAGATATGTGAGGAATCCTGCCGGTTTTGCCGACTCTGATAAGATCTGCTGACTGATTCAGAGCAGAGAAGTGTGTGTGTGTCTCTTTCTCTCTCTCTGTAGGGATTAACCCATTTTGTGATTCTGGACTTGACCACAATTTAACTCCCTGGTCGAAGGTCAAGCTGTTGCTGCTCCCTCTGCTGCCTCCCTGATCCTCCCTGCCCTCCTCTGCCTCATCCACTGGGGAGTCTCTACCCTCTCCTCCCTTCTTCTCGCTTCCTTTCCTCTCCTGTCATCATTTTTTCCTCCTCCTCTGCAACCTTTCCTTTCTTCTTTTTTTTTCTCACAACCCATTGAACCGAAGACCTCCTTTTCTCTATTCTCTTATTTTGTTTCTTCTCCTCATATCTCTTCTTTCCCTCTTTTCTTTTGCATCACATTATTCTTCTCCTCCCTTCATTTCCCGTCTTTTCTTTTCTTTTCCTCTCCTGCCATCTCATTGTCTCCCCCCTTCTCTCATTTTACTCAGCCTCTCCTCTTCCTTCACAGTACTTACTTTGGCTCCTATTAACCAATGAAATTGCAATCAATGTTTGGTTAGTTTATTTGATAGCAAATCAGTCTACTGGCTTGCCTCTTTGTGTGTGTGTGTGTGTGTGTGCGTGTGTGTGCATGTGCATGCATGTGTGTGTGCGTGCCTCCCAGAGGCAGCAGATTAAATTCAACTGCCCTCATTTGACTCTCTGAAGCTCACCTCAGGGGAAACCTGGAGGGCCAAATGCAGATTTGTCATTTGCAGTTTTTAGTTTTTATTCATGTATTCATTTTTCACTGTAAAGGTCAGCCGTGTGTGTGTGTGCGCGTGTGTGTGCGCGCGTGTGTGTGTGTGTGTGTGTGGCGTGTGTGAGAGTGAGAGAAGAGAGAGGAAGGTCTGTGGTGATGTTTGAATATTTGTGTGTTTAGCCTCGGTTGTTTTCATTATGTGGAGGGCAGCGATGTTTGAGATTTGTTTTCCTGTGGACTTCCTTTACCTTCCTCTCTCTATTTAACTGTCTACACTTTATAGCCAAAAGTATGTCTGTTTCCCACAGGTTGAGAATTTACTTGTGGTGGTGGGTGGCGCGGCGTGTGACGGCGGCTTCAGTAAACATGGTCAAAGTTCCAAAACTTGAGGTTTACATATGTATAAATGCTCCCTGCAATTCAAAACCCAGGGCGACGAAGTCAGCCACAAACGGCTGTCTGTTCTGTAGCCTTAGTTGCTGAGGTTGTCGCTAAGGTTTTTCCATGTGTTGATCATATTTTGGATCAGATTTCAGCTTGAACATGTACGGATGGATTTGAGAAGTTGACATTTTTAGTAAAGACAAAAAAAAAACAAAGTCAAATCTTACTACTACAGTTTGTTTCATGGATTGGTTACGTAGCCTCCAGAGAGGCCAGAAGTCGGCCGTGACGCAGCTGCCAGGGGCTAACCAATCAGAAGAGAGTGGGCTCATCGGGGGGGGGGCTTAAAGAGACAGGAGCTAAAACGGCCTGTTTCAGACAGAGGCTGAACTGAGGGGCTGCATAAAGGGTCAGTATAAGATAAATAAGGAGTTTTAACCGTAAAGATACCGCTAACATATTGCAGTAGAGCTCCAAATTAAATATAGACCTGGAAATGTGCATGATATGTCCCCTGTAATGTTATAGTATACCAATGCAGAGACAGAGAATAACATTCAAATAAAAACACAGACATAATTAATGAGGATCAAAATGAAATGTGTGGAATAAAATAAATAGAATTTGGATAAAATCAGAGAAGAGCTACAGCATTACACAGGGAACAAATAAATAATACAGAGTGTGACAAGTCATGTCTTCATGATGACTGTTAAAAGGCAAAAGAAAAGAGATGGTTTTAAAATAATCAGCGGAGGGGGAAGATCTAATAATGAGAGGCAAACTATTCCACAGTGGAAAATGCGCGATCAGTCCCGGATTTTAAGTGGGAGCGTGGAATGAAGAGCAGTGATTGATCAGCCGATCTGAGGGGATGAGGAGTTCAGAGACATAAGCTGCCAATCAATTCAGTGCTTTAAAAACAAATAAAATATTACTATTAGACAATAGTGGGATTCCAACCTTGCGGCAATGGTATGGGGAACGTCTTTTCCTGCACACAGCCAGGTCATTAAAGAAACTGTTTTCAGAGTTTGGTGTTTAAAAACTCAATGAGCCTGCACAGAGCCGTGACCTCGACCTCATCTAACACATTTGGGATCAATTGGAACACCGACTGCCAGCCAGGCCTTATCAGCTAACATCAGTGGCCAATCTCACTAATGCTCTTGTGGCTGAATGGGAGCAAATCCCTGCAACCAGGTCTCCAAAAATCTTGTGGAGTTTGTGTTAGCAGCAGATAAACACCCGTGATTTTGGAAAGACATGTTCAGATGTCACATACGGGTGTAATGTTCAGGTGTCCACATACTTTTGGTTATGTAGTTTGTGACCTGTTAGCTCCGTCGTTCTCCTTCGCCCTCAGGAAGCGGCCTTTTGTTGAATGAATATCCTGGTGCTGTAAAATAAGGATCACCCCTGACCCTTAACACACACACACACACACACAGTTACTGTCCTTCTGGGAAAATGCCGTTTGAACAGATTGACAGTAGTTGCAATAGTCTTTTCAACTCCCAGCCATCCAGTCTTCAGCAGCAACAAGCAAAGTTTGTGTAAAGTTTAACAAATATTCAACTGATACAGACATTCATCCTCAGTTACCTTTCAATGTGACATATCTTCAGTTTGTATTCTAAAAGTGTCTTAAAAATTAATTGAAGATCTTAATTACGACATAGATGTACAATCAGATTTTCTTCTTTATGCCTCCGTGCCGGCGACAGCCGCAGACGGAGGCATAATGTTCTCAGGTCGTCCATCCGTCCGTCTCATTCTCGTGAACGCGACATCTCAGGAACGCCTGGAGGGAATTTCCAGATTTGGCACGGACGTCCACTTGGACTCCGTGGATGAACTGATTAGAATTTGGTGGTCAAAGGTCAAAGGTCACCGTGACCTCACAGAACACGTTTTTGGCCATAACTCAAGAATTCATACGCCAATTATGACAAAGTTTCACACAAATGTCTAATAGGATAAAATGATGATGTGATGACATTTCCATATCCAAAAGGTCAAAGGTCAACTTCACTGTGACATCATAATCTTCTGCAAAAACACTTTTCTGGCCATTATTGAACGCCATAACTCGGGAACAGAAGGGGAGATTGTGACCATATTTCACATTTGGTCGGATACTGAAATGGTGACACTAATGTTGTTGTTTTTGGTCATTTTCACTTTGCGCTTATTTATTCAGACATGAGAACTGAGAACCATGAAATTTTCAACTTTAGAATCTGTGATAATACAAATAAATGAAAAGACAATTAGGTCAAGTCGGTTTTATTTGTACAGCCCAAATCACAAATATCCCTCAGGGGGCTTCACAGTCTGTACAGCATACAGCATCCTCTGACCTTTGACCCTCAATTCAGATACTTAAAAAAAACCTTTTTAACAGGGAAAAATGGAAGAAACCTCAGGAGAAGCAACAGAGGACAGACATGCAATAAATGTGTGTACAGAATAGACCAGATAGTAAAATTACAGTATGGAAAAACAGGATGACGAAATTATAGATAAATTGATACCATATATGAAGAATAATTATCGCCTAGCCTCTACCTCTACACTAAACTTCATACTTTAAACTTGCAGTACATACAGACGCCTGTGAGTTTATTTTAACTGCATATACATACATAGCCACCTCTTTTCAAAACCTTTGTATATACTATGTAGACAGCTCTATAACATGTGATTTTATTTTTTTATATTTTAACATTAGGTTCATTTTGTTTTCATTTGTCCGTGTCGCTGAGATCTGACATTTGTGTCGGCTGCTTTTAGCTTAATCACCCCTAAGTCACCTCTTTGCCGGCGCCAGCCTCTGTCAGTTTGTGTTGGCTGCCTGCCCACCCACCACACACACACACACACACACACACACTATTTTCTCTGTCAGAGTGTGAGCACATGGCAGCGTTACCTCCGATGAGGCAATGGGTCCTGACAAATGTCCGTCACTGAAAAGTCAAGGGCTTTATGGCCGCTTTGCCCTCGTTTTTCCTTTTTTTTTCTTTCTCTGCAGAGAGATTGTTTCATGAAACTTTCTGAACTTCTGAAATGTCACATTATGGTTTAAACAATGTAGTGAATGAAAAGGTTTCTGAGTTTTGTTTTTTTTTTTTCTTTATAACTTCAGGTAATTACGCACTCGCCACCTTGATTTGGCATGAAAATTGTGACACATCAATTAGAAAATGACTAGAAATTACATTTTTTCCTGAGCACAGCAGGAATGTTTGTTTTATTCATCAAAAAGTTTAAAGTTTTAGATGAATAATTGTAGTGTCATTAGTAGTCACGGGCTTCCTGTTTATTATTTTTGCTCCATTACATCTGTGAAAGCTTGTACACACTCTCTCATTCATGTAAATATTTGCACGAGTTGTATGACTCGTAGTTGATGTGTTAGAATACAGCGGACTGTAATTTTTGTCCAGAAAATGTGAAAAGTGACCCTAACAACCTAAGAATAATTAGTATGTTAAAGACATTTTGTCTTTTACGTCTTCAGTTCATCCCTACTGATACAAAACCACCTGACTACACAAAGACCCTCTCTCTATTTTAGGACATCTGTACAACAGATTTCCTTCTGATCAAAAGATGCTGACGGTGTCCTCAGTGATGGTCTCGAACAATTAATCTTTCTAAAATTAGCACGGTTAGAAACTTGTTTCCACTTATGCGTGTATTTCGGGTGATTGTCTTGAATATATCGACTACAAATATTGATTTGGGAGTTATTATGGAGATATAAAAATACTAAAATTATAAACAGGGGTTTGTAATTCAGTGTGTATTTTACTTAATCCCTCGTGGAGGAATACAAGCTGAAAATGTGTCTAAGAAAACATTCAAAACCTCATCAGAAACAAATAATACATTGTTGTCAAGCTGCAACCTCAGTAGTTTCTCCTCAACAGTTCTCCTGGAAAACGTTTTTTTTTAAATGTTTTCAGTCACATTAATTATAGTAATATTTCAGAAGTAATGAGATAATGATTTATTGATGTTGAA
Source organism: Scomberomorus guttatus (assembly GCA_038419695.1). NCBI lineage: Eukaryota > Metazoa > Chordata > Actinopteri > Scombriformes > Scombridae > Scomberomorus > Scomberomorus guttatus. The sequence continues at coordinate 34,117,782 of CM076445.1, read as the reverse complement.
ATGTGACACCTTTACTTAATGGAGCATGAAAATAGAAATCGTCAAGCATCTGTCAGTGTTGCAGGACTGTGGTGGAAGCTCCTGCTTTTTGTATTCAGCTTCGTTTTAGTCCGTATGTGTGTCGTTGTTGTTGTTGGCCTTGCTTGGTGCACCCATGGGTGCTGGTGCAGCTGCAGGTGGTCGTCAGGTTACAGATGGGGGGAGGATCAGACTGCCTGGAGCCTCCTGCAGCTGGTGATGAAGGCTGCGGGGAGGAGGAGGAGGGGGGTTGTTGGCGCTCTGTTCTTGCAGGCCATCCAGGTCCGCAGCTGTAGCGTGTGTGTGTGTGTAAGTGTTTCCCCGTGTGTGTCAGCTGAGTGAATGAGAGGGTTAAGTGATGGATTTGTCATCGTGCCCTCGCTCTCTGCAGTATGACGGCTCGCTGCGTTCCCTGCTAAATGACTCACCCTACACACACACACACACACACACACACACATGTGCACAAACACATGCAGGCCTGTTTCTCACATGGCTGTTATGCAACACAAACATGAAAACGCATTCAAAAGTGCAACATACTGGAAACCAACTACACGGATGTGTGTTTACACTAAATTCACATCTCACTGGCTCCTCCTGGTGCACCCCGCCACCGTTACCCCCACCCCGAAGTGAGCCCCCAATATGTCAGAAGGAGAGTGATGGGGCCTCGCCGTCGTTTAATAAAGCTCTCCTCCGTGGCCTCGCGTGCATCAGTCACCGGCCGGGCAGGCAGAGGTCCGCCACACACAACCTGCAGCTCCATCAAACACTGCCGGACCTGGAAAAGGGCTGACACAGTCAAAATCACAACACCAGACTCACTGCAAAAAAAAGAAGTTTAATAAGGATCGAGTCTGGTGTTCATTTCTAACATATTTTGTTTTTGCAAAGCACACATGAAACAAGTCTATATCATATTTCTATTCAGTCAAGCTGTTGTTATCTTGATGTAAGTGAGGTGATCCGCCAGCATGTTTTACTTGAATATGGCATCACTTAAAACAGACCAGGCGGCTCCTCAAAAAGGTTGAATTACCTACTTAGGTGACAGATTTATTTGAACATTTTCAAGAAGAAAGAAGAAAAAAAATTATTACACAAAGGAAAAATCATTTTTCTTTTTTGCTTCGCTCTGTTCGATTCTCTGTTCCCTTTTTTTTCTGTTCTTTGTGTTTCTGGTGCAAATCAAGTCACTTTAAGAATTGTGTTGACGTTTTTTTGACACTTGTGGCAGGATCCAAGGAAAGCAAGATTAGTCATTTAGTTTGGTATTGATCCAAACGTTTGGATGTATTGATTATTTGGAATTGAAGGGGTGCACTGTGACTTCTGTTGTAGCCATTTGTCTTTTTTCATCGGAGAATTGTTTAATTTATATTAGATATTTTAAAAAGCGAGGTACATTGGCAAAAATAATTTATAGAGCAAAGGTGTCCTTGATTTTGGCCGCTGTGGGTAATTTGACCTCCTGCTCTGCTCGTCTGTCAGCTTTATCAAAGGATGATGAATATTTTTAATCTGTTTATGCATGCAGCACAGTTCTCCTGTGAGGTTTCCCACCTCGAGTGTGATGTAAGCGAAAAATCGAGCGCTCAGTGAATAAAAGTAATAATTTAAAATATCGGAGAGAGACTGCTGTGTTTCTGCTGGCAGTCAGTTTCTGCTTTCTAGTTGTGTAGCAGACTGTTATCGCTGCTCTGAGGTCAGATCGGTGTTTGTCACTGACGGTGTGGACAGACTGTAGTTACAGTACACACACAGAGCCCCTGGCTGGAAGGTAATTGTTCCTGTCGGTTTGCATGTCTGTGCTTGTGTATGTGAGAGCTCAGTCGACACTGTCCGAGGTGTCGACGGGCTCGTCCGTTTGATGGGGACACTGAGAGACAGATCAGGAAAGCTGTCTCTCTTCTTCTACTTGTGTGACCAAACTTGTGGAAACAAACGGGGAAAAATGTGCATGAAAAAAAAATCTAGAACAGTCTCTAAAGAGACAACAGGGTGTTTTTTACCAAATGTTCTAGGCACTGAATTGTTACTCTTTGTCTGCATGTTGTGACATAAATGTGTAGAAATTGGCAGCTATATGAGTTGCCTGGCTCTTTTTTTTACCTAATATGGTTTCCATCTTTTATCTGGAAGCCCTTCGTTTTCTTCACAAGTGTGAGAAACACACATCCATCTGTGGCAGTGAGGCACAAAGGGAAACTTTGCTGATTTTCAACCAGCATTGTATCATCACAGTGTGGGTAGTATATGCAAATGAACAATGTTTAACTTCCCTCCATGTTGCCTGCACTCAGAGCTCCCCGCTCATTTGCTGGCAGATCTGCCTCTGAATACAAACCACATATTTTATCATTAACAGATCTTGTGTTTAGGCTAAATATAATATTTGAGATCTTTATATATTTCGGTGGTATCGTTCAGGTATCAGCATCAAATGTCAAGTGATATCCAGACGTACAAAAGAATGACAAAAATCTGTTATAATTTAATTCTGGTGTATTTTCTGTATTGCATGCCGCTAAAAAAGCTCTACTAGAGAGGGGAGTTTCTAATTATGTATAAGATATAAACACATCACGTCCGATTATAATTGTGTATTCGGTTTGTCAGTGTGTATTTGTATGCGTCCCTATGAAATGAACCACAAGAAGAAGAACAGCAGTAGAGGAGGGAGCATATAAACCCCAGTCAGCTCCAGGAAACAAGCCCGAAACACAAGTGTTTTCTGGCTGGGATCTGGATGTTGACATCTGACAACCAGCAGTTCCTCTTGTTCAGAAAGCCGAGCGGCACAAAATAAAGTCTGGAAACACTGCTGATGTAGCTGTAGTGTCTACACTGTTGACTCGCCTCCCCTGCAGCCTGCAGTGTTTGACCTCGGGGGTCGACGTGCTGCTACAAGTCTGACCAGCAAACAAGAGACCTCTGAATCTATGTGACGTCTGTTTACAAGCTCTGGTTCACTTGTACTTGACCAAATACATCAAGGGACTCTTTCACACTGTAGTTTAGACCTTTTTTCCCCTTTTTTTGAGCATGATAAATGGCTTTCTTCAGCACAGTTCTCCCTCTACCTCAACGCTGGCCTCCTCAAAGACCTTTTTTTTTCCTCTGCTATATCTCCAAGAGAACACACCAAGGTCCGGTTCCACTTTGCTCTAAAAAGAACGAACATGTAAAGGTCAACAGCGTGCCTTTGTTCCTGTGAACAGAGGATCATTCATATGAGAGGTAGAGAGGGAAGCTCACTTCTCCACCTACAGATTTTTTTTTTCTTGCTGTGACATATTTGGCCCCTCGCTGATGGCCTTGCATGTTCGCAGCAGCGTCCCCGCTCTTTCATCGCGCTGAAAGGGCTCTGAAGTGCAAGTTTCCTATAGATGTTCTGCTACCGCTGTTTGAAAGCTTTTCCTCTTCCTCCCCTCCCTCCTTCCACCTTTTCTCTTCTGTCTCTATGCTTTCTCTCCCATGTCGCTGAGTGGATAAATGTGTGGAGGCGTTTTATCTCTTGAGAACTTGGAGAGAAGAGGTAGAAGGAGGAAGTAGAGGAGAAGTAGTGGGGGAGGAGGACAGGTTAATGAGGATGGAGGAGGTCTTTTAGCCCGTTTCACAGTGGCTACCTGCGCATGTCAGTGGTTGTGTGGCGACCTTTGACCCCAGGGTTGGCAGGCTTCTGTGGCAGCGTCAGCTTTAATTAGTGAGCCACACGACTCGACACTCTGCAGAGCCTCTGATCCTCCACTGCAGACATTCAGGGTCAGGCCGGACCAGGCAGAAGGGACGACAGATGCATGTAATCACACACACACACACACACACACACACACACACACAGAGGGTGAGATCATCCAGTTCCCAAAGATGGGACCCCAAACATTTTGCTGATTCAATTCTGATTCTTTTTCAAATCTTGGTTCAGTTGTGATTCCCTTCATATTATTTGAGTAAGAAAGAAACCAAAATATGTTAAAAGCAAAAAAGACTTTCATCAGATTCAGGCGGCCATAAATAGTTATTTAAAGTAAGTTAGGAGACAGTTGTGCTTCTTGTTGGTAAAAAGGTAAACTAACAAGTTGAATAAGGCACTAGATAACTCAGGGGCATCAGAACTACTATTACTTAAAAATTGTGTATTCTTATAAAATGCTGCAGGAAATCTGATATCATAGCATCATGGATGGATTGATGGACTTCCTCTCTCATGTTTTCCACCAGGTCCAAACTTCAGCCATGAAAAGTCGTTTTCATTGAATTGATGAGCAAGATGAAAAAGCATGTTTATCAAAAACTTTGATTGTTACAGAGTAAGAACCAAATTGAAAACTGATTCATACCCAGAGCTTTCTGTCCACGTTCATGTTGTTCATGTACACAACCTCAGTCTGATCAGTTGGTCATTGAGCAGCTACACTGGAGCAGTTGGGGGTTAAGTACTTTGCTCAAGGGCCGACTGATGATAATGAGGGAGGCACAAATTCATCACAGATCTATTTGACTTATTTCTTCTCTGTTTACCGGCGGTGAGGTGAGGTGAAATAATTTTCTCTCTGTTCCATTCTGCTCCAAAAGTTTTATGCTTGTAGATGAATCACCGGTTGTCAGAATCCCAACATGTCTGGTGTCTGCATTGCATTCTGGTCTAATGAAGCTGCTTTTGGTGTAGAAAACTGACTCTGTCAGGGTGGAATTGTCTCCGTGTGTTTGTTGAATATTAATACAAATTCGTAGCTCTATAATGAAGCCCTTACTCTTAAATTCTGAGGGACTGACTCTAAAATCTGATGCTTACTGTTTTGTTTTGTTTTGTTTTGTTTTTTTACATTTTCTGAGGTGATTGGTTAAACGACATGCGCACCTGCCGCAGTTTATGGCTGTCGCAACTCCAGGTGACCTGCTGTTTCTGTCTCATAGTGAAATTAACAACTACAAGACGCACTGAAAATGACAAAAGTTGAGATTTTATTTTTTGGACATATTGTCCAGCCCTAATACCGTCTAATGAAATTGAAACAAAAAGTTTATTTGGTGTGTAACAATTTTTTGTAACTTCGAATAGGAGCCTTGGCTTTAATGTTTATTTATGTCATCTTTGGATATGAAATACATTTTTGGACCTTGGTCCTGTTGGTCTAATCTCTTTGGGGAGACACTAGAGGACTGTTGGCATGAACAGCCAGCGTCTAAACTTCTTCCCGTATGGAATCATTTTCTGTTTTCCTCTGCGGTCCAACTGCTGTACTTTTCCTCCAGCGGCTGTACAGACGGCCTTCAAAGTGCGCTACATTTTCAAGAGGATTAATTAGATAAAACAGAGTGTTTGCTCGCTCCTTAAAGTGCTTGTGTTTTCTCTTGCAGGACTGTGTGGCCATGTTTTTTTTTTTTTTTTCTAAAGAGAATAATCAGTCGCATTAAGGAATAATGAAGGGATTGGTGGGTGGTTTGGAGCATGTGGGACCAAGCTGCTGTTTGTGGCTGCAATGTGACTCCAAGCAGTGTTGATTTACAGCGTGTGTATGTTAAGCTTCCTTTTAGTAAAAGCGTCATGTTAGTATTCATTTCTTAATGTTTCCATGTTAGCTTGTATAAATCTCCACTGTTTTCCGGGTTCATCAGCACAGTTGAGCTCTCTCTAAAATCTTTTGTAAAATCCCCTAATGAGTGTATTACATTGTGTGTGCGCCTTTTGTCTATCATTTTGACCTCCAGCCTGCAACACTGTGACTTTGGTTTGCTCACAGTGGAAGTGGAATTAGCCGTTAAGCCTGAACAGGGATCAGCTTCTTCTTGCCAGCGTCGCCTACGAAGGTGAAATTGGCCAAACTGGTCTCACAACAGCATTTTTGCAGCAGCTACAGCTTTCACAGGTGGATGAAATACACCTCTGAAGGGCGTAGTTTTCCTAAAACACAAACATTTCTTCCACACTGTACTATCGGTCCAGGAATTGGTTAAAAATAAAGCGTGTCTGTGGTGTGCGTTGTGGTTTGCGGTGGTTGTGAAATAACCCAGTAAAGTCCAAATGGGGAAAAAAAGACAAGGAACCTGGAAACACTGCTGCAATCCTTTTAATTAAACCAGGAAAAGATTGTTGTCAAGCAAATGGACTGAGATGTGTGAGAGGGAGAATGAGCGAGGGATGAAAAGAAAGCCGGCGTGAGGAATACAGCGGGGGATTAAAGACAATGAGCGAGTGTTACAGACCCCTGGCCAGCTTGCTGCTGTAATGAACATTAGGGCTGCGGCATAAATTTAATGACCTGTGAAACAAACAGCGTGGCTGAGACCAGTGCCTCTGAATGCTAAGTGGCTCTATTATTAATACCAGCTCAGAGATGCCACTGTGTAAACACACAGTCTCTTTCCCCTGTGAGCCCCGTTAAACACACGGCGGTGTGCTGGCAGTGCACAAGCTCACCGCAGCTCTCTGAAACGGGGTCACGTCTCCCTTTGTACCTGCAGAATTAATGGCACATCGCCTATTAACTGTATACCTGTGCTAACTAACGGGATATGAATAGCATTGCTGCTAATGGCTGTGCAGGTTAGTCACCTTGATAATGAATAGCTTAGCGATGGGGCAGGTGAGCAAGTGGTAATAAATAGGTTCCAAGCTGCTCACAATTTAACAGGTTAGTGAGTGCGAATGAATAGCAGAGTTCATCCTACACTGTTTGGTGACGTCATCACAGTATTTTTGAAGAATAGTGATTAAACATGCAGGCAGTTTATGAAAGTTTGCTGTTTTAACTCGGAATTTTAGTTTTATTTGTTAGTACAAGTAAAAATCAAAAGACATGAAAAATAATGTGCAGGGAGAGAAGTCGCTCAAAACTGTACCTCTACCTTGATAATATAAAAAAGAAAAACACACCAAAAATACCCCCACAAAACTATAAACAAAGGTTAATATCTTTCATAAAACACGTTCTGGAGGATGTTTTCCATAAGTTAGAACCTCCTTATCTTATTAAAATTGACCTCTGCTAGTAAAATGTTTGGGAAGATGAAGATGACTGTCAGGTCATCAGACATGAAATAATCTGAAAGATTTCCCTTTCTGAATTGTTACTTTTAAATAAAAGTCCATGTTGAAAACCATTAAGTCATTAATTGTAGGAAGTTGAAGTTTCTGAAATAAGGAGCAGATGGGATACAAGGATTTGAATGTCTGGCCGGTCGTTTAAGGGTAAAGTCCACTGACGCACAGGAAGCGATCCAGATTACGTTTCAGATTTGTTTGGAATATGTTACCACATGGGTTACCACCATCATATTAAACTGACTCTGACTTCGCAACTCTGATTGGGACCTGGTACTGTGGTTGTGTTTCTTTTTGGGGGATGTTCACCCTGAAAACTTTTCCTTTCATTTCCTTCTCCTAACACACAATGGTTGTTCCTTGTGGCTGTTTTCAATTGCGTTACGTCCCGCCCAAACTTCCTGTTTAAAATCAAATTGGCAAAGCAAGACTCAAGATGCAGTTGTCATATGACTTTCAGGCAGTTAAGGCGCCAGTAGACTCCACCAGAAGTGCTTGTCAGATGGTGGAACAGCTTCAGAAACCCCCTCCTCTGTAACTTTGTGAAACTGACAATCCCACATTCTCGCTCACTTCCCTCAGTTATTGTCCAGGTGTGTGGAGGTGAGAAATATGGCAGGGTTTCAACTTTTCCCTCAAACCCTCTTACGCAAGTATTCTGTCACTTTTAATGTGAACAACACAGTGCAATACTGTGAAAATGTGCCGTTGTATCCACATATTTAAACATTCATTGCATCTCCCCCCCTCTCTATGACGGCCAGCTTTTCATTCGCCTTCAAGTGTGGCCGTTGGGAACGGCTATAAACAGTAGTTCTTTTCTAACGTAACCCGGCAGGTATGGGGGATGGAGGAAGAGCTCTGAGTCTGATTACGAGCAATGCAGGCTTAATCAAAAGATCGTGCACAGCAGGGAGCACAGGGGAGACTAGAGGAGCCCAGAGCTAGCCAGATGTCTGCGACATGAGGAGGGATACATGACACGCGGAAGCTGCTTGAGGCTATAAAATGCAATCACAATCCCCTGGAAGGGAGCCCAAGATGGCTCAGCAACCAGCCGGGGAGTAAAGGTGATCTGTCAGCAGAGAGTCTCCTGCTCTCCCCCTGAACCCGACCTCAGGCTACCTGCTCATTCAACAGAGAAGATGCTAAAAACTCCAGGCTGCTCTTTCAGCAGGAAGGCAACAGTGGGTTTCCATCATTTATCAATACTGTATTCGCAGTTACAAAGGGGGGGGGGCATGTATGTCTCTGACATCTGAATCTGCCCATCTGTTTGTTTTTTCTTTGTGCTGTTTGTCCTGTTGTATATGAATGTACACAAGGAGATCCTGGGCCCAGCAGGACTCCATCTTGTTTTCCATCCCATGCTGTGTCTCACGCTATGAGGGGATAAATATTTGAAAAGCAGAGGAAGCGCTGTGTCCCTAGCTGCTGTGGCCTGAGGTATGGCAGCTCCACATTAGCTGCACCTTTTAGCACGGTGGCTTATTTTTCTCTGCCTAAACATAGATTTTTTTGAGCTCAAAGTGTATCTCACTGTCCTGGCCATTATTCTCCGTAGAGCTTGGTGTGAAAGGTCACCACCCTAAGTGCTGGCACAGCTGAATTCAGCAGACGTAAAAGGCTGCGATGAATAAGTAATGCCATCAATGACAACAAGTCTGGACACGACAGTAGAGTTGTTAAGTGCTGGAAGGTTTTTGATAGAGAGAAAAGAGCTCCATTGAGTTTCCCTGCAAGTTTTAGAAAGAAGAGAACATTAATGATTTAAGATAAGGGAGTGAAATGGAAAAAGATGAGGTAAAGGATTATTCAGACTGTTCAAGGTGTTATTTTTTGCAGTTGGCATCCTCTAAAAGCAGCAAAGACTTCACACCTGGTCCCCTCTATGTATTTCTGTGGGTGAGGATTATACTAAGACACATAGTGTGTCTTTAGGTTCTGTGGCTGGTTTTCATGGTTTATGCTAGTCACCTTAGTTCCAGTCAAGGACAAGCTTGTTGCTACAGCATATTTTAGAAAACACTGCGATTGCAACTTTGCAGCAGCAGTTTGACCCTTTTACTGTCTCGACAGGACAATGTCCCCCATGCACCAAACCAGGTCCATAAAGAAGTGGTTTCCCAGTTTGGTGTAGAAGAACTTGACTGTCCTGCACAGAGCTCTGACACCAACTGCAACACAGGCCTTATCGCCCAACATCAGTGACCGATCTCACTAATGCTCTTTGTGGCTGAATGAGAGTAAATCCCTGCAGCCAAAATCCAAAAAAAGTGGAGGCCGTTATAGCCCACGGTTTTGGAAGGACATATTCAAGAGTTACATAAGCTGTAATGTAGTTTCTTCAAGGATAGCTTCTTCAGGAGCATTTAATATAAAATCTGTAGCGGAATAGAGTTACAAAGGAAGAGCATGGGGGACTGGCTGAAGTGGATCATTATGTTTTGCATTGTTTAAAAGGGGACATATTGTGCTTTTGCGATTTTCTGTCATATTTATACTGTTAGGATGTCGGATGTCTGTTTCATGGCCTGTTTCAGACAGTGGCTGAACTGAGGGGCTGCAAAGAGCCAAACTGATTTTATGATTTGGACATTTATTCAATTCACGGTTAGAAAATTGAACTTGTGTTTAAAAGTTCTGAAATGGGTTTGAATGTCATAACTAAACAATCAACTCTAAGTCGACCTGATTTATCCATTTATGGCTGTGAGAAACGATGATAGATAAATGATAAAAGGTGATGTGTTTATCCAAATTCATAAAGATATTACAGTGAAGGACATCTAGAAAATCGTATACCAGAGCACTCTGGAAAAAGGACTTAGCATTCACCACGACTGTAATTGGTTTTCAAGATTTTTTTCCTCAGCGCTCTCCGCACACAAACACACTCACACACTCACACACACTTTTGCTTCTCCCACTTCGATCCCACCACACCGTGTGGCCCATGAGGGAGATGTGGATTGTCTGTGGTGAGCCATCAATCACGGCAGTAACGACAGCTCCATAAACAGAAGGGCAGCCTATCTACTGGTTTCTGCTCGGCTGTGATAGCATTCACACCATCCTGCAGTACTTTCCTTCCTTCCTGCTGACCTCTGCACAGCTTCTGTGGGAAGGACGGGACTCTGCTTATCTCCACCTGCTGAATTTAGACCCCCGAAGGTGGTGGTAGGAACACCGAGGTGTCAGCAGGGATGTTGTGTCGTAAATAAAAAGGTGGGCAAACTGTGACCTCCTTTCAGTGATCAGTGTCAAAGAACCAACAATAGACACAAAACTCGGCTGTATTTAGAAGTATACAAAGGAATATGGCAGATTTATGGCAGAATGGAATGACTTATTGGCCAGTTTGGTATTTATAGGACTGAAACGAACAACTCTTAAATTTTATTTGTTGATTAATCTGTCGATAATTTTTCCTGTAAAATGTTGATGACATCTTCACATTGCTTGTTGAGGCCGACGAGATAGAAAACCAAAGATACTCAAAGTTGAATTATATAAAATACAGAAGAACAACAAACCCTTACACTTTATAAAGCTGGAACCAGTGAACGGTTTGCTTTTTTTTCTTTTTTAAAATAATTTTTATTTAAGCAGGTAAAACCCACAGAGGTCAGCAACCTCCTTTTCAAGGGAGGCCTGGACAGGACTGCAGCATTACTGTCAGTATTAAGAAAGATAAAATAAGCTAAAACAGAGACTATTAGTAAAGAAATCATTAGCCTTGAATTCAGTCTGGGATACTAAGTTCTTTAAGTTCCCTCTGCAGGTGTCTGGAGCAGAAAACATGAACGCTTTCTTTCCCATCTCCATGTAGGCTACGGACAGATCTTGTCTTGTGAAGATGAACTTAACTCGTCAACTCAAATGATTAATAAAATATGAAGATTGTTGTCAATAATTGTTTGTTGACTCACTGATCACTGGGTCGCTGCCAGGTTAACTTTCCACGAAAAACAACCTGTGCTTCTTGGATCTCTTGTAAATATGCTTTGTGCCCTACAGGAACTGATTTTTAAATGAACATAACGTTTTTCTTGGTTTGTGTTTTATGGGTGCGTCAGTACTCCTGAGCTCCTTTTGTACACGGTGCCTTGTGTGTTTTGTTTTGTCTGCGTTCCGGCTCTTTGTATACAAGCCCACGAGACTAACAATGCCAGTTTGCGTGCTTTCCTGTGCCTATTGTTGCCACAGCGTTTCTGTGCCCTTGCTAACATCCACTCGTTGTAAGGTCGAGACAATAGCTGCAGACGGAGTGCCATGTATCTGCACTGGCTTGACCCTGTGGCCCTTCCTGTTGCCTTTAACACCCCCTCCTCATTCTCCCCCTTTGACCTTTGACCTCTGCAGCAAAGACTGGTTGGCCTGTCATGTCAGGACAAGGCAGGGTGTGCTCCCAGCCTTTTGACAGGACTCTGTGAAAACCTGCTGCTTTCTTTCTCATAATCCTCTGGAGGTGAGTAATTCCACCCTGCAGAACAAACAAATACCAATATAATCAAAGCTGTCGTGTCATGCAACAGCTTGCAGTACGCTTTGTTTATGGTGCTCGTTTGCTCTTCATCTGAACGATGAGGAAAGCCAAATAGAGTAATTGGAAACAAAGCTAAGACGCCCTTATGTTAGAAAGCAGTTAATATTAGTGATTTATAAAACGTAAGTTGCACGGATTCGTATGATAGCAATAATCTGTAATGCCAACAAAGTGACACATGCTTTAACCGCTAACATGAAAGCTTTCCCTCACTGTGATGATACATGCAGAGGAAAGTTTAAATTCTTGCACCCGTAGCAAGACGTTTATTAACGATGCAACATTTTGGCCATAGACCTTCGTCAGATGACAAATTCACAATATGAAACGACAGCTTGTTTATTCTGGATCCACAGGCTGCAGCAACCAATTAAAAAAGGAGTCAAATCAGAAGCACCTGAAAAAATCTGAGAACACAGTTATAAAGTCACAGTTATGTCTGTCTCCTCGTACACTTTGCATCGAGGGCTCCCCCTAACATTTTGCAAGTAGCTCAAGAAAAAAGATGTGCCCTAGAGGGAGCTAATTGTAAACTGTATGTTCTTAAAAACATCACAAGAAGAAGAAACGATGGTCCACCACAACTTTGTCATTGGTCTCTTTACACGCTTTTATGCTTATCAACAACCGTTTTTGACCTGCAGCAGGTTTTGAATTTATAAGAATCTATTAAAATCTGTTGTAAGAAGTTATGCTTTTATCAGTGCACATGTCCAGAAGACTGGAGATGGGGCTCAAAAGACAGTAGTGTTGCAGTGAGGTGTAATCTCTCTGCAAAAATATTTAAATTCAGGGAAGGAAGGCTAATGTGACGAAGCGTTTCCTACAGAGTGAGAGGGCCAAAATAGTGGACTGTGTTTTGAACAGTGAATGATTTCGACAGCTTTTTATTAAAGTAACAAAGATTTGAAGTCTAAATGCTGCAACTAATGTCACCTCTTTGAGGTTTAATTTATGTCAGAGCATCTCAATTTGGGTTTTTTTTGTTTTGTTTTGTTTTTGTTTTGTTTCTTCTTTCTGTTAAAATTCTGTTTGTGTCTCAAAGGTAGCAGACCTTCAGTGTCGGGCCTGAATTGGCAAAATGACTGGCAGAGGCCAAAACACACAATGGTCCTTTTTAATAATTTCCTTTCATCCCTTATCTGCTCTCAGTATTGTATGTCATAAATGAAAGTTTGACATGTTCAAACAGCTTTTTCAATTTTTTTTTTAATTAATTTGCGGACCTGGAGCGGTAGTCTTTGTGCCGAAGAAGAAAAGCAGTAAGAGGGTACAGCTTTGAAACAGCCTGAAAGACACACCTGTGTAACAAAGTGCGTCTATTCGATTTTCAGATCACCTTGTCCCGTTTAAAATCAGTAGAGAAAAGGCTGCGGCCCTGGTTCTTGGAGCGGAGCTGGGAAATGAAACCTTGCCTGTCAGTTATTGTCACAGAGGAAAGCTCACTTATTTCCCAGATATATTATCCTCCTGGCCTCCCTTCACTCTGCTCTGCCTCCCCTGTTCTACATTGTTCTCCAGGATCAAGTTCATAAAGGTTGGGGCTGGAAGAGGGTAATGGGACCCTTGTCCCTGTGTCTCAGAGCAGGTTGAATAGGTCTCGGCCCCTGCCCCCAGCCCCCATACAGGCTCTCTGAATAGGACCCAGATTCCGCCTCTCTTTATTAGTCTGGTCTCCGGTTTCTCCAGACCTGCCCGGCATCCTGACAGATCCATATTTCAAAGTGTTTAGATTCCATGTTCACATGTAGACACATCCATGTTCCCATAACACCTCACTGCTCCTCCTAAACCCCACCTGCCACATCCACAGGCAGAGAGACACACCAGGAACAAACCAGTTAAAACCAAACCAGAAAAAGCACTAAAAACCCACTGTACACTACCTGCTCAGCACCAAATGGCAAACATGATACTGGATGTTTGTGGCTGATAAAAATATCACAGTTTGATGTTTAAAAAAAAAAAAAAAAAAACTCTTAACGACATGTTTGTTTTTAACATAAACACAAACGTGCGGCGAGGATGCTCAGCAGGGTAGTTCACACTTGAACAATAAACTGAAAACTCAATTTTGAACTGAATTTGACTCAAAAGTAAATTATTATTATCTAAAAATACATGTAAAACTAAATATGTTAAATAGAGCTGAAACAATTAGTTGATTGATAAGGTTAATCAGCAACAATTTTGATATTCAATCATTTGTCATTTTTAAGTAGAAATGTCCAAAGTTCTCTCGTTGCAGCTTGTGAGGCTTGTTTTTTGTTTTAACACTTTTTATCTTATCTTAATTGCACACAAACACACACACACTGCATGCACACTCTGAGTCACGCTCTTCCAGACAGGCAGTTTCAGTTACTGTAGTCTTTGATGGCTTTGATGTCCGTGCTAATCCAGTGTATCTCCGGCTGCAAAGACTCTGTGTGTGTGTGTGTGTCTGTGTGTGTGTGTGTCTGTGTGTGTGTGTGTGTGTGTGTGTGTGTGTGTGTGTGTGTGTGTGTGTGTGTGTGTGTGTGTGTGTGTGTGTGTGTGTGTGTGTGTGTGTGTGTGTGTGTGTGTGTGTGTGTGTGTGTGTGTGTGTGTGTGTGTGTGTGTGTGTGTGGGGCAGGGAGGGGGGATGGTTAAAGAGGAAGTCTCTTAGATGTAATGATGGCAGGGGATACACTCTCAACCTCCCTGCCCTCATTTGATATCTTGCTGCATTGTTTGGCACTTGCCCTTTTCTCATTCTTTCCTTCTTTCTTTCTTACTTTCTTTCTCCCACTCACTGTCTCTCTGTCCTCACTCTCACACACACACACACACACACACACACACACACAGACCTGTATGTAGTGAAGTGCTGGAAGCTGCCGGGTCATCGAGAGCAGCTGTGTTTGCTATGAAGCGTCTGCTGGCTGATGCAGCGGTTGTTTTACATTAGCGGCCTGCAGGTCAAACTGCAGCTGGCTGCATCTCAGCGTGGAGACAAACCCTAGGGAAAGAGAGAGTGTGTGTGTGTGTGTGTGTGTGTGTTGTGTGTGTGTGCGCGCCAACCCGTCCCCACGGTTGTAGCCTTTCCTAAGCGGGCTAAGTCTGGTGGCTAACCCTTAGCGCCTCGGCATTTGGCAGCATGGCTGCAGCGAGATTAATCCATTCCACACTCCATCAGTCACTAGGCACAGGTTATTAGTGCTGGGGCAGAGCAAAGCACATACACACACACACAAACACACACACTCACACACACGGCCCCTTCACCCTTGTGACTTCGCCTTCTACCTCGTCCCCAAAGTTTGCAAAGGTGGCCTTGGTGTTGAGAGGCCATTTGTCAAAACCCAGCCAGAGTCTCCACTTGGCTCCTTTTAATAAGGCTACCTGGGCTCTGGGATTACACACACACACACATGTGCGCACACACACACACACACACACATGTGCACACACAGGGCATGCTCTCTGCTTTGCACATACTCATACAGCTCTGAATGTCAGGTGGTGCGTCCCGCGGGGCTTATAAAAGTCCCATTAACATGGCCCTCCTCATTGGTTCTGACAGGTTGATCAATTAGACCCCTCCCCCCGCTGACCTCGGGGCCACTCTGACTCAGAGGTCAGACACGATGGATCGCTGGACCTGCACACACACTCTCAACTCTCTCTCTCTCTCTCTCTCTCTCTCTCTCTCTCTCTCTCTCTCTCTCTTGTTATCTCTGAGCCGGTCACGGTGCAGCTTGTTCGGCCCGTCGTGTGTTCAGCGCCGGGCTGATATCCCAGGGTGCAGCTGTTCTCTGGCTTTTAGCTGGAGGATCATACTTTACCTGAGACATATGTTTCGATCTTATCTCTGCTCTCAACACAACCACAACACACACACACACACACACACTCTCTAATGTGAGGTGTTGAGAGCTGAAGTGAAACTGGAACTTTCAGGTTCTGTCCCTGAAGAAAGAAAATTCTCACATTTGTAAAAATGTAAATTACTAAAAACATCCAGCCTTGGAACATAACCAAACTCTACAGAATGTTGTGTGGTTCGCTCCATATGTCTAGATAAGGATGGCAATCTTTAAAAAAAATGATGCAATATTCTTCTTTTGTAAATATTTCTGTTTTCAGCGGCCTTTAACAAACACAGTTTGCAGTCAGACGTCACGGCTGAGTCAGTGGTGAGTCGAGAGGCTGCAGTTAGTTCAGACATGTCTGTAATAATAGGAGGACAGAGGCTGAAGAAGGCAATTTCAATCCAGCGTGGGAACGGCGGACCCCGACACCATTATTAAAAACTACTATATAGAGCGGTACTTACAGAATGCAAATACCCTTAACAGCTTAAAAAATACCGACCATAAATAGTATCAAAAATGTGGTTTTGTTTCATGAAAATCTTAAGGAATTATAACTTTAAAATCAAGTGCTTCAGTGGGTATCAATCTGTCTTAGAATATGGAAAGTAAATCCTAGGAACATGTTTCATTTGTTCAGAAAGAACAAAAAAAGAAGCTGGTGGAGCCAAGACCTTGACCTGACATCAGGACTTTGGCTCCCTGTTCTATCTTTTATAAGGTTCTAGTTGAGGGTAAATCCAGTTTTATGATTAAGTTAAATGGGTGTTTTTGGTTGTTTCTGGGTCTTATTTTTATAATTTTGGCTATCGTTCCCACGGATTATAACATCTTAATCAGCAAGTTCATTACTGACATTTGGTTGCATTGCGATATAGCTGGAAGATCACTTAGTAAGATGAGCAGGAAGACTATCTCACAGCGAGATTATAACCAACATTTCCTCTAGAGAGTCTTGCATACTAGCTCAGAAAGAGTCGGCCAACCCACCACGATCGAGACTGAGACCCTTAATCTAAACCCAACATGTCTCATAGCCATATTGCATTCTGGTCTATTTCCTGCCGCTCTGAGTGAGGAAATTGTTCTCTGTGGCTCGTCTATGATAAATATCTTCTTATCTGATTATTGAACATGAAGAAGCTTTGCCTCTGAAAAACTGACACTAAACCTGTAGTGTAGAAGTTTTATTTCACTCACTTTTTTTCTGGTGGAAAAATATCCAAAGATTGCATCACATCTTCTATAATTAGCTAGTCAAGCTATTGGCTAAAAACAAATCAGATTTCCATGAAATTCGCTGTAGATAATATAACTTTCTAAAGGATCTATCCTTATATTTTTGGCACCTCTTGAGCTTTTAGTGCCACCATCAAGCCAAAATGTCCAGTTTTACTCAAGAAATATCAAATCTGATGGGCTCATGAAGCACATTCGTCCTTCTCAGCCTTTGCTGTGACGCCGCCACCACAGGACAAACTTAACACTTTAGGTCCTGTTACCGGTGAGGCTTTAGAGTTGAATCTTGAGTATGTTGAATTGTAAAGAATTAAATCATCAGTATATAATTGATTCTGTCAAGTCTGAAGTTTTAGGCTTGAGTCTGTGTTTTAGGGAGGATTATTCTGTTCAAGTTGTGGGCTCAGGGAATGAACGCAGTCATTAGAGGATCTTCGCTGGTGTAGATACACAAACAGACATATTTGCCAGCCTGAGTGTTTGTTGTGAGGTCTGTACTGCTGCGTCTCTGCCGTAGAAAAGGACAGCAGATGTCTCATCTGTGTTCTGAATGAGACACAACGAGAGGTGGCTGAGAGTCTGCACTGTACCTGTGTTTAGTAAACAGTCTGCTCTGCACAGGGTAAATGAAGGTACGTGTGTGTGTGTGTGTGTGTGTGTCAGTCAGGGACAAGATGAAAGAGGTTGACCTGAGTTTGTTAAGAAGGAGGAGAAAAAGAGCATTTGTTGGGCCAACCGCTGAATAAACAGCAGGTTAGATGAAAGAGAAAGAGAAGGATTGAAAATATTTAACCCCAAACGCTTCCAGCAAAATGATCAGTAAATCTTCAGAAAATATCTTGACTAGAAAATGTAGATAAGTAGATGAAACTCCATGTGTGTTCTCCATGAAGACATAGAGTCAGATGGTTCATAAACGCCACAGAAGCGACACACTAATATATTTAGCAAATGGGGGTTATGTAACTGCCAGGTGTAAGACAAGACCATGTTAAACAACAGCAGTATGGATTAGCCCACATGCAAACTGTAGAGAGACGTGTTCAGAGGTCTCTGGCTGAAAAAAATCTTCCAGTGTGCAAATAGTACAAAATCTGATCAACTGTGCACTATTCTTACACTGCAGAAACCGGAAATAGGAAGACTGTGGCGCTGATAGAATAATCATCTAATCATTTCAGCTCTATTGTCTTTAAACAGTAACGCAACTAATGATTATTTTCATTATCGTTCAACTTGTTGATTATTTTCTCGATTAGTCGGTTGGCTTATAAAATTGGTGAAAAATGTTAATCAAGAGACGTCCTCGAATGTGTTTTGTCCGAGCCAGCAGTAACAATCCAAAGATTATATTCATTTGAGAAGCTGAAACCAGACTTTTTTTTTCTTAAAAATGACTAAAAACGATGAATCGATCATCAACATATTTGCCAATTATTTCTCTGTCGATAAAACCAATCGTTACAGCTCTAAACACAGCCGAAATAATTTGACAGAACCTTTGTCTGTAACGGCTGATCCAGTGAGGTGTAAAATATTGGTTAAAATGATCCATTAAGTGAGGGAGGAGCTAGATTAAAAGGTGTAATGAGATGAGTGAAGCGTTCAGTTTGTTTGTGTATGTGTGTGTGTGGCATTAGGGGGGTATCATAGCCTGTCGAGGGACCCAGAGAGAGCAGCTCGGGGGAGCAGAGGGGTTAAGAGCGGTGTCACGCCCGGAGAGACGCCGCGCTGCCGTCCTAATGATGTCCACCGGCCTAATTGAATATTGACGTTCTGCACAAGAGGGCTAAATGGCTTCTGTCTGCCTCACCTCCGCTGCTGGCCTGGGCTGCAGATTTTTAACTTGTTTCCATCGTTTGATTCCCGGGGGGATCGTTAAATGTCCCTGTTACCATGGTTACTGGCCTTTTGTCCTCGTGATGCGTTGTTTCGTTTTATGTGTGATGTAGGGTACTACTGATGTTTGAGTTAAAGAAGGTTTTTTTTTTTAATAGATTCTTCTTCAGCAAGTTTTCTTGTCGGCTGCAGGGAGGTTTGATGACTTTCTTTCCTGAACATAAACGCCTGTTTTTCCTGAAGTCAGCACAACAGTCGTACCACAAAAACATGACATGTGGAAGCTTTCTTGAGCGGGTCTCCCCTGTCGTTCACTGCAGAACTCCTCTCTTTCTTCCTTTTTCTCCGATTGTCACCTCCTTCCTCATATCTCTTCATCCCTTACTTCAGCTTTTATTTCTGTGACGGTGCTTTACTTCCCTCTGTGCCTGCCTCCAGACGCTTCTCCTTTGTTGCCACGGCGACGCGCTCCAGATGGCGAGTGTCAAGGCAAGACTGGGCTCCGAATGTTGTCTGATCACAGCGCACACACTCACACGCGTTGGTCTACATATATACTGTACACTCCGAGAGCAGACTTGAGACACTGGCAGCGTAC
This sequence comes from Scomberomorus guttatus, assembly GCA_038419695.1. Lineage (NCBI taxonomy): Eukaryota > Metazoa > Chordata > Actinopteri > Scombriformes > Scombridae > Scomberomorus > Scomberomorus guttatus. Next base: position 34,098,655 of record CM076445.1, on the reverse strand, counting down.
ATTCTGTTCAACACTCACATCCCACTCAGATGCTGGTGGACGTGCACTCTGCCCGCTACACACACACACACACACACACACACACACACACACACACACACACACACACAGCAGTACAGTATAATAAAACCTGTGTCACAGCCACACAGGAAACAATCTCTCCTTTATGTGACCGGGATGTCATTAATCTTGGCGGAGGTTAACAAATGCACTTGCATGGAAGGTATATTTCATAGGCAGACAGACGACAATGGGGCCATTGTGGCGTCGAGCTGCAGCACCCACTCTGCATTCATTCAGGACCTTTTGGTTGGCTCCGGATCCATGGCTCATGTCAGGGGTCGTGTTTCATCTCCCAGATGAATGTGTTTATGTGGGAGAAAACATGTGAAACATGGAGCAAAATCAACCTTCTAGCTGTTTATTTATTTTTGCTACAAGAAACCACGATTTATTTTATTCTTTTTTTTTTGAATGGGGGGGGGGGATAAATGCATTCAGCCATTTTTCAAAGTTTGGCCTTGTCGCTATTAGTCAGAACCAGAGCCAGACAAATACCCTGCCGCTGCTTTCTGTGTGCAGCCGGCCCGACCAGGCCGCCTCTGCTCTGATTCACTGCTTTCTAAGTTTCTCCACATCACAGCCGCAGCAACACTATTTCCATCCGAGAAGTGGCTAGTCTTCCCAGTAATCCATTAGACTTCCATTAGCTCCGATTTGTGTGATTAGTTCTAATTAATCAGTTCAGTCTGTGGCCTTCACTCCCCTGCGCGCTCCTCATATTTCATTTTTAACCTCATTTCTCAGCTCTCCACCGAGCGAGAGAACGAGGCAACGAGTGAGCGAGCACATCAAAGGACGCGCTTCAGGTCTGCCGTCGCTGCCTTTGTGTCCGCGTGCACAAACACTCGATACTGTTCAACCAGCAGACCCAAACGGGCCGGGCCAGCGCTCAGACTGCCTTATAATCCTCCTTTCTCTCACCATGCTGAATTAATGGGATTTTTTTTGCGTGTGTGTCTTAGTTTCAGCAGAGGAACTTTAGGGGGTTGGTTGTGTTTTAAAATGAACCAGGAGGGACTTTGATCTCATGTTTTACAACCTTTTGAGTCGCCTCAGTTTTTGGTTAGCCTCACTCGGTCCTCCTGTGGAACAGCAAGTATTGATTAGAGCCAGAGCATCCATCCCTCATTGTAACAAAGCCTATTGATGGTTGTGGAGCCCTGATTTCCCCCTGGTCAAATACCATACGCAGCACCATCACTAAGTGACTGGAGGCTGCTCCGACTGTCCCAAAGTAACCTGGGAATAACTGAGCCGAAATCATCCTTTCATCGACGACTCTCTGCTGCAAACCTCAAATTAGAATTAAAAGATTTTTTGTGGGTGTGTTGCAGTAGGTCAGCTTATATACTGAGGTATTATGTGATAATAATCTATCTTCCTTTCCTCTGTTGTCAGCCTTCTACTGCCATTACCACTATTGTGATAAATGAAGGCTCAATTTATCAACCAGCCTCTACTCAATTTCTCTTTCTCCCCTTAGTTTCCCCGCCCCCGCTCCTATATCTAACCTCTGCACGGTTCGCTTTATTTCTTCATCTGTTTTCACCCCCCTGAATCCATCCATCCATCCATCCATCCATCCATCCCTCTTTCCCAGTCAGCCAGATCGAGGCTTTCTTTGTGTCTGCTGGGGAAGGCTGAGATGCTGCCTGTCACCCCGGAGCTGCACACTCCGATCCAGGCTGCCGGAGGTGGCCTGGCTGCTGTCAATCAATCTGTAGCCGGGTAGCAGAGGGGGTTGACACATGACGGGGCTCCCTACTGTTTAGAAATTCACTCTTTTTTCTTTTTTTTTCCATTGAATTTTTGCTTCAAAAATTAATCAAACTTGATTGAGACGCTTTGAATTTAAAGCCCCTGCTGTGGTGCATCAACGCTCCCATTTTCACGGCTAAACTGTCTCACCAATCATTTGTTTTAGTATACAGTGATTAAACGTCTCATGTATGTAAGTATAATATACTGCAGGAGGGATAAATCCTTTTTTTTAAATGTATAACTCAGGTTTCAGATTTAAAGAATTTAGTTTTGCAAACTACAATATAAAAATGTTTAACTGCAATAAAACGTTTTTTTTCCACAGACGGATGAAAAGTCTAAATCCCCGTCTTGAACAAAAGATTTGTTATTGTGATTACAGCATGCAGGTAGAGCTGAAACAATCAGTCGATTAATTGATTAGTCAAGCGACAGAAAATTAATGGATAACTATTTTGATTATTTTCATAGTTATTTTTCAAGCAAAAATGCCGAACATGACCTAAAGCTCAGCTTCTCACCTGTGCTTTTCTTTGTCTTATGTGATAGTAAAATGATAATTTTGGACTGTTGGTTTAGAAAAAAACTGAATTACTATTGATGTTTCAGAAATTTTTACACATTATTTGATAGTGAAAATAATGCCTTGTTGCAGCCCTGTTTGCAATTATTGTAGATATATGGTATTTATTCATATCATGAGTTTTTATATTTATCTTGTTGTGTAAAGAATGTTTAAAACATTTAAAATGACTGATTTAGACCAACATCTAAACTCTATTAAATTACAGACCAAACTTCTGCAGCTGCCTCACAGTAACAGACACAATCAGCTCAGTGTTGTGTGTGTATACATATTTTTTTGTTTTTTTACTATTTAAATTTTTCCCAACTCAGCGCCCTGTTTGTTCCTCAACATGCATCATCATCGCATCATGTGGAAGAACTTTGGTTTTGTTTTGTTTTTTAAAAACAGACTGTGTGTGAAGCACAGACACAGGAGCAAGATAAAACAAGAGTTTCTACCCGCTGCAGCTTTTAAGAAAAGATGGAAAAATTCAGTAATATGTATTACTTAGTGACATCATTTTGCTTTTTGCTGTAATCATGGTGGCGTTTCTCTCCAGAGTAATGTTAATGTGATCTCTGTCCCTCCGTCTCTGCAGGACTCCGTGGTTTAACGGCTGGGGGTTCAACCTGCCTCGGGGTCAGTCTCTGCTGGATAAATGGAACCTCGTCCCTGAAGGCATCGACATCCTGATGACCCACGGACCTCCGCTCGGTGAGTCCAATTAACCAATCACAGCTCCCTCATCACCATATCTAATGAGGTTGTACCTCATTATTTAAAATCTGTATGAATATACTGGAGGCTTCGCAGCAGGCCATTAGTGTGTGTGTGTGTGTGTGTGTGTGTGTGTGTGTGTGTGTGTGTGTGTGTGTGTGTGCACGTGTGTGTGTGTGCACGTGTGGTCTCTTTTAGGGACAAATTTCAGACTTAAGTTAATTGGGGGCGGCTTGTCCAATTGGGGACAAAAGCCGTGTCCCCAAAAAGAAAATACACATTGTTTGGTTTTAGATGTTTTTTCCACTACAGACTGATTTAGTTTTCCTTGGTTGTTTTTTTCCAGCTAGTTTTTTTTTGTTGTTGTTTTGGTTTGGTTTTTATGGGGGGGGGGGGGGGGGGGGGGGTTGCGCTCTCCATCTGGCTTCATTGAGTGATTTCCCTCCCTCTCGCCTACGGAGGGTTGCTGCTGCTGTTGCTGTGGCTGCTGCTGCGGCCGTTTGATTGCATGGAAACTCGATTTTGCACCAGTGTGACAGACGCTGCAAACGAGGAGAGAGACCACGGGAGAGGAGAGCAGAGCTTGGGGGAGGGGGGCGGTTTAGGATGTAGGGTGGCTCTCGAAAAACTGGAAGAGACAAAATGGGGGAAAAAAATCAGGGCTGCAAGACTGTGCAAGAAATATCAAGAACAGGTTTCACTCACATTCATAATGCATCAGACCAAAATATCTGCCGCAATGTGTTTCGATTGATGTTAAATCCAGACAGGCAGTAAATGAACAGTAACACCTCCTGCAGCAGGTGTAAGAAACACATTTTTGAAGTCCTCAGTCGTAGTAATAAAGCCTGAAGAATCAGGATTTTATAAGAACCAGATTCAATAAGCTGAATTTATTCAAATTAATTCAGTTAAAAACAAAAACCAACAAAGTGTAACTGTGTGTGTTTACATTTAAAATATATTGAAGACACCTTATTACAGAAACTAAGTCTTATTGGACTCCAGCTTCCACATAATCAACTTTAGGAAATAAAATATGAAATTTGCTCTTAATGCTGAAGTTTCAGCTTTACAGGTTTACATCTGTGAGGTTTGACTGCAGGTCATTATTGATCCGGCATGATAGAATTGATAAACCACATTAGGACTGTTTGGAAAACTGAGAATTTAAAAATAACTGTGTGTCTGTGTGTCTGTGTGTGTCTATGTGTGTGTTTGTGTCTATGTGTGTGTTTGTGTGTTTGTGTCTATGTGTGTGTGTCTGTGCGTGTGTGTGTGTGTGTGTGTGCGTGCGTGTGTAGGTTTTCGAGACTGGGTTCCTAAAGAGCTGCAGAGGGTCGGCTGCGTGGAGCTGCTCAACACGGTCCAGAAGAGGGTGCGACCCAAACTTCACGCCTTCGGGGGCATTCATGAAGGTAGTCTTCAGTCAGAGGGATCTCTGAGACCTCTGATCAGTTTATCTTTTTGTTTTTAATACCTGTTAAACCCACTGAGGCCGGTGCAGATATGTTCTTCCTCCCTCCACAGTCTATAAATTACGTATAAATATATAAACAGGACTCATGACCAATAAAGGAACATTTTTGTGCATTCATCTGTAGCCATGAAGCACTTCAGAACCTTTGAGTTGTGTTTTATTACTTCTTAAAGCAGTATTATGAGAGTTGTTGGATTGAAACATCTTGTCCTATAAAACATTTTTAAGGGACATCAGAGGTGACACAGTGATGTACATCCATGTGTCTCAGCCCAAAAATCTAAATTAAACTGTAACAAAACCAAGAAGTTCTTAGTGTGGAGCAGAGAAAATGGGATGGAGGTGATAAATGAACACTATTAATTTGTGGAAATTATTTAAGTGAAGTCAAGGGTTTGATTTACTAAACCGAAGGAACAATATAAGTACATTGAGCACAGAAATTAGTGATTTGAAGGAATAATTTATCAAAAACTTGTCTGACTCCATAATTTTTGGTATTGATGTTGAGGTAATTCTGTGTGTTGCCTGTTGCTGACGCTGGTATTCCCCTTCCTCAGGCTACGGGATTATGACAGACGGCTACACGACGTTCATCAACGCGTCGACCTGCACCGTCAGCTTCCAGCCCACCAACCCCCCCATCGTGTTCGACCTGCCCAACCCCTCCAGCTCCTGAGACCAGAGGACGGGGAGAGGGTGGCGTGCAGGATAAACTACTTTTTTTCTATAAATATGTCAAGTTAAAAAAAAAAAATTCTAAGTGTTTCTTTGCAAACTTTTGGTCTTCTCCAAGCTGTTGTTGAGGTTGAGAAGATTTGGAGACGTGGGTTTGGGGGGTTGAGTTTGTTTGGCGGGGGTTAAAGGAGAATACCGGTGTTTTATTTTTTAAAGTTGGTGCCAATAATGCTGGTTTCCCTCTCAGATTTTTTTTTTCTGTGCGCAGTCAGCATAGTTGCAGATATCAGGGCTTGTTTTCCTCCAGAAGCAGAAGAAAGAAGAAGCCATTTTGTTGCCTTTCATTCTTGTTCATTATAAAGAAACTTTTTGTCCTGATTTCATCACGCAGAGTTGAGTTTTCATGTCAGAGCTGCATCTTGTTAAGTTCAGCTTCAATCACCTGACAGCCACAGGAAGAAATGGAAACTGCAACCTGAAAATAATCCCTCAAAAACGCGTCGCTTTAGTGCAGAACGCCAGAAAAGGGCACGGTGATGATTTAAGAAGATTTTAGGGGGGAAAATATTTGTTTCATGATTCAGACGTAAGCTGTTTTAAAAGATTTTTATTTGTAATTACAACACAAACGCAACAAAACAAAAGTAGTATTTACACTCTTGTCCGCTCTGGGCTTCCGTACATCAGTACAACCACATCAGCTGACTGCAGATAATTTGGAAAGTTTGTATTTAAAAAAACAACAAGAAAACAAGTGTTAAAGTTTAATTAAATGCAGCAACACGATGCAACATGAATTTGGGGGGAATGAAGTGACGCCGGTATTCTCCTTTTTCTGAGGGATTTTGTGGTTAAACAATCTTGCTCTTGATAAATATTGGTCAGATCTGTAAGATAATTGATGCTTTGTGAATTTGTACAATTTCTTTATGTTTGGTTTGCGTTGGCCGGACAATGGATGCCATTGTTTTATGTTGTATCATCTGATATTTTGTGTTTAGGTCTATTTTTTTTTGTTTGTTTTCTCGTCAGTTCCTCTTTTCTTATTGGCTGACAGGGACGCTGCCTTAAACTAGCTTTAATGTTCTCAGCTAGAGCCCCACTCTCTGCGAGCTCAGAGAAAAGTCCTTATTTATTACCCATCATCCCCGCAAAACAACACCTGACTAACGCAGGGACAGAAAGCTATCGAATTACAGCCCGAAAAATTAACTTTGTAACATCCCGTTATGGATTTCTGATCTAATTTGGAAAATGTATGTATAAAATATATATATATTATATATTCATGTTGTAAAACATCTGTACTAAAAGTTGTGTTTGACGAAAAAAAGAAAATCTGGTGCATTTTTTTTTTCTGTATGCACCTGTATGATTGACATGTTTCTTTAATGCTCCCATCAGACGCTCTTCAGAGGTTTCTTTAATGTTTTTTGTATCGACTCTCCCAGTAGGGTAAATGTTCATTTTGGATGAGAGAGGAAAATTTATCAGAGTCACAATCCAACAGGTGCTGATTGTTCCCAACAACACGCCTGCCTAAACATGGTTAAGTTGTCCTTTAAAGTGTAAATCTGATAGTATTTGTGTTTTATTGCTTTTTTTTTCTAATTTTGCACTGTGTGTAAATGCAATCTTGCTAGCACAAAAAAAAATGTTGCCAATAGTTGTCTCAACTTTGCCTCTGTAAATGCTCTTTTCGTGCTCTGTTCCTCTCTCGCTCTTTCTCTGATTGTATCCCTCTTCATGGAAATGTTAGTTCTCTTTCAGTTCATTGTGATATATTTAGCTGCCTTTATATGCAAATAAAATTGCAAGATTTTTACTTATGAAGCTCTGTGTTTGTTTTAAATGTTGTGCTTCCTTTTAATCTTTAAAATGCCCCGGTTGGCGTGCGGTGACCAATCTTCAAGTCCAAATTTAGTCCTGTTTTAATCGAATTCTGGGTCACTGAGGTCGTGTCTGAGTCGTGTCTTCAGCACTTCAGAGTTCACACAAATGCTATTTCAACCACAAAAGTCTGCGTGTTTTGAGGTTCTCAGAAGACGAGACATTTTTAAAATGTTTTATTTATTTAATTTATTGTGGACGGTACGGTGGCCCAGAGGTGCAAAACACATTATTTTAAAAACAAATCAAGTTTTTTAAAATTGTTTTGTTGATTGATTTTCAGAAATGTCATGTTTTGCACCTGAGGCCCACAGGTGTGTGGTTTGTAAGAGTTGGATGAAATTTGTATTTATAACTTTTGATTATACTATGGCCATTTAAAATTAGCGATACTGATTGGCGGGCAGGTGTTGATTAACTTTTAGTAAACGGACAGTATAACTGGATGCACGTGTTTGTTTTCAGCTCTAAATTACCGGCCTTTGAACTTGGTGCTTGGGTTTTTTGTGTTACCAACAACAGGCAAATTTAATTAAAAAAATCGTTTATATTTGTATAAATCTTGATGTCCAAACCAACTTGCAGTAGGTGGAGGACGGAGAGGAGTTTTGAAGTAACTTTAGCTCTGATAAAGCTGTCAGCCTGCACATCTGAGGAGCAGCTGCAAAGGAAAGGATAGAAGACCACAGAGAGCGTGTGACCAAACGTAACAGAAAATAAAGAAATGTGTAGAATAACATGTAAGAGAGAGTGTCACACAGGGAGACACGTCTGCTGAAGAAACATACTTGCACTTAGCAACATTGTAAAGGAGGCCAACTGTCTGTGCAATTGTGTGATCACTTATAGACATGTTGTGGCATATGCCATTAAAAGTTACAATCAAAAAAAAAAAAAAAAAAAAGTCCAGTTCTAACATACAGCTAGACGTCGGCTGTGCTGTTACCACCTGCTCCAACAATAAACATAAAAAGCTGCAAGCCCCTGCTCCATTAAATATATTTACCTTTTGTAATTCTCTATTAAATCCTTATGTTGTGAACACATTCTGAGAATGTTTACATTCTGCATTAACAAATGTAACATCTGCATTGTACGCTGTAAATGTAAATATTGATGTGCACGGTTTGGACCAAGCAGTGGACACAGCTGCAAGCAAGCTCGGCCGACTTCTGAGAATCTTTTGTTTACTTATTTACAAAAGATATACATAAATACTTACTCATACAGCCCAATGTCACTGCAGGTGTTTTGGCTGTAGAGGCAGAACACCTGACATCACTGATTGTGGTGAGGACAGAGGAGCAACATGCTTAAAAGTCTTGACCCACAGGTGTATATAAAGGCAGGGCAGCAGCAGATTTGACCCACTGTGACTGTAGATAAAAACCAGCAAAGCTGAAATGAAAACTTTTTGCACATCTTCAGCAGTGAGAGCTATCTGAAATGACATTTGTTGCTGTTTATTTCCATGTAGAAAAATCTGGTTTGAAACTCTTTTGCAGTGGCTCAGTCAGAACTGACTGTCAACATGGACATGTACCGTCAACAAGCCAATCAACATTTGTCAAGACGAGAGAGAGAGAGAGGACATTTTCAATCACAGTAAACATGCAGGTTTCTGCGTATTATTAATTTAAAAACATTACAGGCACTAGATTTAAATAACCTTTTAATAGATCACAAACTCAATGAGAACAGACTCAGCAGGAGAGAATAAAAATATGGCTTGTTGTATGGCCATACTTGTTATCTGAATATTCGCAGTGTTGCGGCTCCAGATCTGCATCATTTCTCAGTGGTTTCATCAGGTTTCATTCCTTTTTACCGCTCGCCAGCACAGATCTCTTGTAGGCCAAAAATAAAATGGGCTTGAGTTGTAGGACGCCTTTGCCAGCCTTTCCCACCAACCCCCTTCTCTCATCGCCACAACATCAAAGCAGCCCAACCAATTAACTATTCCCCGAAACGAGAGCAGCAAAGCATCGCCCCACACCCACCAGATCCCCCTTCACATTACCATAATCCAGTCTAATCATATTAACATAGGCCACAGATGAGCAGGAGGAGACACGGCTGCTCTGGCTCTGCTGTGTTCGTTCAGCCTCTTAGTGTGGGTGTGAATGCATACGAGCACTTTTATGCTCACTGTGAAGGCACATGTGTCTCTGCAGTGTTCAGTCTTTTAATATATGCCATAATGCACTGTAAGTCCTTTAATGTAGCTCCATACTCCCTAACATACTATATGCTTAACGACTTGTTAACATATTAACTGTACGCATGTTAACATAATGCCGAACGTCAGCATATTATCATGCTATTAAGCATTACATACAAAATGTTTGTATGTTAACATACTAGCTAACTGTGCACATGCTAGCATGCAAATGTCAATTGGCTATGCTACATGCTAAACGCCTTCCTGTTACTAACCAGTGGTGGCTGGTTAATGTGGGGGGCTGGGGCACCACCCCCGTTCCAATTATCCAATAAATGAATTATATATTATGAAATCACTGAAATTAAAAAAGCTAATTCTTACTCTGTGCCTTGTAGTCATGCCAGCCTTTATTAAAAATTAGTTTTCAAATTGTATTTGGTTCATTTGGTGTGAATCAGTGTGAATACGTATACTTCCTGTGTGAGGGGCGCCGGCCAAATGAGTCCTTCAACTTTTGGCAAGCAGGTGACCTGAAGCTTCTCTCGAATTGAGTTCTAACATTACGAATGTTACTCACATCTGTCCTGTAGAGCAGTTAGATGGCAGGAATTTATTCTATATCATATGTGCAACCTATGAAACCTTGAACACGTGGTAAGAACACTGCTGTGCATGTTCAGCAGGCCGCACAACCCAGAAGCAAACCCAAACTTTTTTGTCTTATGCATCAGGCGAGTCCAGTAAGTCCTTTAAGTCAGCAACTAAAAGAACGGGTTCACAATTTTTCAAGTCTGTCTTAAAACAACAGTCAGCAGCCCAAATGAACAGTGAAACCTGTTTTTCTTGCTGTAATCATTCCTCCTGTTCATACTGACCATTAGAAGATCCCTTCATAATTCACTTACAAAGTGGTGGGGGACAAAATCCACAGTCCTCCTTCTGTGCAAAAATGTGTTTAAAAGTTTATCTGAAGCTAATATGAAGCTTCAGCTTCCAAATGAGTCAAATCAAGTAGATATCTTTCAACGTTACAGTCTTTTTAGTGCCAAAGTTCCTCTTTTTGTTACTATACTTCCACCGCAGCTCAACAGGGAAACACTGTCAGAGGAAACACAAAGAGGGAATTTGATGCTAAAAAGACTGTAAATGTGGTAGATATCCACTTGATATGACTAACTCAGACTGCTGAAGCCTCATATAAGCTTCACATCAACTTTTAAATGCATTTTTGCACAAAACAACTGTGTGGACACACTGTGGATTTTGGCCTCCATCACTTAACATTCAAATCTTTTAATATCCAGTATGAACAGGAGGAATGATTACAGAGAGGAAAACCTCTTTCACTGTTCATATGGACACCTGACTGCTGTCATACCAAAAATAAGGAGAGCATCTTTAAAGTGGATTTTTTCTTTGACAGAGACAGTTAATTTGGTTTTAATAGCGTCTACATGTCTGTCACAGTGATCCATTATATAACCTGGATTATCTAAGCCTCTCTCTCTTTCTTTCTCTCTCTTTTCTGCTCGCTCTGTTAGTAATAGTGTCTCCACCAGTCACCCCTTCATGTCTCAGTGTCAGGACGTTTATAGCTCTGCCAAATTGCTGGCTGTATTAATTATCCTTGCCCAAGCAGCTGCTGGTGATGCTGGGTGTTTGTCGGGTTAGCCTTCGCCCTGCTGCTGATGGATACAGGGCAAGACACGGTGAAGGCTGACACAGCCTGAGCACCTATATCATGTGTGTGTGTGTGTGTGGGTGTGGGTATGACTTAAGTCACTTTCAGGGACAGACACCAGACGTAGGACCAGTTAAGTGGGGACGGCTTGTCCCAAATTAACTGGCCCCAATGCTGATTTTCGGGTCAGTGGTTAAGGTTAAGGTTAGGTTAAGGTCCTAATAAGGATAGCTGTGCAAACTTCAACCTGTGTGTGTGTGTGTGTGGTCCAGGTATTCCTCATGTTGTGGGGACTGGCCTCCCTTATGGGGACAAAAAGTCCCCTTAACGTAAATCGTTAATTTTAGGGTGAAGATTTGGTTTAAAGTTAAGATAAGTTTAGGGTTATGTTAAGGTTAGGGTTAGGATAAGTCTCCAGGAAATTAATGTGCGTCAATGTAATGTCCTCTGAAGTGATGGAAACATGACTGTATGTGTGTGTGTGTGTGTGTGTGTGTGTGTGTGTGTATGTGTGGCTTACTCTGGTGCCAGCACTCTGCATGCAGTGTTTATATGGACTTAATTGCCCACCAGTGGTATTATTGTAATCTGGAGCTCATTTGGCACAAGTGGAGTTGCTATGAAATAATTCTCTAAATCAAGAGTCATGTAGGCTCACGCTTTCCATGCACTCATCTTTCCCATGTGGTCTTACTAAACAGAATTTTAGACTAAATATTTGTATTTGACAGTTTACATTAATTTAGGTTTATTTGAGGGAGATATTTGGAAATAGAGATAAAAAAAAAATCTCCAAAATCAAAATGGACATTTTGGAATTTACAAACAGAAATGTGAATATACTGTGAATATATGCTGTATACACACGTATATGTAAGTCAGTCAGGAGTTGGTTCACTTTTAATTTAGTTAGTTCCAAATGTAAAACTTAATTAAATTAAATGGAAAGTTCATTGGTTAATGATAGAGCTTTCTTAATTATTTTTCAAGTTAATTATGTCCCCTGCCGGGTGGATTGATGCTGTCACCTCTCTTTACATTCTGAGTTTTAAAGGGAATCTCTGAGAGCTGATTGAACTGGAAGTGAATTGACCCTCCAACTCCAGTGACAATACATGGTTATCACAAGTGGATCATCTGAATGACGGGCGATGATTAGTACCTCCGCTGTTTCTTTACATCACCACGGAGACAAAAGCTACATTTGTCTAATGGTATATAATTTACCTCCTTCCTGGTTTTCACTCTCCTGTCTCTCTCTCTTTTATTGCCACCGTTTTGAAAGCGCCTGATTGATTAGTTGTGTGGAGTTTAGAAAAGTACCGTAATTACAGTTATTGGGCACCATTGTCCCATTATTCACTAATCAAGAACATTGCTCACCTGGCAGTCAAAATCCTTGACGACTGAACACAGCAGTGGTACTTTTTCCTACGATGGTGAAATCTCCTAATCAACAAATGATAAGATAGTGAGCATAACCAATATGTTAATTAGTAGAGTACATAATTAGATGTAAAGATATGTGGAATTGTTTAATAAAATGCAATTTTACATATGAATTCAGTTCTTAAACAATAGGCAGAAATGACACAAAGTGATGCAAAAAACAACCTCAACTCAAAGGTCAACTTACTAGCTTTTTCTGAGCTGTCACCCGCATAGCAGGTCTTCATAGGTGTCATAACAAGTGGTCGTATATGGGGGGGAGACCATAACCACTGTCTCTGACCAAAGTTGGTCTTTGGTGTCAGATGTGAATGTCGATCTTTCTCTGGCCGTCTGCTGACTTTGATAATCTGATGCTTTAACAGTAGATGCTATGACCGGTTTTGGTCTGGTGTTTACAGAGAGCTGATGTTTTCTGTTTCCAGTGTTCATTCAGTTTCTTGTCCGGGGTCTTTGCCTTTTTTAACAATGTAATGTTGCATGTGATGTCATACACCACCCCAGGCTTCCTCTCCAGGTGTTCCTGTCTTTAAGGTGTACCAGCAGAGATCTTAAGGTGTTGAAAGGTTTGCTTCTGGTGGTCCCTGGTGGATTTAGCCGTATCTGTCATGTTCTTATGTCGAGGTAGGATTGTGATATTCACTCCCACCATGCACCTCCCTCCCTCTATCGTTCACCTCACTGATAAAATGTTCTCCTTCCTGTGGGCATCTTCGGCCTGATCGACGGCTTACTTGATTGGCCACCGCAGCGTGATGTCGGGTTGCATTTCAGCAAAAGTTGATTCTGGTTCAACTTCTTCCTGCACGGCCACTGCATTTTTTTTGCGGTACCCCATGCGGTCCCCACTTCCGCAACCTAAACACACTAACCCCACTCAAATGAATGGGAGGACTGGCGTATTTTATTTTATTTTTCCCGCATTGCCAGATTTAGTGTGAATGCAGCCTTACTTGGTGACAGTCCTGCAAAAATAGTGCTGCTGTTGTGTAGTATCTGCAATTATGGTGGTGTGATTTCTTCATTTATAATTGCAGAGTTAATGCTAATGTTAATGCATTAAGAAAATGATCTTAAAAACATTTTGAAACCCATCGGAAAATGTCAAAAATCACTGTCATTTTTTGGCTACCTGAAAACATACTCGAGTAGTCCTGGTTATACCAAAGCATGACAAAGTTGACAACAACAAAAAATGCAGAAAACAGCCTTATCCTTTAAACCACATCTCATGTTAGAAAAAAGCTCAAGCAAAAATTAGTAGGTGGTTTTTTTTCATGCTCAACAAATTCATGTTGATGTACAACGTTTGTATGTGCTGTATTTCTTGTTGAGAGCCTTTCTTCGTTTCTAGACAGTCATCGCTGTTGACTCATCATTCAGAAAACTTTGCAGCAGCTTCAGCTTTTATGTCAGTTTATTGCCTGGGTCCAGACCTTTGAATCTGCCCACTCCATCGAGCCGAGTTGACGGAGAGTAACGAGTTGACAATTCTGTCTGATATCAGGCAAGTCGGTTTAGTGAGAAACAGGAGATTCTTGACTATCAACAAAAAAAAAAAAAAACAACCAAGAAACAGAGCAGCAGGATCGATGCCAACTCTAGACGTAAACAGGCAGGCAGATACCGTGAACAGCAGTGCAGTGCAGAGGTCAATACTTCATTAATGTCTGATTAATGTCTTCAAGCTGATTAATTCAATTGAGCCCTTTATTACACTGTGTGTAGTAAAAGAAGTGAAGGAGTCCCTCAGCAGGAGATGCTGTCTGCCATATGGGGGAGCATTATGGCTGCGTTGGCTGGGAGGGTGGAGCCAGTGCCAAGGATGCGAACCAGAGCACTAGGCGGGTCAAGAGGCCACGCTGGGAGAGGCAGGAAGTTTGGCAAAAACTTGATTTGAACTGGCGTGAACTGGCTCAGCAGTCGAGGCCCGGCTGGATGCTAAGAGCTGTGAATAAACCACAGAACCTGAGGAACATTCAGTCTTTTTTGCATGGACGACAACTAACTAATGATAATCATTTCTGCTTTTGGTTCAGCTTAAAATATGTTTTATAATATTATAGTAATATAAGAGAAAATGGAAAGAAATTGTACAGAAAGTCATTAAACTAACTATAAAACCTCCTCTCTCAACATTTCATCCTGCTTAATACTGAAAATAAATAGTTTTTATTTCTTTAATTATAACACTGAAAAATAGAAGTAGAAGTAAAGAAGTAGTCCAACCGCATCAGAAATCAAATGTGTTTATAGTTGTTCCAAACTTGTGGGTGGAATGAAAAGCCGACCATCAGAGTCAAGTAACAGCTAATGGTGATCTACCTCAGTATGTTCCAAATGTAGATGACATGTTATCACTTATTTGTCTAGTTTGAGAGCATAAAATGATTCAACGATGTAAAACATCAACAGTAAATGTCCAATTTCTCAAACCACAAAAGCAGGAAATAGACCAGCATGCATATTAATTTAGAACTGCTTGATGGATTGTTGAACAGCTTTGGAAACCCCCGCTCAGCATCTGTCCGACAATTTCTGTAACTTTCCGAAACCGACAATTCAACATTCACGTCCGCTCTGCACTACGTGGAGCCGAGAAAGGAAGCAGGGTTTGAACTTCTCTGTCAAGTGCTCTGTTTTTATTCGTTAAAAAACTATTTCTGTTACTTTTCATTTTTACAAATGAGCGTAATACTATCAAAAAATCTCAAAATGTGTTCCATTATCCCCATATTTACACCAGTACTGAGTCTCAAACCTCTGTGGGACAGACGGCTTGTCACACTTTTGCCATCCAGTGTGGTTGTTCAACATGTCCTACAAACTAGTCAGGCAGAGGTTTGAGTTATACTGTATGACTGACTGAAAAACTCTTATACTCTTCATTTCTTCATCCGTACATACTGTAACTTTAATCAACAACTGTTTTCACCTGCAGTTGTTGTTGGTTCCTTGACTATAATCAAAGAGGCAGACTGAGGCTGTAGCCAAAACGTAATTCTGTCATAAAGAAGAACTTTAAGTTCCAGTTAAAATAGACACAGAACAACTTCCCTTTGCTGCTTTATCAAAAATGTTGAGTTATTCAGTTATTTCTGAATTTTAGAGCCAAGAAACAAGAGAAACAAGAAAAAAAAACCATTAACGGGAGGTTGAATCCAGAAATTGGTCATTTTGCTTCTGTTTCTATAAGGGGCAAAGCTGAAAATAATAATAATAATAATAATAAATTAATACTGTGTAGTAAAAAAGGTTGTGGTAAAGAAGCATTATAGAATAAAGTAACCATATTGGAATCACGTATTAGACTAGTTGTGGTTGACTTTAGCAGAGAAATTGTTTTTTAAGTGTAAGGATCAGAGTACAAGAAGGATTCTGAAAAATGAATTTAAATATTGTCAATCTAATTTTGATTGAAGGTTGAGGTTTTTCAAGAGATGTTTTTAAAAGAGGACCAGTAAGAACATTTACAACTCAATAATCCACAGCAATGTTGGAGGGAAATAAACAAACTGGGGCCACAAAAGAGCAAATTGATTCCAATGGAGATTTTAATGGAAAATGGCGAATCTTCTGCCCAGATATCGAAGAAGTGGGAAACAGATTAGTTTATTGTGTAGTAAATGGAGACTGACCATTAATAGTGACAAAACACAGATAATACATTTTAAAAAGCAATGTGAACAGCAGAGCAACCATATAATTAAGTTTGGATATATGCCTCTGAAGTACACTAGTTCCTTTACATATCTTGGTTTGGTTTTTAACAAAAATATCTGCTTTACAGAGGGAATTAAAGTACTGGCAGAATCAGCTGGAAGAGCCCGAGGGTCTGTAATGAATAAAATGAAATTGTGTCCTGACCTCAGTTTTTCAACCTTCACTAAACTTTATGATTCAATGGTAGGCCCAGTTTAATTTTATGCTGCAGGAATGTGGAGTTTTAAGGATGCCCCCCGACTGTAATGCCAGAATTGAGCCATGAGGTCCTTTCTTGGGGTGCATAAATTCACTGCTGAGCGAGCTGTTGAGGGGGACGTCGGATGTCTTGTAAAGCAGAGAGGTGAAATGGTGAGGTTGTGGAAACGCCTTATTCAGTCGCCAGAGGGACCAAAAAGATCTTTAACTGGGATCCTCGGTCGAGAGCGGTCGCTGCAATATTTTCTCTTTCTGATTTGAATTTCATTTTCAGGAATAACTTACAGTATAATATAAAGACAGTCAAACGACAACTATTAAACATCTACGAGGAACAATGGAAGGAGGACATTTGTTAGAAACTACATTTAAATCAAAGACGATTACTAGACGACATCATAACAGGATATTTCTGCCATTTTTTAACCAGTAAACTCGGAGCTATCAGAGAATATTTACTTACAAAGTCTGGAGCACTACGGCGGCACTACAAAGACGGTTAAACACAACCTAATTTTTGGCTCCACACAGTAATTCTTCACAGACAAAAAACTGCAGCAATCAAAAATTAGGAATCGATGAGATCTTACAGTGTAAGAGTATCTGAGGAGGATTTTTCCTTTAATCCTGAGGAATTTCTCCTTCCGTCCTGTGAAACAGTCAGTTGGCGCCAGTGTTTCTTCCTTTACCCCAATGACGCAAACCCCTGGCACACACACACACACACATATATATACACACTCAGGCTCACCCAGATGCACTACAGCTGTTATAGTTGGCACACAGTGTCAATTGTGTTTGCCCTGGGAGTTAACAGCAGCCACTCGACATGAGACGCCGCGTCGCCCTCGGCCCCTCTGCCTTCACATGACAAAAGATCTGTTTCGATCTCAGCGATAGCAGCTTAATTGAGTATGATAACCCCGGTGTCACAGTTGTTTATCCAGCCACTCTCCTTACTCCACCGACACACAGTGAATTTCAATGTTTGACCAGAGAATGTGAAAGTATTTAAAGTCCATTAGGTGAATGAAGTGGTCTCTCTTTAGTCTCTCTTTATTCTACAGTGTAAATACTGCACATACACAAACCAGGACTTTGAAGATCCATACAACATTTCCAACCCAAAATCCGGCCTTTATATAACACAAGATTTTAGTGGAAACTTCATCTCAAACACACATTTTTGACTCTCTGGGAAATGACCTTAAATTAGGTACAAAATAAATCACATTTTTTTGTGTTAGTCATTTCTTTATGCTTTAAGCATTTATTTGTTGTCCTGTTTAAATTTTTAATTAGAACTATTTATGAATATATTTCATTTGTAAATTCTTTTTATGATTCCTCTTTTTATTGCTCATTAAAATGTCAATTGACAAATTACTTTTGTCTAATTTTGTCTATTTATTTCTGGGTTAATTAATTCATTTGTAGAATAATTTATTCCTTCCTTTTTCCTGTTTTATTGTCCAATTCAGTTAATTAAATGCGTTCTTATTTCCATGACATTTCTGGTCCTCCATACCTGAGTCCACCAGCCATCTAATTTAAACCATCTATTTTGGAAAAAAATAACCTCAGCATGCAGTAAATATGTATATTGTAAATATTAGATTATCTTCTCTGTCTGTGTGAGCTCATTAAAGAAATCAAACCTGGAATTTACCTTAATTATAACCGATGACCATTAGATACAGATTTATACTGTATGTGTCAATAATAATGCAGAACAAGTGTTCCAGTATACAAAACTAATGGATGAAGGGGAGGCATAGCTTACCTTGTTGACTCCATTTTGCAACGTTGATGCCATTATAAAAACTTTTTCAACGTTTTCTTAACCAACATCTTGTCATCATGTGATTTCATGACTGTCGTCTCTCAGAAGAAAGACCTTAGCCTGAGTACCATCGTTACATTATATAACAATGTAACTGTGGTTTATATCCCATCTCACACCAAACCTCAGCCTGTTTTTTAACTTTAAAGATCTTTTGTGAAAGTGAGCTGGTGAACATAGTGGAGCGTTTACAAGCTAAACACATATTTCTCTCAGGAGTTGGTGAAGACCAAAAACAGAGTTAAAAGGAGTATTAATATTGGACTTACGTTCACCAGGCAGCTGGAAACACGACTCAGAAATAAATGTTAATGTTGTTCTGTATCTGCTGGTTGTGTAATTAAGTTTACCATATCAGATTAAAGGATAAGGCTGGCGATGTTTTACATTTTTCTTATTGTCAACAAATGTACTCTACATATCACAACCTCTTAACTGTTGATATGTAGCACAACAACCTAGCGTAGCTCTGTAAACAGAGCCGCGTTTCCACACATGCTCAGTGGCGTCTGCGGAGACTGAAAACGTGGTCACTGTTATTAGTTGTTGGAGCACAAAATCTAAACAAAATCAACCCGCCCGGACTCTTCATATTGAAGGAACATGTCACCCACTGCAACAGTGTAGCTCACTGACATGTTTTTAATAGTTTTTGGACAACATGACATGTTTTTAATAGTTTTTGGACGACATGACATGTTTTTAACAGTTTTTGGACAACAACAGAGATCTACAGCATTTTAGATTTAGCCAAGTGGTTTCAGTCAAAGCCAACTTAACCAAACCCTAACCATAGAAATGGCAGATCAGAAAAATGCTCATGAGTTGTTTTTGTACCCGTTACATGGGTCCTTTTGGAAGGCACTGACAAACAATCCATCATAGCTATTATCATGATTATATTCATCCACCAGCAGCCCCCACAGGACTGCTGGCCCTTTTGAATATGCCACATGATGTTGTTGCAATCAAGCTTACAGCACAGTTTTCTGAGAAATGCTTTTATTGTGCTTTGTGTCTCCCAGGCGCTGATCTGAGTATTCAGCTGAAGGTTGGCTCTCACTCGCAGCGCCTCCTCCCTCTGTGTACGACTGTGTCTCAGCACCATGGCCTCAAGTCCGGGGTTGAATCATTTAATTAGCTACGATTCTTTTTTTTTTTGTGACAAGCCATGTAGGTGCATGGCCTCCGTTAATTGAATGGCCTTCTGTGTAATTACTGTCTTTGTGAGCACGAGGGAGATAGCAAAGATATCCCTCTCTCTCTCCGCTGAAATCCAGCAAAGGCGAGCAAACCTGCCATGCTCAGAAACACACAACATGCTTCTCCTGGTGTAAACATGCTAAATACCTGGATGTGAGTTTGCATTCAGGTATCTAATCAGCGTGTTTGGTCTGGAATTGTAAAGCTAGTTAGTTTATTTGAGGAAAAACACAAGCTGGAGGAAAATATGAATTAGCTGTTTGCTGTCTGTGTGATGTGCACAACTATCCTGAACCTGCGGAGAAGGTCAAGTTGCCTTTGTTCTCTGACTAATTAAATGTCCAGTAATTACAGCGCTGCAGAGGATGTCAGGAGAAAAACAGATGAAGAGCGATTCAGGAGCAGTATAGATCTATATGAATGCAGACGACATCCATCACATGTTGCACAGAGCCACAGTGTTGTGGGAACACGCTGTTATGACCATCATGACGGCTGTGATCTGATCGGCAGGTTTTTTTGTTTTTTTTTTCTGGCTCATTCACCAAGCTCAGCTGTAAGGTTCACTAGCAACAGAGAGAGCAGGAGCTCAAAGGGTTGAAGGGGCATTCATCATTGTTCTTGTTGCTATGAAACACTCTAATTAGCCTTAGCTAGCTAACCTGAAGAAACAAAAGGGGATCAGGTTGTTAAAAATAAAAATGGATATAAGAGGAGGTAAAGTGATTGCTATTCTTTCTCCTGAAGTAAAGGTTGAGGATCTTCCCCCGACCTTGAAGAATGAGTCTGAAGTTATTGTTGGAAATGTGCTGCATCTGCACTGAATTTGTTTACCTCCTGAAAACTTGATTTTTTTCAGTCTGGATGATAATCTTTCTGAGCTCAGTCCAGCTTTTGACTAGTAGGCAGACTTTCTCAATGTTAGGAATCATTTTTTCCTTATTTGTGATGCTTTTGATGTCAAAATTGATGTACTGAATGTAAGAAATTCTATTCTTCACAGTGGTTTTTATACAGATTTATTTAAAAATATTTATTTCCCTGTTCGGCCTACCGACTGTAGACTATAGACTGTAAGAGTCTAATCCACAATTATCAATGTTTGACAAACAAAAATGTATCTCTAACAAAAATGCTGCATTTGGTGGAATTATTTTGGACTTCAGAAAGGTAAAGTTCCCTCTCCTCACCAAGAAACTAAATATTTCTCTCCAAAAGCTTCCAACATGAAGCACAACATAGATGAAAAATAGTATTGATTTATTACATCGACTTCCTAATGACAAATAATGTTCACCTATAAGCCATAGGATCTATCTGTCTTCATTTTACTTAATCTGCAGTTAAACCTTTAAGGATTGTCAAAGGAAACAGAAGCTGTGTCATCAGCAGCAGCCTACAGCGACATCAAACCTCTGATGAATGAAAGCGTAGTTGGAGATTAAGGGATGAGGACAAGCAGGTGAGTCGGGGAGCTCTGCACCTTACTTCCAAAGTGATTGGTTGCCATTAGTTGCATCTGTCTCCGATGGCAGACGCGGAGGAAGGATGGGTCCACAAATACCTATCAGACATACGGATACTTCACTGAACACCAACTATTTAGCTTTCACTGCACCCAGCAGCCTCTCTGCACACTCCTTGGCCTTTTTCATGTATAAAACATTCAAATTCTTCTCTTCTCTCTCATCAGCAGTAGCGGTCGCTTTCTGTTCCACTGGATCAGTGTAATCGCAAAGAGTCTGACACAGACAGTCACATAAATTGCTCTTTGGGAAAAACAGAGAAACTCCTTAATACTTCAGGTACGCACATACATTTCTGTCCCTTGTTTGGTTTCTTTGCCTTTATAACAGACAATCCATAAACCCAGTGGGCGGATCTGGAGTTCATAATCCTGTTGAACATCATTAACCTATTCTACTTAATTCACATTATCAGCTGCCAAGTTTATATCCTCAGAGAATTAGTGCAGACAAAGGGCGACTGACACTTTACATCTCCTCTGTAAAAGTTGTTAATTGTATCACTTAAACTGTGGAAGAGTGACCCTTTATTTATATGACAATGTGTAAATTATTAGTTTAATCACTGTTTTAGATGCTCCTCTAAAACAGAAAGAAGAGACAATTATAAGTGAATGAATGTGCCGCAGTGAATATCATTATTACTGGTAATATTATATTATGTAGCTGAAGTACATAGCTAACAGGAACATGAGGAACACAATGATTTTGTTTTATAAGAGCCACTGTGGCTCAAACATCTGTTAAAGGACGGGTTCACATTTTTTCAAGTATGGTCAATAAAAACAACAGTCGGGTGCCCAAATGAACATGAATTTAGCTGTCCACAAAAATCAGCATTATATTCTATACTGTATAACTCCTTATTTCTTCTTTTAGTTGCTTTGTCTCTCCCCCTTTTGGCTTCTTTGCTGCCTCAAAAATTCTGTGTTGCTTTTCCTACAGAAGATTGTGTCAGAGCCTCGTGTTTATTTCAATCATTGCAATTGCAAAAGTTAAAAGAGTTAAATAAATAGTTTGACAATTTGAAAAATGCGCTTATTGGCTTTCTTGCCGAGACTAAAATGAGAAGATTGGTACCTGTAGTGAGAGTGGTGTCAATCTTCTCATCTAACTCCTTCTAAGAAAGACCACGAATGAGCATATTTCCTAAAATGTTGGACTATTCCTTTCATCCTCTGTTAGCGTTTAGCTGCTGCCTTACATGCATGACACTACAAAAATGGTTAATGCTGTGGTTAATTGCACTTCCTGTGTGACAGCTCTGAGACAGCAAGTCCAAACATAAGTATGCAGGTCTTAACATCTACTAGAGGATGTAGAATGACAAGGTTGATTACGTATAAAATAAAATGGATTTCAGCTTTAAAGTGAGAGTTATGAGGGATATTAATGTATGCGCTTGCATGTGAGTACATGTGAGGAGAAATCACCAGCTACCCTAAAATCCATTTCAGGCTTTCTTATGTCATTAAGAATGAAGCCCACATACCCAAGGCCACTCAGACCGATGCCTGATTGGTTGACGGTCTTTGTTACCCGCAGCGGTCCTTTCCAAGGGCACAAAGGTCAGGCCTGAAAGCTCTCATTGGAAGACAAAAAAACTAGAATGATGAAAGAAGGGCAACAGGGAGAAGCTTCAGATTGATGGTCTCCAGTAAGCAGACAGAGAAGAGGAATCGTGTCCTGGGGGAGAAAGAGACAAATGTTGAAAGAGTTGTTTGTTGCGCTGATTGAAAGGATGGTGGAGTTGACAGAACATTTGGTGCATGAGGCCTGCTTGCTGCTTCTGCCCCCTGCAACTGGTTAGTCACTTTAATGCCTCCTTCCTGTGTGTATTGATTCAAATTATGTGCAAACACAAGAATATGCACGCATGCTGGAAAACAGACACACACAGATATACTCAGCAGCTCTTCTCCCTGAATTTGACATGTGTTTTTATTAAAGTAAGCAGCTGCTCGATAGTGCTAAGGAGAAATGGGGATTGACTCTGGCATAATTATACAAACCCCTGCATGAATTTAGTCCTAATGGAAGCTGAACACTTAACCCAGACTAAATGCAGAAGGGCAGATCAATGCTGAGGGGCTTTTTTTCCCTCACTTGAGCAGCAGCCAGCTCTCTCCAAAACAGGACATTTACATATGCAATGCATCTCCTTTAAGATAATCACAGCAAGACGGGAGCCCCGGCGCCTCGGGACCAGTCAGGTGGTGGTACCTTACAGGGTTTTAGAAATGAAGATGCATGTCTGAAAAACCCTCTTGTGAGGGAAATACACTCAGGCGTGCACATGGAAACATGCAAACACACGCCTGCATGCATGAACACTCATATTCACAGCCCATTTTGGGCTATTTCTATGGTAAAGACAATATGGAACCAATTGAAGTCATGCATCATGAGGCCAGAAGCACAAGAACCCCTCTCATGTTTAAGGAGCAGGGACACAGCTAGAATCTGTGGGCCTCTGACAAGAGCTCACCACCCCTACACATTTTCAACTGGTAACTGCAAACCTGCTTTAACTGATTTTTTGGCCATATGGGGGCAGCGGAAAGAAGTTGTGAACACAACACTGACATATCATCACCTTTTAAGTTGATATGTGCAACAATATCTTTCATTTGGTGTCGTGTTTCTGTCCACCTGGTGAATCTAAGTCCAATATTCACTCTCTTTTAGCTCTTTTTGCTCTCTACCAACTCCTGAGGGAAATATCTGGCTCAGTTGGGCTTTTAGAGCTTTTTTCTCTGAAAACAGCTGCCTGCTGCTGCTGAATACTATGCTATGAGAGTGCTAAGAGTGAGCCAAACAGTAAAGTGGTGAGCTGAAACTCGCCATAACGCTCCGTAAAGCCGAAGGGAGCTGCAGAGTCTGATAATTCTCTGTAGGTTCATCACTACGAGCGACGCCTCTCACATGACACATTGTCATTTTAATCCCTGTGTTGCCCCACATAACGCACATGGTGCCCCAGGTAATGGAGATTTAAGAGAATTATTCAGCTTTATGCTTTTTATTTTATTGTACATACTGTAAATGTACATACTGAAATGTTTTCTTCTCCCCAGTTTGGAACGTTCGATTCCCTCCCCAGTGTGATCCTTGTGTGCTGGTCATCTGCAGCTCTTCATCAAACATCATCATGACTGCGGCTGTTTCTGCTTGTACTATTCCTCCCTGCATTATTTCTAACTGATCCGCTGAACAAAGAGCTCCACGTATGTCCGTATCTTGTTGTGTTGGCCAGATTTTAGCGCCACTAGCGAAACTCTGCTAATTCAATGAGGAACATGTTTAATTTCCTGTAAATTCTAAAAGTCTCATGTTATTTAGTCATAATATTTTAATATGAAGCAGTAAAGCAGGAAATGTTTTCATCGGCGGTAACTTAACACGACTCTGATATGGCTGCCCCTTTAATTATTGTTCATCATGTTGTTTTTAGCTGCTTTACTGTATTGGTCTAATTTTTGTAGTTTTTTGACATGTTGTTTTTCAGTTTTTCCTGTTGCAATGTGTAATCCTGTGATGTATGTTTTGCTAATTGTGGCTAACTGATATTATAACACATTTCTTATAGCTATACTTTGCAAACTGCAGAAAATGCTGATGATGCTTTATCCTTGGTAAAGTGTAGGCCAATTTAACTAATAATCCATTTACTCATCCAGAGGTCCAGCACATAAAGCCTCTTCGTCACCACAGAAGCCACAAATTCAGTGTTACAGCTTCTGTCTTAAGGACACAGGAGCGGGCACACTCTGCCTCTCTTTTGTCTGGCCCATTGACATGTAAATGTCCTCCTGCTATAAGGCATCAGCAGAGAGCAGTGAGAGAAAAAACCCCACTGAATTGAAATGTCAATAGTAATTTTTGGCATGCAAGGGACATCTGAGAGTCAAGGGCTGCCTCCCGGGAGAAATGTAAAAAGGAAGAGAGAGAGGGAAGTGCTGAGAATGTGGAGGGAGGATGGTGTGTGTGTGTGTGTGAGAGAGAGAGAGAGAGTGGGGAGAATTGGAGGGAGATGGAAGATGTAATAGAAGGGGCAGATAAAGTGGAAGACTGTGTGATGGAAGAGAGGAAGAAGGGGGAGTAATAGCAGCCAGAAGGTGAACTGTCAGAGGAGAAGCGGGGCAGGGGGAGGGGGGGGGGGGGGGTAGCAAGGAGTTGTAGAATGGAGGGGGGTTAGAGATGGAGGGAGGACGGCCGAGCCTCGGTCCTCCTCTGGGAATCTCTCCCCATCTTCCTCCTCCTCCACTGATGGACAGGCTGAAATACCACAGGAGCCACCTCCCGTAATGACTTGATGAATGAGCTTCTCCAAGCGACACCCTCACACCCCAACCCCCCACCCCCCACCCCGAATACCACCTTCACACCTCCTCCCCCCTTCACACTTCGCCCTCTCTCCATCCCCCATCACAACATCACACAGCAGGACACAGGCAGTATCTGCATTTACACTAAAACCTATTTACATACAGCGCTAAGTGGTGAACCTGTATTTCCTGGATGCTCTAATTTCACCTAAACATGTGACGCTGTGGCCAAACTATTTGGAAATGTTATCATCTATTTTTAAAAGAATTTATTGATACTGAAAGTCATTCAAACCAATCTGTGTTTGCTTTTGTCTGATTTGATTCCTCTTGTGATTCTGCAGCGATAACACTGTGTGCTGTGCCGAGCAAAGTCATTAATACTGGATTTTCTAATCAATGGCTCTGGCTCTGTCTTGTTTGTCAAATCAATGTTATGCTCTGATGCTGCTTTTATTTTATCGGACATGTCCTCTGTGTCCCTCTGTGGTCGGTCCTCGCAGTACTTTTCTCTTCAGAGAAAACAAAGAGAAAGTGTTTGTTAATGTTCACATTTTCCAAACATGCTGAGACTGAAAAAAAAACATGTCCAGAATAGAAAAATGCTGCTTTGTGAAATTATTCTGGAAATATTTAAAAAGGATAAATGATTTGGTTCTAAATAAATAAACCAGTAAATCCCCTAAAATGACTCAAGACTTCAGCACTAAACCAGAACGAGCCTTATTTCCTCCGACATTTTTAAACCTGCATTTCAGTCAAAGAATATTTATACTGTTGGAGGAAAAATATGGAAAATACATTAAATCATTTGCATAAAGGTCGACCTTTACACTGATGAAATCAAAATATAAATGCTGGCTGTAAGATCAAGGCAGACATACTGTGGTGTCTCCTCATCCTCCTCATCACAGTGTACATACTGTAGCCTCTATATTAGCCTCACAATGATTAAAGCTGACTTAAAATCTTCCTGTTCTGTCCTTTAAACCAACATCTTAAGAACAGTGCAGGAAGAATGCAGGAAAACTAAAAATTTAATTCACAAATGACATAACTATCATCTTTTCAGCCCTTTCCCATAAATATCTGAGCTGAAGCTGAGAATCTGCTCTTTGAAATACAACAGGGTAGAACATGAGGTGAATCCAGGTAAAAGTTTATTGATTCACCCTCTTTAATCTGTACTCAACACAAAGGAGGAGGAGGAGCAGCAGGAAACAAGAAGGATGTTTCCAGTTTTGAGAAAACAGAGATGTGAGAGAGAATATAAAGTATGTAATAGTTTGCTTTTGTCAAACGTTAAACAAATAATCTTATTTGTTTCCTCACTGCTTTCATCAGTTGATAAAACATAAACTTTTCTTGACATATCACCATGCTTTTATACTGTTAATATGTTATCAAAATATTGTAAATACTTATTTAGGCGTACATATTGTTGTAAAAAGCTGGTTTTGTTAAGGCGAGGAGCACAAGATAAACCGGACAGATCAATCAGCAAACAGGCAGGACAACAGATTGATGTCTGAAAGGCTCATTTAAGCCATTTATTTGTAATAAAGCAGAGGACGAGGGGTTGTAAGATAGAAAAGACTTCACATGTTATCAGAAATCATAAAACTGTCAAATTTTATGGTTGACAAAGTGTACTTTTATATTTTGAGGATTATTGTCCTAAAAAAGAGGCCGCGGTCAATATAACCTGATGGTTAAAGTGCAAACTACATAACTACAGTGTTGTTGGTTCGATTATAGCAGGAGACCTTCCTGCTGCGTGTCATACCCCTCTGTCTCTTCTTACGTTTCCTGTCTCTGTATACTGTCCAGATAAAAAAGAAGAGGAAGACCCTGATACTGGAGGATGTTTTTTAGAAAATTCACTCAATAGTAAATGTCCTCCAGACTGGCTGCAGCTCAAAAGAATTTATTATGGCTGCCAATGTTGTGCTTGTTGTCTGTGCCTCTCTTAAATTACAAAAAGACCAGCATTGTTTACCTGTGTAGTAGATGATAAAATACTACATGTACGGTAACCATGCTCAGTAATAATTTATGTAGGTATTCTCAAACTACGAGTGTACTTTTCTAGACCGGACGGTCATTGTATTCTGTGCTTTTGTACTTGTTTTGTTGAGTGAATGATTTACAAGTGTTTTTTTCACCACTTTGTTCTGTTGTCTGTTGTTGTACTGTGATTTTGTGTAAAAAATTAAAGACTGGAGGATGCAGAGATGAAACTGATCACATTATCTCAGTTACAGTAGTGACAAAACTCTCCATCCTGCAAGCATAAAATGTCAATATCTGGGTGCTCTAATGTGACATGGGAGTATTTTTCTGATGCCTTAATTTGATGTATTGTCAGTTGAAACAACATCAGGATGGGACTATTTAAAAAAACTGTTTTGAAATTCCTGCAAACAAGTCCATGGTGCCTTTAGAGGCAAAGTTTTCACTTCTATGTAGCGTTAGCCATCTCACTTTGCCCACTAAAACAATTTAGCTGCTGTTTTAGTGACAGTGATGCTACAGCAGTATGCAGCATATGGATGATTATCCATCCAAGAAGAAGAGTGGGAACATATTTTAAACTCTCTCTCTCTCTTTAGTTCAAGAATATTTGTACTGTTGGGGAAAGAAGAAAATATAAAACATATGGAAAATACTGACATTAGCATAAAGGTCAACCTATAGTCCAAACACTTGCTGGTGTAGTTTTATGACAAAAGGGCTGGTGCTCAGTGAGTTTAGCTTAACCAGTTGTTTCAGTTTAGCCTGGACATACATGGACACGGCCATCTCATTGTCATATAAGCATTAGGAAAATTGGAAATGTTAATTGTGTGCTAAGACCAAGAAATGGAGAAAATATGTGAAAAATATGAACAGAAGCACCAAATAAATAAAGTTTTTAGTTTTCCTTCTTGACTGATTGGAGGTTAAAATAAACATGTTATTTCAATCTATTTTTCATTTCAACATGCTTTAATTTGCCAAGTTTGATAGATGCAAATATTTTTTTCTTAATTGTTGATGGCAAAGAGAAACAGGACTGACAGGTAATTTGACTCTGGGCCCATAGATTCATTATTAGCTGTCTAGAAATAATCATGTTTCATTCAGCAAGTCAAACAACAGCAGGTAGCTCCCTCAGAGGCATTTATCTGGATGCCCTCGAGCAAAAACACACCGGACCCATGGGGTTAGCAGTCCAATCCCAGAGGCCGCACCCTGACAGAGGGCAGGGTAATCTACAGGACAGGTCACTTCAGGACAAACGACACAAACACATAATAACAGCGCTGACAGTGTCAGTGTGGAGCAGCTGGTGCTCGGGCTGGTTGGGGAAAGATGAGGCAGAGACGAAATGAGGGGAAGAGAGAGAAAAGAAAACGAGAGCAAACACTGAAGAAAATTTGCAGCGGGGATGGAGGTGAGAACTTTAGCATTAGGGAATTACATAAATAGATATGAATGAAGAGGAGAGGTGGGGAGGCAGGGAAAAGGTAAAGAAAAGGTGAACATATGAGTGAGAGTGAGAGGGGCTGTGTGAGTGTATGCACGGTGTTATCTCCTGGTGAAGCAGATGCGCTTTATCTGCCAGGAAACAGGAGGCTGCTTCTACAAAAGCCTCTTTTCACAGGTGAAGCCCCAGTCTTTACTTACAAGACTCTTACTGCCAGTTTGGCCTTTTTAAGATTGAACCTGAAACAGAGATTTCACACATACATACACGAGTCGGCTATAAGCTGTGAGCCTCTTCCACCTGACAGACATTTGGCCTCATTCACTAATATGTGCATAGAAATGTTAAAAAAATCAGTGCACACGCAGAATTACCCTCGACTTCATGACACGTGCGCACTGGCCAATTTTGTTCTAACCACTGTGCATATGTTAGTGAATCAGAACCATTTTAAATGGACAGGCACACGCCCGCCATCTGTATTTGGCAGACTACCACGCCCCCATTTCTCTATATAAGGAACGCTCTGTTGGAGCGGTGCAGCAGTGGAGAGAGCTGTCACTCATTGCAAAGAGGGTAAAAATGTAGAAAAACTTTACTGCTACTGAAATGCAAACAATAGTTTCAGAAGTAGAAGCCAGAAAAGGCAGATTTGGCTGGTAAACATGTCATTGGCACAACCGTCTGGAGCCTGATTGGGAATCCTGTATGCAGCCTGCATACCTGTTGCACCACTAACACACAGCACGTCCGTAACAAAATTAAAAATTGGTAAATGTGCAGATCTGTGGAATTGATCTAATCGAATCTACCAGGTGCGCATCGTGTTTCATCTCTGTCCACAACAAGCTGTGATGTAGTGAAAGCAGAGCGTCCCTCCCTGTAACACTACTGAACTGTCAGGCTGTGAGGAACTGAACAGGCTGCTGGTTAACCAGCTGCATATATCACAGCCAAATCTGATGGGGGAAATTAATTGGTGTCACATTCCAATATTCTGACATATAAACTATTGTCATCTAAAAGTGGGAGCAGGACAATTTTAATATATCATTGGCCGGTGAGAGCCAATCTGCACCGCCCAACCCGCAAAAATATGCGTTAACCACCCGAACCTGAGCCAACCCGCAAACAGCCAACCAGTAGGCCCAATGAGCTGTGGCCAGAGAGCAACGCACTGTGGTTTTGTTGTGAAATGTGTGCAATAAAAAAACAATTAATACATGTAAATTGCTTCACAATTCCAAAATAGAAATTGTATATTATTAGCAGTTGCACACTTTTAAATGTTGTATATTTAGGCCCAATCATTTTTAAAATAATTGTGTTTCTAATATAGTGTTTACATTGAATAAATATGGGATGTTTATGATTTGTGTGTATGCATGGTCTAACGCAGTTCTAAATGTGGTCGCAGAGTAAGTAACAAATTCAAGTAAGAACATTTTGATGAATCCCAGATTTGTGCTGAAAACGTTCGTACGCACGGTTTAAGCACAGATTTGTGCGTCCGCATTGTTTGTGAATGACGGCCGTTGTGTCCACTGGTTATTTTTTCACATATGTCACATATGTCCAGACCGTTGTTGGCTGCGGCTGAAAGCAGAGAGACACTCTCAGTCATGCAAGGCTGGAGATTTGTCATTTTTAAGCGCGGGTCAAACGGCCTCTCTGGCTATTGATTGGCTTGTCCTCCTCTATTACTCTGTGTTATGTATTGCGCCCTTTATCAGAGCTGCGACAGCCACAAACACATTAAACTTGAGCAGCTTCGATCCTCCATAAAGTGCCACAGCATGCTGGCCGGTGTGCCGTGCTGGGTGGAGATGAGCTACCGATCAAGGACACGGCTGCAATGTTCTCGCTGCTCTGTTTTCTGGAGTTACGACCCAAAGTCACAGAGTCGTGGCTAGAGTGAGAATCTACAGCTCCCCTGACTCCGCACAGCCCCACCTCACCACACAAGGTCACTCAACCCTTCACTCAAGGAAAACTACTTGCATATGAGTGAGACAATCTATGTTTGGGTGCAGTGAGGAGCAGTCAAATACGTGCCAGAAACAAATCTAACACATGCCTTTCCTCAGAGTCACGCATAATTATGGCAGCCTGTAGAGTGTGTAAGCCTCTATGTCTGACTTTGTCCACTTTTTATATAATTACAACCCAAAAAAGTTTCTAGGTAACCTAATAGGGCACCCTTAAGATTTTACCATGAAACTTATTGTACTGTATGTAGCATTACATTAATTTAATGTGCTGACAGAGGAACTTGTTTTGAGATGTTTTCCAAAAAGGAGCTTAAAACTGTGATATGTGATATGTTGGTAAATATCTCTCTGAGCACTGAAGGACTTCAGTTCTTGGTAGACGTACATCTGGTCTTCTTGCGCATTGCAACATACACAATTGTCGTGTTCATGGGTGGGAAGCCAGTGAGGGATCTCGCCCTTGTTCCTGCAGCAGCAGCTTCTATTACTATTACAACTTATGAGGCCGCATATGGTGCTGTTGAATCAGACGCAACAGAGTATGGAGGAGAAAGCAACCACGGCACTGCAGCCGGAGAGGTTTTGCAGCATTGACTGGTGAGGATTGTCAGAGAGAATGGAGACAGGACAGACAACTCCACGCTGCAACAAACTTTGCAGTGCTTTGGTAAACCTGACTGTTTTCTGACTGGATATTATATCGGACTTTGCCAACTCTGAATACAGAACAGCACATCAGTGTGTTACCTGTAGCTTGAGTACAATCTGGTCCTTGTTGTTTAAAATAGGTAAAAGAAACAGTGTTTGCTTGCAGTTTTTCACCCCTTCGTCCATGATTGTTTCCCAAACCAAGCTGAAATGAAGACGGCAGACTCTGCCCACCAGCAGCTCTGGCAGTATTCTGTATTCTGGCTTGTGTGCAACTCTCGGTAAGTTTGCATTGATCCACGTAACTGACTCAATATCCAGACTCAATGAGGAAAAATTTTAAATGAAAATAAGTCTCAGTAAAGAGATATAATACTTTGTCTCTGCTAACCAGCTGCTCTACTGGGAAACGTACTCGCTGCCAGGGTTCCATAAACACACCATCAGCAGCTGATTGGACGGGACCACACGCAAAGCATTCTGGTTGTTGTAGGATTCCCCCTTAAGAGTGCAGCCCTTACAGAGAGCGTTGCATTATGGGTTGTTTGTAGCTTTAATGTTGTTAGGCTAGCGAGTGTCTTCAAGTCCGATTATAGTAAGTCTTTCAGAGATCGTCAGCCCTAAAGGTGTTTTGTTAGCTGAAACACCGAAGGCTTCTGTAACGTGTTTTTCTGCTGCGGGGGAAATAATTTCATTACGAATGAAAACAAGTCCAAAGCGTCTTCCGACATCTTTACTGCAGAAACACACAAGGACTGAATCGTCTGTCAAGCATCCAAGAATGACTGCTGTCACAGATGATAAACAGCAAGAACAGACAAAAAGAAAAATGCTGACAGACAAAATTATTTTGACCACTTTAAAGAGCCTGACAGAAGAGTGTGTGACTGATGAAGCTACATAAATGTGGGATTCATGTTCTGCTTTAATGGTTTTATTCCCCCTTTACGAGACAAAAGGCTTCAAGGATGAGGACTCTCTTCTCTTGGGATTAATAGTATCTCAGGGAAACTTTCCCAACAGGAGAAGTGTGAAAGTGTGTTCTAACTTGGGGGGGTCGTCTTAGATTCGTAGTATACAACTGGATGTGTTCTGTCTTTGTGGGATTCCCTCACCTACACCTACACCTGGTTCTTTGAATATAGGGTCTTGTAGAAAGATCATTTTTATCACTTGAGCTTTTGATAGTCATAAAAAGTAAATGTGCCATTAGAAGTTTTAAAAAGTTTACAGACTTGGAAGTGCTCTTGTACATCACTGCGGCAAGGTGAGGCGCTAAACCTGGAGGTCAACAAAAACAGTATTTTCAGGGGTTAAGTTACCCATTTTTGTTGCTTTCCTCCCTCAGCAAACTCTTGCTAACAAGACTCTCACTATGTTACAGTGCTTTCACATTAGCTGAATTGCTAAAATGCCGTTTAGTCCTGTTGACTTGATGACATACAGCAGTATTATGTTTCTGTTATCACTCGAAGTACTGATCATCAAACTGAGCTTTGACAAGCTAGCACTGCTGCTCATAGTCAAAATACCGTATCAGCCCGAAAAAAAACTAGTGTCGATGTGAGAAATATCACAGAAAATTCACAGAATTGTATTGGTGCACTGCTTTTGTGTCAGTGAGCAGATGGCCACGGCGGCGGAGTTCACACGAGCAGATTAAACACAATTTGAATGCCGTCCAGTGAAGACAGTTGCCAACCCTTCACTCAGATCCCTCAGCTAAAAATTCCTTTATCTCACAGAAGGCGTTTACAATCCTCAAGTTAAGCTCACCTCGATAGAGTCGGCTGGGCTACAGAGAATTTACATATCCACAAAAAGGTGTTTATATTAAAGCAGTCGTGCCGATGAGCCAGCAATATGACAACAATTTTCATGTGGTGAAGCAGTTCTATCTCCAGCAGCTTTATGTGCTAATGGAAATCATTTCTTTCTTGAGTGGGTTCATGTCCTCCGGGCTTAATATGAGCTGTTTATTAACACATAAATGTGTTATATCTGCTGCAACCTGAAAACTGACACTGTTATATATCCGTTTGTGATATTTGTTCTGTCCAGTAGTTATTTTAAAGGGCGGATCCATTATTTTTTTTTATATCATTCTGTAGCTTCCCAGTCATGTTCCATATGTATTCAAATCTGAAAAATTCTAATTTTGGTCAAAATACTATTTTCTCAAGTCCTTCTAAAACCTTTTGGAAGGGTTTGAAGGGCATACATGTCTGCTCTGTAAATCATGTCCTGTGTTGTAAAACCAAAAAGGATTCTATCATAAGCAGAGCTGACGGTCACACTGAGCCGGAGAGCATCCTGCTACACAACACAACACAAGAGCCCCAGATTACTAAATACTAAATGTTATTTACTGCATGTTATCATGCTGCTGTTAGCATTTAGCTCAGCTGTGCCGAAGCGCAACCTCACAGAGTCACGAGCATGGCTGCAGACTTTTAGTCTTGTTCCTATAGTATTTATATGAGAGGGGGTTGGATGGAGAAGAGCATGAAGACAGTGAACGCATCAAGCCAAGGGATCAATAATTCTCCAAACTGGACTGCAGTCTCATCCCTGACCGACCCCAGTGTCGTGTCGAGCGTCCCAATCAGTGAGCGTTTACTGTCCAGACAGCACAGGGCCTGTTACATAATGCATGACCACCGACGACACGGCGGGCCGAGCTCTGCTGAATCAGCGGCAGAAAAACGCTGCTGCCTCTGCTGCTCTGAGCGAACGAGGGCCCACAGCGGCCGCCGAAGACAGGCAGCCTGTACTGCCCCCACCCCCGACAAGAGCACTTGATCACCCAAGTAACCTTTTGCATGAGTGCACTCAATCTGCCACTCACCAGAGAGCCACTGCAGACATGGGGCAGACAGGGGGCATTAGGTGGGATTATCGCCCCCGCTGTCCTTTGTTGTTTTGATGTCCATCTCTCACCAACTCAACCGCTGACCCCTCCCCCAGCATCCCCTCCCCTCCTTTACTCCCTCCCCTCCTCAACCGCCTGTCCGGCCCTGGCACTGCTACAGAGAAGCCGCTCACTGGCAAGCTGAAACCAGAAAAACCTCCCCTCAGTCGCCCACTTTCACAGCCACAGCCACACACAAACACACTCTCACGCAAATTAACTCGAACACACAAACACGCACACCAACTGTACGAAATAATGGGGGTGCTTTCTCTTTTTAATGAAGGACATGATGAGGTGCATCCAGGTTAAAGCCATTATCGCTCATTGATTTCCCTTATTAAATCGAAAATGTAATCACAGAGGTGAGATGTTTCATAAAGAGAGGCAGCGAGACAGCAACAAGATTCCTTGTTTGCAGCAGCAGAATATATATCAGAAATGTAACTGAAAGTTTAACCAAAGCTACAAATAATCACTTGCTTTGCTGAATTCTTACAGGATAGAAAAGAAGACCGCAAACCTCCTCGAGCGCCCACCAAGTTCACCCTCCTGCTACACCCAAAGACATTAGTGCTATCACCTTAATGTTTAGATTAAACTGATTACTCAAATCTGCAGACGTCCTCTCGGGATTCGCAATCAAGTCCGTATCACGTTACTTTCATAATCATTGCAGAAATCAGAGGTCCAAAATCAAATCAATTTTCTGTTGGCAGGAGGCCGATGTGCCTGCCAAATTTCATGGAAATTTCAGATGTTTGAGATATTCTGCTGCCAGACAAACAGACTGAAAGGGGTTTAAACATTACCTCATCAGTGTAGAGAACAGTAAAGAAATTAAAGATGAGTTTACAAATGTGCTGTTTTCTTTTGGTTTTTTACATTACACAACATCCAGATGTTTTTGCCCAAAGAGAGTTACGATAAGAATCAAAACCTCCACTGGCTCCCCATCACCCCAGCAAATCCACTTCACACTCCTCCTCATCACCTGTAAAGCCCTCCACAACCTGGCTCCCCCCTACCTACCTAAATAAGTGCTAAAAAGAGTTTTAATGTCATTGGAAAAGGTGGGTTTTAACTTGCAGCAGAGGATGGGCAGTGATGCTGCTGCACTTCAGTGTGGAGCCAGAACAGAGAAGAGCCTTCATCAAGATGAGCAAACACAGGGTCTCTGCCTGAGTGGTGGGGCTGCTAAATATCCAGAGATCCAGATTGTCGGGTTTGACCGTGGCTTAGAGGTAGGAAAGAGCAATTCCCTTCCCTCTGTAGGCCAGCACCAGAGTTTTGATCTGGATGCGAGCAGCAACTTTCTACTCTACTCACAGATGGGGTGATTATCTCTAAATATATCCAGATATCTCTCAGAATGCAAATGGTGTTAGGAAAAGCAACAGAAAACAGTTATTGGTTGAGAAAATCTCACCACAAGATCCATCCGGAAGCTGTTCTGGGGCTCTCAGTCATATCACATGATCTTCATTAACAGATGGAGTTTGCTCAGTCCAACATGGATGGGATGTCCTTAAAGCGACTATAATTGATGTTTTTCATAATAACAATGTATCAAATGACAGTGTGTAAAGTGAGAGGCGTGGCTCTTAGTGAGAATAATCAGCCACTCTTGCAGCTCCCCTCGGCTTTACAGAGCTTTATAGTGAGTTTCAGCTCATTGTTTAGCTGTCCAGCCGCAACTTTACTGTTTTGGATCACTCAGCGCTCTCATAGTGTCATTTTCGGCTGCAGCAGGCAGCTGTTTTCAGAGAAAAAGCTCTAAAAAGTCCACTGTACACTACCTGCTCAGCACCAAGATTTTACTTTTGTAAAAGTGCTTTTTACACTATTTAACACATATTTTTTAACACATTTGTTTTCTGTGATATGAACATTTTTGACACTGAGAACACACACCACAGTGAGGATCAAGAGTCCATGAAACAGGACAGCATCACACACTTTTCTTTTATTCCTTGGGCCATGTTAACCTCTGCAGGTATCTGATTTAACTGCAACATCCTGGGCTTAAATCCAGGCTGGAACTGCTATTTTAATGTCTCCATCTTACTTTCAACTATCTTTAAAGTCAGAAATTAATCTCGACATGTCATTTTGCACCTTGACTCTGTCCCTGAACTCGGTGATCACTGAGAGTAAAAGAGCAAAACAAAGCTTGTGTCGACCCTGAACTCTGACCAACACCCTGAATGTCTTTCACCCAGTGTCACCCTTTAGCTTCCTTTATCTAGCTTCATTCATCAACTCTGGCCTTGTAAATCCTCCATTCCTCAGAGGCATAACTGCCCATATTCACACTGCCCATATTACCTCTGCATGTGTCTGTAACTGTCTTTTAAAACAGACTCATTTCAAACATTATCACTCCCACCAGCCCTCTATCAGTATTACCATGCTGGGTGCTAAAAAGGTCAAGCAGGGTTTTAGTTTGTGACCCTCGCTCTCATAGTCGGCAGTGTTCGGGGTCGACCTTTGACCCAGAATACCGCTGGTCCTCCAGTTCAAATGCAGACCGTGACCCTGCCATTGAACTCTTAAAGGAGGGAGTGGCAGTGAGGGAGGGGGATGGTAAGAAGAACATACTACAGTATCTACTGCTCGTGTAGCTTTTCCTCTCATTCGTGCACGAGACAGACTTGATCTGGTTATGCCGTGTTAGTCAGATTATCTGGAGAGTGAACACTGTTTGACGGATGTAATAGTCCTAATTATGTGTTTGGCTGGGTGATGTGTAAAGTCTGTGAATTGGACAGGATACATGGGAACTTCACCAATTTTCAGCGAGAGTCTGAGGAAGAGATGTAGATTTGTGGCAGAGAAAGCTTGAACCAGTCTTCCTCTCAGTGGCTGAGAATTAAAGGAAAATTCCCCTTTTTAAAATGGTCAGACAATAATCATTGAGGAGTTATTCTGTTATGAATTATGTCATTTGCTTTATTTGGTGATTCCAATTTCTTTATGTCTTCTTTATGTCTCCATTTCCCAGAATGCCTTTTGACAATGCCATGAGAAGGAAAGTGTATTGGTTGCTTTCAGTCAGAGGCGTATGGGCCTAAACATACATATACAACTTGGTTTACAAGCAATTGCTGCTTACTTTGCTCACATCTACAATGTGCTTTGGAGGCCAATTTTTGTCAGAAATAACATTTCCTCACATTCTTTGCCCTTAGGGTGTTTTCAGGGTGTTTACTCTGGTGTGAATAAGTGGATGAGTTGCTAAACTTATTGCATTTTCAGTTTCTTTTCACACAGAAAGATTCAATTAAAATATTTAAGCCATGTGAACCTTCACTCTGTTCATTGGTCAGTTGTGTCTCTGGCAGAGGCAAGAACGTAAACATGGGATGAAGGTCCTGAAGAAAGTCCTCTGGCCAAATGGAACGTACTTCGTTGTTAGTCCAGGTCGGGTCTTAAGTCACCCTCCAGCTAGCTGCCAACAGCTGTTGATTTCACTCATTCACTTCCTAGAATACAAAGCACACCTGGCTACGGGAGCCGTTTAGCTCAAACTTGCCGAGTCCACCTTTTAGTTGGGTCAGATCGAGGTCAGGTCATATTCCCACAGCAAATGAACCACTCCAGAATCTGTCTGGCAACGAACCAACACCACTTCCTCAAAGGGTCTCAGTACAGTTGTTTTTGTCCACAGCTGAGTACGACTGCTTAGATTTAGGGGAAGATTGTGTCCTTGGTTAAATATGCACAGTGGCTTTTCTAACATTTAACTGAAACCACAATCTTTCCATAACCACACTGCTTTTGTTGCCTAAACCTGCCCACATGCGTGACTCAGGATGTGGCCTCGGTGACCCTGTGAATCCACCCTGACCACCTATTATTTGTGTGCCATACTAAAAACATGGCACTGGCTCAAAAATTGGGCCAGTGGACATAATCCAGGCAACAATTGTATTGCCCATCAAAACATAACTGGCAAAACTAATTTGTTATATATAAACATACTATCTAGAAGCCAGGGCTGGTACTTGTCTACAATAAATAAATAACATCCTCTTGTAGAAAGTCTCCTTAATCTGATTGAATTCATCTGAATTCAAGGTCACTAATTACATAGACACGCTTATTAAACAATGAGAGTCTGTCAGTATAATTTAGGCCGAGTTCAAATTAGAAATGAATAAACTGATCTATGGTGGCATAGGGAAGCACAGGGTGTTGCAGAATGTGATGCAGAGAAACATGAATCAAGGAGAAATATTTTGTGCAATTAAACTAACTGCAAAGGACCAAAAAATAATAATAATAACAGTGAGTGAAAAATGGTGACTCAGTTTGGAGGGACTGACACCAAAACCTGATTGATGTTTTATATTATTTGTGGCTGCTTCAAATAGTTCACTTCATTTACAACTAATAGCTTTTTTTAAGCAACTGTTTTGGAGTAGATTTTCCCTTTATGATTAGATATGATAAACATTATTGCCTTCACCCAGGGAAATTGAAGTGTATAGTTAAGTTTTGAAGAATTTCCAACATATAGTCTGCGACAAACTCAAATTCTCATGTGGTAAAACAACAAGATAACAGGCTCACATTAAGACACTTCTTGATCCTTTGTTTTATGAAGCTGCCAGCAGAGAGTCCAACAGCCACAACAGACGGATCTGCAATGTTCAGTCCCACAGGCCACACACACTTTATTAACATAATTAACTTCCATCAGCTGGGGTATTCTCACTTTCATATCCACAAGTATCTCTGGAGAGTCTGAGCAAAGCGCGCTGTGAATGCTGCAGGTTGCTCAGCACGTTGCTGACTTTTTCCTTCTCATTATGATAAAACAGTGTGGCGTCAGGTTCAGTTTGACATGTTCTCAAGTAACATCGATCCTTCTTTAAAAATTACTCAAATATCTGTCTCATAAGGGGAAACAACATTGAGGATTGTCTTCTTAAAGCTGCACTCTATATTTTCTTATTAACAATGAATCAAATCACTATGCGTGAAAGGTGTCGCTCACAGTGCAGTCATTCCTCTGCAGGTCCTCTCAGCTCCATGAAGCTTTTAGCCTCTTTCAGGTCCTTATATCCTGATGCAGCAGACAGCTGTTTCCAGTAAAAATACTCTGCTAAACCTACGTTACACTCCCTGCCCAGCACTAAATAACAGAC
Organism: Scomberomorus guttatus; assembly: GCA_038419695.1. NCBI lineage: Eukaryota > Metazoa > Chordata > Actinopteri > Scombriformes > Scombridae > Scomberomorus > Scomberomorus guttatus. Next base: position 34,059,211 of record CM076445.1, on the reverse strand, counting down.
AGACAAAATTAGCAACTAGCTGGTGAAGAAAGTGGAACATCTAGCAGCTACGACACAAACATGACTCCAATGCTAATGTTTCTCAGTGTTTTACTCATATGTATAAATGGGCAATTGTTTGCTAACATGTTAGCTATAACAGCTTTGACAGGTGTTGTATTTTCAGTTTATTTTGCTGCTCCCAGCAAAAAGCCACTTAAGGCTGTTTTAAAGGACAGGTTCACAATTTTTCAAGTCTGTCTTAACACAAAAGTCACGTATCCATATGTACATTGAAAAAGCTCTTTCAATGTATTACTTACAAAACCCACACTCCTCATTTTGTGAAAAAAAATGTATCCAGCAGTTTGAGTTTGTCAAATAAAGTGGATATCTTCTAAAGTTTAAGTCTTTTTTAGTACAAAATTCCCTTTTTGTTTCCCCATTGAGCTGCAGTAAAAGGTTAGTTACACAAAATTGTACAAAAAAAAAGACTAACTTTGGAAGATATCCACCTGATTTGGCTAATTTGGATGACTGAAGCCTCATATTAGCGTTAGCTAAATGTTTAAATATATTTGTGCACAAAGTGAAAGCACATTAGGAGGATCTTTAAACAGCCAGTATGAAAAGGAACAGTTTCAATCTTCATATGGGCACCTGACTATTGTTTTAAGCCAGACTTGAACAATTGTGAACCTGTCCTTTAAGATATTTACATAAAATAAAATGTACCATATACAGTATTCATATACGTGCTGATCTACAGGAAGTCTGTGTCAAAATGAAGATAAATGCTAATTTCATATTCCCTGACAGATATCATATTGTGCTTCTCCAAAATGTCAGCTGCTCACGAACTAAGAAAAGCTTTGTTCTTAGCTTAATGACATATTTGTTCATTAATGGTCTGAAAGGGCTTCAAAATGCCAACATGTTGTTCACAACCTGCCTAAGACTGTTCAAATACCCCAAATTGGAGTTGTGAGCTTTTCACACAACATAAGCATTATTAAATTCCACAAAAGCTTTAACAGGAGCAAAGTCCACTCATACATCTCCCCTGTGCTGCTCTATCAGCAGTGAAACACACATCCCCTACATGTTTTCATTGGATGGCCCTGCTTCCTTAATCACTCTGTTTTTAATGACCCCAGTGTCTGCTCATTGAAGAAATTGGACTCAGGCTTTATAATGTGTCGATGATGATGTACAATCTTCCTTTTCCTTTCATAAAAATACTGTAACTTCTGTTCCTTTTATTTCCATGTCACGATGCAAACGATCACACTTTTGACCTTCTTCACTGAGTCCTCTTCACTGATATGACTTCCTCCTGACAGCTCAATTACTTCTGCTTGGTGGTTGGCCTATATACACATAGACACATGTGCACTCAAGCTAGTCTTTAGTCTGCATGTATTTAATGTATTTGAGTTGGAAATTAAATTAATAGAAATTAACTTTTTTCTTACCTTAAGATACTCACATTTGTAAAAGAAGAAATAAAAAAAAGCAAAATTAGCACAGGTCAAAAGGAAAATTTTGATCCTGTCAAAGTGAAATAAAAAAACACTAAAAATCAGCACTTAGCAAATTAACTATTTATTTCCAGGCATTGGTGTGTATTGTAATTAAAAGTTAAGTACACTTTTATCAAGAACAAGTTTCAAAAGACTCAAAGAGAAAAAAAAAAAAAAAAAAATTTGTGACAACCTCTAATTAATTAACAATTAACCACATAATATCATGTTGTAAAGACAAATAGCTCATTACAAAAAGCTGCAATAACAGCCATAAAGATCAAAAACTCCCCCCAAAAACTCTCAAAGTTTTATCCAGTAAACATATTAAATACATGCTCAAACACGTGATTCATCAATACACCTGCAACGAGATGGTTTGAAAATCACTTGCTGCATACTGTATGTAGCCTCACCTCACTTGCTGAAATAGTGACGGTTATTTAACTAGGTCTGTTTTATTTCAACTTACTGTCACTGTCCACTAGAAAACGTGTCTCCATATTGGCTGAATTTGAGGTCTTTAGATGAACTAAAGGATTAAAGGATCATTTGTGGGCTCAGATTCTCCTTTTTCTTGGGCCAAAAAAACAAAAACAAAAAACAACATGTGGAATTATCTAAAAAGTGCACAGTCACAGAGTTTTCATTACAAGGTTGACATTTTGGTTATAAATGGTTATAATTGGACGTTTTTCCGATTTGTCTTGACTCAGAGGTCTCTGGTTCGATCCCGGGATCAGCAGGATAAATCTGGGTGGGAACCATGAAAGAGCAGCGCTTGTCCCTCCTTCATCACCTCCACTGACGTGTCCTTGAGCAAGTCACTTAACCTCCAACTGCTCCAGTAGAGCTGCTCAGTGGCTAACAGATCAGACTGGTTGTACTGGGCTGCTTCCAGATGTGTGAATGTGTGTAACTGTGTGTGTTTGTGTGTTTTCCTTCCTTCTAGGCAGCTGTTGGTTTTAGCACATTTCTGTATGATATGACTATAAACTTAAAGGGTTAAAACTGTGTGAAAATGCAAATAATCAATCAAATCAATCATGCAACAATAAAATATCTGCCAGCAATTAAAGCAGGTTTTATGTTCACTGTGATGCCTTATCTAGCTCAATTCATTCATTACAGCTATATATATGTATATATATGTATGTATGTATGTATGTATGTATATATATATGATCATGACCATGTGTGTTGTACATACAGTCAAAAAATCCTGAAGGCATTAAGAATTCAACACAATGGATGAATTTATCTGTCTGATCATGGATTGAACGATGGCGCCATCAACTGCTCCTCACTTGGAAGTGCGAGGCCCAAGACCTTTATTTTATTTTAATGCTTTATTAGTCTGGTTACATGTGGAGTGAACTGTCACACAGAAGTGGGTTATATTTAGGGTTTATCTTCGCAGAATAAAAATATATTTTATTGGATATTGTGTTAAAATAAAGGAAATATTGAATTGGGTTTAGATTTTAACTCTCATTTGAACAGTGGCGCCATTCATCTGAGCCTCACTAAAGCATTTTATAACTCCATACAGGACACTGGGGGTTTCAGAGGGCCTTTTAGGACTACCTGAACAATTTGAAAACATACTAACAGACTATAGATACCAAATATTAAAATCTCTGTGACACATTTCACCTCGGCAAAAGTGCCCCAGAAAAATTAATGCTGCCAAATACAATTTTGTCTGAAGTTCTCATACTGCATAAGTGCCTCACTTTAGGAAATACTTGACTATAATGTTTACTTTGCCTCTAAAGGAGTTTTGTGTATGAATTTAGTAGCATTTGCCCAAAAATCAGCCAGACATATTCGGTGCTTCTGGTAACTAAAATTTGAAGTGAGCTTGAATGGTGTCGTCCATTTTAAAGTGCCTGCAGTTTAGTTGTTATTGGTTTGTTTGCTGATTGTACTGATTATACATAACTTTGAACCAGCAGGAGCATTAGAAAAACTATAATCGTGGATATTTATCACTATAAATTTCAGTCTATTCCATTCAAAGTTTCTTGGCTCTTAAACTGAAGTTTAAACTCTCGTCCTGAGATTTCTACAGAAGTTGTGTTGCCTGTTTTTCGACGTATTTCTCATTGCTACCTAAATACTTTGTAGGTTGTTCATTTGTTTGAGGCTCTTTGAATGCCTTAGACTTCATTTGGGTTAAAGGGTTTTTTCACTGTACCTCTTCATGTTTTTCCAAACATGTTTCTCTCTCACTGTCCACAAACAAACTCTCCTTGTCTGTTACTCAGCTGAGTGGTTGTTCCAGTTTTCAAACCTGTTACTGAAACCAGAAAATTTTTTCCATGTTCACGTCCACTGTCGTGTTTCAGGCTCAGGCTGCCATGCTTCAATAACTGGTTTTCATAAGTTTGCATGGAATGTCTAATCAAGTAACGTCAGTAATTTATTTCCCTCAATCTCTTTATGGATTTCTGGGGTTTCTGGGGCTACTTCATTCATTTCTGTCAACTCTGTTATTGTCATATAATAAAAACACTGCAAATATATATATATATATATATATATATATTTGAAATAGTGTGTAGCTCTAATGTCTGAGTTTCAAATTCACCCCATCAGATTTTATCAAACTATCCACTAAACATTAAAGTAGACAGCAGAAGAAAGTTGTGATTTTTTAAACCAAACTAAAACCACTTTGAGTTTTGTTTATGACACCAAAGCAACTTTTCCAAGTGAATAATTATTTTTAAAAGCCTTTATTCACAGACTGTGTATAAAAAAGTTTAAGGACTATCTATTTATTATTTATCTTAAAGAAGAACTGCTTCAATGTCTTTCTTATTGTTTGCTTCAACCACAGCAAACCTGGACTTTCATCCACTGGGATGTTTTTCTTTACTGATGCTATAAAAAATGTACTTTCACTGTTGAATAATGCAGGTAGCAGCAGAAAAGGCCTGTAGGTGGAAGTAAAACAATAATCCAATGAATTTCACTGTCACATACCAGGAAGAAGGAAAGAGTAAAGAAAAAGTGTGTCAAGGTAGCAAAAATTAGCAAAATGATAGTTTCCTTTTTAACAATGTTGCCTTAATAATAAAATGTCAACTTTATACTATTCAAACTTTGAAGTGAAATTAAATTTTAAATTGCAGATGCAAATGTTATAAACATATATTTTAGGACTCAAATACAAATCAGTGAACAGGAACAAACATCTTACGCTGTGACTTAGTAAATACATATTTGTTAGCCCAGCAGGAGGTACAGTAAAGCTGATATAATTGGCTGATGTTAGTTTATCACAGATACACTGCTATCAACATGTATGTTGGCTGATAAGTAACAAGAAATGGCAGCACAGAAATGCCAAAAATATGTTTGAGGTAACTCCATCAGACAGCAATGATTCTTTTTTAACTGTAAAATGTCTGAATCAATACCAAATTTAAAGGATCCTGATCAAAAATGTTTGTTTATGTTATTTTGTAAAAAAAAAAAAAAAAAGAAAAAGAAAGAAAGAAAAAGAGGCAGATACATTATCAATATTTGACAGGTTAAAGAAGAATCTTTTTTCAATCAATTTCTTACTCACATCACACCATTCACATTGAAAATCCTACTACAGTAAAAGTACATAAGTATTATGAGCTTGATGTAGTTAAAGTATTGCAGTAAAAGTAGTGGTTTGGTCCCTCTGACTGATATATTATTATATATGACATCATTAGATTATTAATACTGAAGCATCAGTGTGTAAGCAGCATGTTACTGTTGTAGCTGCTGGAGGTGGAGCTAGTTTCAACTACTTTATATACAGTTAGCTAGTTTAGTCCAGTGGTTCCCAACCTAGGGGTCGGGCCCCTCCAAAGGGTCAGCAGATAAATCTGAGGGGTCGTGAGATGATTAATGGGAGAGGAAAGAAGAAAACAACAGTTTTTGGACTTTTTCTCTGATCTTTGATTTTTGCTGAAATATTGGATCATTTGAACATTTATTGAAATGAAACCATGTGAGAAGTTTAGAAGGACAAATCACTATTTGGTGGAGCTGTTAACAACTCATAGACATCTGAAATGTGACCCTGACTACACACTGCTTTTTGTAAGACGTCAGAAGTCAAAAAGGTTGGAAACCACTGGTTTCATCTTTAACAATGTGTTGTATTTTAAAAGCTTGTTATATTATCCATTGTGTGAAATCTTCATCTGAAAAGTAACTAAAGCTGTCAAATAAACGTAGTGGAGTAGAAGTATAAAGTAGCATCACATGGAAATACTTCATAAAGTACAAGTACCTCAAAATTATACTTAAGTACAGTACTTGAGTAAATGTATTAGTAAACTTTTACAGTCATGTAAGTTTATTGATAACTGTATTTTGAAAAGCGACTAGCGGAAGTTGAATGTTGAAATTGATAGTTGTATTTTGAAAAGGGGCTAGCGGAAGTTGAATCTGGCCAACGTCAGGAAGGAACTTTCCTCTCGTTCCTTCACAACAAGATGGACTGGAGTGGGGACGGAGATGTAAGTCGGTTTGTCTTTATTAGCTGCTGCTGCTGCTGCCTCTGTTGTGGAGTTATTGTCTCATTTGGTGAACACTGGGTTGATGTACTTTGCCCTAACGATATTATATTAGCAGCTTGTTAGCATTAGCTTGTCGGTAGCCTGCGCTGACACACCAACTGACAGTCTGTTAGCTTCAGTGGGCACAGTTAGCCTGCTGCTAGTTACCTGGCGTTAATCGATACTAGCTGGCTAATCTCTTCTCAGCCTCAGCGGTCATATTTTGGCTTATTTCCTTCGTGTTAAGGCATTGTCGTCCACCTTACAGAAAGTCTCTTTTTCTTTCGTCTGGTTGACGTGATGAATCACTGACAGCCAAAGCCTGTTTAACCATTTCATTTTCTATTTACCTTTCTTATATTCTCTGATTATTATTATGAAACTGTAATTCTCTTTCACATTACATCTGCTGTGCTGTTTTCTGAAAGCAAATCATTAACCGCACGTGTTTATACTGATTACAGCCAGTCAGCTATCAGCCTTTACCATATGTTATTAGCTAGCCACCTACCTGTCATATCATGTCAAGTACATTTTATTTATATAGCCCCAAATTTCTCCCTCAAAGGGCTTTAACATCTGCCCGGATCATGGCAGCAGCCTGTTATCATCAGAGTATCAGCATCAACATCCATAATTAGCATCCAGCAGATCCATCCCAGAGGGTGGGAACAGCAGCCAGGTGCTGCTTTGATCGAAAAGTGGCTGATGGTATGCCGCTAGTGGTTCAGCGGCATATGCCGATCCCCAGAGTGGTATGCTATCGTGTTCATGGCTTATGGCAGTGGATCAGCAGTAGTATGTCGGTAGAAAACGGTACATGCAGTTGATTTACAATAATTAAGTAATTTACAGTAAAACTGTATCAGGTGTAATCAATACATACACACATTGTCAGACTAGGGCCTGACCTATACTGGATTTTTGGCGATATTGGGGAGTAAAAAAAATCCGATGTCCCTCACATGTGATTATCAAACACTTGTGACAAAGCTATATAATGGAGACATGATATTTTACAGTTTAACAATAAACTTTATTGTATAAAATTACATTAGTGCACTGAAACAGTAAACTTCACTGAGAATTTAATAATTATAAATTACTATCAATAAAAAAACACACAGAACTATATATATAGGCACATATTGGACAACATATACACCAATCCTCATCTTTAAATGACATCCTCAGATGTGTTGTTTGTCCACAACAGTTCACAACCGAAAGATGTTTAATTTACTGTCATAGAATACTAAAGAAACCAGACAATACTCACGTTTGAGAAGCTGGAATCAGATAATTTGGACTTTTTTTTTTCTTTTCTTAAAAATGACTCAAAACAATTAATTGATTATCAAAATAATTTGTGATCAATTTAATAGTTGGCAACTAATTGTTCAATTGTTGCAGCTCTAGTTTACTGTCTCATACAACTTACAATTTCATTTAGCAGACGCTTTTAACCGAAGTGATGTACATCTGAGAGTTGATACAACACAAGCAGGGATCTAGTCAGGAGAGAACAACACGAGTAAGTGCCATGAAGCTCAGCTCGAGTCCGATAGGACGTAGGTGCCCACAGGCAGCGCACAGAGGCAGTGCATAGAAGCAGATTTTTTTTTTTCAGTCCATCAAGTGCTGAGGTGTTCCCGACAGAACTGGGTCTTTAGTCTTTTCTTAAAGATTGAGAGGGACTCTGGAGATTGGATGGAGTTTGGTTACTCGTTCCACCACTGGGGAACTACAGAAGAGAAGAGTCTGGCTAGCGACTTAGGGCCCTGTTGTGGTGGTCGCACACGGCGCCTTTCATTGGCAGAGCGTATTGAGTGGGAGGGAGCGTAGACCTGAATGAGGGAGTTCAGGTAGGTGGGAGCTGTTTTAGTTGCTGTTTTGTAAGCGAGTGTCAGGGTTTTGAATTTGATGCAAGCAGCAACTGGGAGCCAGTGGAGGGATATGAACAGCGGGGTGACATGAACCATAAAGGTTAGTTGGTCATCAATCATGAGTTGGGTTGCTTCAAGCTGGATACTGATCTGTTGTTGTATAGAGGGACTGGTTGGGATGACAAGGAGCTCAGTATTAGAGAGTTTAAGTTGAGGGTGGCGTTCTTTCATCCATGCCGAGATATCGACCAGGCATGATGAGATCCGAGCCAAGATGGTGGGAACGCTAGGAAGAGCTGGGTATCACCAGCTTAGCAATTGTATGAGAAACCATGGGAGTGGATGATTGCACCAAGTGAGGTGGTATATATTGAGATAAGAAGGGGACTGAGCACTGAACCTTGAGGAACCCCTGTGGATAAGTCGTGTGGTTTGGACTTCTCCCCTCCAAGATACTCTAAAAGATTTCTCTGAGAAGTAGAACATGAACCGGCGGAGGGCAGATCCTGAGATACCAAGCTCAGTGAGTGTGGAGAAGAGGATTTGGTGGTTAAATAACAACTTGCAGGTTGGACTCATCAGTGAATCAATGTGTAGGAATTAGATTTTCATAAAAATATACTTATACATACACTACAGTGACTTCTGGAGTTGTTTTTGTGAGAGAATTTTACTTCCGCATCTAAAAAAAAACCAAACCAAAAGTGACTCAACAAAAGGGAGAGCAGTGCAGTTGAACAATAAGAAATGAATGAATCTCCAGGCTAGTTTTGACACTGAAAGAGGTTGTAAATGTTTATTCATACGCAGAGAGAAACTGAGTTGTGGTGTGAGGAGAACCAGTGGAGAACATTGTAAAGTTTGCTTTCATGTATCAGACTACGACAAAACTGGTCGTCTAATACTGGTTACCCATAACAGAAACTAATGTGCAAGTATCAGTCATATCTCGCTCTGCGTAATATCTCCACACTGCGTTTCACACTGCTCTATCGTTACATCTGGAGGGAGAGAGAGAGGCAGATTAAGAGATATGTTTCTAATTAAGTTTTTAATAGGACAACATAGGACGTTACAAAGTGTTTCAATGGCCTCATTTAGGTGACAGTAAAAATTATCACAATAACAACAAAGTGTTTGGATGTATTAAAACGTTTTATGTTGTTAAGAGCAGCTTTATAATTATCAGATACTGCATCAATGGCTAGGCCTGCAGGCATCAGCAGCTAATAAAACCTATATAAATAAAACTATTAGTACATTCTAATATTCTCCAACTGTATTGAGTAAAATAAAGCACATCATGTAATACAAATGTAAACTAAAGTTTAATCCCACCACCAAAATTAAAACACTAACTTGGAAGTTACTAACACCATAAAACTGATCAATAAGTGTTTTAACAGAGTAACAGCATGTAACCACCAACCTATAAAACACTGGTATGAAATACACTATATTTTTGACTAGAATCAGGTAAGACATACAAACATACTGAATGTAAGTTTTTAAATGATGTATCTCAAACATATATGGTCAAATGAAAAAATACCAATTTACCCTTTTAAAACAACTAGAAAGCACAGGGCGGATACAGCAAAGCTGCACAATGTTTAATTAGCTATTTCAGAATGTTTCAATCTGCGTCTGCGTCAAAATACATACAGAGATAGACAACCATGAGACAGGTTTTTGTTTTTTATTTAATAACTATGAGTAAATAGTGAAAATGTTCAAAAATACCCAATTACTCAATCATTTCATATAAATCTCTTACCAGGCTTGTAATATAAATGAATAAACAACAAAACAGTTGAGTCTGTCTGAAAACGTAAACCTCTTGGTAAACATGAGTATGAATGGTAGAATTAATCTGACTTGTAATAATGTCAAACTGCAAACTGAGAACCACAACATCTGTGCTGGGTTTCACACTTAACTCTGTTAAACCGTCAAGGCGGTAAAAGTTACAGGCTAACTGCCTCGTGTTTGGTGACCTGCTGGCAGGATGTGGAATTTAACTATTTATTGTTTTGTGACATTCAATGAAGATCTTTTTTTTTTTTTTTTTAAAGAAAAAGAAAGGGACCCTGGTGCAGTAAAGGACCAGGCAGCGCTGCTGTCTTGTAGAGTCTTTGGAGACATGGAGTAGTCCTCTCTCAGAGACTCCATCAGGGCTGATGCATAAGCTGAGGGAGATAAAAATATTTAGATCACATTCAGTGATACAATATTTAATACATGCACTGACCCAAATCATAAATTATATCAAAAGACTGAATGAAATTACTAATAGATATATCGACTAATAGATGAATTGACTTATTGTTGCAGCTCTAGTTGTGAATGTATGGTCAGCATCTTAAACCCCAAGACCACCCGGACATCTCCATCTGTGCAGGTGTCTCCATCATGCCTCCTTAAAATTCTCCTGAATTCACTGAACCAGCTTTCATCCCTTTGAGGCTGCAGGAGGACTTATTCAAACCAGTAAAGCCACTGTTCACTGCCAGTTTGAGGTTTCCACATGGACTATTTTGGACCAAATGTGTTCCTTGTGTTACAGAGTCACAGCCACATGCATGACGGCTGTCACCACGGACATGCAGGTCATTCTCACAGTCACGGGCCGAGAGCGGCGGCGTTTGGCGGGATGGCGCCGCCTTTCATGCCGTCCTTTCACGGACAGTTTGGCAAAAACCCCGATCAGGTGATGGAACTCACCCAGCAGCCGAAGAAACGCTCCCACATGGATGACAGCAGCAGCTGGGACATCGTGAAGGCAACACAGTAAGTGTTGGGACATTAGCTCTCTGTCAACTGGTGGACGTTTGTTGTGCAGAAAATTATCCTTTCATGTGACGACACAATCAAGTCAAGTCAAAGAAGTTAAAGCAGCAGTTTTGGTCTTGTTTTCATTGATCCGGGATCAGGGCGACATCACTCCAATGAAGTCCAAAACATGAGCAGTTAGATGATTGGGCAGGTCATAAACAAGCCAGCCTTTTAGCCAAACCTACAGTGAGCGTATCAGCAGTAACTCCTGTGACTCCTGTTTTCATTGGTGTTATGTCTGTTCACATCCCTTTAGACCAGAAAAAATGTCCCCCCTACAATTTCTGCATACTACAAAATGGTTTAGGAATTTCATTTTTGTCTGAGATCTGTACAGCGCTTTTATAATGCTATAATAATAAGAGAGTTTAGTTTTAGAAAGACATAAGATTCAAACAAAATTTTAAAAAAGGAGGACAAAATTAAGTCCACTCCTTGTCTCTACAGGGAGAATTTCTGACACTGATAAGTATTTGATCAATATATTTGCACAGGAGTTGCACAACAGAACTCAAGGATTGCACAAAGGCTTTAAGAGCACTGTGTTTCCACAGCAGTCAAAGGGAATGTGCTGATTCATTTTATGTCCGGTTTGAAAACAGTTTAGAAAGAAAAACACAGTTAAAAAGTAAAAGCTGCACACAGCCGTCAGTGTGCAGTAGTTGAGATTACTGCACGGCTGCACTCATAGATGACTGATGTGCCAGCTGCTTTTACTAACTGATCAGTGAGTTGAGGTGCAGCAGAGCAAAGGTCACTCTTAATGTAAAGCAGGATCAAGAAAGAAAAGAATAATCTGCAGAGCTGCACCTTTCTGTCATTTCGTTCATCTCACCTGTTCAGTGTAGTGGAAACCATGTCAGGTTATTTTCCCACAGTCTGAAATTAGGATAGGCTTTAGTTTTAGTTTTGTTCAATTTGGTGGAGGTGCATTATTTTACGTGTTTAAAATTTTGAAGCACTGTGCAATTTGAAGCATTGGTACTATATGTGTGTTTTTCTCTGTGTGATCGTCTCAGGTTTGGTATCCTGGAGCGCTGTAAGGAGCTGGTGGAAGCAGGATACGACGTCAGGCAGCCCGACAAAGAGAACGTCACGTTGCTACACTGGGCGGCCATCAACAACCGCTCAGAGCTGGTCAAGTAAGAACTGCAGATATACTGTAACTTCTGTCTCAGCGCGCCTGACATCTCAGAGAGACAGGAATCATTTATGTGAACATAAAAGCATTTCACAATTTTCCTCCCTGATATTAAGGAGGCTCATCTAGCTGTGCAGCATAGAAACACATTACGTTTTACGCATATCTGGAGGTGATTTTTGGGATGTGATTGGTAAAAATGTAGTTATTTATTACATAAGATATAATGTAATATATGATTATAATTTTTGCATTAGGGGTTAACACTGTATTGTACATACTCAGTTATTAGTAGATGCTATATATCAACCTACAATCATACAACTGTAACGTTACCTTAAATCAGAGTTGAAATCACAATCCAAAATGCTTAGTTTGAAAACTAAAGTAAATATGAAGAAGTTTGTGTTTCTGAATCTTCTCAGTTGAACATCCAACACAAACACAATCAGTCCTTCCTCTGGGACTTCATGTATGTTATTTATTGTTAAAGTGGTCTCAGATAAAACGCAGAGTCATGAGCATCAACAAAACTCTCCACACTGGCTTGTGCTTTAACACCGATTTGATCTTTTTTATTTTTCCTGCTGTTTTCTGACAGGTATTACATTTCTAAAGGGGCGATAGTCGACCAGCTTGGAGGAGACCTGAACTCTACTCCTCTTCATTGGGCCATAAGGTAACTATGACCAGGAGGGGATTCACTGCTACGGCTGGGTCTGCTTTTCAGTTCCAGAGTTTATTAAATATGCCGGAAAAAAACTAAATATGTTGAAAAGAAAAACTGCTTTTATTTTTAAACAGATTTAGGAATCTAGGATTTTAGGCTTCTTATAAAATTAAAAATTGGCAGTGCTTCCTGCCTCACTTGTTGGTGATGACACATTAACTTGTTTTGAGACTTTTCAGTCCTTTTCCTTCCTCCTTAAAGCTGTTGGTGGTTTTTGTCCATAAACAGGCAGGGCCACCTCCCCATGGTGATCCAGCTGATGAGATATGGAGCAGATCCCTCCATCGCAGACGGAGAAGGTTATCGTGCTCTTCACCTCGCCATCCTCTTCCAGCACATGGCCATAGCAGCTTATCTTATGGCTAAGGGACAGGTCAGACCACCCCCCCCCCCCCCCCCCCCCCCCCCCCCACACACACACACACACACACACACACACACACTAACAGACTTTACCTTTTTCTCTCTCTTTTGTTTCAATAGTGAAAGTCTTTTCTTAGCATTTGCAGAGTTCATTTTCACTTGGTGTGAGTCTGTTTTTGTTTTGATTTGATTTTCCTGGTTGGTAATCTTTATTTGCCTCTTTGCTTTCAGGAAGTCGATGGACCTGACTGCAATGGACAAACACCACTGATGTTAGCAGCCCAGAAGATTATTGGGTAACCATCTTTCTCCTTTACAGATATGCTCTATGCCTCTCTGGTTTTGATTAAATGTATGAATACCTAAAATATCATTGAATTTGACACTGAGTGAAGGTCATGCTTGGTAGTAATTTGAAAGTATTTTGGATGTATTTCCACATCTTTTACATGTGATGATAGTGTGTTGATAAACAGCAGTGTATAACCAGAGAACACAAAAAAATGCCTTTAAATGTAAGAGGAGTCTGTTAGTCTGTAGTCTGGCTTAAATATTAAAATCCAGACTTAAAGTTAATTCACAACCTCTTGATATTAGTGTGTTGAGGAGATGTTAAAAAGTAAATATCACTTGTTGTTTTTCTGTCCCAGGCCTGAACCCACTAACTTCTTAATTAAGAATAACGCTTCTGTGAGCGCTGTGGACAAAGTGAACAGGAACACTCCGCTGCACTGTGCCGTGTTGGCAGGAAACGTAGATGCCGCCCACATCCTGCTGGAGGCCGGGGCTAGTGTGGACGCAGAAAACATTAATGTGAGCCTCACGAAACCCAAACTACACACACAAAAAAAACACCTACTGTTTGTTTCAGTAACACGTGCAAATAGTCAGCAACTAACAGCTCAGCAAACAGAGAAAAAGTATATACTGCTGAACTTCTTTTGAATCTGATATCAACTGTGAACATACTGTGTTTTGCACTTCCTTGCAAAATGTTCCTTGCATTTTTAATTTTCTGCTTTTATTTGAAATACTTACTGGAATCATAATCTCAGTGGATAGACAACTCTTTTTTTTTTTTTCTGTTAAAATTGTTTAGCGAATCTTACTGGAGAAGATAAATTGTATATTTAGCAAGACACAATTTGCTTATGTAAATGTTGTAGGTGCAGCCCTCCACACAGGTTAAACCTGATGAGAGTAGGCCGACCCATCAGTTCGGTTCAGTTCTGTGTGAACAGTGTGTTTAAAAGTAACACAATCATAAACACTTGTTATTACCTCACATTTTGAATTCAATAAATATCGATGCAGGTATTCATGGTGTTTGTAATATTTCTTCCACAGGGCCACACGCCCATCGACCTGGCCCACCAGGTGCACAGCCCGCTGCTCATCCACATGCTCAACCACATCAAACAGGAGAGGATTCGCTCCAACTCCCGCTGCCTGCGAATCATCAACAGATACAGGGTATACAGATACTAAAGAGCCACGCATCTCGAATTTTGAACATTAAACTGGCCACAAAAATCTACAGTAATCTCTAGAAAATTACCTATTCGTCTAACATGCTCCCATTTGCATTTTTCCAGGTATTTCTGCAGTTTTTGCTCTGCACCGCCATGTTTGGAAGTGTGGGCGCCATAGTCGATATGAATTCAGAGTCCTGGTTGCTCAAAGGGATCCTGCTGGCCTGTGTGATTGGTGCAATCAATCTGGCCTCAAGGTAAGGACACATTTCCACCGAGCTCTTCTCTTGACCGTTCTGAATAAAATGTAAATAGGGAAGGAATAAAATTTCCACATTTTACACTGGTACTCATGCTCTCCATCTGCATGTTATACAAAACTGGTTGGTTTGTGTCTACACAGGAATTTCCCAAGTCCAGCCTTTCAGACTCTTCTACCGGCTACAGCTCTCATGGCTTCAGTTTTCTGGATGCTCGTCACCTGGTGCCTCTGGTTCCTGCCAGATATCCTTTCATTGAAGGAAAAAACACCCTAAAACAGTTATAAGACAGTTATTAGTGATTTTCCATACATATCAGTTACATGCATGTTTTGTTGCAGGCTGAGCATTTATTGTACCTCTAGATGACTGTTGAGATACACATTTGCAGATCAGACCAGTGATCCTAAACATCAACAGACACCGACTTCTACATTCACATGAGCAGAATGCGATGCAGCTACAAGGACGGTTGAACTTTATGTAAGACATGTTACCATTGTTCAGGAAGTTATATTTATATACCTAGTTTTAATTGAAAAAAGGAAACTTTATGCCCCAATTATTGGAATTTGTTTCCGGGAAATGTAGGAAGTCTGTATCAGACCTGGGCACAGTGGATGTAAAGTGGGTTCATCATATCTTACACTATAAGAGCTTCTGAGGGGGGAAGGTTTCACTGTAGGGAGAGTGAGAGGCGATTCACCAAAGTTTTATCATCATTATCAGAGACAGATAATGGAGAGTTGTGACTGCTGAGCATATTTAAAGCTGTACAGTAAAGTACTCGCTGTGATCAGTAGCCGGTAAACTTAGCAGCTGAGTTTTCTTCAGTTTGATGTAGTGTTTGATATTTTAGCCTTCTCATCAAGCTGATGAATAAAGAGTTTCTTAACCTTTGACCTCACATGGACACAGCGCCACAGTTCAGGTTCTGTTCACCCTCAACGCCACTGCTCTGCTCTACTACTACCTCCGCACCTGCAGGACCGACCCAGGCTTCGTCAAGGCAACTGAAGAAGAGAAGAAAATGGTGGGAGGGCTATTAAAAATGACAAGTTACAAACCATGAATGATCTTACATGTAAATGTTCTATGCACAACTGAGTTGAGTTGTATTTGTTTGTGTTGTCAGAATGTGTTGGTGTTGGCCGAGGCCGGCTGTCTGGACCCCAGAATATTCTGCACTTCTTGCATGGTGAGGCTCCAAACCCAAAACCTCCACTTTATTTTACAACAAACGCGCCATTTACAACAGAAACAGTGACAAACATTACTGTTTTATATTGTTATTTTACATTATTGTTATTGTTATTTCGCAGATAAAGAAACCAATGAGAACGAACCACTGCTTCACCTGTGATGCCTGTGTGGCAAAGCAGGACCACCACTCCGTCTGGACCAACGGCTGCATCGGTACGTCAGATTGTAGCAAATAACAAGCGACTGTAACCGCCAGAAGAAACTGCAACATAACAAACATGTCAAACTTCTGTCTGGTTTTTCAGAGCACCTACTTCCACCAAGAACAGTCTTTTAAATTTGTTTGTTTAATGTTAAAATGTTTTATTTATATATATATATATATATATATATATATATATATATATATATATATATATATATATATATATATATATATATATATATATATATATATATATATATATATATATATATATATATATATATATATATATATATATATATATATATATATATATATCTCAGCAGTGGTTGGCAGCAGCAAAAGTGTGAGCTGAGCACTGATGCCTTAAGCACACCACTAAGATAAAAAGGGTGTGTTGGATATATGTTGAGTGAGAGGAGTGAGATGTCATCATGTGAGTGTAACGGCAGACTCGAGTCGGGCTGCCTGAACTAGCTCGCAGGCTTTTCAGTTCAGTGGTTCATGAGAAAATAGGGAACATGTTAATAACTGCCATGTTTCCAAGTCCTTCAGAAACTAATCATTTGTTCCTTGTCTGATGGTCTAACTTTCCACAAGATTACATCAAAATCTGTAAAAAATATTCTGCTAATTAACAAAACTGAAAACTTACTGCCGGATAATAAGAAATTTTGTTTTGTATTCTGTCAAAAAAAAACTTTTCTTTTACACATAAATATGACACAAATATCAACACAAATATTTAAAAAATTATCATGAATAAGTTTATTGAGGTTTATTAGTGAGTAAATAATTGATAAAAGTTCATTAGTATTAGTTGAAAAGTGCCTGAAAATAATAGATGAGTTAAATATGATTTCTTCCAGGTGCGAGGAACCATTACTTCTTCATCCTCTTCCTGCTCTCCCTCTTGCTGATGGGTGCCTGGATGTTCTACGGTTGTCTCGTGTGTGAGTGACCCAACATACGGTACAATAACGATATCTGACCTAGTTTTACATTTACTGTGGATAAACATGCCTGTGCTGTTTGTGTTCAGACTGGTCCATTCGGGGTGTGCTGCATTATGAGGAGCAGGGCCTGTGGGGCGTGGTCTCTGCGCTGGTCAGCTGCTCTCCCTGGCTGCTCAGTGTCTTCCTGCTGGCCTTTTACCACACCTGCTGGTCCGGCTTGATCCTGCTGCTGCAGCTCTACCAGGTGACTGGCTGTCTGGAGTGTGTTAAGATCTTCTAACTAGCTAAACTACCCTCTGAATATCTGCTTTTATAAATTAAAAAACACTAAACTAACAGATGATTTTTCTGTGTAATTTTATCTTCAAAATGATCTGTATCTAAATGTTTCAGTATCTTGCTAAGAATATCTATTACATTATAATTTCCTGTAAATGTGATATGATGATTATATATAATTATTAACTAAAATAATGACTTTGTGTGAATTTTTATAATAGATTTCTTTACAGAAATTAGGCAGAATACAAGTAATTAAAATACCTCGACTGGCAGCTCAACTCACTCAACTTCCTGCCTTTAAGTTACTGAAATATACCAACTAAAGTTATGGATAAATCATTAACTTTATATCAGGATCCTGATGTAAACATTGAACATCTCTTGTAATGTGCTGCTTCTGATCATCTGATGAGTGTCGTCTCTTACCTTGATATAAATAATGTTTACTCTGTGTCGGAGCAGATTGCCTTCTTGGGACTGACCACAGCAGAGAGGATGAGCCTGACAAACCACCAGAGAAAACAGAGACAATCCGTCTCCCTGAGACAAAATCCATACAAGTGAGTTGATATCAGCGCTCTTGTAACTGTGGAAGTTAGATTTTTGCTAAATGTCCTGTTTTATGATCTCTGGCAACCAAATTACAGCTTGATACTTTTCACATCACAATCTTAAAAAAGTTTTATTTTTACATACTTTAGTGGAACTCTAATAGCATGTCCTTTATTTCAGTTGGTTAAGAATTTTAAATCAATATTTAAAGTCAAAACATTAATGGCTTTGTTATAAAAATGAATTTTCTGTTTCTGGTCAAGGTCTCAGTTCTGTTGTCAGGACATATTGTGTAATAATGAATATCTCATTGTACATTAGTCCTGATATATTACAGGTAACACTGGGCCAGATGGGGTATTATTCTCTATGGAAACATAATAAGGACTCAGCTCTTGTTGAACGTGTGTAAGGTGATGTTACTGTGATGTTAGGTGATGTTACTGAGAGGTTTGTGAACGTGCCACCAGATGTGCAAATGCAGGCTGAAAATTATAATTGTGTACATGGATTTGAAAAGATCTTAAGTGGCTCATTATCCATAAAATTAGTTCCTCTCAGCACACGTCAGTAGATTTGAGATTGTGTAGTTTTTCTGTGATTATTGAAGCCCAAAATGGCTCTTCTGAAAGGTTGTGATCCAATATGTGGCCTGTTTTTTAGGCATTAGTTTAGAAATGGTTTAGTAAATGTGTGCTGAAAATTGAACTGATGCCTGGAAAAGAACATCCCTCAGACATCAATGTGTTCGCTGAGATTGAAGTTTAATTTGACTTCTCCTGGGTTTGTAATTGAGGTTGTGAATAAGATTATTGGAGTGCAGTGATTAGTTAAATTTTAAAGCGATCTTCCAATTACATAATTTTTGTGGAAATGTTTGCTAGGATTGGACAAAAATGGATTCACTGGGTTCACTAATCTTTTGTGAAAAAAGATAACACTCAGTAGGTTGAATAATTATGGTGCAATTAATACTGTTAAAATATGGAGAAGGATTTGCAAAGTGATGCATGCAAAGTAGGATGAAATGATATTTGCAGGAAATTTCAGCAGATGCAGAATTTAAAGCGAATAAAACAGATAGTGTCTTCAAAACATGAGCTAAACAGGGATTGGTTAGATTCTGGTAAATGTACACTGAATACAACATTGACACTTATATTATATATAACTTAAATATTTCAAAGCATTATAACACACCGAATAATCCATTTTATATATACTTTCAAATAAGAAGCTACTTAAAGGGTAAACAGACAAAAGCTATCCAGAATATTCATCCCCTTCTGGAATATATCATGAAAAATTGCAGTGGAAAAGATAAAAACATGGTTGAGAATGTGTATAAAACCCTTCAGGGGAGAGATGAAATAAAAACTGGTACTATTAAGATTAAATTAGAAGAACTGGGGACAAAAGTACCGTAGAAGTAATGAGTTCACAAAACTACTAATCCTTAATTTTGGAGAGAATTTGAAAGCATATATGAGGTATTTCTTGACCACAGAGGTAGACTTTTGTTTGTTTGTTTAGTTTGTTTGTTTGTTTAGTTTTGCTTTGCCTGTTCTGTTAGGTTTACTTCTGTATTATGAGTTGCTGAAATTGAAAACAGCATGTATGAAAACAAAGTATTAAAAAAAGGACTAAATGGCTCTTGCAAATATTCCTGAGTAAAAAAAGAAAATGTTTCCGTATACATTTCAAAACGTCTGCATTTTCAGCAGCGAGGTCCTGATTTGATTTCCATTAGACTGAACATCCTCGCTTATCATCTCTCCACAGTTTGGGCGTTGTGAGGAACCTGGTGTCCTTCTTCCAGCTGCGTTGTTGTGGCCTCTTCAAACCGGCTGTCATCGACTGGACGCAGCAGTTTCCGCCCGGCCGCGACCAGCACGTGTTCGGACACACCGACATGGTCTGACCTCCCCGCCACCCTGCGCTCAGGGTCAAAGGGTGAGAGTTTTACAGTGGTTCTGGACCAAAAGCACAGAGTGTATTTATTTATTTTTTTAAAAGTACGGTTCATTGTGGAGAGAGCACGATACGAGAAGTCGGGAAAACACAAAGTGTAGATATCCTTCGATTCGGTTGCTCTTTGTATAGACTGCTGCTGCCTTATACTTGACAAATGTAAGTGAAATAAAAATCACGTTTAAATCATGTTTTAATTTGGGAACGGTTGAACCTTTTAAAGGCCTAAATTGTAATTGAACTTTTGAGCTGTTTTTTATGAGCACATCAAGCCTATTTTTTAATCATTTGTTCTGGGAAAAAAAGGATCTTTGTACATGGTAACAGTTGGTTTTATGACTTTTGTAAGAGTTGCATGTGTTTAATAATGAATAACCACTATTATACTTCAATAAAGCAATGTTTTATGTGCCTGTCTTTTCAACTGGCTCTGTGTGGACTCGGGGTGGACAAAATAAAAGAAACACTGCACAACAGTAAATACCACTGTGGTAAGGATTATAAATGTTCAGGGTTTTTGAGGCCTTAGTTTGTGGTGTTGGTAATCAAATATCCTGTTAAATGTCTCAGTCAGTGTTGATGAAGGTCTGTCTGTGACTTCTGTTCTCTGATGAAGCAGTTTTTCATATGTTGTCGTTATTTTTCAGATTTTTGCCTAATTTTTCAGTGTGTGTGGCTGATGCACACACATTCAGGCAGCTACTGTAAAACAAGGCAGCAAATTCAGCTAGTAGTATGTGTCAGTATTGATAGGCCTGACTATTAAACCTTTTTTTTAATTTTTAATATCAACAAAGATTGTTCATTTCAGATGTAACCTGAAATCCGCTCCGCAGCCCTACAGAGCCGTTTAGCCTCTTTTAGCTTCTTTTGGTTTACATTTACTGGATAGTTGAGTCTCATCGCTCTCAACACCCCAATTTTCAGCAACAGCAGGCAGCCAAAAAAGCTCAGATAAACCCGCTGTGCACTACCTGTCCAGCACCAGACAGCACACAGACAGAGTTGTGGAGGGTCTAGCAGCTGATAGCAGATAATTTTCTCAGGAGTTGGTGGAGACCAAAACAGAGCTAAAAGGAGAGTGAATCAGCTGAAATTGCTCGATATTTATTATATGGTGCACCACATTTACCCTCTGCCTTTTTATTGGAGTGTCTGAATTCTGAATGTGAAACCACTATATAGAGCTCTTGAAAATAGGTAGTGTCCATGGCATGTACACTACTGTCTGCTAACAAACCCACAGTGTAATGTGTTGCGAAAATTACCGTCAGTGATGACGCTAAATGATGATGATTAATAAGTGTCTGAAATCTCAATTTACCATTAAGTCTTTATTACATAGAAAGTAGTGAATGACAACTCCAACTGAATACTAATCTGTTCTGCTGTGTGTCTGCTGGCTGTGTGAATAGGCAACTGTTAGCTAACACGCTAGTTAGAGCAACTGTATGAGGTGATAATATATCAGGCTGTGTTTTTTTTCTAAACCTGTAATGGAGCTTCTCTGCCCCCAAGTGGCAGGAAAAAAAGTCAAGTAATGCAGCTTTAAGGCATAATAACATAATTTGAGGCCCTTTCAGACTGGGAAGCAATAGTTGCAAGTGTCACCAGAGTCACCGAGTGGAAAGCACAGCTGCAAGAAGTTTGCATGGTTCAACTTCAGTAGCTGTACAGACACTAGGAAAGTCTGTGATTATACACGCAGGCGGCGACTGCATCACTGCTCCTGTGCTGCTTTTGCCAGGCTGCCACCAGGCTGTCAGTGCAATGAATAGACAGCAACTTACCACTTTCCTTGTCTGAAAAAGCCTTTAGGAGAACAAAGTTACAGTAGTTGCTTCAGGAGTTGCTGTTGTTTCCATCTCAAACATTGAAATGTATGTGATGCAATGGACAAAAATGACTTATAAATCATGAAAACAAACTGTATTAGAAAAGAGGAGCAGTGTTCACAAGTAAAAACACAAACAGTGGCTGAAAGAAAACTTGATATTTGTGCCACAGCACCATAATGTATGTTCTCAAAAGATGCTGTTGAGCTGAATTAACACCTGTGACGGTTTCAGACAAAAATCTGAACGTTCACCAGATTTACTGCATAACTGTTAACTGTGACGACGCCCGACATGTCCTTCACTGTTGAGCTCCTCCTCTGGCCTGTTGAAAACTCGCATCATGCGCTCAGTATGTGCTTTTTTTCTTTAATCTACCAGTACAGACAGAATGTCTCGACGTTCAGCAGCCTTAAGTGTCCTGGCCACAGAAACGACAGGCAGCTTGTTATTGTTTCAGGTATCATATTATGTCATACCTTTCTTTTAAGTCATGTACTGTATGTTACATCAGTAACAGCAGAAAGTTATGTACCATCAGGTCACTGCACTGTATATTGAAACTAATAAAAGCAAGGATGTTTTTCACTTGCATGGTTGAATTCTTTTCATCCAAAACTTTACACTGAAAACATTTTCAGGCTAATATTTCCTAGAAATCTATTTTTAGGGATATTGATCAAAGTGTATTTTTTCACGTGTGACTTAAAGGTGCAAATCGCTGAATAAGAGTGCTGTTTTGTTTTGTCACTTTTACTCTGTGAATGTTTTTCTCTGTGTTGTCAGTTCCTCTAATTTAATAGTTTGAGATAACGGCTCTAAATTTAGTTTGACAAAAACATCCCATCCTGCACGGCTGCTCAGACAAAACTGTTTGAAAAATTAACACGTTGCATTTGTTAATCACTTGTTGCCTTGATTTTTATAATTAATTATTGCAGAAGAGTAATTCATGAATGCAAATGAGATTCTGTTAATAATTACCTTTAACAAGATGAGTCATTGCTAATTGTCTCTGACAGCAGCAGGCTGGTGGAAATAAATTCACTGGCTAAAAACAAATGAATTGCGGGTTGGTTCTTGTTTTGCAGATGTTCTTATCTAATTATAACTACATCTCATCTATAATTACAAATAAAAGGAATAACTAGAATTAGTGATTTATTCTAATCATGATTAGTTCAGCTCAATATGTGAAGTATAAAAGATAAAGAATGAAATTAAATGCTCTGTTTCTTCAATCAGTGAAATCTTTCATAAACTCCATTCATGATGATACATTTTAAAGTAACAAAATATGTTTTATTTTGGATTCAGAATGAACTATTCTGAGTGTCATCCCAATTTTTCTGCCGTGAAACAACACATCCGATATGGTGTCGACTCGTATTACAAACATCATCCAGACTAACATAATTAAAAGCTGAGTCTCCTTCTTAACAGCTGCAGTGTAACTCAGTAAATGTGAGTTTGAGGTTCTTTAATTGCAGACATGTTCACTGCTGTTCCTCCAACATGGCGGCGTTCCCCAGTCCAAATCCTTTTGGGCCGAAGTTTTTGGCGTAGCAAACTGACGAGAAAAACAGCAAAAAATGTGAGAGTTCGTTAGTTTAATGTTAAACAGTTAATGATTTAACATTTTTTTTATAAACTATTACACTTTGCCTCAGTTTATTGACTTTGGTGTGTGTGTGTGTGTGTGTGTGTGTGTGTGTGTGTGTGTTCTATACTATTTTATTCTACACTACTGTATTTCTCTACTTGTGAGGACCAAAATGTACATTTAAGACATTAGTATAGTCAAGACGATCCTCACAACTATAGTGTACTGGGGCTGCAACGAATGACTATTTTCATTATCGATTAATCTGCAGATTATTTTCTCAATTGATCATTTGGTCTTTAAATCATCAGAAAACAGTGAAAAATTCCCATCACAATATGCCAGTTAGAGCACAGGATGACATCATCAAGTCTTTTTGTCCGACCAAAAGTCTAAAACCAAAAATATTTAATTTACTATAATTTAAGACCAAGAAGAACAACAAATTCTCACATTTGAAAAACCAGAAAATCAAATGTTTGGCATTTTTGCCTGAAAACGATTAATCAAATATCAGAATAGTTGCTGATTAATTTCCTGTGAATCAACTAATTCAATTAATCTAACAATCATTGCAGCACTATAGTGTACAAACATCTGTTTATGTGTGTACTAATAATCATGTTTGGGGACAAAAATCTACTCACACAATCACATTATAAGCTGGTCCCATATGAGGTCAACCATTAACTATTTTAGGGTTAATGGTTATTTTAGTGTGTGTGTGTGTGTGTGTGTGTGTGTGTGTGTGTGTGTGTGTGTGTGTGTGTGTGTGTGTGTGTGTGTGTGTGTGTGTGTGTGTGTGTGTGTGTGTGTGTGTGTGTGTGTGTGTGTGTGTGTGTGTGTGTGTGTGTGTGTGTGTGTGTGTGTGTACCTTTACAGTACAGCTCTCCATCCTTATCAGTCACGGTGGTTGACTCCAGACTTTTACCACACAGGGCACAGCGGAAACAAGTTTTATGCCAAGGCTACACACACACACACGACAGGTCACATAGGATACAGGCTGAAATTAATATAGTTTACAAAAGTTTAAACCATGTTTTATACAAGACTAAAACTCTTAAGACATCATCTTGCTCAGTGTTTAATTGTGGAGATAAAATGTAAAATTTGCCCTGAAGGTGGTGCTAGAGCAAAGGTCATGAGGTCATGAGGTCATGAGGTCATTAAAATCAGATTTGTCCTCTTAGGAACATGCATGTGCTCAGTAATGTTTGCAGTAATCTGACCTACATTGTAGAAATATTAAACAGTTTAACAGACTGATTGTTTTTTAGTGATGTTCTTTTTATGTGCTATTTTGGACTTTATTAATTATTTTCCAATTATTTACACTGAGGATCACCCACATCACTGGATGGTATCAGACAGTCTTGTTCAGCTGCTTTGTTCCCTTGGTGGCTACGTTGCCATCAACATTAAAAACACTTTTAAAGAAAACGTCAGAGTCTAGTGGCAAAGTGGTCTGATTTTAGATTTCTGCTCAGTCTGCTGGAACAAAAGTGGAACTTCATATCACAGAAGGATGTATTTACCATGTGTGGAAATAAACTAAATGACTCAAAGAACTAACCCCAAATGAAAAACCTCCATGTCTCAGCAGGATGGTCCTTACCTTCCCCGCTCCCATCACCTTCTCTGCTGCATAGACAGCTTTGGAGCAGCGAGGGCAGCGGTCTGAACTTCCAAACTTCTGTGAAAATTTACTGGGATTGGAGTTTGTGGAGGAAGGTCGTGGTTTCGAACTGGAAAAAACAAAAAACATTTCACTTTTTGTGACATTTGATGACATCTCTGGTCACTGATCTGAAACCGGTAGTTTGATTTTTGAGGAGTAATGCCAATATGATTTAATGTATTCACTATCTTTGAATTTCTCCTTCTGTTTGTCTGCAAATTGTTTTATTCTTGACTGGACTGGAAAAGTCTCTGAAACAGCATCATCATGGGACACTAAAGCTACATTTACACCACAGGTCTTCCTGCCCAAGTCTGTGTTTTTTTCAATGTTTTTATGTGTATTGTAGGTAGAAAACCACATTTTTAAGGTTATAAACTTGTTTCTGTCGCTATGTTCAGAAAGGCACCTTCATCATACTGTAGAAAGGTGACATTAACTCAACTTCTGATAATTAAAGGTTCAGTTTAACAAAATCACTAAAGATGAAGGGGTATGATGAAGAAACCTCTGCACGTAAAACCAAAATCAACTAAATGAATATAATATTTTAAATATGAAAAAAATATATAATACAAATATGTTCCTGTGTAATTTGGGTGAACTAACTGTGAGTGAACACGTACTTCTGAGACTGCTGGTCGACGTTCTGTCCAGGAGGATCAGAGCTCAGAGCTCCGGCTCCTTGTCCGTATCCGTAACCTTTTGGTCCATATTTCTTGCCATAACAGGACTTGCAGTAAATCTCAGACTCGTGTGCTGCGACCGTGGTGCTGTCCAGCCCTTTTCTGCAGCTCACTGTGCGGAGGAAACAGAAATATTTTACACATTTATTATTGTCTATCTTTATTGAGGCTGCGTGAAATGGCACACAGTCACGGTGGAGTAATGGAGGTTAAATAAAGCTCCCACCTAGCTTGTTTTATCAGTCAACAGTGCCATTACACATAGTCAGATGTCTTGTGTTTCTATTTGTAGGAAGAGAGGCGGGTGTGAGGCGAAGGTTTGAGAAAAGATGGTCACTTTAACAGATGGGTGAGCTTATCGGAGAGGCCTTTCAGAGCTCCCTTTGGAACAATCAAGCAGTCACATGTTACAACCAACTGGAGTGTTTGTGTTTGTGTAGAGAAGAGTTATCGTGTATGAGGTGTCCATTCTCTGGGCTCTTGTGTAGCTTTGAGTCCCTGGATTAGAGATGTGGTTATGCCCTCAACATTTGGCTGCATCACAACAGAACCACAACTGATATTCAGGTCAGGACATCAGGACAAACCCAGAGAGAGACCCATTAACTACTACATGAAGTACAACAAAGCAGAGAAGAGTGATTTCTGGAGAATATTTGAGTGATTGCTAAGAGCAGGAGAGGTCTGAGATGTAGGAAGAGTAAAAGGAGCATTATGAGTATATAAAGAAAGAGGAAAAAAAGAAGAGAGGCAAGAAAGAAAGAGAGAAAAAAGACAGAAGGAAAAAGAGAATCAAGAAAGGAACAAAAAGACAGAAGGAAAGAGAAACACTGGAAGAAAGAAATCACAATGGAAATGAGGAAATTAGGGAAATAAAGGGGGGAAAACCAATAAAGGAGGTGGGAAGAAAGAATAATAAAACCAAAACAACACAACCACAAAAACTGGACTACATATCTCTGTCAGCAAGGGAACAAGGAGGAAAGCTACAAAAGTTGAAATGTGCTGCTGTGCGGCTCTTCTGTCACTTCACAGGGAGCCTTTATAAGCAGCCGAAGGTGCCAACGAGGCAGCTGAAACAGCTGCTGGAGACCAACAGATTAAGTCACCACCGTGCCTCGGACATTTTCTTCTCTCTACTGTTTGGTTGGAATGAAAAGCAGCAAACCAAACAACCACCTATGCCAGGTTTTTCATCCCCTCCATGTTTAAACAGGACTGCATGTGGACTTTTGGTGATGAATGAGTAAAATAAACGGCCTCAAACTGACTCAACACTAAACTGGAACAGAAATGAACCACCTGGAATTTCAAGATACTCCCATTTCCCACCTCTCCTGCAGCTTTATATCTGAAATATCTTACTATATATAACTTTTTCTGATACTTTTTAAACCAGCTTCTTCAGTTGATTGTGAACAATTAGATTATCTGTCTGTTGGAGCAGTGAGAAGAAGAGAGAACCAGTCTGCTTACTGCAGATGAAGCAGGTCTTGTGGAAGCTCCTCCCGTTACACTGGATCTCCTCTGCATGATACACCGTCTTCTCACACGCTGAACACTTGGCGCCGCCTCCCCAGTTTGGCATCTAAAAGGAAAAATAATAAATAAATAGATAGGAGTAGATAATATAGAACTGAAATGTCACCCATCACAGTCTAATGTAGGGCTGCAACAGTCGATCATTTTCATTAATGATTCATCTGCACATTATTTTATCAATTAATTTTATTAATCGTTTGGTCTATAAAATGTCAAAAAATAGTGAAAAATGAAGATGAGGTAGGATCTCTTTGCCCGTTAAGCTCTGATAAGTGTTGAATGACAAAGCATTCATGAGGATCTGAGGATGTTTGCTGTTTGATGTGATTCTAGACTGAATATAACTACAAAGGTAGTGAGGTAACAAGAGATAAACTCATAATCTAAATACTTTTAAAAAGTGAGGAAAACTACTGTAAGTCACTTTTTTGTATGTCCCTTCTTATTTTTTTACACTCGATTTTTATCCCATTTTCCCAAATTTAAGCCCAATGTAGAGGCATATTGACATCAAGTTGTTAAAATAGCATTATCAAATCATCAAATTAAAGTTGTAATAAATGAATAAAAAATCATACCCTAACCTAAAACTTAACTTTCCCCAATACTGTCTTCACCTGTTCTAATTTTCTTGTCTTTTTAATGAGCAGTCTGGTGTTCAAAAATGCTGTAATGTTTCAGTTTAACAACTTAAACCAATTAACTCTTACACAGCTTTACTAATTAGTTTCCTTATCAGTTTTGAGGGTTGTTGACGCCACAGACTTGACTCCAACTATCCATAAAAGCCCTGAAAGCCTGCAGATGTGGCCGCGGTGCCCCGCCTGGCCTTCTGTCTGACATTCCAGTTTCCACTCATATCAGAGACCACCCATCACCTCACAGGACTGGTATGTGATATTCCAGGAATAGAGGCTTTACTAAGAAATCATAAAGACAAAAGCCGAGCAGCCTCTTCATCAAACTCAACTAAAAAATACTGAATCCCCACCAGACAAATAAGAATTCTCACATATGGAAAAAACTCAGGGTCAAAAATATCAATGAGAAACTGCTCAAAGATGACAGTGTACAAAATAAACAGCCTAATCAATAAATCAACCACGTTACCTGTGTGTTGTGATATACCACTCAATTACTAACAGGAAGCATTAATACAAAGGAATCACTGCTTACCTTGAATCCAACCCTTTGTGCTTCTGTCCTCACACAGCAGCGAACGCTCCCGGCTCAGCTTAAATACCCTCCACCTCGCCATCGCCACAGACCACCGGTGACGCTTCAATGAAACCATCCTCCTAAAATAACTTGTGACAGAGCTGAGCCCTCTGACCCTTCATCACAGGCTGAAAGAGGCCTGAACATCAGCCACTCAAACATTTGTTCTGGACTCGCACAGGAAACTCTGACTGACAGCTGCATGCAGGGATGCATCGACATGGCGTGTTGTAGGATTATGTATATAAATGATGGGCATATCATTTATGTACATAAATACACCAAAGACCTCGTGAGGCTGTGGTGCTATTTACAAACCAGAAAACAATATAGTTGGATGGATAAGAAAGTGTAGAGAAAACTGCTGTTCATAGATCCTGACTGCTAGTGGGGGGCACCAAAGGAAAGGTCATGTTGTTACCTAAATCTACCTCTGTACGGTGGCCATTTTAGGACATTTCATGCCACCTTCACATCATATCGTACAGGATTTAAATTTGTGCAGCCAAGTGGAAAAGCTTAGCCTGATAATCAGACTGCATTTGAATGACAAATCAACAGTGACTCAGGAACCAGGCCATGAAAAGCTGGCTCTTAGTTGTAATTATGAGACTGTACTAGCAGCTCCCAGCAGTTTTAATTCAGCAACGTTTCGATCCAGCAGAAATCTTTCGTCAGGCATTGTCAAAATTGCTGGGGGCTACTAGTAGAGTGTGCGGATCTTTTGTCTGATTTCTACCTTTAGTGTGATTTTTGATCCAGCACCTGTGAAGGTGTTTTTGGATGTGCGTGCTCTACACCCTGTTTGTTGTAGGTATGGGACCTTTCAGCTGTATCTACCACCTCAGGAGCTGAAGTTCAAGAATTCAAGAGAACTTTATTGTTATTGTCTCTGACAAAGAAACTGCAGTTGCTGAGCCATCAAGACTCCAGACAAGACAAAAATATCTCACATAAAACTACATAATATACAAAGCTCAAATTTAACAAGAAAGAAAGCCAATAAATAAAAGAAGTACAATTTAAATATCTATAATTAAAAATATTGTAAATAAGTATATTAACTGTGAAATTTAAATATTTGGCGAAAGAATTGCTTAAGTATCAAACTGTCTGGAGTTGCCAAAATGGCTGCAACATCACTGGTAACCTAAAATTAACTGCGCACTTGTACTCACTTTGTTTATGTTTTGGTCTTTAGACCCTCATCGGGTAAAACTGATCATTAATTTTACCTGACAAAATCTGAGGACTGAAAACATCAATAAAGTGAGTACAAGTGATCAACAGTGTGCAGAATATTTAAGTTCTGTCAGAGTTTTTCATCCCGCACACTTGCCTATAATATTTATTGGTGTGCAAGAACTTTGTAATTGTTACCAGTTTAATGTAAATAAATTGTTATATTTAAAGATCTCCACACAATATTATGAGATATTTTAAAAACACTCTGCTTGATAATATGTGTCTAATGTTTTTTCCTCAAAAAAAGAACAGTCACCTCATAAAAAAATCCATCTCCCTCAATGAAAAATATGCAGAATATGCAAATATATTTCATTTCAAAAGTTTAAATGCTGGACAAAAGATCTTTCCTCCACTTTAAAGTCCGTTCTCAGTATGTAAGTGAACTGGAGGCTTCAAGTTTCCACATCACACTTGTGTAAGCGCCACAAGCCTCCAAACTAGTTGTGATGTCACAAATCATGCTCGTAGGCCCGCCCCCTTAAACTCTGATATTTAATGAGCAGAGAAACTTTCCCCCTTCAGCAGATGAGTGTGAAAACAGCCTTCATCATACATCATTCTGCAACATCCAAGTGAAGTAACAATAAGAAAAACACATTTTTTAGTGGAGGGGAACTTTAATTTAACTATCAATTCACCTAATTAAAACAACCACCAGTTTATGTCTAATTTAACATTAATGAACTGCTACATATGTGACATGATGTGCATATGTAATTAAGGCTTCTTTTTATGGTATAATGACAAAGTAACCATCCTGAAATAATGTATAAATGCTCCCAGGTCTTAACATTTTCCCTTTCTGCTGACATAAAGGAATGTGGCATCACTTAAACTCTGTTATCAGACTAAACTTTCATCAGTCTAAGCTGTTGTCAGCCTCTGGTGTGATTTTCCAGCTTCTTCCACACTGGACCAGTTGATTCGCTTGATTAAAAATCAGAGGATAAAAAGTCTTTAGGATTTAACCTCTGGGAAATATCCAGGGCTGAAACAGTTGCTTGCTTCTCAAAATGTGAGGATTTGTCGCTTTTCTCGTCTATTCTCACCAATTGAACATATTTGGATTTTGTACTGTTGCGTGGTTGGGCTCTAAAATCTATTTTCTGAAGTTCTATAGACTAAATGATTAAATATGAAAATAAGTAAAATTAATTGATGATGAAAATAATTGTTAGTTGTAGCCCACATTATGAGAAATGTCACTGTAGACCGAAACACAGGCAGACATCACATGATGTTCGTAGACAAAATGTATTAAAATTTATTTTGCATTTTACATTTAGCAGGACAACAGAAATTAAGGTCATTTCCTTATAAATTATACTCATCAAAATGTGTGATTAGTCTTAGAATTCATCACAAATATTCACATATTCTTAACATTTCCATTTTTAAAGGGGTAACAGCTAACATGTACATATGTGCAAAAGTCATCTCATGAGTTTTTACTTAGAGACAAAATGATCAGTCAGCAATTTTTCCAATCAAATTTGAATTTCAGTCAAAAACGCCCATCTGACTTAGGTGTATTGTTCTTTATGTGATGTGATGTGACGTTTACTAATCTTGGTAATTTGAAGAATAAAAACATTTTGGTGCTCACATCACCCACATTAACAGATAAACCTACAATACAATAAAATAAAATAAAAACCTGTCAAGAAAAACAACTCTTTGTTTGGTTTGTTCTCTGGACATCAAATTTAGCTCTGGGACAACAGTCTGTACCAGCATCACCACGAGCATGACAATAGTGTTCATGAGTGTCTGGTGAACTTGGTTTGAAACCTAATTTCCAAGTGTCCACTGTGCCACAGCTCGTCTGCATGGCAGCTATTTTTAGACCGTGATAACAATGATGGCAGTGAGACTGCTGTGACATGTTCAGAGGTAATGAATACTATAAAATGCTGAACACAAGACACCCACCCACAAGACACAAACATCACCCAGACACACATATAATGTACACAGACATCAGGGGGGGGGGTCCTTCAAGGCTTTCAGGAGTCCTCAGTGCTGACGTCCAGCCTCCTCTGAGGGATGTAAACAGTTTTGGTGGCCGGGTGTCCACCGCTGGTTACCACGGCAGCAAGAGGCGAGAGGGGGACCGGCGTGTGGAAGAAGCTGTGCTGCGGGAGCCCCGTCCCTTTGGGGGTGGTCACCAGAGGCTGGAGCAAGAGGACAGCAGACAATGTTCAGTTAGTTTGACAGCTTAAAGGTTTGGTTCACTGTAAACAGTTTTCATTGGAACTACTTTCTACCAAACAAACTGTCCTCATGAACTGCCGACAGCCTGAAATTCCAAAAACAGAAACTATTTGCATAGCTAGATGCACGTTTTTGTGGTTTCGGTGAACTGACGTTTTAAGGAGTAAATACACATTCAAATTCTGCTGAGAGCTAACAGCTCTCTGGTGTCTGTGGGGGAGTGTCAGTATGTAGCCGTAGCCCTGCTGTTTATCATGGTTAACGTTACCATCGTCAGCTCTGAATATTTTGTAAAGCTCTGAATATAGCAGAGTTATTAGCAGGCCCATGTCTTGTGTTTACTACCACAGAAAAAAAGATGATGTCGCCTTCCAGACTTGCTAATGCTACCAGCAGTGCCTATTACATTACAATACAACTACATTTTCAAATCCAAGCAGACAGAAATAAGCTATTTTTGAGCAGAAAAAGCGGTTTTTCCACACAATATTGTAGGAAAAATCACCTGTATTATCATATGCCAACATAGAGCTATGTGATTATATGTACAGCGTAAAAAAAAGATTTAGTGTGTAGTTACCCTTTAAAAATGCAGTTTCAGTTAAAATACTAGGTAATATACAGTCAGCAGCAAATACAAGTTACTAAATATAGCAGCTTCTTACCTGTTGTACACTGATGAGGGCCACTGGATGCGGGGGCACAGACTGCTGGACCGGCACGGGTGACAGCGGTTTGATGAAAACCATGCCTCTCTGCTGCAGGGCCAGCGGGCTGGGCAGGGTGTTGGTGCGTTCTGGCGTCTGGGGGGCAGCGAAAGCGTTTAATGGGCTGGAGCCTGAGATCAGGCCCAGGTTCTGCAGGGTGAAGTTGAGGATGGCGGGGCTGGGGCTGTGGAGGCGGTGGGCCTGCTGGGTGGCGTGGGGTGAGGCGGCGGCAGCGGGTTTTTGAAGACGAAGGCTGGTGGGTGTAATCTCCTGGGCTGGGGGAGGTCTGGAGCCTGTTGGAGACAAAATGGTCTGTTCATTCTGATGTAGTTATCCACAGGTTTTAAGTCTGAACTACTATATTAAAAGTTAACAAAAGGAAAAAAAAGAGCCCGAACGTAAAGACAATAATCTGTTTAATTGGTGTTTAAAAGATTAGTCGATGAATCGACTTAGTTGATCGACAGAAAATTAACAGCTAAGTGATTAATTACGCAAACTCACAAAACCTCTTGTTCTTGCTTCTTAAATGTGATAATTTATTCTTTTCTCTCTTTTCTATCATTGTAAATTAATATCTTTGGGATTTTGACAGTTGAAAAAAAAAGTCATTTGAAGATGAAGTACTGGTAACTTAAAGATGAGAGAACATTTTTTATTTATTTATTTAAAATCAAATTGTAATCTGTTGCAGCCAAAATCTGAACATAAACTAAAGACAAACTCTTGCACCCTGAGACCCAAATCATCATTTTGTCACATCTAATGACATAAATACCTGCAGTTGGTGTTTGGAAGATGTTGTAAGTGGGAGTTGAGGCCTTGTTGCTTTCTCCGCCTGAACCTTGAATTTCCTTGTAGCTGATGAGGGACTGCTGGGTGATTGGGATCAAGTATCCAGCTGGAACTAAAGTCTGAACAGGGGGGAGAAATAAATGTTACACACATGCTGCTCAACAAATGCAACAAAGCTCTAAAATTTGTGCCCTAATCTGGCTGGAATTTGTGCTCTAACGTCTTTCTGGGTTTAATTGAAGCCCAGTAAGCTGCGTGTTTGTGCATTTACCTCAGTGTGGAGTTGTCCAGGCGTGAGTGGGACATCTCTGACCGGCGTCAATCCCGCCTCGCTGTCAGAGTTTGCTGCCTTGTCGTCCCTGTCCAGGAAGGTCTCTAAGCTCTGCTCTAGTGTCTGATGGGCTACAGCGCCGCCGGGGGTGTTGACGAACTCAGGGTCCAGGTGGAGGGCGCGAGGCGAGGGCCGACTGGAGAGTTGACTGCCGCGACGGGCCTTCAGACGAGCCTGCAGGATGTCACACAGCTTTGGAGAAGTGTCCTACGCGAGAGGGTGAAAAAATATGTTTGTTGTTCAGACACAAACACACAATTTTTAAATGATTCTGTATTTTACACATCGGTTTTATCAATAGCACATGAAGTTTTTGTTGTATTTTGAAGAAGACTAGCCACTTGCTATGCTAATGACCTGACACACCATGGTGAAGACACTGAGCAGCATCATAAAAGACTATAAAAGGTCAATGAAAAGCTTCATAAAAGTAGAAATGTTCCTAATAAACTGCACGGTGAGTGTAAATGTGCCATGTATATGAAAAGGCTTTATAGTATATTTATTTTCCTCACCTTAAAGTTGGAGTCAGTCCTCTTGGCTTTGGGGGGGCTACTCTCTGAGGCTGAATCAGAACACAGCCGTTTGAGCACCAAGGGGCTGACGTCTGGCGCCCTGGAGGCCGGCTGGCTCTTTGCAGCCGACTGGGCCGTCGGGCTCCGCCCAGTCTTATCCTCGAAGGTCATGGAGCGCACGGCGAGGCTGGTCGGCTGCGGCCTGGCCAGAGGGTTTGGCCTGAGGGAGGAAGAGCGCAAAAACACGGCGTAGGGACCGCTCCCCTGCTGCTGAGGTAACAGGACAGGGATCAGAGGTGAACACTGTGCAGGGATGTAGGCGACGGTGCCTGGCGGCTGGGCCGGCAGCTGGGTGTGAGGGGTGAGGTGGACAGTAGTGTTGACTCGCAGCTCCTGCGTTGGAGTTAGTAACGGTTTCTGAGGTGGTTCCATTGAGCTAGAAGTGGTCGGCTCGAGCTGCTCAGCAGCTGTATTCGGCTCAGCAGGAGCAGGATTTGGATCTTCATCTCCAGTCCTGGAACAGAAGCAGATTAATTAGACTCATTTAACCCTCCAGAGATGTACAAGGAATAATAAATTATAAAATCTAAGGCCGGGAGCTGAGTAGTGTAGTTCTCTTGTTCTCCATCTAAGCATTAAATGATGAATTGTTAGTTTTTGTCTGTTTCAGGGTTAATAGTGTTGTATTTCAAACAACTCAAGAGTAACAACAAAGGCAACTCGTTTTGATATTTTTGGTGATCAGTACTCCTGCGTCCTCAGTACTGTGTGGCTCTGCAAGGAAAAAAAGTTTTTCCCGACTGACAGCAAGTCATGCTGCTATTAACTGTTCTGGGAAGCTTCTGAGAGTTATGCAGAGTATTATGTTGCTCCATAACAAGGTAAAATTAGATTTGACTCAAGTGTCACTTCAAATCTTTTAGCAGAGTCAGTTAAATAATGTCTAACTGTAATATAATCAACTTATTTCCATCCCTAATAGAGATGCCTCATCAATAGAGCTGGGCATTTTCCGAGCCACCGAGGCACATTCAGATATGGTTAATGCTACAAAGAAATCATAAAGCATTATTCAAATCTGCAAGAGGACCTCAGGTTTTAGAAAGAACGAGCAGCTACAAAGAGTAAACAACATGCTCGCACAGCGTCATGATGGGGAAAATAGTTGCCATAATGGCCAAATGGATTTGTTAAAACTTTTTTAGCTCACATTAACACAAGAGTCACTCATGCATGTCACATAACACAGTGGCTGATCTGTGACACCAGAGTTTGTTTGGAAGCAGCCTTTTTTTAGGCAGACTAGGTGCAGGTCTTTGTTGTGCACCAGGATTCAATCAGTAGTGTTCTCATCAGCCTAAATAAACTCCTTTAAATGGACAAACACACCAGATTTCATTTAAAGAGCCTGTTTTAGTTTAAATAGTAAGTCTAAATGGAACCAAACTTACACTGACTCCTGGTCAAGCTCGATCTTACAAATAGCAGCAAGTTGGGCCATCTTGTTTGGGAAGTCAGTGTTTGATGAGTCATCTGAAGGCAAAAGACGAAACCAAGATTACATAAGTGTCATCACACCATTCATAAAGACGCACCACAATAGAGACACGGTCTGAAGAAACGCTGTCTGTACTCACTGAGGGAACTCTTGACAGGACTGCTGGGTGCAGAATTGATCTTGCGCCGGTCGTCCTGAATGCTCTTGGCCAGCTTTATGAGGGAGGGGTGTCGGGTGAAGCTGCGTTTAGCCCCGGGTGATGGAAAGAGGTTTTTGGCACAGTTGTCTACAGAGGGACGCAACTCCAGTACACTTGTCTTCTTGGGTGGACACTTGGATGTGGAGCTCCCCAAGTCTGAAACAAGAGTTTAATGTTTAGTCTTAAGACAATGAGAGAAAATATGAGCAGCTGCACAGAAAATCACTGATAAATATATTTAAAGTCATAATTTGTAGACAACATTATAAATTTGATGCTAAGCTCAAAACTCATTCTGATTGTGGGACATAATACAAACTATAACTCAACAGGAAAAGAGGTCTTGATACCTTTGACTTCTGGGAATTCTTCGGGGCCAACCCATTCAAACGCCGGTTTCCTCCCCCTCTCTTCCGTCACGTGGACTTTCTCGATCAGTTTCAGGCTCCGCAGCACATTGGCTATATCATACAGCCGCCGCACTTTGGCTGCAAACACATGACAGACAGTGAGGTTATCGACTGCCAATTCAGCGACACAGAACATATTCACACTGAGCCACAGCACCTGCATTTTATAATAAACATCTCCAGGCTGTGTGCATCTTGCTTAGCGCGGACGTCCAAGCAAAACTGACTTCAGTGTCATCAGCTGTACAATGATGTAGAGAGCTCAGCCTTTTGAAATCGCACACATTTTAGTGTGGAAAGTACAGAATGCAGTAATTTTGTGTGTGATTAAAGTAATACTGGCAATACATTTTGTTTCGAATGACTTCATGGCGTAAGAAAGTTTCACTAACACATTAGAAATGTTTGTATTGTGAACATATTAAGGACTTGAGAACCATGCCTACTGAGAAACACTCACTCTTGAACTTGTTCTTGTCTTGATCTGCACCCTGATCCTCCCCGATCAGGATTTTGGCGGCTACGTCCAGACTGACCACGCGAGGATTAGACACCAGGAAGAGCATGACGAACTTCTGGCTCATCACCCGCAGAGATTTGTCCTTCCGACTGTTAACCGAGGCTGGAGAGGACAAAGAGGAGGTAAAAAAATCACTATGCCACAAAAAACAAACATTGTAAGCAGGTTTCTGGTGCTTCCCTCAATCATTTCATTTTTACGAAGCACTATTGTCAAGTATTGTTTTGAAGATAAAATGTATGTACTCATTACAGGGGTCTTTTCGCAGAATTTCAAGGTACTGTTTCGTGAAATTTGGTACAATATATAATTCTGTGAAGTGTCGATCCTTCACGGAAGTCTGTCAATTTATTTTAACTTTTCATGGTGTGTTTTGGGGATATTTTATGCCAATAGAAAGCCATAAGCAACCAAACTGTAATGGGTACAATCAGATATTGTACCACATTCTGATCTATACATAAATAGGAAGTGGGTCTAAAAATATTACAGAAAACTCTCCAGCCAACTCTCTAACCTCCTTTGAACTCTACTCCTGGAAGCTCCACAAAGAAGAGCTCCTTTTGTCCTTGTTCCCCGCTCTCCAAGTCCTCCACCACCTCATTCTCCTTCTCCTCCCCATCAAAGTCAAACTCCTTGTCCAGGAGACGGTGCCGGATCTGCTGCATCTGCTGGCCGTACCTGTGCTCCTCGCCCACCTGCTTCAAAATGGCCAGAGTCTGAGCCAGTTTGGTCCGGCCGTGCCACGTGTAGCGGTTCTTTGCCGAGCGGCTCACCATGTGCAGGCTCTCCAGCACGTTCATGATGTCGTAAATGCGCCGGCGCTCCACATCTGTGCGGACAGAAAACACAAGTTGATGAATGAAGTGGTAAAAAAAACGTATCACAGTAAGGAAAACTCAAACTGACAACAGGAAAAGTGGAATTCAAGCAAACTATAGTAAGTAATGTGATATGAAACTGAAATTGCAACAAACTCACATATTTGTGTATATGAGAATACACTAGAAATTAGAATCAGTGTGAAAAATGTCTGACAATCAGCTTTTGTGGACATTTAGTATTGTTTCATCTGGAACATAAATAACAAATAAACTCAGATATCTGTATGCATTTTCCTAACTAGTATGATTGCTGCAGTTATTACAGAATCGTTATCACAATTATTGTTTTCAGGCAAAATCGACATTTAAATTTTTATTACTAATTTGCTATAAACAGTGGTATTTGATATTTTAAAAAAAAGATCAAATAAAAATGCTGCCCTGATATCTGACACTCACTGTAATGATTTTAGATTAAAAAAAAGACAACAAAGAGTTGATATAGCAGACATACTGAGCTCAGTGGCCACATCATCCAGGCAGATGTCGTTGTTGAGGGCAGGGTTTGGGTAATCTGGATAGCGGGCGAGGAATTTATGACAGAGTAAACCCAGACTCTTCTCTTTTCTGCTGATCATTTTCTCTGACTCTTCTCCATTTTCAGTGTCCTACAGGAAGATAGCAGAGAACAATAGATGAGACATGTCTTCCACTGAACAACTTGACTCATCAGAAAGTGTATGTGTCAGACTTTTATTTATACCTGCATAGAGTCCGGACCTTCCCGTCCGTCCGGGTCCATGCACAGCTCCTTCTCTCTGTTCCTGATGTCAGGACTAGCAGCGCTGATGAGCATTTTAAGGTTGGAGGTCGGCGTCCAGGGATCAACAGAGCCTACTTCCCTTCCTTTTTTAGGTGTAGTGAGGGGACCCATGGTTGGCTGGCTCTCCGCTGAGACTACACACGGGCCAGTTAATGTCTTTGGAGTATTTACTGGAACCTGGGGTGCTACAAATCCACCATCCTAGTCAGCAAGAGAAGAAAGTAAAAGATTTATATACAAGCTTATCCATTTTATTAGAGTATTCTGGGAGTTATGACAAAGAAACAAGTGAACACACTATATCTGAGAAGCATTTAGACTCCTCACTTACTAACCTTGGATTGAGACTGGGTGAAGTTTTGAGATTCAAACGCTCTTTTTGACATTTTCCACCTTTGCATAAGAATTTAATAAGGATTATATTAGCTAACGTTAGCTAGGGTTTAATACGGCGATAAGTACAGCTCAGGGATGGTTTGAAATATCAGAAAAATCTTTTAAGGATTAAGGAAAACTGCAGAAATGAACCTACACTAAACTAGTTAAACCTTTATTCCATCTATCAAACTTTAAACATACATCATGTACTATTTTTCCTTTTATTATCTATTTTATCTCCCGTTTTAAACAGCATAATCTAACCCTAAACTAAGTTTTCCATTATTGACCGTTTATCATTCATTTCTGCATTACCGCATTTGTAACGTTAAAATTATTAACGTAACGTTACAGCAAAAATATTTTCGGAGGGATCGTCTTACCGCTTTTTGAGTGCAATATATTTTTCCGGAGCCCACATTATATTTAACAGCACTGCCAACAAGTTGGAAAAGTACCGTTGGTATAATTAGATTACTCTGTTTCTCCTTGCTGGTATAATCTATCAAAAAAATCTGTTTAAATCTAATCAAAACACCAGATTTATATTGGCGGTAACTGACGTGCGTTCCATCGAATCGCCGGGTCCAACGGACGCCGCGGTCCCGCCCTTTTTCTGTGATATAGCCAATGGGAGCGCGGCGCGAGGCAACGTAGAGGAAGTGGAAAGAGTGTCCCGCGCAGGTAAATATTTTTTGAAATCCTTGGCGCGGAACATGTATACGGTAACAGCGGCCGCTCGCTTTAAACTTTGAAACGTTAGTAGTAAAGTTCCTGCAGTTATATCACTACAAGACAACACTGTTTCGTTACTAATGTGACAGTTTTAACAGCGTAGGATTAACCATAATGTAATGTTTGTTGTCGCGCAGCCAGCTCCGAGCGCCCGCCGTCTGAGGAGGTTTGGGGCAACTTAACGAAACACAATAAAACCGGACAATCCAGAAACGTTTCATACATCAACGTCTTTGATTTATAGAAACGATAAAGACTTTAGTTAATGTAATATGGCCAGAATGATAAAGTTTACAGCGAAGAGGAGGCGGCAACTCAGCGACGGCGAAACCAGAGCTTTGGTCAAATGAAACGTCTTGTTTTTGTACTAAAACTTACAAACATTGACAAGATAAAATACATATATAAAAGTTTAGACTTACTCAAATCCGCCAAACAAGCCTTGCTCAGAGGAAACGTCCCATCTTCGTGTTAACGTGTACCAGTTACCTCCAAAAACAGACCAGTCTGATGGTTTAAAAATGGGTTTTACGTACAAGACCACGCGTTTCCACCGCACAAGCAGGGCGGAATAATTATTTTAAAAAGGGAAACTGTACAAAACGTCCACGGCTTTCCAGTTTTTTACTAGAGAGGCAGCAGCCTCTTGGTCAACTTTACCACAGTTGTGAAAAAGTTTGCCCAGTTGTGTGGGTGACCAGCAGCAGTTTGGCCCGCCCAGTGTGAGCATGCGCGCTCACAGCAGCCCAACACCAACCAGCTCCTCACTTCCTCCCTGTGGGGGAGATAGGCGGGCCCATTTACTGTACATGTAACCCTAATAGTCCCTAATCTCATGATCGATTAGGTGTTTGGTCTTTAATATGCCAGAAAATGGTGAAAACTGTCGATCACTGTTTCTCAAAGCCACAGATGCAACCTTTTGTCCCAGCCAACAGTCCACAACCCAAAGATATGCAGTTTACTGTCATGAAGAAACTATTTACTATGGCAATCTTCACATTTAAGAAGCTGGCACTGGATCATTTTAGCATTTTTTCTTAAAAAAAGACTCAAAACAATTATCAAAATAGTTGGTGAGTAATTTTCTGTCGATCAACTAATCAGAAAATTGAGGACAGTCTTTTTAGTGCCAAAGTCCCTCTTTTTGTGACTATACTTCCAGCTTAACAGGGAAACACTGTCCGAGGAAACACAAAGAGGGAATTTGATGCTAAAAAGACTGTAAATGTGGCAGATATCCACTTGATATGACTAACTCAGACTGCTGAAGCCTCATATAAGCTTCAGATCTGCTTTTAAATGCATTTTTGCACAAAATGACTGTGTGGACACACTGTGGATTTTGGCCCCCATCACTTACATTGAAAGCACATTTAAAGGGGATCTTTTAATAGCCAGTATGAACAGGAGGAATGATTACAGCGAGGAAAACCTCTTTCACTGTTCATATGGACACCTGACTGCTGTTTTAAGACACACTTGATAAACCTTGAACCTATCCTTTAATGTGAAACACATAGGCCTATGATTATTAATATTTCTGCAGCTATCCTCATGTATTTTAATGTAAGCCTGTTGTATATGTTGATCTTAAACTCCCATTATATTATAGGAAGCATGGCCGGATTAACCTCTTAAAGGAACCTGAGGCAAGAATGTGCTACTTAGCCCCTACTGACCAACCCCCACAACCAAGTCCTGCCCTCGTCCACAAAGCCCCATTGGGTGTGCTCCAAAACCTGCCCAACACAGTGCGGGTTTCCACTGCATTTCAATTCGGCACACAAAACAGCACATGCCGCTTATGCTGACTTGAATCAACAGCTCTGTGCAGCAAGTAAACAAAGTATTGTGTGTAACAAAAGCATCATAAACAATGCGGACTAATATACGCATACAATGGAATTCAAACGTTAAAGTCCCTGTACTGTGTAGCTGTGAAAATATTAAATTTAGGTTTACCACAGCATCTCCAATACTTGCGGCTGTTTATTTATCAGCTGATATGTTGAGATGTAACGTCATGGCCAGTTGCCCACTTTGCCTGGTTGGTAATCACTTTTGCTGTGGTATTATACTTTTTGTCACAAGGGGATTTTCTTCTGTGCTACTTGTTAAAAAATATAGTTATTTGTTGTTTTTAACAAAGAGGCCTAAGAATGTAGGGAATATGTTGGATTTCATGTATCTCCTGCTGAAAGACAGGGAAACAGGTCTCTGGCCCTCTGATTTAGGACAGCTGTGCATTGTGTGTCACGTTTACATGCTCAGATGCCCTCTAACTAGATTATACAGTAAATAACCAAATTAACATAATTGCTTGATTGAAGCCTTTTCATGGTTTGCGGTAAACTGGGGTTCACATGATTTGATTATTGGGTAGTTTCTGCAAAGATGTTTAACAGCTTACAGGAAACATAGCACAAAATAATAGACAGTTAATGGAGGAATTGTTATTGATTGTGGCAGTTTTTAGACCCTTATTGTTTCGGTTTGTATTTTTCTCAAATGGGGCATATTTCTACATAAAGTATTATTCCAACATAGGAGTGCTGGTTGGTTTTGCGGTCTGTGGGAAAATAATGAAGATGTACTTTCCCAGTGATGGAAGTATTTTTGATCCTTTACTTAAGTAAAAGTACCAATACAGAAATGTCAAAATACTCCATTACAAGTAAAAGTCCTGCATTAAAAATCCTACTACAGTAAAAGTACATAAGTATTATGAGCTTGATGTAGTTAAAGTATTGCAGTAAAAGTAGTGGTTTGGTCCCTCTGACTGATATATTATTATATATGACATCATTAGATTATTAATACTGAAGCATCAGTGTGTAAGCAGCATGTTACTGTTGTAGCTGCCGGAGGTGGAGCTAGTTTCAACTACTTTATATACAGTTAGCTAGTTTAGTCCAGTGGTTCCCAACCTAGGGGTGGGGCCCCTCCAAAGGGTC
Source organism: Scomberomorus guttatus (assembly GCA_038419695.1). Lineage (NCBI taxonomy): Eukaryota > Metazoa > Chordata > Actinopteri > Scombriformes > Scombridae > Scomberomorus > Scomberomorus guttatus. Next base: position 34,016,584 of record CM076445.1, on the reverse strand, counting down.
AGCATATAAATCTGAGGGGTCGTGAGATGATTAATGGGAGAGGAAAGAAGAAAAAACAAAGTTCTGATACACAAATCTGTTTTCAGTTTTTGGACTTTTTCTCTAATCTTTGATTTTTGCTGAAATATTGGATCATTTGAACATTTATTGAAATGAAACCATGTGAGAAGTTTAGAGGGAAAAATCACTATTTGGTGGAGCTGTTAACAACTCATAGACATCTGAAATGTGACCCCGACTACACACTGCTTTTTGTAAGACGTCAAAAGCCAAAAAGGTTGGAAACCACTGGTTTCATCTTTAACAATGTGTTGTATTTTAAAAGCTTGTTATATTATCCATTGTGTCAAATCTTCATCTGAAAAGTAACTAAAGCTGTCAGATAAATGTAGTGGAGTAGAAAGTGCAATATTTCCCTCTGAAATGTAGTGGAGTGGAAGTATAAAGTAGCATCAAATGGAAATACTCAAGTAAAGCACAAATACTTCAAAAGTGTACTTAAGTACAGTACTTGAGTAAATGTACTCAGTTACTTTCCACCACTGACTGTTCCTTTATTCTTCTGTGTAAAACACAGTTATGTGAGACATTTTAATTGACTAATTAAAGTTGGCCCTCACTTCTTCACAGCTGAGTGGCTCTTCTTCTTTTCATTGACGTGTCTCTGTTTGGGCGCTAGGTGGCGGTATAACCCTCCTTACCAGGAGTCGCCATGGCAACCGACGGGCGCCTTCAAGGATGTTGGGAGAGAACAGCGGCGCTTCAAGCAGCCAGTGACGTAATGTTACGGATGTGAGAGAGAGCGAGTGGGACCCTGATGTTGCCTTCACTTACTCCTCGTAAATTAGACCACCCACACCGACTGATTAATTACAGTAATTCACATGGATCAAGTCTGTCTGCACAGTATCAGAAAAAAATGTGAATGGATAACGATGGCCTTTCCCTGGACCAAGGAATACTGTTCATGATCGATGGCTGCTATTCATCTTGAGATCATTATTGTTTTTAGCTATTAATTATTATTATGAGATACTAAAGCTGGTTTTTCAATGGTATGACCTTCCTCGAGTGTATGTGTGTATGTATATGTAGGTATTGTGGATATGTATGAATATATGTTCTTTATTATTTTTATAATCTTTTAATTTACCATTTTTTTCCTTTTTACCACTGAATTTCATAGGTTGATATTTTTACATCTCCTTTTTACATGTAAAGCACATTGATTTTCCAAGTAATGAAAGGTGCTCTATAAATGAAGCTGCTTCACCTTGTCATGTCTGTTATAGTCTCATCTCACCAACAGAGGTGGAGATAGACATGTAATTCCTAAATTTCTTATGAGTGTTTAGCATAAGAGTTAAGAACGGTGTAACAAGCTAGAGGTGCCTTATAGTTTAGCTAGAGATATCAGTTCCAGCAACTATTTTCCTTACTTAACTACAATGTCTAGTTTTAAAAGAAGTTTAACCTTTTTTTAATGGCAAAAAAAATAATCTTTACCACTGAATGCTGGGAAAATAGTTTTTTCTCCTTAACGCTTTTAACGAAATAAAAATGGCTGCATTTTTTTACACAGCACTTTTTAAAACAAGGTTACAAAGTGTCTTACAAACACAACAAAGCTGTATAACAACCAGGAAAAAAGAAATAACTGTAAACAGCAAAATAGAGAAGAATCACAGCATAAACTTAAAACTTAATCAGGTAATGTCAGATAAGCTAAAATAATAAGAGCCACTTGAAAGCACATGTGCAAAAATGGGGTATTAATAGAGGAAACGGTTGTTGCTGCCCTGAAAGAGGTAATTGTTGGTGTGCATATAAACCTACTATATAGTTTGTTTTCGCATTCCCAAACTATCCAACGCGCGCGATATTTCCGACGGCGCGTTAACGCATCAGCTGGCTGCTCCGCTCGCAGCCAGAGAAACGGACAGCAGTACGCACGAGGCAGGGACCATCTCCACCGGGAATGAAACAAACAGAGAAGTGCGGGGTAAGCATCATTTCTTACCACAGATACTGCTCTCTAATGCTCATTTCTCCTCGCAGCTCATGTGTTGTCTGTTTATCTTTTGGTTATTGGGAGCAGTTTCCAGAAAAGCTCAGTGCAGCCAGTCTGTCAGGCAGCCGGTAAGGTCTCGCAGATTCTCCTGCAGGGATGCTGCAGTAGCTCAAACCTTTCGACAAGCAATTTGTTCCAGATTGTAACTCTTGAGTTAATGTTTTCCTTCTCCCAAGTGTAGACTGAATGGCCACGTTTACAACATTCACGAGAAGTGCACAGCATGATAGCAAGTTTGTGAGCAACAAAAAGTTGGGTAGTGATGTTTAATAAGTGTTTTTCATGGTGTGGATGGTGAAAAGCGCACACCTGCAGCAGTTAGCTGGTGGTTTGATGAGACTCTGTTTTTTCATCATTTACTTCCATGAATTAACTGTTTCATAGGTAAAATAGATACAAATGGAAGGAAATGCAAGTTTAGAGGAACTTTTTCTCATTCAAATATGTATCAAATGTTTATTTAGCAGCAACATTTTACAATCTAGGTTGTCTTCAGTCCACTTTTTCTAAATGCTTCATTTCAACTCTGTTTTCTTTCTCAACCCAAGCACTTGTTCACTGTCAGGATACCACACTTGACCTTTGAGCTGTGAGTGACGCCTGATTTTTTTTTCTGCTTTTGCTTGACATTTTTTGCTTGTTGATGCTACCTGGGAAAACTCATTTTGCAGCATAGAAAACTGAAACCCAACTCCCATTTTTCACAGCGGATGTCAGTTTGACTCTTGGCCAGTAGAGAGGATCATGATAGTCACATCCTCCTTTAAGGTCAAATCTCCACTGCAGCGGTGATGGTTTTGGGAGCGAGAGCCATCCCGGTTATCTCTGGTTCCCGCCGTCTGCCCTGATGCTCGCTTCAGGTCAGCCTTTTGGGACCAAGAGCTGCAAAGAGAAACCATCAAGAAACGATATGACTGAGACAAGGCGTATAGCTGAGGTTGGATCCTCCCAGAGATTGGATGTCATCTGTTTCATGAAACAAAGTTGATAGACATTTTTTCCCCCCATTTTTGGATAGATCTTCATGCACCACAACTGGGAACCAAGGAGGAAGGGGACTGAAATACTTTGAGCAGGTATTTCCCTTCGTTCCCTAAAAGGCCTGTTGTAAAGGCTGGATATTCAGCTGTGGGAGAGCCTGAGTACTCACTCACATATGGGAAGATGGAGGCAGGAGCAGAGGCGAGTCCACAACAGCACCCGAGGAGGAAACCTGTGCTGCACGGCTTGGAGGACCAGAAAAGGGTGAGTTAATGTCAGATCCTCTTTATCTACTACATTACTTGCACCTGTCCGATCAGTGCTGTGAAGGCTTAGAGTACAACAAGTGAGTGCTCTGAATAAAGTAGGTTGTTGCATTGGGGATCAACAAGCAAAACAACACTGTTGCTATAACATTGTAAAAAGTACGTACATCTGCTCGGCTACTCTTGAACGCCAGTGGATGAAGAAATATTTTATTACTTTTACTGAATGTTTTACTCAACTCAGAGTTTTAGAACATCTGCTGACCTCCAAAAGAAATTCGATTCTAAGTTGGTAACAAGAAAAGTTCCTAAACAGTTTGTCTCATTGCAAAAATGAAAATGCCTTTACTTTGTCGTGGAGGAGATTTAAATATTTCATTGTGACCCTCATCGGGAAACCAACTTAGGTGTCAAAGGAAGCATAACTGGATTGATTGAAAGCCAAAGAGCCAATCAAAGCATTAAAGCATCTGTGAAGTCTTCTTCTATTGCTTTGTGGTTGTGTAGAATTACTTCAGCTGTCTGCTGCTAAGATTGATGGAGTACTTGATACCACGACTTATTTTCCCTTTTTCAGCTTCGCTCTGCAATGTCCACATGACGTGGATGTGCTGCTGCTGTTGTATGCAAACCTCATAGTTGTAGGTTCCTGATTTTCACGGGTTGACTTCAGATGAAGGATTACAAATTGACAGCTCTTGGTTGTATGAACTGTTTCAACACTGTATCAGATACAAGGTTTTCACTTGGGCAGCAGCCCTGTGCAGGCTAAACAGATGTCTGTGTTGATTCAGAGCGCATTAGTCTTCATTTTAATGTGGGGACAGACTGATTTTCTGCTGCTTGACTGCAGTGAAAGCTGACTCAACTTAAAGACAGCTTTCATGCTACATTCAGCTCTGTTTCTGATGTGTTTACAGCTAATGTAGCAAAACGGAAGGGATCCATAAGTCTGCTAGGTGGGTGACCTCATCTGGGTATCAAGTGCTCCGAGCAGCTGTGGGCTGGACAGCTGTTGAAGCTTACAAGGTCACAGCATGCGTTTTGCAGTTTGGTCACTGCTATATCTGGTTCACTTCCAAATGATGCATGGCTGTGATGGACTGTACTCCCTCTGCTATAGGTGCGCCAGGATCAGATTCGAAAGAAAGGTTTATTCCCTTTCCTGTTCTTTCCTGTTCTCCCTGGTCCTCCCCCTGTAAATTATTGATTTGATCAGGTGTGTTAAATTAGTCACGTGGGATTATGTAGAACATGAATATTAATTGACGCAACCAAAAGTCCCAGCTGCTGTTTTCCAATTTTCCAGACTGCCGAGCCTCTCTCTGGATGCTAAGTGACACACTGAGCAGCAAAAGGACTTAAGCATCTCCGCTTACTGTTCTATGAAGCTTAATGTTCATGAAATCCCACCCAAACTAGGTTTTGCCCTGCATTGGTGTTGCTACGGTAACCAACCCTGATACCATTCATAAAGTGAGATTTTGCCCTTTGCATGCTCAATGAGTTATCAGCAGCGACATGTCTGGATTTCATTAGAAGCCTCGACTCGCGGCCGCAAATGTGGCGGCATCATCCGTCGGAGACCAGACGAGGCCAGACGCTCGACGCTCTCCAGGGAAGAGAGGTTGCGCCAGACTGAGCCAATACTCACCTTTCCTCTTAATGGACATCAGCCGACTTAAGTAAATTGAAAGCACTGAGGTAGTAATGTGGACACATGGACTCCCATTGTTGGGGCAAGATTCAGTGTCCCCCAACAATTACCTAGGCTGTGTGAGTTCAAGATCCTATACGTGATACTCGCCCCAGTAGGAGGTAATTGGATTTTGTTCTTTTTGTAGATTTACTCCCCCACATGTCCCCTGCTCCATATATTAATGTTCATTGAGTGGCAATCGTGGAGCTACATGGGAAAGCAGAGAGCATTAGAGGAGAATCATAGATCTATTGTGTTGCGGTGAATCCAGGCTCAGTGTGCGATGGAGCAGAACTGCAGACTTTGCTAACATCAGAAACCTTCCTATTTGTAGTCAATTGGTATTCATTCAACTAGCGTTCTGTGAGATTGGATCTTTAGTGATCAGAATTGTCCAGCTGCAGAAAAGAGACAGTGCGGTATGTCTTTTTTTTATCCCGGGCCTTTCAAGCACTGACTTACACTGTAGCATTATTCTCCAGCGAACATTTTGTGAAGCATATATATATATATATATATTTTAATTTTATTTTCATGTTTTAGCTGTAAAGAAGAGAATCACATGGTTCTCTCTGGGTTGAGAATGTTCTGCATCATAACATTATTCTTGGGGACTGGATGTATTTCCTGTGAAGCACCAGAATCAGAAGTTGTTTGGTTTGAACTTATACAGAATGGAAATGACTTCAGCTGTGACATCACACTGAGGAACAGTTCAGAATGGGTAGTTTGAATAATGCAATGACAATTCTTACTTTTTCATAATAGCCCCTCTTTAAAAACGTTTTAAATTAATTTTTTTTTGTCCTCCATGTTTTAATTTTCCAAGAAAAAAAGCAGGTAATTGCTGTTCTTTTTGGTGGCTGGATGCCATGTAAAATTATACTAGTGGGAATACCATCACATTCAAAATCTGACCTGATGATGCTTGGGGAGAGAGTGACCTCTCCACCAGGTATCAGCCAAATCTGTACCATCTTACAGAAGAGACAGGAGTCAAGACTCCTTCCAACATTACTGTCAGAGGTAAATGGACAACCTCAAGAATTTAATGTGGTAAAGTTCAAAAGGAGGTTTCCTTTTTTGGTTGACATTTTGGGCAACAACACCATTTATTTCATGTTGGTCATTTAATATTCATTTATTGCGTCTCTGTAGCACAGATTTGTGTGAGCTGGCATAAAAATGAAGTTGGAAAGATTTACATGTCTGTGAATACAGGTCTAGACAGGCATGTTTAATTATGCATTTATGAGTGCAGTCAAAGAAACTTAGCTGTGAACTGATCTTTGATTTAACAATGTCTGAACGGGATATTGGACAGCTGGCGTATCCCTGCCTCGCATGCAGCCTTGTTCTTGAGTGAGCGCTAATGAAACACTGACTAATGTTATCGAATTGCTCTTTGATTTATATCCTGACCTCACATCGAGTTGTTGTGGATACAGTACAGATTTACAGCACTAATGTTAAACGCGGGGCAAAAGTGCAGACAGTGTTGACATAAGTCAGAGGAATGAGTTTCTTTTTGTCCTGCTTTGAAGCTAACTGCATGGCTGTTGAGAAGGCGGTGCTCACAACCGCTTCATAATACAAAGTGTCAGAAGTGAACAGAAACCAGGCTTCATTATTGTGAGAGAAAAAACTCCTAACAGGCAATGAGGAGAGAGCTAAATGAAAAAATGTATCAGATTTCAGTACAATGTTTTAAAATAAAGAGTTTGACTACAGTTGTGGACCCCTCCCACTAACGTCTGATACAGATGACGAAGGGCATTCACAAGGTGACAGAGGACCTTCTGTAATGGAATCCATTATTGATTCAGTTCATTGAGGGTGAAAAGGAATTTGACACTAATTGCTCAATCAGAACCATTGGAAATTATGTATTTATTTTCACTAGTCATTTCTGACTGCTCATTAAGAGGCGTTTGATACGGTTGGGTGGGGTTCTGTAGCATAATGAGGTGTTTACGGTGGATGTGTGAGCTGCTGACTGCTCTACTGCAGTCATTCTCTAACAGCCTCATTATTAGCTCAGAGACACAGATGAGTGGGAAACCCTACATGGCTTTGTTTATTTCTTTCACAGGATGGTCTTAATCCTAAACCTCAGGATACAGTTCATACTCAGCAGGAGAGGCCTGGTTATTGAGCTTTAGAGTTTCTTCCCATGGCTGTCAGGCTCTGGTGTCTTCCTGTGTAGGAGCCAAAATGATCTAAAGGCAGTAAGCTATCAAACTTAAGAATGGTGTGGAGTTTGTTTGAAATACTTAAACTGTACGCTAACACGCACAACAGCAACGCATCCATCCATCTATCATCACTGCAGGTAAGCATGTTAGCCCAAACACCCGTTTCCATGGGTACTTCCTCTAGTTCCTCCTGGGGGATCCCATGGTGTTCCCAGACCAGATTGAGTATGTAATCCCTCCAGTAGGTTCTGGGTATGCCCTGGGGTGTCCTTCCTGTTGTATGAACCTGGAATACCTCCACAGGGAGGCATCACACCAGATTCCCGAACCACTGCAAAGTTTCTACTCCTTCTGTCCTTCTGGTTGTCTGAGGTCTTCACCATGTTCCTGAGGTACATGGAAACACCTCTATCGCTGGAAGTACAAGATCAGTGTTTTGCAGTGTTTTGGCTCCTGTCTCCTTAAGTTGTCTGAGCTCTTCACCATGTTCCTGAGGCTGAGCCTAGATAACCTGAAATTTAAGCAAATTTCAGTTGCTTGTATCCATGATCTCTGGCTTCTGGTTCTTCTGCTTCTCTATTACAGGAAGTATGAGATCAGCAAGAGATCCCAAAAGCTATATTTCTCAGTTACAGTATTTACATGGTTCTTAGTAATGCAGTTGCTTTAATAACATGGTGTATATGGATTTATTGAATAACCGGTATGCTGTTTGACATGCACCTGCTCTGAGGCATCTTTACTTTGTCAATACATCATCTCTCTGGTGATCTGTTTGTTGTTTGAACAAAATAAATTCAACCAAGGCGTTTACGCAGCCAACAAAATAGAAAAACTGAGCAGAAATGTTTCTTCTTTTTTCCGACTATTGATTTAAGGTGTTTACTTGACCATTTTAATTGTTAGTTGTATCAAATTGTGAGTTTGCTTGTAAAGATGATCAAGGCAACAGAAAAAGAACTTGCATTTACTGCTTTCTCTACAGCGTTTCCTCCAACAGTGGACATTTAGCCAGACATATGGCCAAGGTCACTGTGGCAGTACCCTCCCTGAGCTGCCAACCTGTTCATTAGAACTGCAACATCTGTGCTAACCAACACCGAGATTGCTGCAGTCAGTGCCCTCTTATATTATTCTCTTAAACAAGCTAACAAACGCTGAAGGCCATGTCTCTGTCTGCAGCATACTCTGCACCTCTTTATGACGATCATTTGTTTGCTGGCACATGAAGATATTTGAATAACGACCAGTTTCTTTGCTCTCAGCTAGAATTGACACTGGATTCTGACCCCAAGTAGAGACATCCATTAGACTTGGTGATCGCCGCCCTGAATCATTTCGCCACTGTAATGTTGGCCTGTTGCCTAGATATGGAGAGCGATTAGCAAGGTGACAATTTGTCATTGACAGGGTTTGATTGATTGTGTGTGCCAGCAGCACGGCACTGCTGGTATCTGAAACTAATTGAATCTAATATCAGAGAGATAGGATGGTGTGATGACAAACGAGCGGCCTTGTGAGGTTATTTAGAACCTACTGTAGACATTATGCCCCCTTTAGCAGTTACTCCTTTCCAGCCAGCCCCGGAAAGGATTGCTAAGATCAGTGATAACTATCCTTAGTGATCATAGCGACTGGATCTCATTATCCTATTTAGCTCAGGTATTTTCTAGCTGAAGCAGACATCAAGATTTTTAGTTAACCAAAAAAAGAATCTTCATCAGGAGCGGGTTTTTGGCTGTTTGTGATAGTGAAAATCTTAATTGCATAACTGTGGTAATGCCAGTAAAGATGAGGGCTCTTTTAGGCACCAGCTAAGCTCTTCTTGCAAACCAGGCAGCTGCAGAGGAGAGACAGGGGATTTATTTTGGTGAAGGACTGTGTTTGCCCAGTCATGCAGCACTGACGAGCACTGGGGCTCAGGGGTTTGGATTGGGGAAGGGGAGGGGGGTCAGAGGGTGGAGGTGGGACCAGGCATGGAGCTCTGAGGCTGGGGGTGGGGAGGATACTGCACTCAGGATGCTGCTTGGCCCTCAAGAGCCATATGGCCGTCACCCTCTCGTAGCACCCGGAGGGAGGATGAAGGACAGGTGGCAGGGGCTGGTGGGATGGCTTGGACTTTGGCTATGGGACAACACGATTGGCTAACTGGGCCCCCTAAACCACTGACCCCTCACATACCAAACGCCTGCTCAGCTTCGTGTCAGGAAGGACATCCTCGATGACCCTAGAAAGAAATTTCTGCCCTCAGTTTAAATTTTAGAGTCATTTTGGGTCTTTATAACTAAGATAAGATAATAAGATAATGCATTTGTGGTGCATACGTGGTGGTGTACTAAATTTGTACCACCAATGTGTTTCATTCAAAAATATGTCATTTTTATTAGTTTTTTATTATTATTATATTATTACAGTTTAATAATGACAGACATTTTTTGTTGTTTCAGACTGCCTACTCCTTTTTCCTGAAACAAAAACAGCCTTCTCTGAGAACACACTTGAAAGAATCATTTTCAAATTGCCTACAAATAAGACAGAAGTAGCACTTAAGCATCAATATATGACAATTTAACAAAAGAAAATAACTGATATGAAATGCAAGTGCCTAAAGCCCTAAATCTCCATTAATTTCCCAACCTGCTGGAAAAAAAAAAGATCTTTAGTAATTGGTGATAAACCATTTATATTTCTGAAGACAGTATTGTCAGCCGTACAATATACAGCTGAATGCTTGTTGTGTGGATCAACAGTACGTGCAGATTTTATGTAGAGTTAACTGCTGTTTGTGTGACAGCTCAAGTCTATATGACCAGAGCAACGGTGTTGTCAGTAACACGCCCAGCAGGGTGTGTGATGGTCCGGCTGTCCTGACTCGCACAACATTGTAATCCCTGTCTGGGGGTCAGTGGGCAGGATCTGGTTCAGTCTGGTTCAGGGGAGGTGCTCGGTTGATGAACAGGTGCTTCAGCTCGCTCCTGTGGTGATGGGATTTCCTCCGTGCTATGGCCATTGTATCCATATACAAACACATACACACGGACAACAACACTTTTTTTTTTTAAACCTTTAATAAGTTAAGCAGGTGGCTGCGAACACTTCTTATAGATTAGAGATTTCAGTGAATAATGAGGTTATAATTAAAGCTGGAACCAGTTTGTCATATCTGGGGAGAGCTTATTTTAAAGCGGTCTTGCTGTCTATTAGACATAAATGCTGCAACCACTTTCCCTGTTTAATTATTTTCCCTGTAAGAGCTGTTATTTTGATGGGTTCTTGCCAGTGGGTATATTATGAGGTGCATTTTTTTCATTTCAAGCTCATAAAAAATATAAAATCCATATGTAACACCTGTAAGGATAGCTTAAGGCTCAGGTTGTATCTGTGTGTGACTGGAATAGATTGAAGCAGGAGGAAATAAATGAACACACATGGTAAGATTTTAGATTAAAATCTGCAAATTTCTGTCATTTGTTGCCGCTGGGGTGCCAACACATGCAACAGCACAGTGCCACCAGATCAGCATGTATGATACTGGAAGTGGGTTCCTCTTTGCCTCATTGGCTTAATGTGGGTCCATGTTGGCATTTGTTCTATAAAGACAGAGACCCTTTTATCTTGTGTCTGCAGAAAGAGAGGGATTGAGCAGTGTGTTTTTAAGAGCAGTTGTTCCAGCGTCACTGCATTATGTTTTCTCCAATTCCTGCCCCTCTCATCTTCATCCTGGGAAATATCATCAGAATTCAATTTTACACACCAGGAATTTCCAAATGATAAGGAGGGATGAGGGGTAAAAAAAGGTGCTGCTTTTCATCTATAGCACTGAGTGTGGAGCTGGAGTTTCTTCGCGTTCTTCCAACCAATCTGCCTGATACACACACACACACACACTCCACAGCCTCTTAACCTCAGCCCCTACTTCCATCACTGAGCGCATAGTGTAAATCCACCACGTTTAGAGAGGAATTTATAGTCATGGTTGTAGTCAGAGGCTCCCAACAAAGGAAGTAGAAAAGAGCGAAGGTGGACAAGTTCTCTCTACATCAGCCTCCTTTTGTTACATGAAATAGAGATTTGTGCCATGTGTTGTTCAGTGAAATATTGCTGGACATTGTTTGCCTGCAGGGCAAAGGGAAGCACAATTGGCACTCTGACGATGAACAATGGTACTGAGGGAACATGGGGTCTTTTTGTAATTCTCTCAAGGCCTGTTTTTCCAGAAGGAAAATTATATTTTCCCTCTAGCTGTTGCTCAAAATGTAATTTTTATTTCATAAATTATAATTTTTTGCTCACTCTTTTTTACCATAGGGAATGCAAGAGCATGGCACCACCTGGGTTCACCAAGCCAAAAGCTACATAAACCCATGAAACACAGGTATACAGATAACAATATGTACTTACAAGTGTTAATATGTACTTACAAGTGTTAATTGGATGCGTCTTTATGAAATTAAAGGCCATACATTGTAGTACCTTTTGTTGGTATGTTGTCTCCATGAGATCATTTATTTGTGATCCTACCTATTAGACCTCAACGCTCCTTTTATCTTTTTGAATAAATGATCCTGTTTTATTCATGGAACAGATTTTCCACTACTGTCTCTCTCAGTGTGTAATCCGCTAAACATGAAGTGATGAATCAGACAATGATTTCCTGTCTCCAGTACCTTCCCCCAGTCTCTCCCTTTCCTAGACACCTCTGTTGCTCTTCTGCATCTTAATGCTTTCTCTAGCCAATGTGCTGCAAGGGACTCAGGGTAGTGTTGAATCTGAAGGATGAATAACTTCTACAGAATACAGAGGTGGGAAGTAGCTAATTATGACTCCTGGTGTTTGTACTCGACGAGAACGCTGCTAGCTACTTTTTCAGGGATCGTTTTTTAACGTTGTTGATAATGCGTTTGCGTTGCATGTTGGGTAACAAACACCAAATCTCTACCATTTGAAATTATCATATCATTTAAACTGTTTGATCATTGGAGGCATTTTGAGCTGCTTCAGATGAAGCCTAATCGTCTCTCACTGACAACACACCAGAAAGAGTCAAATCATCTATAATGGCCTGAAGGATCATCAGAAACTGTCATTTAATCTTAAGTGCACCTCTGATAACTAGGAAAATTGGGATAGTATTGACCGATCTAATTATAGGCACATGTAGGCAATGTAATTTGAGGGGAACAAAAGGTTGTAGACATGCACTGTCCATATAGCAGCTTACATACTTGACTGAATAATTGCAGTACTCTTACTATAGCTAGATCCTGGTTCTCTGTGTGATGGCTAATTAGTAGGGATACCATAGCAATATTTGATATTTGTATCACAGTAGGCCGGGATATATTGAGGAGTTTCTGGCCCCAGGAGACAGTGTCAGATCCCCCTGATGGCTGCTGGATGCTGCCTCAGCAGTATTTTGGAGGGCAGTGCTGCAGACATGGTGCTCTGCTGTAATTGAGCCATTCAATTCCTGGGAGAGCACTAAGCTTGGCGGTTGAACAGATGTTTTTCATGTGACTCTGTCTATAGCAAGGACTCAATCAATGTAAATAAATGACAGCTGGGATGACATGCAGATCAGGCTTTCTATTTTGGGAGGAACGGGTAGCTCGCTGGTAAATGGTCCAAGAGTAATAATGTGCAATAACAAAAAATTCCATTGTTAAAAGTTGTAGTGGTCAAATATTCATGCCCTACTGCATGTTGAATCTGCAAAGCTGTAGTTCTGAAGTTGACTGCAATGTTTTTTAATTGGAGCATGTGTCACTGTGGTGAGCTGCATGTGAGTTGTTTTAGACTGTGAGGGACAGCATGCAGGCTTTGGCTGTTTGTGAATGAAGCCCCATATTACTGGTTATAGTGTAAATGGTGCACGAAATGTACTTTGAGAAATATTCAGTTATTCATCCTATCAGCCAACCCTTATAGTCAAGCACAAGGTTTTAAAAGTTAATATATTCTTTAGTTTTCAAATATAAATTGCACATTAGTTTAGAATAGCAACAGTGTTTTTCATGATGTCCTGGAAGTTGTTGTTTCAAACTGCAATCTGTACATTTACGTACTGTATGTTTAAACTGCAGCAAAGAAGATGGATAATCTAGTCTGACCAGTATTTCCCAGTAGCAGAGTGCAGTAAGTGCCTCTTTCCACAATAAATACAGTTTTTATTGTTTCTACACACTCAACCATACTAAAAAAAGAATAAAAAAACAATTTACAGCATTTATCAGAAAACAGTACAGGTTCCATTTCTAAGTTTAAAAGGTTTTATTGAGTTGCTTTATTTCTGTAGGAATAATGGATTGTATAAGTGCGCATTGATTTTGGACTTTAAACAGTGCCAGTGGTTTCTTTCCCATTGTGCAGCTTGTATTTCTGAAAATGTAAGAACAAAAGTGCAGTGTAATAGATGAATAGTAGAAGCTTTCTAAGGGGGTTGGTACAGTTCAAAAGCTACAACCTTTCCTAACTGGAAAGAATTTTTGTGTTTTAGTACCGGTAGCTGGTTGTGATACAGTAGTTTAACTGAAGTTTGTCTAAAACTGTATGCAAAAATGGGTAAATGTTAAATCCAATGACTTCAAATATATAAAGCCAAGCTAAATGTGTTCATGGAATACCTTTGATTGTATTTATAAATGGTAAAATGTTGAATGTGTTAAGAGAATGCAGGATGTAGTTTACATGGAAGAATCCAACCCCACATGGTAAGATTTTGTAATAAAACTATTCAAGTATCATCTTAGCATTGCTCAACAGCCTGATATGTGTAACCAGGACACTTCTTCATTTGGGCTTCAGTATTGCATCATGATGTATGCAGCTCAGAATCAATAAAATCTCTTACCAGACACCAGATAATCCAGCATTTCAAAACTGTCTCTGTGAAAGTGTAGCTTGTGTTGCTAATTAGTCGAGGGTCTTGTTTGAGGTCAAATGAGGCAGGTCTGTCGCGAGGGTCAGATCAGGACACAGCAGGGACGTATGGAAGCCTTCATCGTTTGAATGATATCAGATCTCTGTGCACATTTTACACATGTACTTTCCTCTGTGACAGATCAGAGCATATGAGAGAACAAAACCAAATAGCAACACACACTCACAGATCAGGGTCACCATGAGGCTACAACACTGTTACCTTAATCCAGGCCACCTCGCTCCTCCTCTCCCATAACAACCCCCATTCTAGTATCACTTACACACATAATCAATACAGGCTCTCTGCTGTTATTGATCCAGGTACGGTGTATACACAGCTGCCGAGCCCAGACTGTGGCCTCCTGCCTGGAATCAAGGACCCAGAAAAGGACACTTGATCACCCGCACCTGGTTTTCCTCAGCCATCTCCAAGATGTGTTGAGAACAGGGAGATCAAGGGGAAACACGGACATCAAAGAGTCTTGCTTTATACAAGGACAGTTAATCAGTGTTTGTTAGGCAATCTGTCACAGGTCAATGACTCTTTCACGATATAATGAAGTGTGCTTTTGAATTGTAACCGCAAGGCTGTACAGAGAATGATGAACTGAGAATACTGACCTTTTATTAGCTTTCAAAACATTAAGGATGGTTTGAATGCCAGCGCCTTTCTTTCTCGATAGTGGATACATAGAGAGGAGGGCCAGCGTCAACCAATGAAAGCCTGATTTAAGCTAATTATGATGCCGTATGCTCTAGAGACGCTAGCATCAGGCGTGTTGAAACAAAGGGACTACAGTGAGTTTTGTTGATTTTGGAGAGAGTTAATTTGTTGTCTTCAGATGAGAAAATCAATTTAAAACTGTGTGGCACCAGAAAATCACATCAAAAAATCCTTAAATTGTAGGTCTCCATTTTCTGCCAAGAAACTGCTGTTGCTTTCAGGAGGAACGATAATGCATCCCGACCGATTTACAAGAAATAACCCAAGAATAACTCATTCTCAGTTGTCTCATTCTTTATTTGTTCTTAAGTGGTGTAAACAGCAGAGAAGATCAAATCCATCCATCAAAGGTTACAGGGAATGGAGTCATATACGCTGCTGATGAGGCCGTTGGAGTTTTATACACATGATATAAAAATAATGTAGATGGGTTATATGTGCCATACTTCCATGAAGCCACCTGCTTTGCCGGGGACCAACTCATATATGTTGTCTTCATTAGAGGCAGAATGCACCATTATTGTGCACCAATGTTAGCTAGTTAGTCAATCCAGTATCTCTAAGTGTTTTATTCACCAGCTTGTCATGAGTTAAACTGGAATTATAGTTTATAGAGAAGGGTGTTGTGGGTAACTGTAGGTCATAAAAGCTCACAGAAGAGCCGGTGTGCACATTACTAAATTACGAGTTGTTTGGCCTTGTGCACCACACAGCCTGACTGATGGATCCAACTTACTGCCGCAGTGTGGGATTGGAATATACACATTAAAATTTTACAGAAAATCAGTGGAGATACATACGAAAACATAAAGATCTCCAAACATTGCCTACTTTATATGAAACCCTCTGCGTTTTGTACAGAGAGCTGTGAGGCAGTGAAGGTTTTTCTCTATTCATGTTATTTCTATGCTACAAACCCATATTTTATTGTATTTAGGCAATGTACAATCATCAAAATGCGAAAATGCAGCAAACTTTTTCAATATGGTTTGGTCTAAAGTAATCAAACTGTAGGCACGATTGCTCCTCACTCTGTGATTGATGCTTGCCTTAAGGCTCCTGTATAGCTTGGTGGTGGGAGTGAAAACTGCTCAGAGTATCTGAGGGCAGCTTTGCTCATAATGACAGCAGACAGTAACTGCATCCTGGGAATTCAATTACCTTTAATTTTACCTTCCCCACTTGGCTATATTACCCTCTGTCAGAGCCAATCAGTCTAATCAAATGAAATAAAATATGATCCGTTTGCGTCTGATTGATTCATGCATGGATTAAGTTGGCTGCCTCGTCTTAATCAAATTGTCGCAATAACCTGCGAGAACCGTAACTTGTCAGTATTTCAGATGGGATATTGACATTTATTTGATTAGAGGTTTTTGACAGATCAGAAATGACGCCAGGATTAGTGAAACTGATTAGGTCATGTAGGGGTTTCAGTGGGAGGATTAACGGCGGCTGCATTCACGTTTTAAAGATTGAGTTTGAGGCGTTCCAGGGAAAAGATACGTTACTGACTCCCACCCATGCAGCATAACCCCAGAGACTGGAGTTCAATCCCTACATCAGCTCTTTGCTTCTCTGTTTACCCCTTTCATCTCTCACTCCTTCAGGTTCTTTCTTAAATGAATCATGTGCAAGTAGAATAAGTTTGAAGGCAATAAGGTGCGTTAGAATTAAGTTTATTCTGACTGAAAGGCAACCACATTAATTCAAGGATAAATGGTAAAAAACTTCCAGCAAATCAGTCGAATGAAAGTCTGAAAGAGATAAAAAACCAATTGAAACAACTTTTACCTTCTTCTCAAATTGATGCTAGCAGAGAAATACTTGTAATGAAATTTGGTGAGATTATTAGTCACCCTAGAAAAGTACTTCTTGTTTAATGTCAGTGGCTGAGAAAAATGTTCCAGGCTTCTTTGGTTTTTGAGGCAGTTTCAGGATTTCACCTTTTTATACGCAGTCTCTGTTCTTTTCCAGTAGGTGTTACCTTTCCTGCCTTATTTTGCAGCTTTTTTGCTGTCTGCATTGGCCAATCAGATATGTGCACTACCTTCTCATGTGAATGGTGTGATTCTACGCTTTATCCCTGAATTGCCAAGAACTTTCTGTGATAACTTTCCAGAGTTGTAAAATCTTGCCTCACAGTATTCATCTCATGAGCTTTTAAGCCCATGAAAGTATCAGTAAAAATGGACTTAATAGTTGATATTTCATCTTCTCACTGGTATCTGTAGCAGCATGCTACACCAAAGCAGCCCCCTGCTGATTTCAGCGCTATTTTCTACTAAATGTGGCCTCCCAAGAGTATCCTCTGTTTAATGGTAGTTCTTGCTTTATTTGATTTTTACAACAGTGTTTACGACAGATTGGGATCATGTGTCTCACCTGACATTACAATGTTACTACAGTGCTATGATCAGATTAAAGTGGCAAACAAGACTCTTTCTTTCCCATTCCCATAAGTCACACATGCACACACACGTCTGTGTTGTGGTGGTAGTTCCCATCAGTTGTGAAGGCAGAGGTGCTTGTGTAAGCACTACGACAGGGGTCACCCAACATGGGGCTCAAGGACGTTGTGGTAATGTAATCTTAGCTGTTAATAGGACTCTGAAGGGGGCTTTGATAGCCTAAGAGTGGGAAAGCACTGTAACCTGATAGTGGCTACTTATATACACCACAGGGCCTGCTTACGCACACGCACACACACAAACACAAACACATTCACAGTCTCCTTCTTTATCTTTAGTATCAGTGCTTTACAGTGCTGTTCTCTGAATAACCTTACCATCATCTCATTACAAAACACTTTAGTGAAGCTAAATGCTTTGAGCTTTTAACCTTTCATTCTGATTTGACATTCAGAGGTTACAGAAGTGTGTGTGTGTGTGTGTGTTCATCTAAACAGTGATCACAGTCAGTAGGGATCGATAAAGAGCGGATAAGGGCTCTAATCAATACCCATCAGAGTTCCGCTGATCAAATATTTATCCAGGAAGAGAGAGGAGAATAGACACCCTGTCTGTCTGCCTTTTTGTCCGTCTCTCTGCCTGTTGGTAATTGCCTTCCAGTGTCTGTCTTTCCTCTGTCTTTGTCAGCCTCAGGTCCTGTTCACACAGATATGCAAAAGGAAAAAGGGTTTTAAATGTCATTCATTTTAATAGCAGAATGCTACACATAGCCTTCAGGTGCAGTGGGGATGCACTGCGACTTGGCCATGTTTTTTATTTTGTTGAGCACGAGGTGACAAAAGTTGAAAATGTATCATCTGGGAAAACAGTATGTATTACAGCCTACTTTTTCATTGTTTTTGTTCATAACTTCTATATCTCAGTCTTTATCCCCCATCTCCCCTTCTGCAATGTGGCTTCAGTGCACTTTGCTGCACACGTGCTGTTAAATCAGTACTAAAGTAGTGAAAAGCTCTTTTTTAGAAGGTCACATATTAAGTTTTGCTTGTGTTACTTTTTACTAACTAACAATCCGACATACACATCCTCAGTGATGGGACAGGTGCAAGCACACAGGTGTATAAAGTATGCACAACTCCAAGCACTCTGCAAACTCTTTCCTCCTCGAGCCCTGAACTGCACCAATCACCTTTACATCGAGACTGAAAGGATCAGTATGTTTTCAGAGAACAGATGGAAGGAGTGTATGCTACATTTTCAACAGGAAAGTCTCCCTTCACCTCCTTTCTACATTTTATTAATAAAACTCTCACAGCTAATATTCAGCACTATAGAGCTAAACTGATAAATTGTCCGGGCCAATACATGGAAGGAGATGCTGTTGCTGAATTTGATTTTTGTCATGTGGGTGAATTGATCGTTTATCTGACAAGTATTTAATCACATTGATGAAAAAATCGTAAATTCAATATTGCCATAAAGCAGTCCTGCTCATTGACTTGCAATGGCGTAGTCCACCTAATACAGTATATCGAGGCATATTAAAGGGACAGTTACCTCAGCAAACTTTCTGATGGTTGGCCTTCATATTGCTGTAAATATGATGATTTTATTTTAGTCGTACCTCCTCCCTACTCTAAAAAAAGTACAAAAATGTGTCTTTGAAGCAATAAACGATGTCTAATATTGATCTAAAAAAGCATATGTTCGCCTTCAGTCTATTTAAACTGTATTAACTACTTCCCTGTGTAAAGCTTCATTGCTCTGTTATACAGCGATCCTCAGCACTGTTTCGTCAGGCGGAGACAAACATATTAGCAGCTCCTCCTCAAACAAGATCCATCCAAAACGCACGTGATAACGGCATGTAAAAACATGTTAATTTATTGGCTGTTGGGAGTCTTGTTTCCCCATCTTCTTCTTCTCTCTCACTGGGGGGAAAAAGGATTATTCCAAAATCTAGAGATGGGAATGTTTGGCGAGGTGATTATAGGGCAGCTCTGTTATCCTGATTGCGTTAATGGTGTGTGTTTATCTGTGTTGTTCTGCCCTCTCTTCCACCATCTCCAGCAGGTTTAATGCTGTTTGAGTTGTCAGGTTCAGGGGGTTAATTCGCTGCTTGTGTTTTCTCTCCCATTGAGCTTCTCCTTCCAGCTGTTTCAGCTATTGGCAGGCAGCTCTTAACACTCTTACATCAGCCCTCCCTGGCTCGCTGAACTGTGGAGCTGGCAAAAGTGAACGGCGAGGGGAGGAGGTGCTGCAGGAGAGCAGGAGGTGGTGCCGGTTGACTGAAGCAGCGAGAAAGTGAGGGCTTTTCGCTAAAGAGACCCCCTGTAGCTGCAGTGATAACAGAATGATAGTGTGTGACTCAGAGGCAGAGGAGCTGGGTACCTTGATGCAGTGTGGAGCAGGAGATAAGACGCACACACACACGCGCGCGCTCTGAGACAGAGAAGCAGCGTGTTTGGAGATGTGTGTGTAATTGAAGTGGTTGAGTAGTGCGACAGCAGCAGTGCGGAACATGCAGACTTGGATTGCGAACAAAAGCGGCTGGTGATTTCTGTGTGTTTCTGTGTGTGTGTGTGTTCAAACCGCTGCTTGTAACAGCATTCCATAGAACAGACAAAGCAACAACCAACAGCTCCGCGTACAGTATTTAATTCAGATTTTCCTACTTTTCTGTCACTGCGCTCTCTGTCGTCCCTACCGCTGTTACTGGATGCAAATGAATTGCCTCGATCTTAATGAGGTGAATTTTAAAATATACATACAAGCTGATACATGCTGAGCTGCTATTATTGGCTTATCGCTTGTACTGTATATCATTATCAGTGTATACGGTAAAACATTGCACCACATGAATGTTGCATAGCCTGCAGTTCTATATATATTTGACTGGTATTTTGAGAAGTTTAATATAATGTTTTGTAGTTTGCTTATATGTATTTTATGAGTTTTTAATTAGTTTTTACTCTTCAGAATAATGACATTTAGGTCAAAATTCACTCTTACTGTTACCTCCAACTTCTCCAACCAAGGAAGCTTAAACTATTCTGACAAACAATAACCAATTCTAAAGGGACCTTGTCAAAAAAAGTTTGTTCTTTTTGTTAATATTTTGGATATTGGTCAATATCAGATTTTTTAAAACTCTCAAATATAGATATCGACATTGGGCAGGTTCTATACAGTATGATGTTATCATCTCAAGTGATATTTCTGCCTTCACAGGAACCGTAAATGTTAAAACGCATATTATGAGAAGCTTTTGTATTAATTTGAGGGTTTTATTTATGGAGTGTTGTAATCTAACGCAGTTTCTGGATGATGTGGGTGATTCCTGTCTGTTTCAGTATTTTGTGTCATATATCGCCTCTCTCTGACTCCCCAGCCTTCCTATATACTTGCTCTTTTCTCTGTGTCATCCTCTTTGCCTCGGTGGTTTTAACTGCAGAGCTGTTAAGCCTGGTGGTAACTCCTGTAAAAATCCTCCCATCTGTCGGTTTCCATCTCTCGCTTTCTGTCCCTCTGGAAATCTTTCAATTTCAAGTAGAGGGTTACACCGATCACACCGAGGTTCTGCAGTTGTTTATGGTGGTGGCTTGAATATGTTTCCAGTTGTCACAGGTTGTTGTTGTTGTAGGGAGCAGCACAGGGTTGGACTGTTTGAAATCATCCAAAACTTCAAACATATTTTGTTCATCATTGTAAGCTGTAACAAGTTTCTCAATCTTCTTGACTCCTGGCCAACGGGATGCAACCGTGGTATCACTGGAGATAAAAACCCCTAAAATTCCCACCAATCCGTGCCAAGTTTGACTCAATTATAGCCTTTGAAATGAAACGTGCTGAAATTGAAGCTCACATTTTATTAGTTATTTTTAAGTATGTTCCAAGGCCAGATTATATTATTTTATTGTATTACATTATTCTCTCTGTGGGGGTCATTTTCTATCGTCACTACAAGAAAATTGCATTTCTAGCTGTGAGGGCGCAGTTCTTGGATCCTTTGTAATTCTGCCAATCAGACTAAACTTATTTTCCACACAGCATGTGTGCTGTGTTAAACCACAACAGAAAAATAGATTTCTTTCCATCCTAACTGCAGTTACACACAGGAAGAATCTATGTGCTGCAGTGATTCATGGAGAAAGCACTGAGTTTCTGTCTGTTTTGTATGCTTCATCAAGGTCAGCTTGGGCTTTACAGAACCTGCCAAAAATTGTTGAAGTCTTTGCCTCATCCAGAATGCAAATGAGGCTGCTTGGGTGTTTGCATATCTTAATTTAGACTACAGTAAGCATTTTTGACTAAAGGTTAACATAGATTTGGAAGCCAAGCCTGCAGGCAGCGGAGGTTCAGCTGTTTTGGAGTGATGCAGTATTCACAGGAGGGATCGGGAGCTTGTGCTCCCTGCTTGCACATACATGTGTGTGCGCTTGCGTATATGTGTGTCTGTGTGGTTGTGTGACAGAGAAGAAAAAGCTCATTTATCACAACATGCACTGGAACCTTCCAGGGGTCAGCCCGCTGTCCAAGTCTTCTCTAATGAAGAACCCTGCTCAGCCAATCAGCGCTTACTACCAATGAGGCGGCCCCAACTGCCAGCCAATCAAATACGTGAGGTTCAGTGGAGCGACGGGCAGAATTGATGAGAGGAGTAAGTCCTAGTGAAGGATCACCGTAAGCTGCCTGAGATAACAGTATGCTGGAGCTGAGAAACACTCAGCTCCATGGAAATGCAATAAAGCCTGAACCATATCTCACCGTTGGGCGATGGGTGATAACAGTCCTATAGTGGAGTATGGAAAATAGCCCATTGAAATGCAGTGTGAAATACAGTGCCTACAGAGCTATACATGCAGAGCAATGGAAATTGGATGATGTGTGAATACAAGTGCGCTGCAATATTACCTTTTGGTACCCACTGTTCTCTAACAGGACAGTGACTGAGCAGCTGAGACGATTTGTTAAACCATCACTGTGGAGGTGTACTGTAGGGCCTCTGCTGCCACTGTGAGCAGAATACAGATTATGGTTTGGCTCCATAGTTCACTCTGAGGGCACATGGACCGTCTGTGTTTTTAAAAGCGGTTTGAAAATACAAAATCCTCCTTCAGTAGGGCTTTCATATAGTTTCCAAGTACTTATCCTAAACCAGTTAGAGGAAACAGAATGGTGGTGTTAAGTTTGCTAGAAGGTCTGTTATTTTGCAGTTCTTGGTTTCTTTGCAGCTTTGGTACTTTATGGTGTGTGGTTGTATTCTGGATTTCTGTTCCTATACTTTGGAAATCTTACTACAGCTTTACTCTTCTCTTTACTCGCATGCTGAACGGAAGGTGGTTGAGGTGGGTGATCTTGATATCTGATAGCTTGGAGTTCTTAAGGCTTTGAAAGTGGAGTGTAACAAAATGAAGATAAATCCATTTTCCTTAAATTGCGGTGACTTGGGGTAGGATTTGTTCTGACTGCCAGGTGTGCTTTGACAAGATTGATGATTGTTGTGGGCCTTGACCAACGATTATTGGACCGTTGCGTCTCTTATCTTATCAACCTGCCAAGATGCTGCTGGTCTGGAAAAAGGTGTTGGTCAAGAGAAATAACTTCTCAAGGACTTTGGTGTGTTGACTTGCAGTTAAAGTGTGTCAGGAGAGCAAACTCTGATAACTGTTTCCTCACAGAAACTTGGCCTCGTTTTCCAAGGGCTTTCACAATGAAAAGTTTACAGGCGTTACAAATGAGATCTGGAAGACAAGTCTCTCTGGTCCATTTGTTTTATTTTTGGTAGTCCTGGTTTTATGCTCTATAATAATTCACCAGTTTTAATGATGGCTCTTAAACTTGGCTTGCTGGAATTAGTGTGACCTCATTTCCTGTTGTTTTTTTTTTGGTATTTTTTTTCTTATTTTTGGACGGTGATCAGAACCCCTGTTATTTAAGAACTGGTGAAGTAGTCGTCTGATGAGAAGAAGCCGCTGGACTTTAAATTTTCTAAGCCAGGATGCTACATGCTCAAAGAAAGGCTGTAATGATGGAAAAACAAAACGAGCAGACTGGATTAGTTTGCTAAAATGCGATCCTGTCCATGAAGTCACATTTAATTCTGGAAATGGTCTCTGTGACTTAGAGAAAAAGACAATCATTACAATTTTATATATTGGAGTTTGTCGTTGACTCACATTAGAGACAAATTGTCAAACAACCGTATGTGCCTCTCCTGTGTTGTTACGTTAACAGCTTTTCAGCGGGTCAGTTTTGTAGTGTATGTGTGAGATATTTGTAGAGAGAAAAACGGCCATCGAACACTGATATCGACTGAGTCCAGAGGTGCTGTCGCCTGCTGATAATGTATGAGGTGAGGAGAAGCGTTCATCAACGAGCAGGAAGATTACTCCTCCATCCCGAGGCACCTCTCTCTCTCTCTCTCTCTTTCTTCCTGCCTCTGTCACCTCCCCAAGTGAGGATCCATCACGCTCTCTCCACCCCCACCACCTCCACACATCACAGTGGCTCCTCTTCACCTGTGCTCTCTTTCCGAATGTTTATTGATCCCTCTTTGATCATGGGCTTATAAATTATTGGTGTGATTTAAAAAAAAAAAAAAAAAAAATGTTGGGAGACATTATTTGCTATAATGGCTAATTAATCATTAGACAGAAAATATATCAAAGCAATAATAGTTTTAGGTAATTTATGAGCTTTTCCAATGTGAGGATTTTCAGCTTTTCTCTTTGGTATTTTGCAATTATCTGACATTTTTTAAGACAAAACAGTCCACAATAAATGAAAAGAGCTTCTGTGCACCTGCCATGTCACACACATATTACACATCTCAGTATTTTACTCACATAATATGTTACTCTCAGTGAGACTATACACATGAAAACTGTCTGGGATTTGCTACTTTTCCAGAGCACCAACTCAGTTTTTGTTTTGGTGGATGCAGGAACCTTTTAAAGTCAGTGACAGAAATGTCCAGAAACATGCCTCAACGTCTGTGTGTGAAGTTACTCTAAAGAGAAAAGAGTTGTTTGTGTCCCAGAATGGTGAGAAATGAATCCTTCCCTGTCAGACAGTCAACTGGCCTGTGCACCAGTACACAAACACTCTGCTCTGAGACGGATGAGCATGCAACACTTGGAAGTTTACCACATCAGCACTTCTGTCGTCTCGTCCCCTGAGGGTAACGATCAGCAGATATGTTGGTCCTATCCTTGTGTCTTTTTAAAGAACCACTTCATCAACTGTGACCACATCTTTACTCTTATAGTGTAGCGTGTCTGTAGTGAGCTCCATTGTACTTGTCACTAATCATGGGACTCGTGTAGCTTGTGGGGTGGCTTTGCGCGTCACATATCCTACACAGGATGATGCAATTACGGGCTAAGCAGTAGCAAGAAAACCCCGCTTCAACCCCAAGACCTTGAATCCTCTCTGTCAGACTTTGAAACCAGTAAAGATAAAGGTAGAATTTTAAAGCAGGAAAGCTGAAGTTAGACTTTAAAGCAAAGTTGTTTTTGCTACTGCTTGTCTCGTGACTGTCATCCTCTGTAGGATTTGGATAGAGACTACTGTTGAGTTTTTTTTTAAGTGTAATGTTAATCTATGTGAAGTGGATTACAAGTAGATCAGTCGAAAATTGGTGAAATGGTCCTTAAAACTCAAGTCAAGTCAGGTCAGATTACAACTTTACAACTGATCAGAGGCCTCTCGCTCGCTCTTGCTGTTAGTATGCTGTCATTACCACTAATACCCTTCATCTAATTAAGTAAAAGGAGGCTTTTTTCATAGATATTAAGTCCATAATTAATGCAACACATTTATGCATTTTGAGAAATCTAGAAAATCACCAACTGAAGTAGACATGGATAAGAGAGAGTGAACGACCAAGAAAAAGAATAAATTATAGCACTTCAAAAATTTTATAATTACACCTGGACCACACTCAACGTGAGTGATGACATCTGAGTGTCTAAGTGTCTCTGTGGGTAGAGTTTTCCTGTGAAGTGCCGTTAGAAGAGCGATATAAGCTAAATATTTCCTGGCAGGGAATGGTAACTTCCCGGAGTCTCTGCTGGTTACCTGGCAACCTGGTCCCAGCCAAGAAATAGTGCAGCACATAACCACCGTAAAACTCAAGATATAACACCCTTCACAGGTTCTGCTAGGTGGATTTTGTTACTGTTGGACACAGACGGGCTCGCCGTTTCTCCCTGTTTGTTGTCTTTGTGCTAATTTAAACTAACCGGCTGCTCGTGTTAGCTTCATATTTACCATACAGACGTGTTCATTTTATTTATTTATTTATTTATAAATGGTATCAATCTTCTCATCCAACTCTTGGTAAGATGCGAATAAGCGAATATTTCCTTTGAATGATCCAGTTGAGACCAACGAACTGTTTTTATATTAGTTTGCTTAACTTGCTAAACATCTTTTGTCGTGTCATATTACCAAACATTCGTATTTTGAGATCCCAAAACTACTTGCTATAGTAAACGATGAGATGAGGTTGCAGACTCTTTAGTAGCCAATGAACACTGACTTTGCTTCATAGGGAGGGAAAATAAAAGAAATCTGTCATGCTACTGACTTCCAGCTCCCTCCAGACACACTGTGTACAACCTCTTTTTAATCCATGCCTCAAAGCAATTATATTGTCTTTTCCACCTCGTTTTTCTCTGCAGAAATGGAAACACAAACCACAAATGCTGCAAGCTTTCAGTTGGCATATTATTCATGTTGGCTTTTGTATCAGAATATTGTGGAAAAAACACATTTTAATTAGCGAAGGTATACAACAAAACTGCCAAGCACCACAAAACTGTGGTGTTAAGAGGTGAGTTTGTCTGAGAGCCTGAGACAAATAAGTGTACACTGCTAATTCTTGAGAGATTCTTACTTTGGGTAAGAATTATACGATATGATCAAGATTTTCCAGTAAGGAGTTAGATCAGTGATGGAGGGTTGAGAGTCTGAAAGGTTTCCTCTCCAAACAAACACAAAAGCAGCTGATTTCTCCTTCAGCCAGTGAGAAGGAGCTAATCAGTGAAATCAGCTGATACAGATGTGGAGGGAGTAAAAAGCTCTCAGCCCTCGCTGCCATATATCTGCTATCCCGAGAAAGACATACAAGTAGGCTTTCTGCATTCATTTGGCTCACACACACACACACACACACACACACACACACACACGTGCACACACACACTATTACTTATATGGGAACAATGTGTATGTGACAAGTCAGACTATTTATTTTATACCCATAGAGCCATAATTCTCTTTTTAGCGATTTGTCTCAGTCTGACAATGTAAAACCAGCAAATCTGAATATTAATGAGCATTTTGAAATTCCATATATCCACTACAGCGGCAAAGATAAATGAATAAACGGATATGTAAATAAGTGGAGGTGAGCCAAATAGAGTCTGGGAAGGAAGAGGCATGAATAGTGAATGTTCCAAATTGATTTCCACTTCCCTGTGCTTTAAGTCATTTACTCAGCTCAGGGAATAACTTGTGAACCCTAAAAAAATTGGTGTGTGTGTCTTAAGGTGCATACTTATGTGTATGTCTTCTATAAAACATATGGGGGGATATTAACTAGGGATTTGTGTTTCTCCTTATTTACTAAAAGGCTTCACGGAGGTTTTGAGCCGGTAAAATGGAAGAAAAGCGTCACGGCTGAAAATGGCGTGTTTGGGCTCATGCACTATGTATTTTAAGGCGTTTCTGTTTAGCAGCGCAAAATATGAGAAAAGGGACTTCAGTGATGCTTCTGATCAGCAACACAAGACAAAAGAGCAGGAATGCAACAGTCTGTTATTTTTTACACAACTACACCTTTTTTGTTTCCCTCAGGTCCCTCCTGCCTGTTTTCCTGACTTTTAATGTTTCACATTAGCTCCAGAGCAGTGTGATATGTTTGAGGCAGCCAGTTATTGTTATTAGACAGTTACATTATCTGTTTACAAAAACAGTCTGGCCTAAGGAGTTTAAAAGTTTTACCAAAAACCTCCCTGTGATTTTCCCATTCAGTCACTGAAGTGTGAACTAATGTTTCCTCACATACAGCCTCCTTCTTGCAGGATGAATACACACTTGCAGTTCCAAAAGTATGTTCTCTTAAACCAATATTCCAAGTTCAGCAGCAGAAAACACTTTTGTTTGCACTCCTTCCTCTGCAGACATACAAATGTCAAAACAATGTCTGGCATCAGCTTTTACGTAGTGGCACTTTATGCAAACCAGATGAACTGCGGCTGGGCTCATTTACATTTGTAGCCTTACTAAATACCCCACAAAATTAAAGAATTGCAGTGATGTGATGAAAGGTTTGTGCCTCTGACAGTAATTTGCGACAGGCTTGCTAAATATCCCCCATAGTGTCCAGAACCAGTCCTGAATGGAACCCATGCTTGTTTGTGAAATTTTGATGTTGCTTGTTTATTCCCGAAACTGAAGCTTGGACCTCCTTATTGTTGGGTAGCGTGTGTCGATGTACATGTGTAATGTATACACTGTGGTGGACTGATGCAAGCACTCCAAACTCTAGTAATAAGCTTTACAAAAGACAGTAGTGATACAGCAAAATGTAATCATTTTGCAAATATTCATTTATTCAAAGAAGACATCTAACATGACCAAACATTTCCTGCAGCACGGTATAAAAATGCAGTGTTTTTGATGATGAAGCATCTTTTTTTCTAGCTCACTGCAAGCTAGAAAAAAAAATTTGCGATGTTTTGCTTTTTTCTTCATATACGTCTGTATTCTGCTACCTTTTTGCAACACTTGAAGCTTGTGAGGAGGTGGTGAACATTGAAAGCAACAATTGGTTTTCATTTTTTCACTCTGACTCTGGAACAGCTCCATTTTGGACAATTCAAGTCATATTTCTTTAACCTGTCTCCCATCCTTTGTATTCATCTCCTCTTTGATTTACCCCCATTCCAGCTCATTTTATGATTGAAGAAGCCCTAACAGATGAACTCAATAAAGAATCATAGCTTTCATCTTGAATCTTAATCTCTGATCCAGCTGCTCAGGAGGTTTTTTACGTGAGAGCAGGTGGTCTTAATATTGTCTTTCTGCATACCTGATGCAGATGTGCACCATGAAGCATTGGTTGTCTTACCTTGCAACTTAATATAGAAACTGAGACACCAGGCACTGTTTTCCTCACAGTGATGAAAGCAGTTAGTAGGTAGCGGTTTGTACAAGGGAAGAAAAAAGAGGAAGACATTATGTGAATAAATATAGGCTTACATAAAAAACAGAGGAGAGGTTACATTCTTGTTTTTCAACCTCTGCCAATAAAGTTTTGTTTTAATGAATTACTCAGTTTATCAGCATGATGACAGAATCCATGACTGTCCCTGGTCAATAAACACTAGATTATGTTTTGGTGGTTATCAGGAACTGGGAATTCTGCCAGTACATAATAATGTTTTAGATATCACAATGAAACTAACAAAGGAAGAGAATTAATTCCAATTCTTAAGGGATATTTTTCATGGCCGAGGAATTAAGTGGGTGGAACAGAAAGCAAACATGTGTGCTCTTGGAGTTCCTCCTGGTTACATCTGTTGTTTTTTCTTTCCTCTCACACATTTCTTCCTTTTCATTCAGAAGAAATTTTTCTCGTGTCCCACTGTAGGCAGGCAGATGTGTTACCGTGGACCACTTACTGTGCTGCCTTCTGGTAATTAGGGGTTAGGGGCTGTGAGTGTGATGTAAAGAAGTAGCATCCAGCAGTGGGTGAACACCATGCAGATGACTGACGAGGTGTGTGCTTTTGATGTGACTTGTAGCATTCGCCTCTCTCTCTCCGTCTCTGCATTTTCTCTGGCTGTTCGCTGTGAGCCAGTTATAGGGTGAATAAATGCTAATGAATGGAAATTCTCCGTGGTGTGTGTGTGTTGCAGTGCTGAGAGAGAGAGAGAGAGAGAGAGTACAGATCTGGCTGTTAATAAAGCAGCACAGAGCACATCTGTCTCCATTTTCATTTATTTGTGCTTTCATTTATTTCTCCTTGTTTTTTTTATCTGTTTTGCATGAACGGATGCTGCCAGAAAATACAAAGCTAACTTTGATTACATTTCTTAAACATGAACTCTTGGTGAGTACCTACATGTGTGCACACTTTAACAAGTGATGCCTGTACGAATATGCAAATCTTCTGCAGAACGCTACTTTTTAAAATTCCCCCACCACAGCCAGTTAACTGTTGCAGTGATGTTTTCTTTTCCATAACAGCGCATTACTTAAAATCAACAAAAATTTTTTTCTTTTGGTCTTATAGAACGAGCAGCTCAATTATCTGTGGATGTATTCTATACGCTTCCAACAGGGAGGAGACTCCAGGGCAAACCCAGAACATACATCAGGTCTGAGGACCCCTTGGGATATCAGGGCTCCTTTGCTGGCTGCCACTGAGACCTAAACCCAGATAAGTGGGAGAAAATTGGTGCTTGGATGGGTGATACTCGCAGTCGAGTACAGTTAAGCAAGTTAATTAGAGCAGAGACCTACTGGAATGTTCAGATTGCCTCATCTGTTTTTCTTGCTTGTGGACACAATGTGTTGTCCTCCATATCAACCAGTTCAGCATGCAAATCATCACATTTTTCTCAAAACAGTAAGTTTCAAAAGCCAAAAGACTCAACACCTGCTGTAATAATTTTTGATGCAATGCACCACATTATCAAAATGCCTGCAGATGGTGGATTTGTGCCATAGAGAGTCTTTCTACTGCCTTTTCAGCTCTGGTAAGTGTGTCAGTGTTTTTTCAGAGTACAGGAACTTTCAAACTCCCTACTACCAGTTTTACCTCCAAAAAAATCTAATGCACATCATTGATTTTATTGGTCAAGGAAATATTTCAGTTTTTGACTATGAAGGCACCTGATTTAGAAATGTTTCAGCTGCCTTTAGTTTTTCTTTCAATCACTGCAATAAATCTGTCATTTCACTGCTGGATTCACCTTCTCTCTCCTTCACTTTTTACCCTCTTCCACCACCTTCCTATTTTCCTCTTTTGCTCATTTTCCTTCTTATTTCTTATGCTCTTATTATTTCCTCGCTGTTGTTTTTCTGTCGCCTCTCTTTCGCCTGAGGCCATTCGGGTTTCTGAAGGGGTTTCCCTCTCTCATTGATTTCCTGCAAGTGAGATACTCCAGGCCCCTCACCCCACTGTGCTGATTTAGTCAGACTATAATAGTATAATGTTTTCAAAATGTACCCCCCTCACACTCACACACACAGCCCTCCCGGTTGTTTTGGCTCATGTTGTGAGCCCCTCGTGGTGTGCTGGCTGGAGAAGAGTTGGACACCTGGCTGAGGAATAAACATTGTTATGAAGCAGCCGTGCTCTGGCTCCACTGAAACACAGCATGGGGCTTCACACACATGAACACACACATATGCTGAGATTTTTTTTACTGCGTTTTGAGAACATTTTAGTAGACTACACTTATTCCCTTAACTTTTTAGGTGTGTTCACACATGCTGCTACAAATACAAAGAGGCAGCAGGTTGTCAGTCATTTTAAATGGAAATCTGCAACATGAGGATGCTTCCAGCCTCGGAGGTGCGAAGGTGCAAAGTGGCAACAAGTGGCGTGACACTGTGGAGAATGAGGAACAAGCATACAAATGCCCTGTAGCGGACAGGGCTGTAAGACTTTTCAGAGGACAAATATGTGCTGAATATGTGAACAAGCACAAATACGCTCAAAAACTACAGATTGATAGAGTGGCAAGAGGCAGCCTGCCTCTTAGTATCCATATATCTGAATGCAGAGTTAGTCATACACATACATTACCTCACATCTTCCAAGTCTACCTATGAAAGATGTCCGAAAGAACCGACTGGCCTTCTTGGTGTCTAGTTGGAAATTCATCTGTGAACTCTGTTGAGGGATTTTTAGGGATTTAGGGGCATTTTTAGACACTATAACATAGGCAAGGAGTGTATCCTTAACATATAAATACACAAATAAATATGCTTTTCAGGCTTGCATAATTTAAAAAAAAATATAACCCTGTTTGTGGTTGATATGTGCAGGTTAATATGCGTCATCTGACCTGGCTTCACAGCCCTCCTCCAGTTCTGGCTTGAATGCATGTCGGATGCTGTACGGCTCTGGTGAACGCTTTCTGTCAGGCAGTGTAATTTAATATAATGTTAAACATTTAAACCACTGTGTTGTTGCTGAGGAATCTTTGTGGAGTGTGCGTTGTGTAGATCCCATTCATGTTTTCTCCCTCTGATGAAGTTTTTGATCCTGCACTCGTGAAAGTTCGTACGCACCTTCCTCCGTTCTGAATTGGTGTGTTCACCTGTGAAGTGTTTCTGCCTTTGTGTGTGTCAATGAGACAGGCCACACTGGAGCCATTGTTTGCACACCTGAGAGGAGTCCTTCAACAGTGTCTATTCATCCTCAGCAATCACTGACTTGATAAAGCAGAGGACTTGTGTCTCCTGTCGGCAGAGAAGCGCTCGGCTTTATTCCGAGTCCGAAAATACACCAGAAAGCTCAGAAAATGAAACAGTCACACTTGTGAATACACAATGGACTGGCTGTGTAAACTCCAGGCACACATTTCCCTCTTCCCTCCCCACTTCTTCTTTCTTCTCGTCTCTTTATGTCATCTTTCCTCCCCCCTGGGTAACTGTGGCGACCCAGACAGTGCAACCTCTGCAGAAATATCAACGTAGTGTTAATGTCATCTCACTCAGATTCTCCAGAGAGCCGGCAAAAGGAGAAGCAAAGGGAAGGTGGATAGAGCTGAAGGCAGATCTAGACGTTGATAGTGTTGGTTGGAGAAATGACTAAAAGGAACCAGCACACAGCATTTTAACCCTCATCTCTTGAAACTGTATTTTATTTGTTTTCATCTTTCATTTTGTATTCATTTGTCGCTCTGTAAGCTACTTCACAGTTTTCCACTGCTTATGGCATTTCTGGAAGATCTTGGATGTGAGTTAGGTTGGTGACAGGAAAGTCAGCCCTCGAAAGTGTGTCGCCTCCCCCGTGTGCATGTGGCGTCCTCCTGTGCTTATATCCCAATTTCTCCTACTTTTACAGTTTTACTGTTATAATTTGAGTAACTCACTTAAATCTTTGTGTCCTCTTCCTGTTCAGCCATCATAAATCAGATGACAGAAGGCTCTGGGTTGATCAAAACGCAGTTGTGCTCATTTCCTTTGACCGTTACTTTGCACTTACAGCAACATGCTTCATTTATAATTTGTAATATCTCCATAAAGAGACACTGAATTTTAACATCAAACAAAGCAAAGACAGTAAAGGACAGTTTGTGGTCAAAAAATTGCAAACACAACATTAGATATCTTATGCATCACTAACTCTCAGGTCTGTATCAATAAAATATCACTTTTATTAGGATTATTAATATTAATATATCATTATTATGTCATATGCATTTATATTGTTTCATTTTTCTCTAGTTGAAGAACACCTGACTTCATTTCATGACACCACAAAATGAAGTCCGTTATGAAACAAACCCAGTTTATGCCCTTATTTAAGGATTTATCTAAGATGGCGGTTTGTTTTTTAGCCTTTTGGTTTCCTTTTTGGAAACCAGACTGTTTACCCCTGCAGATTCCTTCTGAACTGGAAAAACAACATCAACAAAACAGGAAGCAGAGAAACTATTTAGGCCACCGAAACACTCAGACTTGGTGAAAGTCAAAAAAAAAAAAAAAAGTCAGGGGAAGCCTTGCAGTTTGTGAAAACTTCTTGTTTCATAAAGAACACTTAATAATTCATTTTACTTGACCAAGTTAGAAGTGAAAATATAAGAAGAGGAGAAGAAGGAGGCAATGTTTGAGAGAGCTTTCCACAGTGTTGCAGTTCTTTTCAACTCTTATCTCCTTCCCCTTTTTAATTTCTATGTATATTTTCTCAGTCCCCTGCAGCTCCAGGCCTCATTCAAACCTTAGCTTGGTTTCCTCTTACTGTGCCGCAGCCACTAGCCAGAGGTTTTCTCCTGTTAACCTCTATTGATCGCTGTGCTGGAGATGTGCTGTTTACTGCACAATCTCCTCCACACCTCTGGGATAACAAGACTGTTATACTCATTCCAAATATTAGACTGACTTCTGCATCCCCGCACGCTCAGGTAATCAGACGAGGTGAGTTAGGGTAAATACAATCAATATTCTGCACACAAACTGCAGGCACGTACTGCATCTAGGCAATCTTTAGTGAGAGACCAAGAGAGCAAAATGAATTTCCTTTCTTTGTCTTCCTCTCCTGCTTTGCATACAAACACTCCCTTCTGTCTGTACGTCTCATTATTATCCTCTCCTTAATTGCTCATGTCAGATGTTTGTGTAGCTGTAGGCGGTTTTGTGTATGAACCTGATGATGGTGGTTAATAGGAATCACCTTTAATCAAGGCTGTGCCCTGTGTAAGGAAGACTTTATAGGGGCCTTAAAATTATGGTTGAATGGGAAAATACATTTTTCTGATATTTTAGCATCTTAAAAAATCTTTAAAATGTTTGTACTGAAATCTTTAGTTGATTAATTAATAAACTGGGCAACAGGATATTAATTGGCAACAATTTTGATGATTGATTAATTGTTTAAACTATTTGCTGCTTTTCTCTCATCATAGTAGATTGAATATCTTTGGACTGTTGGTCGAACAGTACAGACGTCATACATTTGAAGACGTCACCTTGGGTTGTGGGAACATGTGACAGTTTTCCACCATTTTTCACTTGACATTTTATGGGTTAAATAATTAATTAATTTCCAAAAAACATATGTAAGTTGATGATGGAAGTAATCATTAGTTGTAGCCCTGAATTTGGCCATTATCATCTCACAGAAAAAAACATTTTACCTAGAATTTGAGAGAACTTAAGAACCTCTAAAATATAATTTGAACCACCACTCAACACTAAAACTCAGCCCTAAAACAGTGAAAGCAGACTAATGACCTTAGCTGGACAACACTAACCTGCCAATAGCCAATATTTTAACTAAAGTCCAGTATTGGCCCCATTTATTGGAAAACCAACTTATCTTTTTAACCCTAGTTTAGATATCTGATCTGTGCACATTGATTGCTCTACTACTCGTCTCAGTCCAACGAGCACACAATCATCCTGTTTAGCAGATAACTGTCTGTCTTAATTCAGCATCACTGCCACCTGTATCGTTCTGTGAAGATGAAGGTAGAGTGTGACACCTGTGCCGCCCGAGCAAAGGGACAGTGAAGAAGGGTTGAGGGCAGAGGATTTAGAAGATAGAGGGTTAGGTGCTGGAAATAGAAGAATAAGAAAGAGATGGGGCTGAACATTCAGGTGTTTTTATGTTAAAAATCTGATTTGTTAAAGAACGATTTTACAACTGTAAGAGCTGTGAGAACTGCAAGAGGTGTTATTAACAGTGTATTCTTAAAGGGAAGCTTTGGTATTTTTCTACCTGGGCTCTGTTTTCCCATCTTTTTGTGTCTAAATGACTAATGAGTACAACAATTTTTGTAATTGGTCCAGTATTGAGTGAGAGCGCTTCAGCCAGCAGCCGTGAAACTGAAATCTTGCGAGAGTTAAGTTGTTGCAGGAAGTTAAGTAATCACCTAAATATTCAGCCCTGACTTTGAAAATCTCTTAAATAACACTAAGCTACACTTTCTGTACTCAAACACAACAAACTCTTCCCGGTACTCCTCTCTCCAACTCTCACTCATGTTTCCACCGTTGTCCTCCGGCAACAACTCAACTCTCATGAGATTTCAGAGCGAGACTTCTCCTTGAGCGAGACTTGGTTAGACACAATAACAAACAGACGGGATCGAGCAAAAGGTAAAGACAAACGTTTTATTTCTCTGTATGGTCCTTTCCATAATGTTGTCAGACACTTACAATAACAATCTGAGCCTGTCAGTGGCAAAAATATACACTCGGTGGACGTACATTGAAGGGGCACTATTGCCCTGTTGGATTTCATTGCAGCCTGTTTTGCGGCTGCCGGCTGCCGGCTGCAGCGCTCTCGCTCAACACTGGACCAATTTCAGAAATAGTTGTCCCCATTAGTCACTTAGACACAAAAAGATGTGAAAATAGGGTCCAGGTTGAAAAATCCCGGAGTTTCCCTTTAACAAGTGTAAAGAAGTGAAGATTTCAGCTGGTAAGTGAAACGACAGCTGTCACAGATTCAGCTTGTGTAATAGCTAATTAACGTCAGCTCCATGACTGCTGTCTAGTTAGTGTGCTCTCTGGTGCCAGTGTTGTACACAGTCGGCCATAAATGGCATTCTTGAGAAATGCAACTCTGTATTCTAATGATGTTTGAAAAGATAAATAGGGGTCTGTGTCTCTCTGCTGGAGACTTTTGCTTTGTTAAAGATAGCTGATGCCATCGCTTCATTTTCACTTAGGTAGTTAGCATTTAAATGTTTCTGGCAGATAGTGAACAGTAGTCTGAGTTTCCAATTAAAATTTTACACACATCATATCACAGTTTTCTGTTTATCACTTTACAAGCTCTGCATCAGAAGATTCGGATTCGTTGGTTGTGAAGTAGCTTGTCCTAAAGTTAGCTCCTTCCTACAGTGTAGAACTGTCAAACTTTTAATTTAGGAGTCAGATATTGTTAAGCTGCATTTCAAATAGTCAGACATGAATTAATAGCAGTTTGTCATCAATTACTTCCTTGTAAAAATCAAAAATGATCAGCTGAAGAGAACATACATGCATGTTTGATGAACACTCGTGGTAAGCTCAACCAATAACTGACCGTCCAATAAAAACTACTATAGGGGGAGATAATTACTGAATGTAGATATATTAAATGGCTATTTCAGAAAAATTAAGATCACATTTAGTATCAAAACGAGGTTTTATTTCATAGGTCTTTAAATGGCACTCACAGAATTGGTTAGAACAATCTCTACAAAATATTTTCATCACATCATTCAGTCCTAAACGTCTGGATATGTGTTTGCTTGTAGCGGGAGCTTCTGTGAACCCTGAGGAGCTCTTTCCTTTCTCTCTCTGTCTTCCTTTCTCTTTTTCCTTTTTTTTTTTCTCTCTTCCCACCTGTGAAGGTTTTTCTCCAACATCCTCTCACTCCTCCACTCAGCCGTAGTCATATGCTAGATGCCTGGAGCTGAACAGGTTTATCCAATAACTGGAAATTTTCCATGATTTGAAATTCATAAGCCACAACCCTACTTTATGTTAGTCTGTGCACATTTTCTTCTCATATGATGTTTGTGCATGACGGTTAAGTGTTTTCTTATTTGATTTGAATATATGTCGACCATTGGAAGGAAGATTTCAGGCCACAAGTAAGATGCTCTGTCCTTGTATTGTTGTCTCAGAAAACCAAACTTGGGAAAGAAATGCCAAAGAGAGAGAAACAATTGTGGAGGCTGCAGTTTCTAGTCTGATTTCTATACAGCCATTCGATGAAAAAGTGCCTCCTTATTTGTTTTCTATGCAGCTGCCCTATGGGAAAGTGATGCCATCCGTTTTCAGCAGAAGCCTTTGTAAGAAAAAGCGGTGCCATGCTTGATCCTGCAGAGCTGTTGATCCTGCAGGTGGAGGGAGTTCTTTCTGATGATGGATGCAAAAGCACTCTACTGGCTGTGACTTGGAGGGACAACCATTGCTGATTGGAGTCTCTTCTGTACCTCTTTTTTGATTTTTTTTTTTCCTCTCTTTTTTCCCTCCTCCCTTAGTTGCACCTGAAAACCAAAGCTGTGCTGGCAGAGCTTGTGTGGGTTTAGCATCTGCTGGATTACTCTTTCCTGACCCAGACTGTAAAAATGATTGACGCCAGGCGCTGTCACTGTCTCTGCTCTCTTTCTGTCAGGATATCGACTGATTGGTGGGAGATAGCGGATGAGACTAATAAAATATTAAAACGCAGAGGCCGGCATCTGTGTTAGGCCGTATAACATGGTGACATGAGCTATTGAACCCAGGCTTTTATCACCGCTATGGAAAAACGCACAGAGTTACAGCATTGATTTGGAGTTTCTTTTTACTGCGTATTTTTATGACAGACACTCTTAGGCACTTTTAGCAAAATCCTTTTCGAACCTCGTGATGTTACCGACTTTTAAACAGCGAAGCTGCTGTAGGAAACTGGATCTGCTGCTCAGAAACACTTTCAGTAGCACTGTGTTTGTGTGTGTGTGTGTGTGTTTGTGTGTTTGTGTGTGTTGGAGTGAGTGAATGAATGGAGCAGCTTCAGGACTCCAGCCAACAATGAGCCCAGCATCCTGGAAACCTCATCCTCTTTATGAATAATAAAACAAGCATCGTAAAAAACCTCAGCCCTCACTCACGTTCTGCCAGCCTGCCAGCCTGGCTGGCTGGCTGCACTGGCTGCTGCTCCATTATTTATTTATTATATGATCTCTTTATGTGTGTCTGTTGTTTGACAGAGGGCAGGTGATGTCACTGTCCTGCTTATCAAGGCCATGTCTTTGTGTCATGCTGGAATGCCGAGGTGCAGCCTCCGGGGGTCTTGAGGAATTAAATCATTAGTTTCCTTTTTTTTTTTTCCTTTTTCAATTCTCTTCTCAGACTGTCCATCTGCACACTTAATGAGGTTCTGCAGGTGCATGGGAAACTCCTCATATCTGTGGGTTTAAGATAGAGTAAGAATAAGGCAGAGGAGGCAGAGGAGCCGTATTTGTTTTCTGTTGTTTTTCTCACATTGCCACTTAGCATGCATTAAGCCAAACCTGGCAGTCTTAATTTTGTACCTGTATTTCCTCACACACACACACACACACACACACACACAGATTTTGTGTTTACCAAAATATCCCATAGATTCTCTCATTATGATAGATCAGCACGTAGTACGGGACTGTGGTTCAGGCTTCCCAGCACTGAGAAAAGGAGACAGAGAGCGATTAAAATGGATACCAGTCACCTTATACGGCTGACCTGACCTTTGAGAGCAGAGATGAAGGCGTTGGAGAATAATGGAGGGTGGGTTTAAAGAGGAGAGGAGAAGATGACCCTCTTTGCTCTCATGCAGGTTGCAGCAGGGTTTTGATAAAGAGTGAGGCTAATGCAGAGAGATGATAAAATGTCAGACTTACTGTGTGAATGTCAGACTGCCTGGGCAGGTCATCCGCCATAAAACGGTGATAAAAAACATTAAATTGCTATATATATTGCATCTCTGACCTCCATATGTTGTTGGGATAATTGATATAATATGGAATATGGTGATGTTATATCCAGATAAGTTCAGTAGTTGTGGTGGAGTTCAAGTTCAAGATCCAGTCTGTCCAGTTCCTCCTGCACTAAAGCTCTTGTCTCCGCTTTCTACTGTTGTGTTGTGGACGGCTTCAGACAGACGTGTTTTCTGTTTCTTTTTACTTGCCAGGATGATGTAATATGTGGGAGGATTCACATTCTCCCAGGAGCTCCAACCAGCCAACGGGAGTCTCTAATGTTGTCTCTTGACGACGACATGACCGCTCACCGGCTTCCCAGCCGCAAAAAGGCTAATTGTGTTCACTGGAACGCACAAGCCAGTGTAGCTATTCAGAAACAAATCCAATGTCTTAGTTTGACAGAATGTGCAGGTTTTGATGTCATTCCCTCAGAATCAAAGAGCAGGTTCTACTACCTACAGCTGCCATTTAACATCCTCTCTATATACTGTACAACCCATAGCTGAAAGCAACAATTTAATGCCAGTGGTCCAAGGGCAGTTGTGTTCCTGAAAATGTAGGAAATCTTCTTAAAAAGTTGACATGAACAAGGCAGGTTATGGAAAAGTTCACCAGAAAAAAGCAAACATAATTTCAACCCTCAATACTTTTTAACATTACAGATGGTATATGATCTAAAGTGTAAGAGGAAGGAGTTTTCCTCTTATATTTGTGAGTGTATGTGTGCAGGCCAGCCAAGTGATCGCTTTACTGTAATCACCCATGATGCATTTATCTGAGTTTCTGCAGGAATTGTGTATTTCTGATGCAGAAAGATTATCCTGCAGGATTTTCACTCTGTTTCTGTTTCTCAGTCTGTTAATGTGAGTTCAGACCGACTTTAGTTCTGCGTGAAAAAAAGCAGCCCTCTCATTCATTTGAGAGCTCTGGCAAAAAGGCAGAACCTGGTTCAACTTTTACTGCAACGCAACGCAATGTCATCCGGCATTGGCCAACCACATAGACGCAGGCACACATTCCTGCTGGATTACTTTGTAATGTGAACACCATGTTTCTGCTGTTTACCTCATGATTGTTGCAACGAAAAATAGTTGATGCCGTGATAACTTTCCAGAGTTGTAAAATCCTGTCTGCGAGCATTACAAATCGCTGCGCTGTGTTTTGGCATTGGATAAATCTTTAAACGCATTCATCTGTTAGTCCAACTGGACTTCCCGGATTGTATTTCATTGCCTCACCTAAAACAACATGCCCCCACCAACGCAGCCCCTTGCATCGTTTTAACGCAGGGCCTGAATGCAGCCTTAGATGTGTCTGTCTCTCTTTCCCCTTCATTTGACAGCCTATTCTCTTGTCACGTTAATTGTTGGTTTTCATCACTGACAAGAAGACACGTTTCATCTCCAGCTGTGCTCAGTGCACTCAGTGTTGAGATATATGCGTGGGCTGTTGTCAGTCTGTGCATGTGTGTCTGCGTCTGTCTCTTTCTCAGGATGTGCTGTTAAAGCTCTCCTCAGGGCTTCATTGTGTGTGACCCATCTTGATGTCAAAGTGTGTCCCCTGTATTTTGTTCTTGTTTCGTGCCCTTGAGCACTCTCTGGGTGTGTGTGTGTGTGAGAGGTGGGTGGCTGTTGGTGGGGGGTCTTAGAGCAGGTGGTACACCTTAGGGTATGGCACTGCATGTCTGCAATAATTTGGGAGTGAGACTCACGCTGCCCGCAATACATTATTGTTCATTCATTTGGTTTCAGTTTCTTGTACATGCTGGAGCGGAGAAGATGGAAAACACTCTCGAACCTCATGACAAAAACTGAAAAAGAAGACATGCGCAGTGAGAATAACTGCCATCCAGTACAGTTACTTTAAATTGGAAGTGGCTTACAAGCACCAACTGCCCGGAGACACACTGGGGTATTTTCATTCTCTGAGTTAACAAGCAAAATGAGAAAAGGGCCTGAATGGCCAGGCACAGCTAATCTCTGTCGTAAATAGTCTCCATAAACAGCATCTCCAGCCTCTGCTGTCCTGACTTTCACTCCACACATTTTCTGCCCTCCATCCCTTCTCATGTTTTTCAGTTTAGTTCCGATCTCGTCTTCCAAGATCAGCTACAATGTAGTGAACGCATGTGTCAATACTGCATCAGCTGCGTTGGCAAGGAGTCATAAACTATTCTAGCAAAACTCGCCTGCACGCTGATTTGATGCTCCGAACAATATGTATCACAGTGTTTCGACATTCTAGTTTTTGTCCACGGGAGAGAAAATTCTTCTCACAGCACGGCCAGCATTAAAACAATAAAAACACAATAAAACTATGTAAGACATCAAATCAATACACATACATTAAAGAGTGATAAAAGAATGTAACACATCAACATAAAGATAAGATAAAGCTCTAAACTGAAACTGTATTTCTAACTAAAGTTGAAGAGATTCGCTTAGATGGTTTTTGCTTTCTTTCTTTAATTGTTAGCTAAACATATCTGCAGAGAATGCTGCTGCTCACCAATGATTATTTTTGCCTTTCTTACACATCTCTCAAAGACGCTCTTCACAAGAGCCCAACGATGCGCTTATTCCCAGCAGAAATCACTCTGCTTCTGGCTTTCTTTATCTCCCATCCGTCATCCATCACAAGGAAAGGGCTGTCAGGGCCTCCCAGTCCACCGCTCCCTCGCCTCCTTTCCCTCCCCCTCTCTGTAACTCCCTAGCACTCCTACTACCCCATTTCTATGCAAGGGAGCCCTCATTAATGGTGACAGGTGAACATCCCCCAGAGGGACGGCACCAGTCAGGCCAGAGGGGTGGATGAGGATTTCGATGGAGGTGATGGGAAGATGAACACGGGGAGGATCTGCTCTGCATGATCCTGTATCAGGTGCAAAATAAACTGTCCCTGGTGGGGGGCCATTATGGGACTCCGATGGTTTAGGAAGCAGGAGGGGCTAGGATGAACAGAAGATAAGATGGGATGGGGGAGGGCACTGACAGCCTTAAGGAACAGCAGTTAGTGTTTGTGTGTTTGATATAACACACACTCTCACTTAGAATACATCCATAGTAATCCAGCTAAATATGGAAAAATGATGTGTGTCCATGTGAGATGTTTAAAGGTTGTTTCAAAAAAATTGAGTGAGCAGACACTTGGCTGTTATGTCCCCTCCTGCTCTCCATGATAACCTATACTGCTTTGTAATGCACCCAAACTCCTACTTTAGTCATTCTGATTTACATATTCTTCTGTTTCTGTTGTCAGGCGACTGAATGAGTATAAATCAATGTTTTGATCACCACTTATAGATGATCAGATCACTATTTTACTATCACAAACTGTCCAACAAAATAAACATGAATACAGGTGAATGACGACACCTGTATTCTGTAATCAGCTATATTAAACTTGGAAATTAGTAATCACATAGAAAACCAGGAGTTCAGGAGGTCTTCTTAAAAATACTCTTGCATAGCCCCCGACCCTGTTTCAGCAGGCTTACATCATTGTTTTTGAAAAGCTCGGTTTTCCACACTTAAAAAGCTCTCAGCTTCAAATGCTTTTGTAAAAAGGTTTTTAATGCGAGAAAAAAAATGCTGGCTTACCCGAAACTCTTAGAATTAGGGGTGTTACAGATGTGTTCATTTGTTCAGTGTATACCGTCTTCGACCTTTGTTACGAGCGCCGCTGTCCTCAGCTGTCCTGCCAGAAGCCCAGATATACTGGGGTGCTGAAAAGAAGCTGTCTGTTTCATGAGATGGATGAGGGACAGATGTCCGAAGTGCTTCAAAATGCTGGCAGCGTGGAATTCCCTGTGGTGTCGATGGAAGGCCAAAACTGAGAGGAAAAGATGAGTTTTAAAATTAAGCGGCTCAGTGTTGACATGGTCTCAGACACACACATCGCAGGTTTGTGCTACTGATAAAGCACCTTAGCACAAATCCTCCGTCACTGAACATGAACAGAATAAAACCATAAGAACCAGAACTCATGTAGAAAGCTGGAGGTATCGCTGAACCCAAGCGAACACCCAGTACATGCATGCTCACGTGCACCATCACACATGGATGCAGTGCTGATCAGATCTTTGGCTCAGTGTCTTGCTGTGATTCCGCTGCAGGGCGAGTGTGAGCAGATCAGAAGCTGCAGATGACCTCCTATCCACAGAGGAGTGGTGTTTTGAAGGAGAGGATGAGGTGGGGCGGGAGGGAGGGGAGCATCTGGAAACTGACAGAATAACAGATTGACACACAGCACCTTGGGTTAATTTTCATCTGCCACTGACGCTCTCTTTTGAGAAAAAGTCAGACCCTGCCAGACGAGTCATTAAAGAAAGCGTTTTCATTTTTAGCAGACCGTTTGCATTAATTTTGCCTTGCTGTCAACACGTTCTCTGGAATGCTGCCGGGTGGAAATATTGATCTGAATATGTGCAGAGAGAGTAAGAGAAGTAATTCAAATTTCCATCCACTTAGCAAAGAGGCTTTTCCCCCAAAACTAAAAGTAATGTAATGTTTTATGGCAAGTCATTTCTACGTAAAAGGCTCTCTTTATAATGAAAACCTCCTATACTATAATGGAGTGTTGTTATCCTTGCTTCTTAGCCATCCTGCACGTCTTTGCCTAGCACCACAAAAGAATAACAGCGGTCCAGTTTCCTCAGCCCACAGGTTTGACCGTGGTAATTCCACACTGGCAACATGTCACCTCCACTGTACACCACAGACTGTTTTTTGAAGCCTCAATGCATGTTGTCTCTGTTGGTTTACCAAATGGAAAGCTGTGGCTTTCAGTGTTTGGGGGCCACCTACATAGTGTGTACATACCATCAGCTCAAATCACAGACCCATGCAGGCTGTTTTTAATTACCTGTGTGATGAGACAGCATGGAAAGTGTCAGAGCGGGCATTTCTCACCACATGGTTTACCAGCCTGGAGATGGGGAGGCACAGAGGGGGAGACATGCGAGTTCCTCTCGGGTGTTGAACGTATGATGTGTCTGGATTAGAACACGGCTATATGCTGTTCTCTATTTAATGCTCACCTGGTTTTGAACTGGATTTGAGGTTTTTTAAAAAAAATGTAAACTTGGAATTTC
Source organism: Scomberomorus guttatus (assembly GCA_038419695.1). Lineage (NCBI taxonomy): Eukaryota > Metazoa > Chordata > Actinopteri > Scombriformes > Scombridae > Scomberomorus > Scomberomorus guttatus. Next base: position 33,973,033 of record CM076445.1, on the reverse strand, counting down.
CTGGGTATTGGTTATATCGTATTTCTCTTCCAATGTCCACTGGAAGCACTTCAGTTGTGTGTTTGAGCAGCCTCTTTTTCAACAGCCAGATTTTGTGACCCTTTCCTTCCGTTTTTGGTCTGCCTTAGTGGCGCCAGGATGAGTTTTGAAGTGGGGGGACATCCAGCTTTGGATGACTAATAGGCTAGTGAACTTTTTCATGTCAACTTCCTTTCAATCTCAGCCTAGCGTACTGTTTTTGTACAACTCTCTCATTCCCTCTTCTCATCAGGGTACTTCCAGGTCAAAATGGTAGCAGCTTTTTTTTTTTTTTTTTTTTCTTCTTAGCGCTGTCACAACCACAAGCAGTCTCCAGCCTCCTATCCAAGCCCACGGAAAACCCATGTCCACTAGATTGGAAATCATTCTGACACATGCACACAGCTGATTAAACAGCTGCAGTAACACTGAACTGGCAACGAAAGCGCCCAGTTATTAATTTAACACAGATGAACACGTTACTCATTAATGAAAGACCATTTTAGTATAATACAGGTGCACACCAAGAGCACCTGCTATTTATTTTAGTAGTACAATGAAATGTCTGTGTCTCATAACACTATAACCAGTTTTCTGAAAACCTTGCGTGTTAAATTATTTGTGAAAAGATACTAGACACTTTGTTGGACACATCCAGTCAAGAAAAATAAAAGGGTCTAGTCGGTCTGTACCCGCAGCGGGGGTGCCAACACAGAGGACCCCCGGCCAAAAAACTCAGGGTCATCCGGCAAAAAAGTTGAACCTGGCTCATCTTTTGTCAGACTGCAAAGTGACATCTCTTGGCAAGTGGCTACGGCAACCAATCACATATATGCACTTGTGGTTTTCAGTCTGAACACGCACTAAGGATTAATTTATCCCTAAAAGAACCCCCCCCCCCCCCCCCCCCCAAAATAACTCATCAATATCTGGTTTATTTGTTTGTGAGAAAGATGTTTGCTAAATATTATTATTCTTTGTTGCAAACAAGTCTGTTATAGTGCTGGTTTGGCCAACATATCACACAAACATCACACGATGAACAGTAGCTGGTGTGTTTTTTTTCTAATCTGTGTAGATTAAAGTTGGCTCAGTTTTTCCCTGAACAAACTGAAAAACGTTGTCTTCCCTCGAGAGGTTTTGAATAGGAGAGTTCTGTTAAACATTTTAAAACGGCAGCTGACGGCACAATCTTAGTTCAGAATGTGTTGATATTTAGTTAGTATATGTTTTTGACTTGGTTGTAGGGACCATATTTAACCCACAGTACCTACCTAACGCTTCTGATTCATGTTAGTGTGTCTGTATGTGTTTTTGTGCTCATGTGGAATTGGAAAAGAAATGTAGAGAAACAGCTATAGAGATTTATGTGTGTATATGTGAGCATTTTAGGAAGAAGGATGGCAGTGTTATGCGGTGAAATTGGTGCGAGCTGGGAAATTGCCTCCCTGTACATTCAGATCCACGAGGACACTTACACATGCCGCCTAGATGCTGGAAGCTCTTTGGTGCGATCCACTGGAATTAGAGACAGCTTCTTGTCATACCTGGGGGGAACTACAAAGGCTTCCTCCTGCTGCTGGCTGTGCACATCACCAGCAGAGCCATGAGAGTCAGCAGAGCCAGTTTATAGCCTAAGCACTGCCGCCAGCCTCAGTGGGCTAACTCCCCTTTATTGCACATTCCTCATGAGTCCCATGATTCCCTTCCAGAAATGCTACTATTGGATGTTGCACAGCATTTTCTGCGTTAAAACCTTTTATACATAATATGAGCTGCTACATTTGCTGTATTATGAGGCATGATGCAATACACACCTTAATGCCTTTCTACATGTATGCAAATAGATATAGAAGAAGAATAGAAGTAGCAACACCACAATGTACAGTAAAATACTCCATTAAACGTTAAAAGCCCTGCATTCATAAGTAAGTAAAAATGCAAAAAAAAAAAAAAATGAATACTTGACTCAAAATGTTCAGCTCTGTGAAGAAGCTGACCTCCTCCTTTGCTCCCACCTCCCTCCAGCCCACACAGAGTGCCAGATGAGCATTCCTGCTCCAATATACAGTAAATACAGTGGGGGAGCCGCATGCTATTGTTTCAGAGAAGCTGAGGTTCATTAACAACGCTTTCTTCCTCTTTTCCTTTTGTATGAACTGTGCATTTGAATGATTTAGTATTCAGAAACACTCGGCTCCGCGAGTGTTTTTTGATGTTAACGTATATTGTGAGATGATTTACAGCCATTCACACTTAGCCCATCTGTGTATGCATCATGTATATGCATTTATTTACCCACGCACGCACACACGCTCACAAGCATACAGCAGCAGGCATTGTGACACAGCTGAGCCCAACAGCTGGTGTCTGTATCCTGGTGTGTGTGTTTGTGTGTTACGGTGGTGTTGAGTAGGGGTTGCTGGCAGTCTAGCTGGCTAGAGATAGTTAAGCAGCAGCAGTCTGGATTAAGGGATCAGTGCTAGTGTCAGACAAACATTGGATTAGTGCTGTAATCTCGCCCTTGCTGGCCCACGTCTGAAACTGAGACCCAGAACTCTCCTCACCCTGCGTCCACACACCTGCCTGGATTAAGAAATAAAAGAGCCGGGCTTCGTTAAGACCTCTGGCCTCTCGCCCTGTAATGAGACTGGTAATTGAGTGCGTGACCATAACTTTGCCCATGAATGCCAATCATGGAGCCCCAGGGGTGGGCAGCCAGGAGGTGGGAGATGAGCACTGCTGTGTGTTGCATAATGTGTTCATACATTTTAGAGGGCAGGTTTGCCTGCATGGAGATAATGAGGTGGAAAGCTTAGACCACATGTCATGGATATTTGTGTTGGTGCTCATTTTGTGTTAATGGCATTGAAGCAATATATAATGTGCTATGAGCTGGGCATTGTCATAAAATAGGGCTTAAACAACAAACACAAATGACCAAACTTACTACACATCTGCTTATCAAAGAAATTAAACATTTGATCCAAAACATTATTTTCTCACAAATTTAAACCTGCAGTGCAGAACTTGTGCATATAAATGAATGTCTGTTACAATCAAGCCCTTGCCAAATGAGTTCACACAATGCTGATTAAGCCTATCACGACCAGGTAAATCTCTCTGTATTTCACAGTATACAGAGTTTTTAAACCTTATGTTGGGAGGGACATTCCCGCGCTGACTGTTTGATTGTGCAGTCAGAGACTTCCGCTGGCTGAGCCGGCTAACTTCCAGTTAGCCCTCTGCTAACTTGAATGGGGATAAAATAATTGAATCGTGCGGCTCTTCTAGACTTTCCAAATGTTATCAGACTGAGTGGATCAAATGCTGATAGTGAAACGAGTCATTTTGCAGGGGTTGTGTGATGCTCGCGGCAATTTATCCAGCTTTTGTTGCCATAGCATCAATTGCTGGTATTGTTGAACTGTAACCATAGAAACATCTGCAGCTAGCAGCAAACACACATTTTGTCTTTTCAAATAACCTAAAAAAAAGTAACTGCCTTTTAGCCACAACAGTAAGCTAGTATATTTGACTGGTAATAAACTCCAGACTTATTATCTGCAGAATAATTTGAATAAAAGTCAAAACATCGTCAGTCTGTTGTTCAAGAATTTCCAATCTAATGTACATGAACTGTATATAGGCCTGTATGTTTGTTGAATTATCTCCCGTTTCTTGAAGCAAGTGGACGTTCTCGCTCAGGTCTGATGCTCAGCGTTTGTTTACTGGCCTTTAGATGCCAAGTCACTGTCACATGTATTGCTCAGGGGTTTATATTTTTCCATGACATTTGCCTCGGCCGCCTCTCTCCCCCCCATTCAATAGTCTGAGTGTAATAGCAGGATAGGTGCTCGAGGCGCCAAACAAAAAGAACTTCATGGCTTGATAGGATATCACTGTTTCACTGATGCTACCATATACTGTACACTAGATCCCATAGGGTGCCATCTTTTCTGTAGTTTCAACGTTCAATTTCCTGCCAGAGCATGTGTGTGTGGAAAGTTAAGTATTTTACTGGATTCAAAAGGATCTAGGTGTCACTTTATATCTGTAAGAAATTAGAGATTGAGGAGTTCATTTGCAGACTTGATTTCTGTAAGTAAAGATCAGATAATGGTCATGAATATCTTTACTTTTCTTCTGGTGAAATGTTTGTTTGTTCGTGGCTGTTTGTTGTGTCATTAGTTTTATAGGTCCTCTTAGATTTTCAGAGTGTAAAAGTGGTTTCTTGTTGTGATTCACTTCCCTAAAGAGCCAGAGAGTTTTCTCCCTGCAGGTATCAGGGCTGAAGGTGACGGCGGAGGCTTGATGGAAACATGTTGGCAGAGACACAGACATCATTAGGTTTGTTGTCTCTTGCGGAGATCTGACTGAACTGGAAGAACTCTCCACATCCTGACTAATGCACAACGAGGCTGCCGGTGGTGGCATGATCAAGAGAAAGTGTGGCTGCTAGCTGCAATCAAAAGCACTGAGTTCCCTGGTTGCCATGCAAGGAATTGTGGGTACCTAAGGCATTGTTTATTTTCACAGCACTATTTCAAATTGATAGACATTTATATAATGAACTGGTAGGGGAATCTAATGTGGTTCGTCAATTAACACAGTGTTTCCTCTATATTCATTTTGCAGCGGCGCACCGGCCACCTAGCCTAACCTGACCAGGCTCACTTAAGGTGGACTGACCTTTAAGGTGGACCAGCTATTCTCATTTTATTGTCAATCTCAGCCGCTCTTAAACAGAGAACGGAGAAATGTCTGGCTGCTAAGTGTTTTCCAAGTTTTGGCTCGGCCAACCATCCCCACCCCCCACACCCCCTGCAGCCGCCGCCGTTGCTGCCCCAAAGCAGTCAATCTAGGGGAAACACTGTAACATGCATGTAAAACGTGGAAATGCAAGACCTCTGTAAGGCCTGGTTTTTAGGATTTAAGTGGTCAAAGCTGTCGTGGGAGTGGTGCCAATAACCAGAACAAAAGTGTGACAGTGGCAGTGGTGTTGTCATGTTCAGCACTGGGATGTGACTTGGCAGATATCTGTCTTTTGGCCCAAGTTATGTTTGATTGCTTGGCTCCTGAGAGATTTGCTGCTAGAGTTATGGCAGAGATATTTGGCAGATTGAGGTGATTGGCTCAGCCACTGCATAGTAATTTGGCGATGTGTGTGTAATAGTAGCAGAGAGCTATATTTAAATAATACAGGTGATTAGCAGCCTGCAGAGTTACTGATAGTCTGGCTGGGAGTGAAGCAGCTGGTATGCTCAGAGCTGTCAGCCAGAATGATGAGGAAATGACTGGTGAAGAGGCTAATGTGGTTACTGAGTGGCTGACAGGGTGCAACTTGAACTTGTCCAATCTAGCCATGCTTACCCTGATTTGGCATGTTTTGTAACTTGCTATACCTCAAATATATTTATTATATTATATATATATTATATTCCTTACTACTTCATCTTCCTCCTGTTTAAAGTTTCTCTTTTTCTTTTTTTTGGTGGGGAAAGGTATTATGTCACTTTGTCACAGTATTTACTTTGTATTTGCATTGCATTTAAAATGTGTGCTCATTACTGAAATTTCAGATACCCAGGTTGAGCTGCCTGACCTTGCATCCTTCCAGGTGGAAAGAGAATTACTCCATTGAGGGATTGATGGGATATAACCTCATACAAAATCAAAATAAGACCAAACTGATGAAGCTGCATGTGTTCATTCACGCTTCTTCTCTCATCGGGCATGCACACTGAAAGCACAGAGCTGATGCATATTCATCAATATCATAATCAGAATACAGCTGATGCACAATTAAAGTGTGCGACGTGCCACCGGAGGCAGAGAGGTTATGAAAGGTCATCATCATCACTGTGTTAGTCATCAGTGAACATTAGTCACGCTGAGGGACTGCAAGGTAGCGCTGCCTCATTCACTCAGCATTCATCACACAAAGAGAAGCTTTAATAGAAGAGCAGAGGAGGCAGCGTACCCAGGAGAGGTCAGAGTCATGCTTTGACTCAAGAATGGATGAAACTAAGAGAATGAGAAGACACGTTGCTGTTGGCCAGCACAAACATACTTGTCTGTCTGAGCAATGTTAAAACATTTGAAAAAGTGTTTATTTTGTACTGGTGAATATTCATGCATTTTTATGACGTATGACATAGTTCATATTCTCTAAGAAATAAACTAAAAAATATTTTGTCTCGTCTAAGTTAATAGCCCAACCACTTGTTGTTTTTGTGACCTTGCCAAATGAAGAGAACACTGTGATACGTCATTCAGCTATTTTTGAAGTCTGCATGTTTTTCCATGACCTTTTTTATTCAAACAAATATTCTTATGTTTTCCAGCCACAACTACTGTGAGATCTTAATTACAGCAACAGATAAAATTAATTCTCAGGGTGATTAAAAATGCACTTTAAGGCTCATGCTGCATCTATGATCTGTATTGTTTATTCTTAGCTTTTAAAAGAAGTTAAACCTCTTCACCCATTTGAAGCAAAGTCTGCATCCTTTCTTGTTTCCCTCCTGTCATTGCCAGCACTTACTGAAGCATCAGATCTCTGTAGCCTGGTCTCGGATCAGTTCACTGATCCGGTGCAGGTCCTTCAGTCTGACTTCTGTCAGCACCCATCCCTGCCTCGCCTGTTTCTCAAACATTTGTCATAATCTGGGGAACACTCAGTAAGTGAGAGGTGTGGGTTTGTTTGTCCCCTCTCAACCTCTTTCTTGGGGTTGTCTCAAGGGAACATGGCTGGTTTTTTCCATTTCTTGGTGCAGTTAGTGAATGTGAGAGCAGCACGTGTGAAACTACAGAACGGTTGAAAGGGAATGGGCGGCCGTCTGTGAGAATGGCTAATGGTGAAGCAGTGGCCTGTAGAGCCATAATGGCGACTGGCCTCTCAGTCCAAGCAGCGTTCTCATTACCCTGCCTGTTAGTGAACGGCTTATTACATGGAGGTGACAGTTCCAGGCTGGAGACATGATAAGCGGGGGATATACCCATTTAACAAGCCCAGACTGAGATGAAGGAGTGGTAGTGGGCAGAAAAGATGGATATGTTCTGCTAGCCCAACTGAATCATGGTTCAGCCATATATTTCAGCACATGACTTACAAAACTCTGAGGTTTCCTCTACTGGGTACAATGTTAGGATGCTTACTTTAAAGAATTTTCTGTTGAGATTGTGATGGACTATGAATGATAACCCTCATCTGTGAAGTATTTTGGTTTAAGAGCTCAGTGCATGGTTGGCCATGCGAGAAGACGCCGGGCCCAGTTCCTACCACCCAGCCGTCGCTGTGCTTGTTGTTGGCAACCAAGACCTTCAGTATATGTTGTAGCCTGTAGCTGTTAAAGAAAATTTAGTCCCCTAGACATAATGGCAAAACATTTTACCAGTACTACCTGTGCCGTGACACAAAGCAAAGTCTTTTATTTTCACTCTTAACATCCTCCTTCTTTGAAATAATTTTCCTTTGGTACAGTATGGTGTTCTTTCCCTTGTTATCCCTCACATGACAAACCCAGTACATGCGTTACAGTACTTGCGTTTAGGTGTGAAGTTATAAATGTATGCGCTCCTCTCAATCTGTCAAAACGTCCCCTGTCAACACCGAAGAGCTATTTTTGAAGCTAAATGTTTTTCTTTGTATGTCTGTGAGCCCTTCGGGTGACTTACAGTATCTGTGCAGCTGCTTGACTGAGAAACAGCAGCTGGAGGGATCAAATACTATTACTGCATGGTTATTACATAAATAATAATTCTGATTATTTTCATAAATATTGTGATACCACTTTCCCACTTGCAAAGGTCTGTTGACCTGCTCAGCATGCTTTGCTGACTTCTGTTGGCATAGGGTCCAGCTACTTCTGACCTGAGTAGGAGTTACAGTTGGGTAATGGATGGATGGATGGATATTAGTAATGATAAAAGCTAAAAGTACAAATAGAAGACCTGGGTCACCTGTTTCTTCTTGTACGCAGGTTCACTTATACAACATTTTGCATTTACACCCCTTGTAGTCTTTCTAGGAGAACCAGCACACAGTACTTAGAAAGTCTTATTTTTGCATATTTGCATTCTCTCTTTGAACTTCTCACTCCTGAGTTTTTTCTCTCTCTCTTTTTTTTTTAAACATCCAGTGTTTGTTGTTTTTGCAGCACAATAACTCCTACCATGTCGGGGTGGCTGCTTCTCCAGTTGCCAGAGAGATGGTTGCCAGGGTAACGTTCATTTGACAGCTGTTATTACTTTGCGTCCCCGTCGTTGCTGAACTGTGAGAGGGCACAGTAGAAATAGGGACTACGTTATTGGCAGCCCTCGGATTAATGCTCGATCTGAAATGAATGAAATCACCTCAGGTTCTTGGCTAATTAGCACTAACTGGAAGAGGCCAGGCTGTTAGCATGCTGGTCATTTTCTGAAGAGAGCTGCTAAATTGAGGGAATCGACTTCTGCGCCGCCTCCCAGTCAGGGCACTTGGATGTGTGAATGGCCACACTGCAGCGCTGTCTGAAGGCCAGCAGCTGACTGCAAAGCATTTAGAGCCTGTGTGATGGCTCTTTGTGGCTTTGTCGTGAGCTAATGAAGTTTCCCCAGAGATTTACGTGTCCAAGGTCGTTTTTCTATTCACACAGAGGCCAGCGGGGCCCAGCGTATCTACAGCTCCTGTTCATCGCCGGACTGCTTTATGATAAAACCTAGTAGGCTAATAAATCACAGGGTTGGTCATTACAGCTACAGCTCCACTCAGATCTTGCACAAAATTACTGGAACGTGCAGCTTCTTCTATCCATTATTGAACTGCATTATAGAGCAATTGTTTGCTCTGCTTCGGTGTGCTTTAATTTTTCACTCTGGTGAGATATTATTTCAGTTTAAGCTGATAGACTGCCGTTTTATGAAGCACCCACTTCTTCCCCTGTACTGTCAGTCACATCCTCCCCCACTTTTACCCCCTTCTTTTCAGTCTACCGAGGCCTCAGAGTGGCACAGATGATGAGGACTAGGGACTGTCGCCGTGCCATATATGTAGACTGTAATCACGCAGCTCTAATTCAATTAGCTTGGGATTCAGAGGGAGCAGAGCGGTGGATAGAGAGAGAATTAAGGAGGGAGAAAAAAAGAAGCGAATCCCTCTTCCTTTGTCAAACATCATCATATCTTGGGCTATATCCATATCTATTATTCCCACCCCTGCTGTAAAATGAGCCATTTATTTCCCACCAGTAATCTGCTGGCAGATATAAATGGTCCAGTCTAAGCTTATTTGGAGCAAATTTGTACGCTATCAGTCTCAGAATACCGCAAATGAAATCAATTAGTTGTTAATGAAGTCTCCAGTGAGCTCTCTTGTACCCCCACCCAAATGCCATATTACAGCACATGCAGTGTATGCACCAGAGTCCTCATTAAACGGTAAAGACCTAATTTAGAACGTGTTCTGTTGTGTGTCTGTGTGAGTAGGTGTTCAGGTGTGCATGATGTGTATGCGACAGCGCACATGTGTGTGTCAAAGTGAGAAAGTGAAAGATGAAAGCACCAGAGGAGAGAGAGAGAGAGAGAGCGGTAGATAGGCAGTATCCTCTTAAGCCTGTGATCCGTTAATTATCAGACATCAATATTAAATAAGGCCAAGCATGTCTTTAATTATCTGGTGCATAATGCACCTCAGGTTAGCTACTTGCATTTTACACTTGCACAGGATTGCTCAGCTGCCTGCTTAGTCCAGTCCTCCTCTGAAACTATAGGCTGCTTAGTCTTGTGGTGAAAATGGAAATTACTTTGTCCCCAGATGCATCGTCAACACAGAGACGCTCAGTTCTCTTTTGAAGCTTTAATCCACTCTCACATACAAACACTGTAGATACACAGCTGTTGGCAGTTTACTCTGTATGTCTAGGCAAAATGTAGATAACATTAAGTGTACATTCTCGTTGAAATTATGATGGAGTTTAACGGAATAAAATGTTTCTTTGAAATCTAAAATATCAAAGTAAAACTTCAGGTCATTGTCAGTTGCTTAGCATCAAAGAGTAAGGGGTTCTTTCCAGAGCTGCTGTTTTGCGCCATCATTTAACAACCATGCAGAGAGAAATACGTCGATGAAGAAGCGCAGAGAACAACTTGCACTCCTACGGGGACAGGAAATAGACCAGAATTCAATGCAGGCACAAAACATGCTGGGGTGTAATTATACCTTTACTTGTTTTTCTTCACTTACTATATTGACTAAGACAGGATGGTGAGGGGGAAAATTACAACAAACTGGAGGTGTGAGTCCTTAAGATACACCATAACAGTTCTAGGGAAATGCTAATAATACAACCCAATACATGCTGTTATTCAATTCATTAAATATTGTTTGACAAATTAATGTGACATCTATTACATCAAGATCCTTCTCTGAACTTGTTTAAAAGTTCACAAACTCAGACAAACTGAAAAATAAGTAATTAAATGACATTACATTAATTTGGCAGATGCTTTTGTCCAGCATGGCTCACGGTAACGGCATTCAAACTCAACAGGAACTAGAATTAGACGTCATTATAAATTAGAAGTGCATCCCTCCAAATCAGTCAGTAAAAATATGTTCGGGGCTACAGTAAATGTGCCTAGAGGTTATTTTTGTCTTTTTGAAATTAGATATAAGTACATCTTAGCATGGGTTAATCATCCAAAGGTAGGATTACAGTAGTTGACCATGGCTGCCCTGAAGGCCAGCAACAGAGTCTTCAATCTTGTTGTGAACACGGAAGACAAGTGGTGTGTAATGGATTCACAGCTACATTTACAACTTTTTTGATCAATACGGCAGCAGAGAAGGGATAATAACATCAAAGTGCATAGAGTAAGACATAAGTCTTTCATGTGTATAAAATCAAGTGAGAGGTCATGAATTTTCATTTAGAGCAGCGAGCTAACCTGACGATATATATCCAATTTACCAAGAACAAAACATTTCTCAGGGTTACTTTTTTTATGAAATCATTTTTGGAAATCAAATCTTTCTTCCAGTCTATTGTGACACAGAGAATCCTATTTAGGACAAAATCATAAAAAAATACATATACATCTGTTCATCCTTGTGCATCTCCCAGCAAACTGGTTTAATATACAGTACATATTCTGTATATGTTCAGGTGGCAGCATACGGTTGATGGGTCATTGTATTCTGAAGCACTGCCTCCTTTTCCACACACCTTGTGCCGTACATTACGTTCACTCAAAGTAAAGTTGAAGAGAATTGTACTTTTTCACCTTTTTCCGACTTTGCTTGAAAACTGCTCGACGTCAGTCAAGGTCAGAGTGAGAGCAGTCTGTCATTTTGTTTTCTTTGTTTTCCTTCTCATGCCATTGTAGTGTTTTTTGTTTTTTTTTAATGACACGATGTCATCCTCCACCCAACCTCTGTCATCATCCTTGTTAATATTCAACTCATGTCTCACTACAAGCTGACAGTTTAACAGCAAGCAGCCGTGCAGAAGTCTGGATGTTGAGGTCCAAGTTCAAATCAGTGGTGGCTGATGATTGGTTGGTTGTAGATTTTTGAATCTAAACAGTGAGGTCACTAATTACACCAGAAAGGTGCTGCAGGGTTTAAGCCTGTCATCTCTTCACTCTATTCACCACATTTACTACACACAAAGACCGAAGCAGAGTTTGGTAAGCATTTTTTTTTCCTAATCTTTGCTGCTTTCTTGTCACTTCGGTGGCCGCTGTGTGGGTTTGAAGCTACTGTATGAGCTCAAAAGGATTCGTTTCACATCAGGGAAGCTTTTATTCCCTGAGTATAACTGACAGTCTGTCTTTTTGATGGGATTTAAGAATTTGGCCACCTCTGTGTTATTTAACAAGAGCTAATTTGAGCGGTCTTTGGATTCATGAAAGAGGGAGCATACTGTATGTGTGTATGTGTGTTTTGTGACTTGTATGCTCCCCAGCTGTGACACTGTAACATACTGAGTGGCGTTGCTCCACTGGATTTGCTCCTTGTGCCCCACACAGATTTAATTATGTGTCCCAGGGAAGCACTATCACCCCTGGGAAAAGAGGAAATCCCAGGGGTGGGAGGGTCACTGCCATGTGAAAAGAGCAAGTGAGAAGCTAAAGCGATGGACAGTCTTTGAAGGCTTTGTGTTTTTGTTTCCTTTTCGAACAGCAAAGAGAGACTCAGACAGACAGAAAGAGAGTGGGAAAGCTCATTCTTTTGTGTCCGTTGTTAATGGCTGTGTCTGGACATCATCTGGGTGTTGTAACGAGCTGTTTTCTCCTCCGTTGCTGAGAGCGAACACTGACGAAGAGGGGAAAAAAAGAGGAGAGGAAAGGAAGGCCTGAAGAAGTGAGAATTGAATAAATGCATAATTCAGTGAAGAGGAAGAAGAAGGCGAGGTAGAGTGATCACCTTGATCTCCCCACCTCGCTGCCTTTTAATGTGATGCTGATGCCTTCACTGTACTGTCACAACCAATAAAGAGAGAGGGAGGGGCAGCAGAGAGAGGGCAGACGAGGCAAGGCGAGCTAATTTTATTTATATATCACATTTTCTTAAACTCAAACTCACTTATTATCTTGACTCAGATTTTCTAATTTAAATTTTTTTTCTTGATACTGAAACTATTATCCTTAGTTTGTACTTTCCCGCCATGACTGTGTTTCGTGATGATTTTATATAAGGTTTTCTCATGTTTTGATTGCTCCTCAAGTTGACAAAGAAGTTTATTGAACAAGTGTGAGGTCTCAAAAAATGGAAAAAATTCATTTGTAAAACTGATAACAGAGCCCATGAACACTTTTATTTATCTGATCAGTATTGGTTACATGTTGAGTTGCAGTTAGCCATCATTTGCAATGAAGAAACCTACATTTGGGTTAAAGTAGGGCTGCAACAAACAGTTATTGTGATTATGTACATGTGTTAATCTGCCTTTTTTTTTTTTTTTTTTTTTTTTTTTTGATGAATCGATTAACTGTTTTGTCTATAAAATGTCAAAGTAGTGAAAAATGGCCATTATACTTCCCACAACCCAATGTGTGGTATTGAAATTGAAATAGTTTCATGTGACCAACAGTCCAAAAAGCGACATATAAGACAAAGAAAAGCATCAAATCCTCTCATTGGAAAAGCCAGTGACTGTTTAGCACTTTTGTTTATGAATGACTGAAATCATTAATTGTTGCTGATTACTTTTCTGTCAAATAACCGATTAATCAATTAATCATTTTAGCTATACGGTATTTAAAGCATTTGGCCGTTTTAATTCTATTAAATCTAACACTGATACTCTTCTCTTCATGAAAATGACACAAAACACTGCTGTAGTCTAGACATAAAACAAAAGGAAACCATTAAAGGAAAGCTTTGATGCAGACTAAACCATTCAGTAATTAAACATATAATATCTAAACTGGATTGCTTTACTAATTTTAATGTAGGCCTTTCTTTGATTGCCCTGTGCTGTATCATGTAGGAAAATATTAATATGGCCAAAAATCTGACTTATGGGACATCGATATTTATAGCCAAATCAGGATTTTCCTCCATGAGTTCATAGATTTGTTTTAACTTTAAACTCACAGACCTTATGAGTAACCAGTGCATGCTCATAAATCATATCCAAAAACAACCTGTAGCACTCAAACTTAGATAAGAAAAACTTGCCATTACATTTTTCCATTTCCCTAGTCACTGCAGCCACAGACACAAGAAAAAGGTCATTCTGCTCCACTGGATCTCTAAAGTTCACACTCGCCCTCTTAATATAACTGGACCTTTTGAAATGTTCTGGCTTCACTGTAGCCATGGGAATGAGGGACCTCTGTGTTCTGATTTCTGCAGACAAAACTAATTGAACACCAAAGCTAATTTTATTAGAGAGCAACCTGTGCCTGGAAGGGGTACAATTTCTCCCCTGTGTCCCACACCCACACGTCCCACTCACACTCTGCAGGCTGCAGGGTGTATGTTTGTGTCTGCATATGTTGGCACGAACGCACGCCTGACTGTTTCCCATGTTGGCCAAAATCAGCGGGCTATGCCGATTTTCCCTCTGCCAGTCTTCTTGATTAGTTTTTGGGGATTACTTATCAATTTTAGCTTTGCTTGAGGTGCAGTGGCTGTGTATGTGCGATCTTGAATATAAATCAGTCCCTCTCCCAGACGGCTCTTCCCCGTCCCATTCTCCACGTTCTGCCTGCCTGGCTGGGACCTCTGGCAATGCTTATAAAAAGATTCAGCATGCAAGGCAACTTCAAAGGTGAAAGAGTGCAGCGTGGTGAGTGTATCTGAGGACAGGCAGGGTAGAGATGATAAAGTGGAAATGGGGGTTGCAAGGAAATTCTCAGGTGAGTTGAAGACTTTACAAATGGGTACCAGCAGTTAATTCTGTTTGCTTTCCCTTTGTCTCTGTGCGACTTCAGATTTCTTTTCATTGCCCCATTTCATCATCTCTCACATGTCCTCTATAAGTCATATTTGATCTTTTCAGTAAATGGAATGACAGTCTTTTATCTTACCCTGTTTCCACTTCCAATTTCTTTCCCTGTGCCACGCTCTTGATGACATTCAGCCATCCTTGTGCTTCTTCATGTAACTCCAGCTCCTTCCCTGGCTGCGAGGGAGATGTCCTTTGTACTGTATAGACAAAATAATGGACCAGCATGCCTTTTTTTTTCGCTGTCTCTATATACTCTCTCCCTCTCTCACACATTCCCTGTCAAATGTCACTGGCTCGGCGGCTCAGCCCTCCACTGCTTTGTGGATGCAGGCAGCACGGAGCTGGAGCTCTCATGTGGAACGGCCTCAGGGAAACCAGGAGGAAACTGATTTTACTTCCTGGAATGAGGAGTCTTGACACTGCTGCTCCCGCCATCCACCCATCATCCATCACCTCTGCTTTTATCTAGTTTTTTCTCCCCGTGTCTCTTGCGCTTGAATTCTTCTCTCTCATGGTCTCTGAACACAGCCAAGGACAAAAGTTTTGTTTCGAGTGCGTCGCCTTCATTTTAACTTCGAAATGAGTCATTTACATAATTCCCCTAGTCCCTCCAGAAAAGTTGGGATCTTGCAATTACCAATCCCTGCAACTTTTCAACAAAAGAATGGAAGACTGCTTGACAAATTGAGCAATCAGCTCAGCTGTTTGCATAAAAATAATACATTTCAGAGCAAGTTTTATGATTTAAAGTCCAATAAGTGTCTCAACAAAGCAGCTGTTTGGGGTGAAAGGACTTCCAACATGTTCTTTAGATTGACCATATTTGAAGCTGATCTATCTCTAATCTAATAACTGAAACCAACCATTTGGTTTATGGTCTTTGCTCACAGTGGTATGGCATGAAGCAATGAGGTTACCTTAAAAACTGGATTCAAAAAGAAATAAGTTACAGAAGCATGTCCTGGCTAGCTTTGGGATAGGTCACATTTACTCACTAAAAAAAACAGCCAAAAGTATCAAAATTACAAATTCAGTCATTTTGGGCTTCTGTAATTACAGAAAACCTCAGTGAGATCCAGAAGGAACAAAATTGACTTAGTTGTATTTGCAGCGCCCCATGGATTGTACTGTAAAGCTGTCTTGAATATTAAGTCCTGATGACAGTCATGTACAGTAAACCGATAGGAGGGATGGCCACAGCTATGAAACTAAGACTTGGATGGGGGGAAAAAAAACATAATTTTCCTTTAAAGTAACCAAGTGTCACTGGCTGTCAGACTCCTGAGAGCGTCTGTTGACTGGAGCTGCCCTGTAGCAGCTGTTTACAGTAGACGGACTCTGGTGTATACCCAGTGTACCGTCCAATTACAGGACCGAGACATGTGTGCCACTGTTAGCTCAGACTCTCTTATAGAAACCTTCAGAGACCTGCAGAGGAAACTCCCCGTCACTGCTGTGGCTAGTTCCATATTGCTTCACTACCAGCCTCTGTAACCCTATAATGATATTGCTGCCATAGATGCTGAGCCGGTTGCTTAAAGTCGATCATTAGCATCATGACAAGAGTGCAGCCAGAAAGGGCAGGCTAGTGATACAGAGTATTCTTTCCCCTAACAGTTGTTGCTGTGGTGTGTCTCCTGCTCCAGTAGTGCAGTGACAGTCTGCATCTCTGCTCTCAGGGTGTAGAGGGAATAATACTGCCAGGGAGGCTTTTTTTTTAAAATAAATCCTCAATATGTCCAGAGTGCCCTGTCTCTATGGTAACTGAGGCTTGCATTGTGTATTTGTGTGTCTGTGGTGAAACTGTGCTTTGTGTGCCGTGTGTGTTTTCTTGATAGGCCTGTATTAATGTTTGAGGGATTTTGTACCACTGATTTCTTTTTAGGTTTTGTTGTCTTAATAAATCACTTGAAAACACACTACTTATGATGTATAATAATGTGCACAGTGCTCAACAAACTCTGATGGAGACTCCAGCCCCAAATCCTAGGAATAAGAAATAAAATTCAAGGAAGTTTGCTGTGGCAATTTAGTTCTTGCAAAAGAGGTAAATATTAAAACAAACAAACAAACTAAATTGTATTTTGTGCAATGAATGTTTATGCTTTTATCTTTAACAGTATCTAATGCTCTACATGGAACAAATGGAAATTTGTTAAAGATTTTCTAATAGTCATCCATATATTCTTCTCAGCAGGGTGTCTGGATTTAAAACGGCTGTGATTTGATGTTTTTTAGCCCTGGGAAGGAGCCTAATGGCTGAATGTAGTTTGTGGCTGGTGTTTATAACACACAGTGATCTGAAGCAGTGTTTGCGTGTCACAGCATGTCGCATCATGAAAGTGTGAAATTGGGATTTATCCCTCTAAGCCACCCTGCGTGAACAGAGGTGGGAAAACAGATCACAGCACCGGCTTAGCATTGTTACTGTTGTCAATAGTGAACTGAAAAGCTGCTTACACATTCATGTAGCCGAAAAATGAATAATACATCCGCGCCTTTAATGATGTCGCTCCATAGATAGTGATCTATCTATGTGAATATAGCGGTGCCATTCTCTCTGTGATGGGGAGGGACTCTGATGTTTAACTTCCATCCAGTTGGGACTTGTGCATGATGCTGTGCCATGATCAGTGACTAAGAAGCAACCCGGCGTATTGTATGGTTTTCCATACGACAGAACGGCACGGTTAGGAGTTGTTTACCTTACTTTGAGGCTGTGATGGAATTTTGAAGTTTATCTAACCAATAACTGATTCACTCACGGCTCCATTTTCATTTACTGTTCTCTTAAAACATTTAAATCTGATCTGTAGGCAATAAAAAGCTGAAAAATGTCCAAACACATGCCAGAATGTGGATAATATTGCAGAGTAAAACAACACTTCCTTCCCGTCTTCCTTCAGTTGAGCTGGTGAAAAGATTTTTATGTAAAGCAGCAATGAGAAGTATCCAGAACATGAGAAAGGAAAGTGGATCAAAAACCATGAGAGATGTTAGATGAAAGGAAGAAGATAAACGTATGGAGTTGAGTTCAATGAAGAAAACATTCAGGGAATCATTTAACTAAATTGCAAATATATTTATCTGCTAATGCATTAGTTAGTTAAATCTATCTTTGAGTCTAGTAATTAGCTATATAAGTTATTTATAGCTTCTGGTACTTTACATTTTTTGGAAGCTAAACAGATGGATTTGATAAAGGTTCAAACGTTAAATCTAAGTTTGCAACCTAAACAAAATTCCAAAGGACAACAGCAGCTACAAAACCTGAATGGTGAAGGTGGTCCTTTCTCTCTAGTTGTCTGTTTAATCATAGAAGTTGAACCAGTCAGTTTACAGTGATGTCTAATATGTACACATGCAGGACCATAATACCACTCATTCTTATCTCCCCCCTGCTGCAAAGTCACAGTGGAAATGCATACATTTATCCTCCTCTGATACTGTGCTGTAGTATGGAGGAAGCGCTAAAGTAATTAGAAGCCAATAAGTTCTGGCAAGGAAGCACCTGCAGTTTAATTTAAAGTCATTAGTATGTACAGTGAAAAAGAGCAGGTGCACACATGCACACACACACACACACACGTATACATATACACAGAAAAGCAGACACACACAGGGATAATAAGGTTTTATTGCATTTCAGAAACAGTGCAAACTGTGCACACTGTCAAATAAAGGGCTAGATAAATCATAGTTACTATAAGTCCCAGTCTGGGATTTATTTTAACTACATCAATAAAAGGAAAGCCTGCCATTGGATACACCATGTACTGCTGTACATAAATATAATCAGTCTGCAAAAGGGCGGCTTCAGAAACAAGCCGCCTTTCTTTAAAGCTAGGGTAGGTCATCTATTTTAGAAGCACTTTTTGTTAAATCTGTTGAAATTCTCTGTACATCTCAACAGCAATCAATCAATCAAATTCTCTGACAATAAAAAGAAAAAAATCCAGTATCTGTGGCTGTCGCAGGCCTGTTAAAAGTCTGTCCAATCATTTAATTCGGGCCAAATGAAATAATTGGATGGACTTTTAACCTGCCTGTCAACTTACCTACCTGCCAATCTGCATGCACTCAGTCCGTGCATTCATGGCGCATGACACAGAAAGTTTGGAGGCCAGGCGAGCAGTGGGATACTGACGGATAGGAAGTGATGGGACTGCATGAATCGCAGAAGGAGAAAAGAAAAAGACGGGAATATCAACAGAAAGCAGAATGAAAAGCAACATGTGATCACTGGACTATTGCCTGTAGTGTGGGAGAAACTGAACAGCATATAATCTTATCAACAACGCCTGAGCGAGAGACTTTCAATGGAAGTGACCTCGGCTCCTAGAAGTGAGAAGCAGTGATGGATTTTTATGCATCACTGCGGCTTCAGGTCGGATGCTGAGCCGTCTCTGCACCCTGATGCTGCTTGTTGCTCTGGGACTCAGAGTTCGGAGCTGCGGGTCCGGCTCTCTGACAGGTGGACAGTGGAAAAAGACACAGTATCACTCGATTTCAAGCAGGGAGATGAGACACTCGTTACTTTTGTAGGTGAGAGTCGGTCCTGTTTACTGTTTACTAAAGGTTGTTGTGCTTTGAGAGAAAGTTGTGTGTTGGTGTGTGTATGAAGCTCGAGCTGTGCTTGTCTGGGTTTTTTTTTTTATTTCCAGAACACTTCCTACCCCAGCTCTAATTCTGAGGGAATGACCCAAAAACCTGATCTTTTAGATCACTGAAAAGTCACTGTCACTGCTATAAATATGTTGACGTGTTCAGCTCCTCAAGAATGACAAAAATAGACCACCAAACAAAATGGGCCAACCAACAGATATTTTAGACTAGATATTTCTGTTCATTTCTTGATGGGTAGGAATACTTTTGTTGCCAGGTATCAAAGTAAAGTCTTCTTCAGCATTTTGCTTCAAACAGACCAAGTGCAGCCTTAAAAAATTTTTTTAAAACATATTTTTAGCTACAAAGTCCCGTGTCCCTCTGTTGTCACCAGTTAATATGTGAATGACTAAATGTACAGTCCCCACTAAATAAAGGTAAAGAAATAAAGCCCAGCAGTGACTGGATACATCGTTCTGTTGTTACCCGTCTCTTTCCTAATTTATCTTCTCCCTGCCTCCATTTTCACCTCAACTAACACATTTGTGGCTGAAATAAGTACGTGCCTGCATTTTAATTAAAACACAGTGCAGACTCTCACGCACAGACTGATGATGTGAGAAACCTGACAAAAGTCCCCGGAGATGTTACAGTGAAAGCCTTAAAGCAATCTATCACTTTAGTGGAATATTTGCACGAAGTAGCACACTTGATGTGATTTCTTTATCACCTCCTGAAAATAGCAGATTTATATTCGCAGCTCAAATGATGTTCAGCGTTTGTTTTTCAACTCTATATATTTGTAACTAGGTAAAGAAGCTAAAAGAGCTAAAATATATTTTTCTCATCTTAATATTGCTATATGCAGAATGCTACAGTATATTTGTATTGTTATATGTATCATAGCTGTTTGCATTGTATAAAATATGCATAATCAGTATCAGATGATGAATTCTTGGAGCATGCTTCTCTGGGCTGCACGTAAGCAAACATGGACGGGTGCCATTTAATACAGATTTGGGTTTATATGAACGTGTCTTTTGCTTCCATTTTGAACTCGCCTCCCGACAAGAAATTAGATCAAACAATGAGCTTGTTTGACATGCAGGGCTGCACAGTTACCTATAACACCCGTCTCTAGATCCACAGATGTTTGTGTGTTTTTACAGCTTTGGTGCCTTTTTGTCAATGGTATAAACAGAATAGTTCAAGCTGTTATGCCTAATATGTATATGAATTTACACTACATGAAACAGTCAGACAGAGGAGCTGGAGCTGTGATATACATTTATTAAGGAGCTGCAGTAATACAGCATTTCACAGAGGAACAGAACTGCATTCAATAATAAACAATTTGAAGAAAACACTGTAATCTAGACAAACGACACAGCCAGTTCCTCCACACCTTTGTAAATGTAAAATGTATGATATGTAAAACATGGAAAATAATCAGTTATATTGATATTTGCCTTTCTTGTTTGATCACCACAGACTATGTTTTGAAATATTCTCAGGAAAATGATCTGTGTTCCTCCTCTGTGTCTCACAAACAAAGAAACACAACAAATGAAAATGTAACATCCTGACAGTTTGCATAATGAAATGCCATGCATGCCTGCAGTGATGACAGCTTTTCCCAAAATATGTCAAGAAATGTGCAGAAAGATCGTGTATTTTTATTGTTATTGTTTTATATACTTCCTGCACAATGTCATACTTTTGTTCAAAAAAGCAGCACTGCTAACGAAGCATAAATTAGTGAGAAAGCAGCAACGTGACAAGATAGTTTCTGCAGTTAGTCAGGGACACAGATAGTTATCAAAAAGACCAAAATCACCAGGAAGGATGTGTTAAGTCTTCAAACAGCCACAGTCATAAATTAATGGGGACTCGGGGCAAAGGTGCCCTTAAAGTTCATAAGAATGCCTGTGAATAAAGAATGAAGGGCTACAAAATGTCCCTTATAATTAAAAGTAGCTTTTTTGCATTTGACCCTCTCCACAGTTTATTCATTGACTTGTCAAATATTCATGGCTGAATGCTGCTGCTGTCGCCTGTTGGCCACCGTAGTCTGGCGTGTTGGAGTCTGAGGATTCTCTCCGGTGCTTTCTTGGTTAGAAGAATGAAAATTATTTTAGGAAAACACTAAAAGATGGAAGATAGACTGATAGATGAGTCTCAGTATTGAAACGTGCTATTTATTTACCATGATAGTTATTTAGTATTTTATTCTTATCGGTTGCCTCCATTTTCACAGTTTGATAAAATTGCCCCCACAAAGAAACAACACGCCCTAAAAATCAGAAGAAATGCTGCCATTGCTCCAAAACCCAAACAGTGGCAAAGTTTATCCAGAGCTGTGTGCAGACTTCAGACTTCAACAATACAGCAGAGAGTACAAGAGCCGAACACGTTTTGCAGGAACAGGAGCCACTGCTCAACTCCTACCCTGATAGAAATACAACCAGTGTACCATGACCAGAAAAACACATCACATGACATGCTGGGTCCCTCCACCCCCTGTAAACAGGTATCTCTGTGTTCCATCAGAGGGAGGAGGGAGGTGGGGACAGCAACAGACTCTCTGAAGCCATGATTTCTTCCTGGTTTGTGACAGACAGGAGGCATCAGACTGTACACAACCTGTCAGGCAGGGATGACAGCATTCAGTGGGATCTTGGTACCCTGCCCCCTCTCTCCCCACACACACACACAGTTTTTTGATTTTTCTTCCTTGTCTGGTCTTTCAGCTCCATTATCTCCCGTTTGTTCTGTGATGTTCACATCCAGCTGAACAGAGATGTGAGAGGCTGAGGAGCAGCCGCAGTAATGGCTGTCTTCTCAGGGCAGAGCTGCGCCATCATATAGTTACACACTGCTGTAATCACTGAGGAGGAAACCTCACTAGGCAGCAAGAGAGGCATACAGCTGCTGAACTCTGAGCTTTCTTCATGTTAGGCCTGTTAGTGTGTGTCTGCATGAGAATAGATGGTGAAAAAAAGAGTCATTAGTAAGTGAATATCTTAGTGCAGAAGCCAAGGTGACTCCTCTCCACGCTGCTGCCGTTAGGAGCCAGGTGATTTATAACTCCTTTAGGGGAGGGGTTGGGGGGGGGGGGGATTGGATGCTCCTGGCCTAGGGGCCCTGCCAGCTCAAGCCCCTGCCTGTAACAGCTGTGATGGAGGGCCCTCTGTGCCTCTGACAGGCTCTCTGCTCCCCAGAGAGCAGGGCTGTCACCAGGGTGCTGCCAGAGCGCCACCACGTCTCATCCCATTTGAGGCTAATCGCTGCATTATGAGGCTGTGAGTGCTGTTGTCACTGTGCCCCTGCTCCATAAAAGCCCCATCAGTGCAGATGTGCTGTCCTCTCAGTGCTTCCTGCCTGTTTGCATGTTTACTGCCGATTTTATTTCACGTAGGCCAATTTCAAATGCGTTAGGGCTCTTTCTACGTGCACCATTAAGGTGCATTTTGTATGTTGTTAAGATGTGACAGTGCCTCATAGTAAAACTGTGATAAAGCAGTGCACCTTCCTAGATAATCTAAATGTACATGACATCTTTGCTGCTGGGGCCGATAAGGGAGGTAAATTGGACCAGTGTCCTATAATTTAAGGATGAATTTACAAAGAGGTATTATGGAGAACAAGTCTTGGCTTGGGGCGGACTTTGCAGTTAGGGATGTTATATAAGTGCTGTTGAATCATAAAGTCGGTTCTCTGCACTGCTTCACCAACTTTCTGCACCATTCAAACAAGCCTTTCTTGAACTTTCCTGTCTCCCGTTACTTTGTTACCTTGCGAGGCTGCTGGATTCGTGAGATCACAAGGTAAGACGGTGATAGACAGATGGTTCATCCAATCACCTGCCGAGTATTTTTTTGAAAGTGCCTGCCCTGTGCCAAACGGTTTCCAAGGACGACTTCTCAGATTCTGTGTAACAAACCATGTGGCGCGTCAGGTTAGTTACCATCAAAATAGCAGCAAAAAATTTTAGACAGATGTCGCAGCCTGAGAAATCTGCATTATGCCAAACTTAACTTCATAACATGCTGAAAACGCCATGCTGTTACACTCAAATGTGATCAACATAGAATGTGTCCAGGGAGGGCTTGAGGGAAATTGGAGGAAATAACAAGCTAAATCTACTGTCATAACCCATTCAGTTCCTTCTCAGAACAACACGCTCCCACATGTCCCTTTTGATAAGCTTTTCTGCTGTGACTGTGCACAACACAATTGCCTGTGGACTGGCGTTGGTGTGGAATATCCGACGCGGTTTCCTGCCTCAGTCTAACCTCTCCTTCCTCACTCCCTCACTTTCTCTCCTCCTATTTCTTAGGTGTCGTCAAATCCCTTAAAATCAGAAACTGACACAAAATGACAGGTGACGCTATTGAGCAGCGGTTGTCACTGTTCCAAAAGAGGCTCACAAGTGAAAAGTCTAATTCTGAAGACAGCTTACATCATCGCTTTCACCTCCTTAGGGGGAGGTTGGGGATAACAAAAGTCAGCGGAAGTTTATTTTGCCGTCATTTGGGAATTCTGCCTCTGCAGAAATGCTCACAGTGCAGATATTGTCCTGGATGAGCAAGCACATTTCAAACATTGTGCATGATTGCTTGACCTATGTTTAAATATTTTACTTACCTATGTACCTGTTGGGATGACCCCTACTGCTGTTCCTATTGGCCTGTTTCCCTGTTGACGCATCAACAGGGTTTGTACGCAGTGATTGGTTCAGGCCTGGGAGACACAGCTGATCTGAATGCCACAGTGACATTAATGTTGCTTAAGGTCAGAGGCTGCCTGGTTGCACTCATGTACACTTGATGACTTAGTGACTCAGATTTAGAATACTTCTATAGATGGCACGCACATAGAGGTGGAAATAAGGCACAGATGGTGTGTGAGGTTACATTGGATGTTAAATAGACTTTTAATGTTTAAAATTGTGTTTTTCAACTTCTTCAGGAACAGATTTTTACTGCTAAAAGAAAATTAGGTTAAACTAGTTTGAGATCTGGTGTGATTCATCATGTTTCCCCACTAATTTATTTTCTTGGCATCCATCTGTCTGTAATAGCTAGCATGCTGCATACAGAGAGTCAGACTCAGGTCTCAGTGTGCTGTCCATACCATATAATGTTGCCTTCAGATCATTAATTATGTTTACCACCAAATCATTTGAACAACCTACTGATGTATGTTGTTCCTAAATATAACATTAAATGCCTTAATTGCAAAGAATGTCCTTTTTTGTTGTCAGTCACCTAGCAACAGTGGCAACCATAGCGTGTCCTGGACTTCTCAAGTCTAAAATACAATATAAAAATATAAAATACAAATTCTGTTTGAAGGCAGCAAAACTGTCAAACTGACAAGAACGGCA
Source organism: Scomberomorus guttatus (assembly GCA_038419695.1). NCBI lineage: Eukaryota > Metazoa > Chordata > Actinopteri > Scombriformes > Scombridae > Scomberomorus > Scomberomorus guttatus. Next base: position 33,948,580 of record CM076445.1, on the reverse strand, counting down.
CAGTAATAAGCTCCAAGCAATAAGCTCCAAGCAACAATCAAAAAAAAAAAAAAACCCTGCAGATAATCCGGTTGAGATAATGGTGGCTCTGATGTGGCAGTTTCAGATGTGTTTCAGCAGAGAGAAAGGACATTACTGATTCACTTTACTCTGCCTATATTTGCCCAGCCAGTTACACTCCTCCAGCTGATGCGGATGATGGATGATGATGGCGAGGGCGATGGATGGTGAATGATGATGACTGTGATAATGGTGATGATGGTGACTTTTCTTTTCCTGGGCTGCACAGCTCTGTGATGCTGAGTATCCGAACTCTATCCCAGCTCCCATACATCATTCCTCTCATCGAGCTCGCCGCGGCCCCTACAGGTGTACTACCCCAACTGCCAGAATGACCTCATCTGTCCTCATTATGTCCACATTATTACACACGCATTTGCTCTCACACATACATAGTCTACACATGTATTAATAGTAAACTAGGCCAGAGTATCTCTCAGGTTTTGGCTTTAGGAAGAGGAAAATTTAGGTTCCTTGTGTTTTTAATTCTTATTCTCCCCGGTTGCTTTCTGCCCCTATTTCCTGCTCTTCTGTCTCGTTCTCCCACCATTCCAGCTTTCCACCCTGCTGTCCCTCCCTCTGCTGCCTGTTATCTGGCCGGGCAGGGTCATCCATCTGGGGTCACAGACTCCGTGTGGAGGCTCCCCCATTTATTAGCTTCTCATGTTGTTACGGCGCAGAAAGGCCACAGAATCAATTGTGTGCATTAAAGGCCAGCTGGCTGTCATCAGGCCTAGAGCGTGGAGGAGGACGAGGAGTCGGAGAGGGCTCCCCTGTCAGCTGGAGAAATGGAATTTTATCTGGATGAATTGTCGGACCGTTCAGCAAGAATAGGGAAGAATAGGTTCCCGTGTCACCACTCGTAGAATTAATGACAAAAAGCAGTCAGATAGAATCAATGGGGAAAGTCAAGGTGGCGTTTGCTTTTGTGCTCGCTGTAAGGAAGCAAAAAGGAATCCCTGCTTCATTTGACAGTGAAAGGAAGCCATGTATTGCTAAAATGTGATTAAGTTCTTACACTGGTAACTGGATTTTTTTTATTCTTCATGTGGATGTTGTGGTATTTCCCAGAGGGGAGGGGATGGGAGGATGGATGGGGGAAGAATCGGGATTGGCAATGGGAATTTCATGTAATCCCATTTGGGATGGAGGGGATGCTCCCAGGGAAATCCTCAATGGCACAAACAGGGAGACGGTGGCAGAGACGGGAGGGAATAAGGAAGCAGCAAGTAAACACTCAGAGGGAAGGAAAGAAATGTTGAGAAACAGATTGAACAAACTAGTTTCACAACTAGAAAAAAAATATATAAAAGAAGAGTGAGGAGGAGGCATATTTTATTATTATGAATATATCCTCAGGCGTTGGTATTGCAGCTGCAAATGCACAGAGATGATTGTATGTACTGTATGTTGAATTAGCTCATACTCATGTAGATGTGTGTTTGTACAGTACATGTGGATGTGTTTGTGTCTGAGGTGTGTGCTTCCCTCTGTCCAGCAGTCCTTCATTTGGGTCTTTTGTTGGCAAGGCCTTGTTCTCTTCCTGTCTGCCTGATGAATTATTCATGAAGGCCAGAGAGCGTTGCAGGCATGTACAGTAGAGGAACAGAAAGACTGGCCGGGACCTAAGGAGGGATGAGGGAGGAAGGATGATTAAAAAGGCAAGGACGGAGGACGGGTTGAAAGGATTGATAGAGGTTAAGGGAGAGGAGAAGAAGAACAAGATTAGAAAGTGAGGGCTGGAAAGATGAGATGAATGGGAGAGAGCTTGTGGGCTCAGATGATCAAGCTCTGATTTCTGTCCAATGTGCCTCTCCTTTTGGAAGGTCTATAGGTGGAGAGCTGTACAGAGCCAGGGTCTGTTTATCTCAGCTGGTTAAGATGTGCTTGATTTGATGTTACAGAGTCTTGGGTTTCCTCAGAGGAGGAAACATGCATTTGGCAGTTAATCCAGCAGCTATTTTTTTCTAAGATTGTGCAGTGGCCCGTACAGCCACATAGAGTTTTGTTGTTTTTGGTTGTCAGTCAGGTTTTTCTCTGTGTAAGATGTGAAGTTCAGTCACTAACAAGTGAAAACCCACAAAGGATATTTGAATTTTATCATTAGTAAAAATGATGTCTTGTACAATACCAGAACTAATAGACAGCTTATTCTTTCACACTACAACTCAATAATACTTACTAATAATTTATAATAATAATAATAAATATTAATTAATATTATAATAATTAATCATATAATTAAGATCATATATAACTAAGAGCCTTTGTCCTGAAAACACAGCACACACAATCAAAACATCACAAACTCAGTCTTTGCATGCTTTTTTAATGCAATTCAGCTAAAAACCAGTTCACTAAACAAAAACCTTTTACTTTTCAGCTGAAAGAAATTCACAGTTTGATCAATCCCCCCAAAATTCCTCTGACAGAAGACACAGATTGGCTGTGGCCTAACGTACAGTACCTTGATTTATCCGTTAGTCAATCAGTCAAGTGTTTGAGTCGCTTCCTCTTTAGTTGTGGTCCGATTGTCAGGATGTTAACAAGGTATTTTAACAGTAATAGTTTTCCAATGTCTTATGTTCACAATGGATAACAGGTTCACAACTACATTTCTACATGCACATGAAAGACTTCTTCAGGCAGATACTTATTACAGCTGATGTCTGGGGGATGAGCCCTCCATGCAGCGGGAGCACCAACCAGTCCAAAACCTGTGAATGGATGTAGATTACATAATATAGTAATTTATGAATGGGGTGACTGTGTTTGGGGTATTTGTTGGCGTGCAGTAAATGTACTTTGTGCATTGTTACTTGTGAAGTTGTCACAACTGATGTGTATTTCCTGTATTATTTCTCCATTCTTACTACTGGTGTTGGCAGATAATTGGAGATTTTCCTGTTGTGTCCTAGTAGTGTTCTCATATTGCTGCATGTGTTACATTACTGGATGCCACCACAGGAGAATAATAATATTTTAATCCAAAATGTAGCTTGATAGATTTAATAGTCACATCCATGTCTCAGTGTCACTGTTTGGCAGTTATTTTGTTTTTATTTAGGATTGACATCATAAAGTTAGCGTTTTTAAGAACACAGTATCACATACAATGAAATTAGTAGTAAGTGTAAAGTAGCATAGACCTAAATAAATAGGCCGTGACTCTTGTAAGTATGAAAAAATACCTGTGTTTACTTTTCTGTTGCTGGGAGCTGGGAGGACAATGCTGGCGTTGTGCCTTAGTGTGGATCTGAATAACCTGCTATCACAGTGTGTGTGTGTGTGTCTGCCAGCTGTGTGTTCTGCTCTTGTATGAAGCTGTCACTGAGAAGCCTGAGACAGCAGACAGATGGGGAAGGAGGGAGGCGTCTGCAGAGAGCATGTCAACAGCACCAGCCAGCAGATTCCCATTAGATGCTCAGGCAACCAACACAGCCAAAATAAAACCAGACGATGGCCCTGAATATGCATTCATATATATCCAGGCTTTGTCTGTACTGTAGGTCCAGATGAGATGGATTACAGTGTGCAGCTCACAGGAATTAAAATGTGGCTCAGATGCTTTTTGAGTCATCACTCGCGATTATATTATGTGTCCAATTCTTTTATGATTCACCTGCCTGGGATTATGTGACCACTGCTAAACAGATTAAATGCATATTTATGCCAGGCCACAGAACTACAGTAGAGAAGAGGATTACAATTATGATTTACTCTTGTCCAAGTTGTTCAGCATCTGAAAATCAACTGTATCCAACTGCTGGGAGGTTTAAATTCTATGCAGACGTTACAAAGTTGAATCGGTTGTCCTGTCCGCTGATCAGAGATGAGATAAACGCTCTCCTTGTTGCTCTAGAAAATCCTGTGTTGAATAATTCAAGTATTCGGATCATTTTAGCTGATACATTTACACCTTTTCACCTGGCTAAACTGTTTCTCACCTAAGACTGTTTGCCAACTTCCCAATAAAGCATGAGAAAACAGTTTTTTTTCTAGCTAACATCTAACTTGTAACTAACACATAACTTTCATGGACGGACTATGAGTATGACAAAAGCTTTGCTAAGTACGTGATGTGTGAGAGAGTTTGGCTGCTGAGGACTTTGAACAATCACACAGCAATCTGTTTCTAATGATTCGTGGCCGCATTAACCCTTTTTTAAAATATCATATAGCTTTCACATCTGCCCAAAATGCATCAGTGCATCTTCTTTGGTGCATTCACATCTGCGTACATAACATGTATAATATTTTGAGCTGCCTCCCCCTTTAGTCACCCAAGATGCATTTCTCTTTTAAGTAACAGATGAGTGTGAGTGGCCTAAATTTGTCAGTCACACAGACCACATTCTGTTAATGAGGGCTGCAACTAACGATTATTTTCATTATCAGTCTTGATGATTTTCTTGATTAGAAAATGTCCGAAAATGATGAAAAATGGCGATCACTATTTCCTAAAGCGCCTCTAATATCTTCTTTTGTTCTGACCCAACAGTCCATAACTCAGTTATTTAGTTTACTGTCATAAATAAAGAAGATAATTATGCCTCTGCACCAGTGACAGCCGTGTCCAGAAGCATAATGTTTTCAGAACATGATCTCTCAGGAATGCCTTTAGGGAATTTCTTCAAATTTGGCACAAATGTCCACTTGGAGTCAAGGATGAACTGATTAGAGTTTGGTGGTCAAAGGTCAAAGGTCAAAGGTCACTGTGACCTCACAAAACACGTGTTTGGCCATAACTCAAAAATCCATACGCTAATTATGACAAAGTTTCACACAACTGTCTGATAGGATAAAATGAAGTGATGAAATTTTATATCCAAAAGGTCAAAGGTCAACTTCACTGTGACATTATAATGTTCTGCAAAAACACTTTTCTGGCCGTTATTCAACACCATAACAGGGGAGATTGTGACCATATTTCACATTTGGTCAGATACTGAACTGGTGACACTAATCTTGGGTTCCCACCTTGAAACTGTGGTGATTGTAAAGATCGTCTGTGCTGCCAGGTTGAAGATGTGTGTGAAGCATCCACGTTTTAGAATTTGTAGCTTCTTTGCATGTATTATATTAGTCTGGACAGACATGAATGTAAACTGCAACTTTGACTGGTTGGTGAAGGCGTACAACCATGAGGCTGTATTTCTAGTTTTACATTTGAGAAGATGGAACCAGAGAATTAGGACATTTTTCTTCAAAAATGGCTTAAAACGATTGATTTATATAAAAAAAAAAAAAAGTTGGCGATTAATTTTCAGTCAATTGACTAATCAGCTAATCGTTGCAGTTCTACTGTTAATACCGTGCAGTGTGTGATCCACAGTGACCTCCGCACCACTGAGCTCAGTTTGAACCTCATCTCTTCACACGTAGATGATTAGCAGCCGAACCAGAAATCAATGTAAGGCACAAGGCTTTGATGCTAACTGGCCAATCTTTGCTCTCAGAGCAGGTTAATTTAAATCCATGGCTGTATTACTCTGTGTTGGTGTGAAACACTCCTAACTGATGAGTTCTTGTAGCTGTACAAAAGAAATGTACAGTGTTGGTGCAGTGCAGTTGACATTGAAGCAAGAAATGAATGATAAAGTATTTAAGGTGAGAGATTTTAAAACTACTTTATTGAACAACAAACAGGAAACTTTTCTTCTACATGTATTAATTTATTCTACATTTTATTATATGTTTTAGTCTTATGCTAAGTATATTTATTCACTCTTCCTCACCTACTGTAAAACCTGAATTTCCCCCACGGGGATCAATAAATGTTATCTGAAAAACACAAAAAGCCCATTTTCTAGATCGTTGGAAAGGAGAGGAGGGAAAACATGATAAAGAAAGAGGAGAAACAAAAAGGAGACAAAGAAAAAAAAGAGAAAAGACAAGGTGTAAGGAAAGGAAAGGAAAAAAGAAAGGATGGTGGATGGGCCAAACAACAGGAGAAGAAAAGGCAGTAAAATCTTTAATCATTAAACAATAATTTAGCCCTGCCCCTTATCCAACAGTCTGGTCCCTGATTCTGAGGTGCAATAAAACTTAATTATCCTTGTGTATGTGTGTGTGTACTTGTGTCGCTCCACTTCCCTGAGGTACTGGGAGGCCAGTTATGGTCTCATTAGATCAGACCTCTTGTGCTTTTTTTATTCCCAGAGGTGAAGCAGCAGCAGTCAGTTAACCTGCTGTACTGTATCATGAACAGTTCTGCTGTCATTCCTCAAATCCACCACGTCTGTGAGGGAGTTAGCTGCACTGAAACACAATAAGACAACAGGTCAGCCTTTTAAATCATTTTCCTTAAGATTCTCATTACATCCAACTCCATTCTTTTATACAAGTAATGGCTGACATTGTTTTAGCCATTCAATGAGCTGTATTTGCATTCTGTAATGGCTCTATACAGTAGTTTTCATTATGACTGCCCAGCCCAGTATCCTTATGAATTATGTCCATTATGGATGTTTGTACCACTGCGCCTACTCTATATGTACCGAGGCAGAACAAAAGTGTGTGGATTATGTGACTTTTATGCATGAGACCAGGAGTTAATGTCCTGCCACAGACCTGCAATTAACATTAGTCTTTTTATTAACCATAACTGCGATCTTTCCCTAACCATACCTTAACTATAGTTTATTTTCCTAACCTTAACTATGCTGTGGTGGCAAAAGAATTAAAGAATTAAAAAAACATTAACATTAAATGTAAAAGAAGTGTTTTTTTTATATTATATGTTTTTTAAGTATCATTTAACACAATCTGGGGTTTTGCAGAATTGTCCATCATTGACGTTCTTCTCTGCTGATAGAGTTGTACTGGCAGATTGAAATAGCATTCTCATGCACAAATGATTCACAGGAGATGATGCATGCACGTACCACATGTGATGTGTATGACAAAAGTTGGTTTATGCTTCATGCAGAAGACAACTGCTGGTAGTTGAGTGAAGCCAAAACTAAAGCCCAATCATACTGTACATTGGCGGGCAGATTTTTTTATTTATTGCAGATAAAAGTAAAAAGGGTATCAGTGTTTATGACGGTCGATGAGTAACAAGAAGTAATGCAAGCTATAAGTGCTTAAGCTATTTTATTTCCACTTCTGCTATTGCATAAATGTCCACTGGGGAGCTCTGCGACTCCACTGCTGAGTTGCTTCAAAGCATCACAGCTAAGCTGAGCTGACACAGCAGAGCGGAGCTCTACAGTGAAAATCAACTTTAAACTAATACTTTTCTCCTCTGTCAGTATAACACTGACAGCTGCTATTAAACACATGCTTGTAGTTTATCTGTTGCTACATTAGTTCCCTACTTTGCCACAAAGCTAGCTAAAGTCATGAGTTTATCAGTAGAGTGGAATATTCTCATTCTCATTCTGCCTAACTGGTGTAATGGGAAATATATCTGCAACTCGCATTTTGGTACATGTTAGTACAGTTACAGTTTTCACCAGAGAAATGATAGTTTCTCTCAACAGTTTAAAGCTGAGGCACAGTGCTGTTTCAAAATTACTAATCCTCTTAGCTAATGTCACCATATTCCAAAACAGCTGGTTAGAACTGGTAAAATTAGAGGGATTATTAGGTGGAAAGACAATAGAAATAAACATGTTGTTACATATAAATGACATTGAAGTGTGATGCAGACACTCCTTATGCCCCCCTTCCTCTCGTTGTTAGTCTTGTTTCTGCAGCAGCGTTTACTCTCAGTCACTGTATCAGTTAACAGCATCATTAAAGATGGCAGCTTTTTAAACAGTGTTTTCAATCTGTTGACATAAATAGTGTACACATCTTGGTCAGATCTTCAATAACTAAATGTATTTATCAAAAATGTTTGTGTTTCTGTTAAAAAAGGATTATGAGTGTAGGGGTGGTGTCCTACGTCAGCTGATATATCATTATCACCTTTTTTTTTTCAAACCCACAAATATTGAAATCACTACCAGCCTTAAAAATCCTGTATCCTGTAAACACAACGTACGAGTTACTTTTTCTTCTGTTTCATTTCTGACAGAATGGTATTAGTTCATTTTGAATGTAACTCTCTGCATCATTAAGCACACTTGCTAATACCACCATTAACCACAGGTGTCACTAAATCAACCAGGAGATTTGAGGACACTTCAACTATACAAACACACACATAAACACACGATGGACTCAGCTGAGACATAAACACACCATCGGCATCACTCATAGCCATTTTAAAAGGAGGGTAACAAGGGTGTACACGGCCTCACTTGAGGGTTAGAGCTCCCAGAAACCCCTCTGCCCTCCCTTCAGGTTTCCAAGACTACCTTGATTTTCCTCACCACCCTCCCCCATCTTCTCTCTCTCTCTCTTTCTCTCCTCCTCGCTCTCTCGTGTCTCTGTCTCTTGCTTATCCAAGCGTACTGGTACGAAAACATCACTGGGGTTCTTTAATTGGGTCTGTCCTGCAGAAGAAAACCTGTCTATCTGCGAACACTGACATGAGAGGCAGAGGGGGTGGTTGTGGGGTTGTGTGTACGTGTATGTGTACGTGTGTGAATGTGCATGTGTGTTAGAATGAGGTAATGGGTTGCTTGAACAACTCTCCTCTGGAAGCCCTTTTCATTTGTTGTATTTCCCACAGACCTCCTAATGGATCGAGCTATGTTATCTTCTTTTTTGTGGAGTGACCTCCCTCTATGCTGCCCCACTCCACTACACAGAAAAGGACACTTCACCCTGTGCTGAGGTCTTTGTGTGTGTGTGTGTGTGGTGTGTGTGTGTGTGTGTGTGTGTGTGTGTCGCTCAGTTTTGAGTGCCCACTCCTCCTTCTGTCTGCTCTGCTGTCGAAGCGGAGATGCTGATGTCTTGGGAGTGGGTGTGGGTTTAGAGACCCTCTCTGCTCGCTACATTATTTATCCCTTTTTACTACAAACCTTTTCTCCATGTGACGTTTCTCCGACTCATGATGCTGTGCAGAGAAAATAAAAAAACACCTGTCCTTCGCCAAGTTGAGTTATTTTCTACTGTACATCAATTAGTCAATCATTTAACATCCAAATCAGCATTCACACTGCTCATTTTTGCACCTGAATTGGGAATTATGTTAGTGTGGATTTTTCTCTTCACTAAATGAATTAACTGGGATGAAGGTATTTGTTTAAATCTTCAGATGTACAAAAACAAGCATCCATTAAACCCATATTCCAGCCTGAGCAGGGGCCAACTTGGTACCCAGTCACTTACCAGTCTATCTGCTCCCACCTAGTGGTGGTTCATGCTCAGCACAGGTTTTATTTGATGAAGGTGAAATTCTTCTCCTCAAACACACCTCAAGTGTCTTCCAGTTTAAAAAAAAAGGTAGAAGGATCTGTGTTGTCTGAAGCATCTTTACCTGTATGAAGTGGATTCTTCTGTGTTTTAGATTGTAGATGGAGACATTTTTACTACAGAGGTTCGACAGAAACAGTCTAGGAGAAAATCTGGACACATGGAAGTAAATGACCTCCTTTCCATCAGCAAAAACTGTCAAAATGCCCTTGAGGGCGCCGCCCTGGTGCCTACTGGTTAAGACGCATGCCACATAACCGCAACATCCGCGGTTAGATTCCAGACCTTTGTTGCCCTGGAGGTTGCAGACAGGCATTCTTGGAATGTAGGAAATCATTAACTGAAGTACATAAAGCAGGTTTAGGTAAAGTGTCTTTAAAATAACTCCTTGATTGCAATTCACATAAATTAATTGCATGTAACATTTTATGTGTGCCTTTGGGTGGAATTCCCTTTAAAGTAAAGATTAAATAGCATAATTAGGACCTTTTTTTTTAATGTGCCGTTGGGACTGTGGATCTATCCACGCCAGGGTGTTCCACTCTGTCCCTTTTAGGCTTTGCTCAGAGGTCTGAGCCGATGAATTTCTCTGTTTCTGCTGAGAATGTGACAGAGATGAGCGCAACTCAGCAGCGGTTAATCCGTTTTGTCTGCAAAAACAATGAGTGTGAAATCACACCATGCATGGATGTCTTCAGGCAGACTTTAATCGTGTTATGGGCCCACATGCTCAAGGGGAAATTTGAATGTGTGTGTGTGTGCTGCGTCTGCTGTGGGCTCATGCATGTGTCTCTATAGCAGAAGATCATATTTAATGTCTTAATTAAGGGGAGATTTATGCAAATGAGGGACATCTATTCTATTTCCCTGTAAGGGTGTTTTTCATCCTATCTGGGGATGTGCAGAGAGATTTCAGGGCGTTTCCCAAAGAAAAAAAAAAGATAAATTATTGTGGACTTGCTGAGATAAGAGTTAATTGAATTAAAGTGGCACCCTGGGCCAGATCTCTTTGAATGTGATGATATGTTTGGTGTGATTGAAATCAGCGGGTAGAGCTGTGAGTCTTAAACAGCTTTCACATCTTACATTTTTATACATTTTTCTCAGTTGGAAAAAACTCGCTTTCTTGCCTTTTGTTATGCTGTTGTTATCGCTTCCTTTTCTTACATGTAAAACTAGAACTGGAGACGTTTTCGGCCTGTTGTTTGGGCCTTGTTGAAAGGCCTGCTGGGAAATGTAGTAAATGTCTAACTTAAGTAGATGTTGATGATGTTAACGAGGAAAAGAGGCTAAACTCAAAAACATAAATTACTGCACTTTTCACAAATTTTCTTTCCTGTACTTCAGACTCAGACTATATTTTAATAGGTAGGTTACACTTGCTAGAGTCCATTTATTTTGCCAAAACATTAACTGCATTCACAAGCCGCACAGAGACTTCTTTATGTTTGAACTGCGAGACTGAGCTCACAGATTTGCGCCATTCTTCAACTTTTCACACATTCTGTGTTGTTTTAGGAGCTGCTGGTTGTTTGAATGACTCGAGTCGGAAGGTGAAGACACATGCTTTAATATTTCAGCGCTGTAGACCTTCACACAATAGACACTGTTTGGAGCAGACTTCAATATTGACTGTCTGCAGGGGGAGGTTTGTTTTGGACTGTAGCTCAGCAGCTCCACTCTGAGTCGGATCAAACCGGCAGAAGTCAAATAAAACACAGAAATAAGACAAGCTTGACTCATGTTCCTGAAGTTTTTTTTTCTTTTCCAAGAGCTTGTAGGTCGAGTGTTTATACAAAGTGCGGATTTTGCTGATTCTGGTCACACTGGATGTTTCAAAAGTAGGTTGACATTTTTCTATAAATTATTAATTCTTGCAGCATTATTAAATATTTTCCTGTTTCCACAAAGAACTTTTATTTACAGACTACTGAATGTCAAGTTATCCATTTAAAAATTACATTTTGTTGAAAATACTAAAAGTATTATTCTTCTTGGTTAGTAAAGATTGTATATCTACTTTAGATGTTTTCTGTTAAGCATGTGCAGTTGTTATAATTACCACTGGAGGCCACTGCAATCCACTCATGTTGCTTCGCTGACCTCTCTGAGATTTCACAAGTCAATGAAATTGACATTGATCACTTTCTCCTTGATAGCAAATTCTCTTTATCATTGTACACTGTAAAAATTTCTGTCTTGCTCAGTTATTTTGTATTATTGAAATAATTTCTTCCTCCTACATCTTTTTAGCAGTTCTCTTTACCTTCACTTAATGGAAAGATGCATATTTTTAGTGTATTTTAGGGATATCAGCAGTTTTACAGAGGAACTCCAATCTGTAATATCATCTCTGCTTTTGAAAGAGTCCCGCCGTCCTAAGAAACACTTTGAGATTCCTGGCCTCCAACTGGGAACATAAGTTCTCTTCTTACAGGGTGATAAAAGTGTTGCGGGAGCTCAGTGGCTCTATGCAAACATATGAAGATAAACATCCAGGTCCTGGTGTAGATTAGAGGCCAAGACCTCACGATTAATCTTGGCCATCACTGAGAGCAGTTGGGTGTCCAAAAAGCTTAAGGCAACGATAAAGAGATTGAGGGGATTCTGTGTGTGTGTGTGTGTGTGTGTGTGTGTGCGCAGGATGCCATCACACATGCAAGCTGAATCAGCTTAATCTCAGGTAACATTTCTCTGAAGAGTATAACTCTGAATTTCTTACACAACATTACAACAACAATTGTTTCTGTTTCATTCAAATGCTGATCCAGGTCTGCTGGAGTCCAAGAGGATTTCAAAGTGGAGAGAGAGAATATGTGTGTGTGTGTGTGTGTGTGGGGGTGTGTGTGTGTGTGTGGGTCTGTCATAGGCTACTTTCGGGGACAAATTTCACACTAAAGGCCAGTTGATTGGAGACGGAAGCTGTGTCCGGGTTAGGGTTAGGTTAGGGTTAGGCAAGTAGTGGTTATGGTTAAGGTTAGGGTAAGTCTCCATGAAATGAATGTAAGTCTATCTAATGTCCCCAAAAGTGACCTAGGACTGTGTGTGTGTGTGTGTGTGTGTGTGTGTGTGGAACCATCCCTGTAATTGCCAGTAAGTGGCTTAGTGGTATCTCCACCCTGTTTCTACTGATAAGGCTGCGTTCCGTCTACCATTTTCTTGTAAGACTGATAAGACCGTTTCTTCATCTCACTGTGGAACAAAAGTACTCGATCTGATCTGTGCGGGGAACCCAAACAAATCTTAAAGATCTTAGAAAAGCAAAGCATTGAATTTGATTAGAGGAAGATCAAATTAGCATATTGTATGTTTACAGTTTTGCTCAGATTTGAACCTGGAATGTGTTTCTAGTTCCAACTTCAGGCCTGAAGACGCACTGATTTTAACTATTAAGCTACACTTGATTGTTTGAACTGTCCAAACCCTCATGTGAAACTCTGGAGGCATGATGTGCAGGCTACATAGTCTGAAAGCACTCAGACTTGGGCTTAAGGAACTGTGTGTTTTCAAAAGAATTTATTATTTTCTTTTGGAAGCATGAAAAAAGTTTTTAAAGCTCCACTAATCAGTACCTTTGGATCAAATGACTACACGTAACATGAACGGCGCCCTCCTGCAGACAAACCCACAGAAACTTATCACAAACCCTGCAGCTCTACAAAGCTTTTTGGCACATTTACTGTATGGTTCAGTCTCAAAACTCTGCAGTAGCTGCAGCTGGTGGCTGTTTTCAGCAAACAAGCTGTCATAAAACAACAATATACAGCCTGCCCAGCACAAAATGCCAGACAGCCTAATTTGGAGTGACTAAGTGGAACATTTAGCAGCTATAGAGACGTATGACTGCTAATGCTGCTTTTCTGCTGGATATGTAAATGGGCAACGGTTTGCCAACATGTTAACCATGACATATAAAGTGATAATATGTCAGAGGTTTATCTTTTCCTGCTTGTTGTGGAGTTCTTCCACCTTAATGTTGCCAAAAAAGCAAGCTTTATAAAGTGTCCAGACATCCTGGACTCTTACGTCAGGAAACCTGCCTCCCCGTGTTAGTTGACCATGGGCTGACTGTCATGTCTACCAGTCAGCTACTGGGTTCATTTAATGTTCATCCGTCACTCCCGCTGACGCTGGAGGGACAGCCGCTCTGTGGGATCAAACTCAAAGGCTTTTGCATCACAGAGGCTGTGCGCAGATGTGCTGTGTGGGAGTGTAACTGCTGCAGTCTCTAATAAAAATGCTGCCTTTTATCTCGGTGTGGGACGGCTCAAATCCTGGTGTGTCCCTGATGAGAAGTCATATTTAGCGTAAGGCGCCCGGCGACCTCCTGTTGTCCTGTAATGACTGCCTCACCATGTCAGAGCTTTAAAATTAAAATAAATTCACTGATATGCTAATGAAAACACATCAGCTGCTCATATACACCTGTGTACTTGTATCAAAGAGGATGAAAGAAGATGTCAGATGCAAATGCAGGGGTTACCGTGGGGTCAGAATCTGTTTTTAGCATTTATATTTATGAATGTGAGAAAGAAAAGTGCACCTGGTTCTTTTTTTCTGTCCACCTTTCTCATATTCACTCTAGCAGTGCTTTCAGTGCTTATGTCCTCACTGTGATGGTAAGCTGATGTTTTGACTTGTCCTTTTGACAGCCTTCTTTCTTTCAACATTTCAGTCTTTCGCCTCAAAAAGCAACCAGATCTGTGCTTTGTCATTCCCTGCCCGCTCCCTCTTCCCCTTAGCTCCAGTCTTTCATCTGTTTGTGTGTGTTGTGTTGGTCTTTGCTGGTGGTCCCTCAAACCCTGGGGGTCCACTCTCATGGGCGTCTGTTTACCCAGCAGCCCACTCTCTTCCAAACACTGCCGCTGCGCTGCCTTTAAATCAACAGGTAATGCGATGAAAGGACGTGTCCACTCTTTCTCTCCTTCTCTTTCTCACTGTTACAATTTATTTGCATTCGGCCTCTCTGGCTGCAACAGTTTTCGGAGGTGTTAACTCCTTGTGTTCACTTATTGCTTTCGTTGGCAACTAAGGCCAGTGCCAGAACAACCAAATATGTCCGTCATTCACCGCAGAGCTGTGTGCACTGCAGCCTAAGCCAAGCAAAGCACCACCCTAGGTTTTATGGCAGGACTAAGTACTTTGGAATACACTGTTCACTGTGTTCACTTTGTTTGACTTCCTTTTTTTCTTCAAGAGGATGATGAGTGGCTCAATTTATTCAGCTTTACTGTACACATTACACCCGGTGTCCTCTTGTCATGCCTGTCTTGTCTCTTCTGTGCCTCTTACCCCTGATGCCTCATTACCCACAGGTCTATTTATACACCTTGTTATCCGTGAGTGACGCTTTCCTGGCAGGAGCCGGTGAGCGGTGCCAGCCCAGGAAAGAATGCCCGTCCTGGGCCTCCGTGGAGGGCACAACCCTGGTCCCAAGATGAATTGCTCAATGCCACTCTGTCTTCCATAGTTGGTTATGCAAGCAGTTGACCTACTCAAGCTGACACAATATGATGAACTCAATGAGTTCAGAAACAGTTCAAGTCTTACAACACACCAAAATGTATAAAAACAATGCTTTATTTATGTGAGATGATGAGAAAATGTCCAAAATGAGACATTAACTTTGTCAGCAGTGATTTGTCCTGAACTCTGCCAGAACATTATGGAAGAAATCCTGCTAATGGTTTACAGTAGGTTTGGACCACTTTATTATTTTTTTCTTATATTAATCTAACTGTTGAATGATGGATATTAACCAATCAGTGCCATTGCCTTTCTGGTATGGCAGACTTGCCTACAGAGAACCAGTCTATAAAACTGGCTTTTCTTTGAATACATTTTTGTGTTGGGTAATATTTGTAGTAAATTAATTATTCACCCAAAAGCTGTAAAAACTATATGCCAAAGTTAAATAGGTATGGTATCCCTCAAGAGTCTGGTTTAGTTATGAAATTATTTCTCGACAGAAAATTAATCGATAACAAATTTGACAATCAGTAACTATTTTAAGTCATTTATTTAACATCATTTCTAAATATTTTTCCAGCTTTTGCAAAGTCAGGATTTGCTGTTTTGCTCTGTTTTATAGAATATCTTTGGGATTTTGGATTGTTGGTCAGATAAAAACAAGGAATTTGAGGATGTTAACTTGGGTTTTGGAAATTTTTTGTGTTTTATGTAATTTTTTGATCAATTGATCCAAAAAATGATCAACAGATTAATCAGTAATGAATATAATTGTTAGTTGCAGCCCGAGCCTGTTCTCAGCAGAGAGTTGGTTGTCTCATTATGTCAAATTTAAGGAGCAACTTAACAGCAGTTGAATATCTATCTAATATCTTTTTATTGATGTCAGCGGTTTGACGAGGGTGTGGTCAGTACACCGTGACATCACTTTTGGGTATGAACAGAGGTGCAACACACCTTTTTCAGTCTGATATTCTGAAGTCTGAAGTTCTTTAAAGATATGGATCATGGAGTATAACATGATAACATGCAGTATAGATATGGAGTACTGGCACTGTACTGTATCTCATCCACATTGATCAAACCCTACTTGGAGTAGAAGTGGGTTAAGTCTCTCTGACAGCTAAAACTGAGTAAGCAGGTCAGGCTGAGGGGTGAAAGAGAAATGAGAACCTCATGCAGCGCTGTGGAAGTGATGCTGTTGGTGACATGTTGGAGAGGAGAACAGGCTAATTGGAGGAGAAGTAGGCGGCGGAGGACAAGGGTGTTGAATGCCAGATGTTTAGCTATATGGTTCAAATGGAAAATAACCGGAGTGGAACCAAAGTTGTGACGCTGGTTGATTCCCTTTATGTGGCTTCCCTCCCACCCACCTCACAGCCTTCCATTAGAGGTTTTGGGGACATTTTGCATGGAAATTAGGACTCTATGTTGCGTCATGGGCTTAATATAAATAAATCACTGTGTCTGGACCATTGGATGCTTGCAGTATAGACTTTTAATTTGTACATGTGTGTATCTGCATGTTTAATTTTACACTTGTGTGATGCCATGGCATGCTGCCAGGACTGTCTTTCTCTCCTGCTTCAGAGCTCCTGCACAACCAATCATTGTGTCACATGTACTGTGCCAGCTGTTGTATGGGAACGGCTCCCTGGTGTATAATGAATAAAACAAAATGTTAATAAAGTAGTAATTGACTTTCAATAAAGTGAAATAGGCTATGACTAACTGCTAAGAATGATAACCACCAAGGAACAGCTTGTAGCTTTCTCCAAATCTGAGGGGGCTTCCTCTCTCTGTTAGGTCCTTAATTTACCCTTCCTCGTTGTCCTCACCAAGTTTCGACTCTCTGCACTGCTGCCCTTAAAGGGGCACTCCACCAATTTTGCACATGAAACTCAGTTTACTTGTCATGGGTAGTGTCCTCATCCTGTGAAAACCTCTGTTGTTTTGGAGGGAGCTTTATGAAGTCTTGGAAAATAAAAATCATAAAAAAATGTTGTCAGGGCTCTGACTGGGCTGAACGCTTCAAATTAATAACAGAAAGCCTGTATTACAAACTGGGGTGTGGAGTTTGAAAGGCCTGGGCATGAGTAGTCTAACAAAAGATGCTTTTGACTTGCATGATGGGAAATATAGGATCCAGGATTACTTCCAGCATATTTAAGAAACATATTTGCGCTCCTCTTTAAAATTATAGAGAAAGTACGCCAAAACATGGAAAACAGAATTATACCTGGGGTTTCCAAAAAATAATTATGACCTCTAAGTTTACCAGATTTGTATTTTCTTGCCTATCATGCAAATAACTTTAAAGTTTTTAAACTACTCAAAGAATAAAAAGGGGAACAAGACATGGAACAAGAGGAGTATCCTTCTTGGTTTACACTTCATCCCTTTCCTCTCCTCTTTACTCAAAACACATTCAAGTAATGTAATAGTAAAATAATATTATCCTTAATTTTGTCGAGGACCCCACTCAGGGATCCTTGGTGGTCGCTGGACCCCCAGTTTGGCAGCCGCTGCAGCACCTCCAACCACAACATAACCAGCATGTGCGTCACTCAGGCACTAATAAAAACACGACTGCCACTCCTTTTCCTTCTTGATGACATGTGTCTGTGCGACTGTGAGCATGCATTTAGCTATTTTAGCTGCTATGAAGGGAGTAAAATACAGTGAAGCTGTGTTCAAGCTCTGTTCTGTCTGTGTTTTTAGGTGTGTAAGATGTAACATTTTGTACAGGACATTCTCACACTGTAGGTAAAATACAAAAATCTTGTTTATTCAGTAATAAGTGATTGATATTTTTCCTTTTATGTATGATTCTGTAGCGTATAAAGCATTATAATGAACTTTCTGCAAAAGGTGTCCCTGTAAATCAATACAAAATAAAACAGACTCTTGTGGATGCAGGATTTTAGAGGATTCCTCTTGATTACTCCCATCCTGCTGAGCCCATAACTTGCCATAAAAGACTTCAACAGTTACTGTTTTATTAAAAAGCCCAATTACCCCCACAAGGGGACATTTATTGCCACCACTACTCATGGTAAAGCACATTTTATTTCACATCGCACCTCATTAAGGCTTCTTCCTTTTACACTTAGAAATATAGCCATAGTTAATATGGAAATCTTGGGGTGTAGTAATGGAAAGGGGAGCAGTGAAAGCAGAAAGTCTTGTTCTGTAGAGCATATTTATATTTATTAGTGTATATCTCCAGTGTCATTACAGTGTAAAAGCTGCTGTTTAAATGCAGCTATGTCTGATGTTATAGCTGTTGAGTTTAATTGCAGCATGTTTCAAAGTTTTTACTGTAATTGTAGGACCTGCAGTCAGTACTGAGTCTCACTGCTGACTTCAGAACTGGTCTCCGTTCTAGTTCAGTCCTCAAGACGATCCATGTGTGAAAAGATATTAAAGCTCTGAACAGCTTCTGTCTGTTGCTGCCACACTGAGCACCTAATGAGCAGAAATAGCTCTCCCTGCTATTTTCTATGCTTTTCAGCCCGTTACATTGATATGCCGTGGAGTAAGGCGGCACGTTGCCATGGAAACAGCAGACAAAGACGATGAACGGGGGTGTATGTGAGCAGGAGAGAGGCCTCCCTCGAGTCACGGTGTGTGTGTGTGTGTGTGTGTGTGTGTGTGTGTGTGTGTGTTTGCATTATGAATCTTGAGCTCCATATCGCAGGAGCCACTGTCCCTTTCAGCCGTGTTTGCTCCTTTCATAAAACGCCTTCGTGGACACTGGCCTTGGTCCTATCAGGGTACACAATATGGAGGTGATATTCAGTAGTGCTGTATATTTGGAGCATTGCAGGACAGTAGAAGCAGTCTGTCAGCTTTATTTTCCTGAAGTGACGTTTTCAAAGGGCACCACAGTTAAGAGACACATTAATGGCAGCAGCGTTTCTGCTCCTTCTCCTCCTCACACCACTGTCGCCTTTCTCTGTTTGTCACTAAACCATCAAACATGTGACGACAACATCTTAAAATGGTGACAAAGCTGCCCATTACAGTGACAAACAAGTCATAATTATAACATATCATCCTATTTGCTTTTCACATGGTGGATTATACGTCTGTTGAGCTTGTAGTTTGAAGATAAGCGTGATGTGATGTGCACGCAGCTATAACATACTGTTATAGCTGCGCACATTTCTCCTAATGACTTGAAAGAAATCATGTTCTGCACATTTTAGATTATTGTTGGAATCACTGCTAATGCTTTTGCCCTCATTACTCTGCACTGAGAGTCTTCTGCAGGCCAAATTGTTTACTCATTATCATCTCTACAACATTCACTGGATGTTTTCTTTATTGCTGCTTATACTCATTCCAGCTCCTGATGCTGATTTATGTGATACCACAATTCACATCAGAAGATACGTATACAGTACAATGCCACATCTCTTCTACTAACTCAATAAAACTGGAGCCTATAAACGGTGACCTTTTTGGCTTGTGACCCTGTAAAGCAAAGCAATATCTGCTTGCAGCCTCCCTCCCCCTCACAGGTTGCATAAGACTGTGGTGCAAGCAGTTCAACTAAAGATTGATTTTCTTTTCAAAGATTGTTTTATTTGAATCTGTTTTAGAGAAGCATGTGAAATATATTTCACATATCAAGGACATGTATCTGACACAGATGTCTGAAAGCTGCATGTGCCTGTATCATGTGAATTTACATTATACGTGAAATGTCCAGGATCCACATGTGCATATGAATTATTCACATTTGAAATGTTGTTTTAATGTAATACAACATTTTTGTCCTTTACAAAAAACACGTGGAGCTGATATTTTGACGTGCAATATCTCATTTTTCTCTTATTTCTTAACTCTTGCTTCCTCTTTGAGGGGCCCAGCTTGGGAACCTTTGCATTATAGTAACCAGCAGTCCACTTAAAAGTTGTGGGTAAAATTTGTTTTGAGTTAGAAAAGCACAAATAAAATTTTCAGTCACAGTCTCTACAAGATAGAGGAGTACTCTGGTGTGGGTGTACATTTAAGGTCGGTAGTGTGTGAGAGAAAATTGACCTATCTCAACAGTGTCTCTGGGGGAAGGTTCAATCAGCCCGAGGCTAGAATGACCCACCTCCCCGACACCTATCCGCACAGGGTCCGCAGAGAGTAGGAGCAATGGCCTCATCAGACACTGGTAGAAAGAAATTAAGCCAAAAGGAATGAAAGAAAGAGAAACTGGAGGAGGTGAGAATATAGTTGATGTCAAGCACAGAGTAAAAATATCGATGGATCATGAACTCCCACTTGATGGGCCTGGCTGAATTGTCGGCCACGTCACTGTTACCATCTTCATCCCTTCAGAGCCTCCCACAGAAAGAATATGTCATCTCCTGCTTGATGGAGATGCATACAGATAGACATCATGTAGCCAGTCTGCATGTTGATCATAGTAATTACTGTGCTATTTCTCAGAAATCTCAGGAGGAGGAGGAGAGCCGTGCTGGTTAAATTTGATTTGAGCCACGCCTCTCAGCTGTTACGATCATTTACCAGTATTCCTGACAGCCACATGGAAACATGGTGACATCTTTATCTGGGAGCTCCTTCCAATATGATTTGCTTGTTTCAAATGAGGTCACTCTAATTAAATGTTCCAGACAAATTTGAATCAGAAGTGCCTGTTAAATTGAATATCAGGCTTGGAGTCATGGGAGCAGATCGTGGAGGGATCAATGAGAACATTCAAGGACAAAGAAATTTCCCCGAACGCTGCAGCATGAACGTCACTGCATCTTATAGTTGATGAAGTCTGTTCAAATTTTTTGAAGAAGTCTGAAGAAGCCACTTTTGAGGCATCGTTAAATACAAACTGTCTCACTGCAGATATGAGGTTAAATACATGAGCCTGAAAGCTGTTAGGAGGAGATGATCTAGCCACATCCTTTAAGAATTTTGTGCAGTAGCTTCAGCTAAACCACTCAGCGAGTATGCGAGCTACTGCAGTTGTGCTATGTGCAGCAGTTAGCTTTCCTTCCAGCAACCAAGCCTCTCTCGGGGATATAATGGATTAAAGGAAGCTTTGGAAAGCATTTAGTTAGCCTCCTCTGGTTTGCATCTGTTTCTGTCAGCTCTTTCCATCTACTGCACACTTCTTAGTGGCTGTAGAGTCCAGTGGAGCAGTGCCAGCTAAGTAGAGGTATTGTTGGGACGCAGCCAGCAGCAGTCTGGGACTGATTCCAGAGTCAGCCATCAAACCTGCTTAAATCTATATGGAAACCTCCTGGTGAGCCCTGACCCACACTTAACTCCTCAAATGGATGTATCCTTTATCTTACGATGATGGTCTACTCAATTATTGTCAGTGTTTTCCTACATTTCCCAGAATGCCTTTCAGAAATTCCCCAAAAAGGAAACTATATGTTTTTTAAGTGCAGCAGAAAGCGACAGATGTTTCATGACCGCTGATTTTACTCAGTCCAGAGGTTTTACAAAATAGTTTTCAACAAATCATCAGACGATTCAGTGATTTAATATTATTGTTTATCGACTTTCAGATGAAATTGCACTGCTGAGTCAAGCAATATGAGTTATTTGAGTTATTTTTTGTTTTACACATATTAAGAGTTTGGTCTCATGTAATGTGTAACAGTGGAACACAATTCATTGCAAATAACATCAGTTTGAGAATTTTATATGTGACCTTTCATATGTTTACCATATTGTGATACATATTGATATTAGAAGTAATATTCTTTCAGTTATATCACCTGACCTCAGTCTGCAATTATGTGAAAAAATATGCAGCATGCTTCTGATGCTACAGATTTAGTATAATTAAAAATGCAAAACCTATATTGTTGACTAACATTAACTGTGAGAATACAGTCCTGCAAATAAAAAGAAAGATATTCATGTAGATATATACAAGCATACAGTAGACTGGTGGTTTTAGACATTGATTAGTCAGGGAAACCTCCAGAGATCAGTTTGTGAAACAGTGACAGACCAGAGAACAATGTCTTGCTGCCTTTTCTAGTCATGCACATTTTGATTCATATTCAGCTGTTGAAGAGAGACTTTTATTTTCACACAGCTCTGACAACCAAAAAGAACATTCTGCTCTTCTGAGGCTACCATCAACAGAAAAACTGGTCCATCTTCCTCTTCTCCAGTGGATTTCTCCCCGTATAACTGTTAAACATTGGCGTAAAATGTCACCCGTAAATGGAAGCTGATGCTGTCTGATTCTGCTGGACTGACACCAAAGCTTGACATTTGCCACTGATGCATTAGATAACTTGTTTAGACTAATATTCTCTCCAGCAAAGCGTCCTCAAGGGAGCAATCTATAGAGGTGACAGAGTATCAAGACTCATATTAAAGCCCTAATTCAGCCTCTCTCTGTGTATATTTGAGGTTATTCTCCTTTCTTCCTCGTCTCTCTGGGGCAATATAAAGTCCAGAGCTCAGCAGTAACGGGGGTCACAGTGATGTCACCCTCATTTGGCTTTAGGGCAAATGCAGAAAGATGACCCTTCTCCAGGTTGGCAGTAATATCCTGATGTGTCCTGGGGTTATTGTGGCCCAATGACTAAGCAGGATCACAGTGAAACCACCCGTACTTTATGATCCAATATACCTGTTATAGCTTTTCCCATAGACGCCAGGGTAAACTGAGATTATCTTCTGTCACTTTGTATTTCCTGCAGTTGGGTCCCTGCTGCCCCAAGGGCTGTGTAAATAATAACTCTCATAACTGCTCTATTTCAGTGGAGCCTCACATAAACACAGTAAACCGCGGACTGTGGTTTCTGTTGAGCCGGCTCAGTTGTTCAACTGGTCAGCCGGCCAGTTAATTGCAAAGTACAAGTTGACCACATTGAAGCTGACATTCATTCTTCCTTTTTTCTCCACACGCTTAATCCCATTTAGGGTCATAGGAGGGTGGGGGCTGGAGCCTGTCCCAGCATGCACTGGGCAGAAGGCAGGGAAACACCCCGGACAGGTTGCCAGTCAATCGCATGGCCTCAAGTTGACATGGGAGTCCAATATGAATACAATGTGCCTTTCTGGCGTTTCACAGCAGTTTCCAGGTTGGGACTAAGAAAAGGAAACATTTGACAAGATGATTCCACTGTGTTTAATTCATAATGAGACAACACCCCCCATCATATGTTGAATAATCAACCTTTTCAGTTCTAATAATCTCTAACTTTCCAAACACCGACAAGTACAGTGAAATGGTGAGTCATCTATCAGGGAAATCTAAGGACAGAGTCCCTCCTCTTCCTTCAAACCCACTAGGCATACTTTCCTCTTCTCCGATGAAACCAATCATTCCAGACAGCGCTGCTTTGCAAGTAGATGAGAGAGAGGAGAGAGAGTGCGTCCCCAGCTTCTCCTCCAGTGAATGAACCAATCTATTAGTGGCCCATGTGATTCAGCCTAGAATTGAGATAGGGAAATGCTATTGTCCAAATAAATTCATTCAGGCTGCACAGAAGTGAGTGGTTCCTCTAACACTTCATTTAAAATCGCTGCACGCTTCTCTGCTGCCGCCGCCGCTGCCATCGAGCACCAGCTGAATAGTTTCTGAAGAGCGGCCTCGGGGTGACTACCAGTGGATGGTGGTTGGTCCCAGACCGCAGAGAGGCGTTTGACAGCGAGCAGCTCCTCCGCTGTTTCATCTAAACTGTTGTAGTGCTCATCAAAAGTTTTGCCTCACTGCAGCTGGATGGAGTTAATGAATTCAACTTGTTGTCTGCCTTGAATGCTAAAAGGCACATCCAGTTTTCTTGTGCAGTCATACTGCTATGCTGTTATATTGGGTATTCTCCTAAAATAGGGAGTTATTTGGATGGAGTTTCTGTCCCTGGATATGTTTGGGTGTCCATATGTCCATTTTCTAATAAAACTGGGTCTTACAGGCTGTTTGAGTCCATGCCCTTCAGGTTTGGAACGCTTTGCTTGAGTATCTCTGCATCTGAGCATATGTCCTCTAAAATTAACTAACTTGCAGGAGCAGATACTTGTCATAGGAAATTAATATTCAGCTTATCTGTTCATACTGAACATTCATTTTCCTACATTATCATCTCTTGACAACTAAAACATGGTTTACACATTCCTGGTTAAATTTAGGCACTGAAGTATAGTAACAAAAAGAAGGACTTTGGCACTAAAAAGACTGTAACGTTGAAACATATCTACTTGATTTGACTTTACTTTAAGGTTAGGAAAAGATTGTTTTCTTGGTTAAGATTGAAAAAGTCAATGCTGGCATGAAGCATGAGACAGGACACACTGACTTTGTCAATATATGGCCAAAACCACCACCTTACCCTGTTTTAGTAGTAGGACCTGAACCCAGATCTGTGGTGTGAAAAAGTCCTTTTGCTTGTACACCCAACAGTCCACTGCCAGCCTCCTCTCTATGACTGCTGTGAGGATGTCACACATCCTGGATCGGAATCCAAATGTTTGAAAAAGTAAATTAGTTGTATATAACCATATTTTGTAGGAATCAGGGTTGCAGGCACCAGGAGTATCATTTGTCTGCATTGATAAAAACAGGGATACGATAAATTACATATAAAGTTATTTGCTGCTCCCCTCTTATTTCATATTTAGCAAAGAAAATCCCGTACATTTGTTTGCCAAAACTGATTAGATTTTGCTGGTGATCCCATTTTGTTTTTTTTGTATCTTGGCTTCATCAGAGATTGAAACTTCATTCCAAATCCTCAGAGCATGTTTGCAGGGTCAAGAAATCCCTTTAAAATGTAGTCATTGTATTGTACTGTAGTCATCCTCAGGCAGGCAGTCAGAGCGGAGGCTGCTGCTCCACTGATGTGCTCCTCCTCAGGAAAGTTTAGCCCTTGTTACAAGAGAAGGGAGATACGAAGAGAAATAGAAAGACAGAGCTGAAGTGGGTCATACATGATGCTGATGGAGGGAGCAGGAGAGAAAGGAGTAGAAAACGATGGGAGGATGATAACGGGGGGTATTTGTGGCACAATCCTCGGGGAGATCAGGGAACAGGCTGCCTGTCACTCTCAGTATCACACAAACGATTCGGCGACCAAACGTGCTTACCCCTATATATCCATGTTTAACACAGGCATGTGTGTGTGTGTGAGTGTGTGTGTGTGTGTGTGTCAGTGTGTGAGTGTGTGGCTTCTCTAAGCTGTGAAATTAGACCACAGGGGCTACAGGATAAGGGGGCAGATGAGCTGAGGTTCAAGAAAAGCATCGTATCATGGAGGCATTTTTCAAGGTTTGTGTGTGTTTTGCGCACAGACTTCTATGTAGATTTGTGATGTAGCATTGGTGTGTGTGTGTGTGTGTGCGCGAGTGTGTACGGTTCCATATATGTATAAGCAGGGAAAGTAGCTGGCAGGGACGCTGATGTGATCTGACATGGTTGAGGCTTGTAAAGAACGCTTCGGGCCTCTGTGGCTCCCAGCGCAAACCAGTAAGATCCAACCCCCCCCCCCCCTTCGTTGTTTCCTCCCTCCCTCCCTCCCTTCCTCTTCTTTTTCATCGTTTTTTTACCTCCCCCTCGCAGCATCACCCTGTCCAACTCTCTCCTCTCTCCCTCTGTGTGTTTGGGCATTTTGCCTTTCACCAGTCTTGCAGGATCATTTCACGGCAATTTAGAATGGGTGTCTTCATCGGGTCAGACATTTGTGTTTTTTTCTCCCTAATGCTCTGTCTTTCTCCTTTCTGCCTGCCACTGACTCGTTCTGTCTCTTGCCATTGTGATGATCACCCTCTGTCAGCTGGTGTGACTGCTGTGCGGTGATGAGAAGGCGCAGGCCTCGTTATCTGTCAGTCACTTCACTGTTGAGTAAATCTGCTGAGGGTAAAGACAAACCAAGGATATACGATGTGGATATTTACCAGGCATTGAGCATTTAACAAAGGATGTTGAGTTGCATTATGGGAGGTGTAGGATTCAGGGGTTTTGGACCTTTAACCATTAAAGGGACTGAAAGTTGGATATC
This sequence comes from Scomberomorus guttatus, assembly GCA_038419695.1. NCBI lineage: Eukaryota > Metazoa > Chordata > Actinopteri > Scombriformes > Scombridae > Scomberomorus > Scomberomorus guttatus. Next base: position 33,922,757 of record CM076445.1, on the reverse strand, counting down.
TTGTCCTCTGCTGATTGATTTTGACCGTTCTGCTGTCACTGAATCACTGGAGTAAAGTCCCCCTTTACCACTTTGCATGTTTTAAATGAACATGCATAATAAAGGAAAATGACATCAAATATCATCACATATGATCCAGATATTTAGTGGATTTGAAGAGTTTGTGTTATTGTGCTTCACATTTTAATTCTTCAGATATCAGCTTACAGATGATCATCCTTGAAGCATCTGGTAAAAACTTTGCTGGTGACTAAATGAAAAATGAAATATAAGTTTAAAAATAAGTCTAATTGAAGGGGTTTTCATTTCAAGCCTCAAGGCAATAAAAGCTGGAAACCTTGAACGTGTGTTTAGACTGTCAAAATATAATGAATAGACGCTGCCGCTCCACGGTCTTCAGCACGTCTCTTCCGCCCAGTCCTACTCAGTCCTTTGCCCCTTGTTGTCATCACAAGGATAAACACACTCATCCTTTGTGTTTTTTTTTTCTTTTCCCTCTCCTTGCCCTGTGCGTTGTGTGGCTGAATGATAACTGCTTGGTTGGCATGAACACTGCAGAAAACAGGATTAGCGCAGAAGCGGAGAGTGGGCGACGGGGAGCGGGTGCCTTCCTGACCCAGCGCGCTGTCGGAGGCAGACCGGGCCCACTCACTAAGCTCTTTAAAGGATTGCTTACCAATAAAGAGCACACCTTCTAATCTGATCTCCAGATTGCTGCTGTCAGAAACAGTAGAGGTGCATTTAAAGAAGCATCTGCTGCTGGAAAAAAGCACCACTGGCTGGATACTTTTGGTTGAATGAGTAGTCAAGGACAATGCCATTAAGATTTGAATGTGAATGATGCAGAGTTTGATTTTTAAATGCAACAATTTAGTTATTCAGGTTTAGATAATTTCATTTTTATAATCTTGTTTCAATGTTTTGCAAATTAATGAAAGTAACTGTATTGTGCTGGTTGGTGGATCACATACAAAAGCAGAACCACAATAAACAAATGCAGATGTTCTGCAGCCATTTAATAATGTGTAGGGAAGGTGCATGTGTATAATGCCAGTTAACAATTTCTTAGTGATCATTAAATTTTTTTTACCGTGTTGAGTCTTTCATTGCTTGGGAAACAACATCGGCTCCTGTAATTCAAATGAGGCGTCTTTTTAGTTTTAGTTTTATGAATCAACATTTTGGCACATCTGGCCTTTATCAGGGTAAAAAACCTGTGCTGAGAAGGCAAATTTGTGGCTTTCCCTTCCTTACTTTTAAGTGTACCTGCAAGCCAGCACCTCACGAGATTAGGGGTGTGTGTTTACTTTCAATTCTTCCTTCCATCCATCGATCAATCCTGACAACATAAATCCTGATTAATGTCAACAATACTAAGCTTTCAGGACACACATAGGCTAGAAAATGTTATTTCTTTAAGTATAAGCTTTCTTTTACTGAGGCATTTGTTACACTAAATGCAGGTTTTCTCTGTAGTGCACTAGTGTAAAAGGGTGTAGAAAACATCCGCATTTAAACAGATTAACCTTCACCCACAATTTCTCACAGCCTGAGAACGGGAAAGCACATTCAAACTATCCTGACCGTGAGCCTCGGTGCTTCTGTGTGGAGTCAGATTCATCACGGCCAAATTGGCTCATGTAGAGCCGTGGCGAAGACACCGTGGACTTTTTTAGTGTTATTCTGGGGGATTTCCGCTCGCAGCCGCCAACGGTAGAGTTTGGCCAATTAGCTGCTCTGAATAGTGATGTTGATGCTTGAATGCCAAGCGCTGCTTCTGTGTGTTTGTGTTTGACCGTTGGCGTCTGAGTCCTCCGCAATTCTGCACTCTTAACAACACTTAACAACATGTGCGTACACTTCACACACGCAAACCAAAATTTTCATTTTATCCGTTGCGTTCATAAATCGTCTGCGCTCAGTTTTCAAGTGTCTGGGCAGGCTGCTGCTCTTTGTTTTATTCACCAGCTTGCGGTGCAACCCCTCGATTAGAAACATCCCTGCCAACCTCTGCCAAATTAGAGCCTTTAATTGCTGTTCCATTTTGTGGCTTGGAGCCGATGCGTTTCCTCTTCCCAAGCTGTATGGCTTTGAACATTTAAAAGTCCTGCTTCCAAACTTTTAACGTTTTTTACAACTTTTCATAAAATTCAGTTTGTAACCCTTGAGTTTCCATCAAAGCCTCGAGGCAGGAAATGAGGCCTTAGACTTGATTTCCTCTCTCTGTAACCAATATGCTTACATTATGACTCTTATTTGTTGTTTGTGGTGGTGTTAATTTCCTGTTTGCCTTTGAGGGTCCTTACTGGAGAGTTGTGTCTATCCCACAATGTGTCAGTTATTCTTCACTTTCTGTCCTAGTGTAAAAGGATCATAATTTTCTCTTTTTTAAAACAGGTGTGCGAGTAGTTCACATTTAGTTTGAATGTGCCTGCCGTAAAACAGGTTTTATTGGCTTTACATCACCGTGCAAACGGCATTACCTATTGAATGGAAGCTGTGAGTAAGTGGGGCTAAGCTGGGTGGGCAGCACTTGGCTGCACATTTCAGCCCTGGCACCCCGCAGGCACAAACAGGTCGTAAACGTGACGGGTGGCTCCCTCAGTGGTTTCAGCTGCTTGAGAGCCAAGCGCACCCTGAGTTTACTGATACACTTTCTCATGTCCAACTCCTTATTGTAGAACGATGGATAAAACCAGTACATCAGTGTTTTGATTTATTGATTTCAACATCTTGTCCTCTTTGCAACCTTTCCTTCCTGCTGGATGGTAGTTCGAAGAAAATTGTGCCAAAAAGCTTTTAAGAGTGCTATTCTGCAACATCAGGCATTCCTCATAATTATTTTGGTCTTAAATGTGTTTCAGTTGTTTTATGACTTGCTTATAGCTACATCATTAAAAGAATTAGAGGTCATGGGAACATGATTCGATCAAAATGTCTTTCAAGCATCTCGGAATTAAATTTATAAGTGCATAGTTTCAGTGAAACATTTTGTGATATTAGCGTAAAATTAATGGATATCGCAGATTCAAAATCTAAAATACATTTTGGGGAGAATTCCTTGATAGAATGGAAAATGGTTCGATATGTCTGCTCATTACTAACATTTCTTTCTCCTTTCTTCTTTTCTTTTTCCGGCTCCCGTGCGTTCTTTCTGTGTGACGCTGTGACCTTCTTGTTGCAAGGTAAGAAATGCTTCTGTTTGTTTCCCTCTCCCATGTTGTTTCCTCAGGAGTGCGCGAGTTTTACATTCAGCTGAGTGTGAGTTTCTGTCAAACACTGGGTCTCTCAACAGAAGCTCACATATGTCGGCCAGATGGGGGTTCGAGCACAGTTAGAGGGTGCTGTGAGATGAATCTTAAAATGTGTGTGTGTGTGTGCCGTATGTGCGTATACATTGATGCACTCATCTGTCTGTGTCTGTTAGGGTGGAAGTAAAGTTACATGTGAGCTTTACTTTATACTCACTAAGTGAAGACTGCACAAACCTTTGGTGCAGATTTTGTGAAAACAGAATGAAATGACACTTTCTATATTTTGGAAAGCACGCTCCCTCGTCATTGACTTTTACACCTTTACTTTCCACTGTGCTGTTACAATGTCAGCCAACGTTTACCAGGAAGTTTAAACCAGTGCTTCCCACATTTGCTGTATTATATCAGTGCTTTATATTGTCAGGTGTGTGTAGTGAACCACATTGTCCAGAATAGTAATTGTAGACCTGACTCTTATGTTAGTATGATTCCATGTCTTTTGAGCTAACTACAAAGTTGTTTATAACTGCCTTCCAAAGTGGCCCATATAAGCTTTTTGTGATCTGACTCCACTGCAAGACAACACAGTTTGTTACAGGTCTTACAAATTCACATTAACAATGCAAACTGCAAAAATGGTAGCCGTGTATATTTAGTCATCTTACAAAATTTAAGAGTTGTTTTAGAATAGTTTCTATGGAAAACTTGTCACCATTGGAATCCATTACAAGTTAAATGAGTCCAAGCTGGGCACAGCTGCTGGCCTCTATGAAGAAAACGATCAACTTTTTACAGGCACCTTTCAAGCCTACAGGGTGTTTGATATTAGAAAGATTTTGGGTGGAGTATCACTTCAGATTTTACTGCCCCTTTTAAAACAGCAGAGCTCATATAGCATGTTGGAGCAGTTCACTGTCCTGAGTTTTACATCTGCAACAACAGCTTAAAACATTAAGTTACTTGGAACAGGCAAAAAAAAAGCTCCACTACAGGAGGCGATGAATGCAGAATGAAAAAATACATACACAACTACAGATTTTGGAGGATTGTGGGGACAAATCTATAAATTATAAACAGATTTGGATACAGTCTTCCAGATACATTCAAGTCCTGAGTGTTGAAAATGGCTGTAATGGAAATAAGGTAAATTGTTCTGTTTGTTCAGTGACAGAAGATTTCTTCCACTATGTACAAATTACTAAAACTCAGCATCTGAACAGCAAATAATAGAAAGGTCAGATTATACATACACTCACTGCACGTCCACATTTCTAACAGAGCCAAGCAGAAACACGAGAGCCTTCTTCCTCCTGCAGTGTTGAGGAATGATACCACATGCAAACACTGTTTTGTAGCTTCCAATGAATAATGCAGAGAGTCACCTCGATAAACCTGCACGAAATTTCCTGCGCTTTGTTTGGTGAATCCCATTAACATTTTTTATCTTTGCAATCCACTAATCCTTGATCTCTGCTCTTGTTAGCTTGTGCCTGCTGTGTGCTGTGTCTGCATCGCAGTTTCCTTCAGTCGCCACAGTCGCTGTAAATTTGGGGTCTCAGAAATACATTGAAATATCCGATTATTCCTAGTATAGATGATATGTTTTTATTTACCCTGTACAGTGTATTTTATCTGGCAGATCAAGTGCTTTTTGGTTGCATGCATCAATAAACATTCTGTTATTAATGCTCTGTTGAATATACTGTATCCGTACTGTATGTACTGCATGACCGAGCGTTCATTATTCATTTAATAGCTTTGGAAGCCTGACTTTGGGGAAAAATGGTCCTCTGCTGTATTTTTTTTTTGTTTTTTTTGCTTCAATTCTTTTCTTCTTTCCTGCATCCAAACCGCTGCACTAATGAGCCTTTAGTTGTGTAAATGTGCCGTAGAAAGTTTTGTTGGATGTGGCTCGATGTGGATGTATGGAGCCCGTAATGAGCATGTGATACATAACTCAGAAATCAGTCAGAATAAAAGAGTGTGTGGGTGTGACTGGTTGTCTCCTAATTACCAGTTTGTCTCTATTTAATACCAGAGAAACTTATAATCAAACTTTACAGCTTTGTTAACAATGATCAGGGCATATTAACTGATATTTAAGATAAGGGTTGAGTCCCCTCTAATATGATGCAGGTTTCCTCTCAATCAGCCTCAGACAAGTTGTTTTTTTTTAACCTTTTTTCATTTATACAACTTGAATCTGATCAGTTTTGATGTCCACTTGTAGTTTCCTAGTTTCAGTGACACTAATCTGAACAAGACTTTCAGTCTGTGTTTGTATTTTTTACATGTTGGAGGTTACAGACTTAAATAACATCTCAGATGAAGTTGAGCTACTGGAAACAGATTTTTTCAAATCAACAATGTTGTTGCATTAGCTGCTTCTGCTTCTTCTCCTGCGGATAAAGGAATGGCATCTTAATACTACTGATGGCGACATACTAGCAACCATTCTCAGTTGAATTTAGCCATTGATTGTCATCCCCATCTCTTTTCTACAATAATAACTTTATTTGTATAGCACCTTTCATACAAGAAATGCAGCTCAAAGTGCTTTACAGCAGAAGAAATAGCTTTGCTTTCTGTGAAAGCCTCACATGATTGTGTAGACAGGAGACATAAACATTTAATATAATAAATGCAATCTTCTGTGGATGGCACAAGAAAACTTTTTCAGTAATGAAATTTTGATGACATCTAGCTCTTGTTTCTACTGAGCTTAAATTCACATATCGTAAGTTATAGCTGCTGTAATCTTGTCACATACATTCACAAAACACTAATTGATGGAAACACACATTTTGCATTTTATTTTGCAGAATTTTTGGACATTTATTTACATTTTTTGGATGGAACTATAACTAGTTTTCATCAAGATCTAAGTGTTATATGGGACCAACAGATATTGACTGTATGTACTTGTGCATATCGCTAAATCTAATCATGTGGTGTGATCTTCAAATCTAATTTTCATGTTTGTGATATCCAGTACAGTATTTTTACTGTCTGTTGAATCTCGTACTGCTTCCGTAGCCAAAGACAAGTTATTTATCAATCTAGGACAGGAACAGAATAGAATGACCTGCCATCTATCAGCCTCTCCTCTGTCCTGTATTTTGTATCTCCCTTCCTTTCCTTCCTGTATTACTCAGTTTCCATCTACATCTCTGTTTCTCTTCCCTCTCACTTCTTCTCTTTCTCTCTGTTTCTCAAAACCATCTCTGCCCTTGTCTGTCTCCCTTTTCTGTCCTATTTCATCACTTAGAAAAAAGCAGAAAGTGGTTTTGTGTCACAGCAGTAGGGGGGTAATTGCTATTTAAACCTCGGGGCTCACGTTACACTGGCTGGTTTATTGCATCACTGTTACATGGTGCAATATTTTAATCTCACCCATATTGATTTTTCCCTTTCTCCACTAAGGAATAGTCTGTTGAATGTCACTTGCTGCTGGGTGGGGGCTGGTGTTTGGGGTATTTAGGCCATGCGCCGCTTCTCAGCAGGACTTTTCTTGAACACTGGGAAGCATAAAGGAGGTCAGATCAGCTAATATTGACTTATGAACATTAAACATATCATTTGGAGTTTTCTTTAAGTTCAGCTGGGCTTCGAGGCACTAATTTATGCTCTCAAACATTAGGTGTCCTCTTCTTCACCCTCATTCATTCATAAAATATTCACCGCTGTCTCTTTGTTGAGTACTATGGGCTTAAAACAATGTTGAATGTCTGAAAATGTTAACATCAAACACAGAGGATTCCTAGAAGTTGTAGTTGTTGTGTAATTAATTACGTGGGGGCGGAGGGAGGGAACGTGTCCAGCATAATATGCTCACATGTAATTCCACTGTTAGCTAATAGGTATTAAATGAGCAATTAAAGGCTGATTAGTGCTGGTTAATTATGCAGACTTCATTGAGAAGTGAGTGAGGAGACAGTTTATTGTGTTTCTACTTCACTTTCTCTACCTACACCGAAAACGTCCATCCACTGATTTAAAGTAGGGCACACTCACACCTCGGAGCTGTGGCTGTACTGACTTCTCCCCGGTTTCCTTATCTGTCACCCCAGTTTACTGTAGGGAGACTGTTGTTTGGGTGCTGCTGTCTCCTCTGTCTCGTTTTACCCTGTGTCTGTGTGTGTGTGTGTGTGTGTGTGTGTGTGTGTGTGTGTGTGTGTGTGTGTGTGCTTGTACATGTGTGTTTTTGTGCGTGAATGTGAATGCAAGTATATTTTTAGTAGGGTTGTGTGTGTGTGCGTGTGTGTGTTTGCTTTTGTGCTTTTATCCTTTGGGAGGACCAGTTTTGCGCTTTAGACCTTGAAAGAGAGACTTTTTTTGGGGCTGTTTCAGGCTTCAGACCTGGTTTCAGGATTTCGGTTAAAATTAAGTTTAGGTCAACTGTGGTTCAGGTTATGGGTCGGGGTAAGAAAATGCATTATGTACAAGTGTGTATATATGCAAAGAATCTTGACTGCAACAAGTCATTTTGTGTCATTGCCAGAGATTTGCCTCATCCAGTCTTGATATTCAAGTATATTCAAGATAGTGGCGCTCATTTCTCAAAAATTCCTAAAACAAGAGAAACTGCACTGACAAAAAGTGCAATTACTATAATTGATTGATTACACCATCAGAATTTGTCAATTTCTTAAAGGTTAATCCTGGTCATATTTTCATAGTTTTTGCTATCTATCCTATCAGTACTACAACATTGTTCTCTCCAAGTTAGTTACTGAGATCTTTAAATAAATCAGTCAGGCAGGCCAACCAACAATCAGACACTTTGGACAGATTTAGGTTAGCCAAACATATTTGGAAGAGAAGACAAATGACAGAGAATGATAAAATTATCATATTAAAATTATTACACAAACTGTTGTCCATCACAGTTTACAGACCAACGTCTTGGGTCAGCTACAGTCAGGGCTTATCACTGATATATCAGGTGTGGTCATTTTAGATTTTTACCTCCAAACAAAGTGGTTTAGATGATCAACCTAAACTGTCTGCTTGTTTACAACCTGTCTGATCACCTGACTGCTTCGCCAGACTTTGTTGTACAAATGTTGCCTTTTTCTCAGATGTCAGTTCTTACTTTAGTCGGTACAGTATTATAGCAATGGATAGAAATAATTAGCCAAAACTACAAAAATAAGTGGAATTTTCCTTTTAAAAGAAGTCTTAAATACTCAGTATTAGACTAAATGACTTGTCATGATGGATGTTTTTTTGCAGTGTGTGTGTGTGTGTGTGTGTGTGTGTGTGTGTGTGTGTGTGTGTGTGTGTGTGTTTTACTGTTCAGAACAGACAGAATTCAGCCCACGGTGATGACCTGTGTAGGTGACATGTGACAGGAACGTGACAGGATGCCCCCCCCTACTGCTCCAGAGACCCATTTAGATCACACACATACACATAAATACACACACACCCCACAGCTGGAGCTGGGCAAGGGCACAAACACACTCAGCAGGATCCAAACGGACACACACACACACACACTCCTTTCTCTCTCTCTCTCCTGTCAGTTGGCTCCCTTAATTTCCTCGCTCGTGTATCTCGGTCTCATTTCATGTTTCATAAGCAAACAGGACTCAGTTCTCATCCTCCAGGCCGGCTCAGCTCGTTCTCTTGGGTTGATACTTGCTGAATATGTAGTAGGTGTGTTGTTGTTTATTTGTGTGCGTTCATGCTGTGTGCTGTTTGTGTTGTGTTACCCAGTGTCACTTGAGGCATGCCATAGCCCTGCTGGGGTTCGTGGACTCGCGCTCCGGCCCAGCGCTGCCACTGTTCATTATCGTAAATAACTTTGTGTGTGTGAGTGTGCGAGCAAATAGAGCAAGTGTGTGTAGGTCAAGCTGTAGATCCTGTTGTCATGGTAGAAATGTCAGGCCGTTGCTCCAGCTAGTGATGCTGTTGTCGGAGAGAGCTCACTTGTTCTGCTCTGCTAACTCTGCTAATGAAAACAATCAGGAAAGGAAGGGACTGTGTGCGCGTGTGTGTGTGTGTGTGTGTGTGTGCGCAATCTCATTTCATTTGCGATGCATAAATATCAAAGTATACGGGTAGAGTTGTTTGGATGAAGACTATGGAAATGTATCACTGTCAGCAGACTGTGTTTGAATACATACATTTAAATTTCATGCTCATAATGAACAATTGAATTTGAAAAATAGAATTTCACAAATAATAAATCAAGGACTTTGAAACAGAATTATTATTGATTTTGTACATTAATTATTGAATAAATATTCAATATTCAACTCAATTCAGATTACACTCTGTGACACACATGTACAGGTCGGTGCAGGTGAGAAGCAAAACCAAAATAATAAATAATTAAATATTCATGAGAATGATGTTGCAAGTGATTGTTTCTGGACTTCCATTAGCTTCCTTTTGATCCATTGTCCATCCATTTGGCAGCCAATCATATAGATCACACCAACAATGAGGAGAACAGTGTGGCATATTAAAAAAATGCATAACTTTCTACTTAAGAAAAATGTCCTGGATCATATTTCATTATATTAGTACTAAGCTTTTTTTCTATAGCTTTAAATATTCATGACTGAATTAATATACTGAACTATACTACTATAATTTTTTTATTTATTAAGATTTTAATACTTAAAAAGTCAGCTAATCTGCTCCATCAGGACTGTGTGGGTGTACTTTGCTCAGTTTGTTTTGATTGACAGTGGCTTGGCAACTAAATGAACAGCCCCCTCCCCCCAAATTCCCATCACAGTTTGATTCAAAAGTTGCTAAATTCTGATTGGTAAACAAAAAAGTGACATCACATTCTCCAGCAGAGAACCGCCCGCTTCAAACTGCTGAGAAGAGCTCAGACAAACGCTGAAATCTGCCATGTGAAACAACTCAAACTGTTCTAAGGGTAGAAAGTTGTGCGCTCGTGGAAAACAGCATCGCTCAGCGTGAGAAGCTGATTGAGAAAATAAGTTTTCAGGGTTTTTAAAACACAGTGCTGAGTAATTGTCCAAAGCTGACCACAGTGTAAATTTGTAGTGGCACTTGATGTTGATAATTTAATACTTCATCTGTGCAGTTCATATATAATCTGTGTTGACACTAATCTCTCTCCATAGCTACAGAGCTCACAGCAAACACCCACCATCTACCCCACACGAATGTTTATTATTCTAAGCAGAAATACAGTATAAACATACAGCAGAGCAGGCAGTGGGTGTCCTAGTTATTACTGTCAATACCGCCCATTTACAGCCAAACCGGCTCTATTATTAGACTGCGCTGGGCTGTCATCAGGTATCTTCAAAGGTTGCTATATAAATCACATATTACTGTTTTATTTTCCTGCTCTGTGAAGTGCTGTGTTGTGATCTGTGAGGGTCTGGGACAGGTTTACTATCACAGAGGATAGCAGGAAAATAATAAAAGTTTCCCTTGTTATGTTATGCTGTGCCTGTGTTTTTTTTACAGAATGACTGAGGCTAGTGGGCTGGAGTTAATGTATTTTTCTTTATGTTTCTGTTGGAGAGTTCTGGTGTGTTTTCATGTCAGGATGTGGGTGTGTTTTCAATCAGCGAGGCAGCCAGGCTTTTCACTCATCACCAGCTGCAGCATGATCAGTAGTTTATGACAAGGTGGAAAATCTGTGGCCTACAGTTAGTGATGATCATAGGATGAATATTTACAAATGTAAATGAAATCAATTATAGTTTCAGAAAAAAAAAAAAGTTGCAGATGCATAGCGTGATCTACAGCATTTAACACTGAATATTAGGCTGAGCTGTTCTGAAGAACATTGTAAATCTGACATAGTTGTCAGGCTGTGATACGTGAGGTGCTGGGCAGATAAACTGGAAGACACCTAGAGTGCAGAAACAACGCAGAGAAATGCTTCAAACCCATTCAAGCACATTAGAAACAGGTATGATCCACTGTGTGATCACCGCCGTGCATGGGCAAAAAAACCGGACCCACAAATCCATAATCACATAAATTTTGGACCCTCAGCATCACATGTCCTTATACATACACACACACACACACACACATTAAATCAGATGTCAGCATTTACATAATTTAGGATTAATGTAACAGGATTAAGATTAACATACTAAGCACATCCTCTTCAAGATTAAATAATGTCCATGTGAAGTGTGTGTGTGTGTGTGTGTGTGTGTGTGTGTGTGTGTGTGTGTGTGTGTGTGTGTGTGTGTGTGTGTGTGTGTGTGTGTGTGTGTGTGTGTGTGTGTGTGTGTGTGTGTGTGTGTGTGTGTGTGTGTGTGTGTGTGTGTGTGTGTGTCACTTACCTTTTCTCATGTCTGTAATGCTTATAATTGCTGGTAATTTGTTTGGTTTGGATTGTGGTAAACAGCTACTGTGTTAAAGATGGTTTCTCTCTCATTTCAAGGAAACCAGGGTTTCAGAGTGAATGACTGCTAAGATTGGAATTTTTAGCCACACCAGGGATGTGACTTAAGGGATAGTAATGTCTGTCGGTCGGTCGGTCGGTCGGTCGACCGACCACTTTAGTCCAGACTGAAATATCTCCACAATTACTGAATGGATTGTCATGAAATTTTTCATGCTAATCTATCTGGGACAAAGTGTGGCACAGACATTAATGGTTCCTAGAAAATGTATCCTGCTGATGTTTGTGGTCTTCTGACTTTTCCTGTAGCGCCACCAGGAGGTTGACATTTTGAGTGAAATATCTTGATTCCATTAAATTTGCTACATACATTCATTTTGTTATACTTGGCTTTCCAAACATGATGGGCTGCAGGGTGCACCCATATTTATGTTATTATTTTGGGTTATGCTCTCACACCAGTTGTCACTTTAAATTAACTAAAGGAGTTAATGCTCAAGATTTTGATTAAATCAAATATTCCAAGAAAACAGTGTGTAAATGTGTCTCAAGGATTGAAATTTATATTGATCTTGAGAGAAAGATGTTTACAAACCAAATGATCCTGGTCTTATAGACAACAGCATAACATATGTAAATTAACTGGTGATGGACGACAAGAGAATAAAATGCAAAACCTTCTCTTCCAGATTTACTGTATCTTTATTCTTTGCTTCATCGCCTCGGCAGCCTGCACTGAGCCTGTTGGGAGTCAGGCTGATCTGACACTAGTCAACTAATTGGCCATCTTCATATTTAAAAAGGGGGAGCTAATAGTCAGAAGAGGGAGAGAATGCAGAGAAGAGAGTCTATTAATACAACGTTTCCACTGTCAGTATCTGTTATAGTTACTGACAATGAAGCGGCAGCACTTGAAGCACAACAAAAACAACTGATGGACCAATAAGACATTTGTCCGTCAGTGAATTTTAACAAGGCAATTCAACCCAGCCTTTACTTTGATCACTGAGCTCTTGGTGTTTGAAGCCTTCTGTGTGTGTTTTTAGTATTATGATAGTGATAGTCTAATGATCACACTAGTATCTTTACGTTCTATAGTCTTTTATATGTGGCTATATTAGCTGATGAAGTGTTAAGTTATTGTCAAAATCAACTAAATATTCAGCCATGACAGAGTTGGGGGGGCAATTCTCGCAAGATTTGAGAACAAAGACTTCTCCTTGAGCGAGACTTGGTTAGACACAATAACAAACAGACCGGATCAAGTGAAAGGTAAAGAAGAACGTTTTATTTCTCTGTATGGTTCTTTCCATAATGTTGTCAGACACTTATAATAACAATCTGAGTCTGTCAGTGGCAAAAACAAACACTTTTAATGGACATACATGGAGGCGCAATTGCCCTGAAGGATTACATTGCAGCCTGTTTTGTGGCTGCTGGCTGCAGCGCTCTCACTCAATACTGGACCAATTTCAAAAACTGTTGTCCCCATTAGTCACTTAGACACAAAAATATGGGAAAATAGAGTCCAAGTTGAAAAATACCGAAGTTTCCCTTTAATAGAAAGATATTCATTCAAAACTAAGCATTCACAGAGAGAAACTGCACTGCACAACGTATCCTTAAAGAAAAAAATCCTCCCTGACAAATCTTGTGAAAATGTTATTATACTGTGCTTATCTCATTTGTCACATAGCACATTTGTCTCATATTTTAAATCTTGTGTTAACCCGGCCAAATATATGTTTTATGTTTAGATAATTTATAACGTCCATATAATTACAGCAGCTACAGTGAAGTTTGAAGGTAGTTTACTCCCTTAGGGGATGACATCACCTGGTGGTGACAGCTGAGATCAATTTCAGTAGAGTGTGTTTTATCAGGGTTAAATGTTAGACTTGGTGTAATTTATTTTTGTTACTCACAGTCCTATTTTTCTTGCTTTGCAAATTACATTGTACAATATGACTCATATGGATACTGGAGGAGTGATGCCTCATTTCAAGACAATGCCAGTGATTTCTCTCAGCCTTCATCTCTGAGCCTTCATCAGTAGATAAAAGTAACACACTGAGCTGGAAAACATTTTTACACTCATAAACATCAGATTAAATAGCTAATCAGATGAACCTTTTTTGTAGGAAAAAGAAGCAGGCTGGAGCAGCATACTGAGTAGATGTGTTGAGCCGTTCTCCACATATGTCAGTCCTGATCTAAGCCACACCTGCTGCTAACCGCGACTTACCAGAGAGGGAGAGGGAGAGAGGCAGCAGAGTGCAGTGTGTCTCAGGCTGTGCAGTCGCAGGCTGAGCAGTCACTGAAGCGAGCGATCGCTGCTGCCTTTTATTTTTTTTCTCTCCATCTCTCTCGGACTCTGTTCGCTTGTCTCCTCTCCTCGACGGAGCCCCGTCTTTCCTCCTGTCATCCTGTAGCGATGGTGTAATTAACAGGGCTCTGTGCGAGACACGAACTGCTCTGCTTCCTATAAGATCCTGTGGCCAATCGCTGACACTCACTCTGTGCTGGAAAGAAATGGAAGGGAACACTCACTCTGCCACCAGGCAACTGGGGATTCCTCCTAGTGTGAAGTGGGATTTTTGATTTTCCTTCCTTGACTTTGCAGGGTGTTTTTTTTTTCATTTCCATCTGGACACATCTCTCTTCACTCACACTCAGAGGAGGATTTGGTATTTTCTACATGAAATAAGGAGCTGAAACTACTTGCTACCAGGAAACAGGTGGGATCGGTGGGTTTTAAATCCCTCCACTGTGTGTTGGGGAGCTCAGCTCACCCCCCTGCTGAGATCCAGCAGGAGCAGCCAAGACCCAGACACCCACAGATTACACACATTATTTCAATCGAGTGGCGGCTCAGGTGCAGTACATGCAAACTGCACGTGCATTTCTTTTAATCTGGTAACACCTCCGCACTAACAGAAGTAGCTGGATCATATGTGTGTGATCAAAGCCAACTTTTCCTGACCAGTAGCAGGATTTCCATCTCGGCGTGAGAGGGAGGGGAGCGTGCAGTCATCAGGCGGCCAGGGAGAAGATGCCAGCCATCCTGGTGGGTTCAAAGATGAAGTCGGGACTCCCCAAACCCAAACCGGTGCACAGTGCCCTGCCAATCCCCCAGAACCCCAGCAGACCATCAGCTCTGGCTCTGCCCCCGGCACCGCTCAAGACCCACATCCCCTCGCTGGGCCAGCAGGCGGGCTCAGGACCCCAGAGAAGCCCCACACCAGGGTTAGAGGCCAAGAGAAACACTCAGGTCAGGATATAACACAGTGACCTCGCTGCTCAATGGTATTTCACTGTACTCACATAAATCCACTGTAATCTTTGCTGGCTTTCTTAACGTTAGATCATTGAGGACTATGGCATGCTAGATTACTGTCCACCTAAGTACTGTTTACTACGACTTTCTAATGAATGTAGGCTGTTACCCACTCAAACAAGCTGTGCAGCTGTGTGAGGTACAGTATGTGGTCTAGTTCAGCCAGAGAGCTGCTGGATAAGGCCTCCTCTGTCACTAAATCATTAGTGATGACTTCAGTTTTCATTCATTATGATCTAAATGCCGTTTCCCTGTCCAACAACAGAATGAAATTATGAAGAAAAATCAATAATGCTGAATCTCTTGGCATAAAAATGTCAATTTCAATCTTTGCAACAGTATCAGTGTTGTCATTAGTCATGTTGTGTTTATGTGTGTTTAATTCTTCAGTTCTTTTCTCGGCCTTAGTGGCTCCTTGAAAGCTGATTTTTTTTTTTTTGTATAATTCAATATGCAGAATTTCAGTATCACCATGCTGTCTGTGGGGAAACGTGCAGCCAAAATTCAGTGTGTTCCTGGAAGGAGACAGAGCAGGCTGTGTCTCCGCTGTCCAGGACGGCAGGGTAGCAGGATATCAGGATGGCTGTTTTGCTGTGTTTGTGAAATATTGGCTGCGCTTAGCAACCCCATGCAAACGGCTGCAACGGCGAGAGGGATCGCTCCAAAGCCTTGTAAGGCAGCGAGGGGAAGGAGGTGTCTGTATGTGTGTGTGTGTGTGTGTGTGTGTGTGTGTGTATTAGCGAGCCAGCAAGTGCATGCTTGGCAACCTGTCTTTACTGTAAGCGTTACACAGAGCCACTGAGGCATCAAGCACGCTGTTGTTTAGGAGACAAATTTGAATCCAGCGTGATGGTGATCGCGTGAGGAGAAGATAGGGGAGCCCAGCGCTGGCGGACTGGGCACGCGTCCGCTACTGGTGTCATTTGTCTGATGGCTAATCACGTTTTCTCACTGACCTACTTTCTATGACTTTCTCTCTCTCTCTCTCTCTCCTCTCGCCATCCTTCTTTCTCTCCCTCTCTCCATCCCTGTGGTGCTGATGAAGCAGGCGTTTCACTCTCGACTGGGTTAACCCTTGACCTTCCTGACCAGCAGCATTCATGTGAATATTGCAGTCATGTACTGAAATCCATGAACTCTGACTCTGTGCGGGTGTGTCCTGAATGTTTAGATAAGAGAATCACCTTACAGCTGCTGTTTATTGTCGTTGTGGATTATCATTGAGTGTATGCACTCATTTTTTTTAAACTACAGTACAGCACAGTTGCTTAAAAATATGTTGTCAGGATCAGGTTTGATTTATGAGGTGACAATTGCAAGTCACTTTCAAACAGATAAACTATTCTTCACAACATCTAATTTTCTGTGCATTTGTAAAGACTTTTGTGATGACTGAAGGGAGCAGATTTCGTTTTTTTGTTGACAAAAAGGGGAGAAATCAAATTTACACTTGAGGTGGTTGTCGGGAACCTTTTCAATGATCCACAAAGATTTTTGACAGCCAAAAACAACAAACAAAAGTTTCCTATATCTGAGTTGCAGGTATTTGTGCTTATCTCCTTCAGTTATTGCAGATATAAAAACATCCACACGAAGCTTTACAGTGAAAGTAGAGTAGGTTCCACTGCTGACAACTAAATAATAATACTACAACTTTATTTATAAGCACATTTCTTACATGTAGATCCAATGTGCTTGAGAAAAGATGGTGAATAACTACAGATAATGACAGATGTGAAAGTAAAGACATTATAAACAAAAAGATAAGATAAAATAAGAGATATCCAAAGACAACATCATGGAGCGCCCATGGAAATGATTTGGTATTGGATATTGACGTCAATAACATGCATCACAATCTCTAAACATTGTTTTGGTGCTAGAAGCCTTTCTCAGTAGAGAATTTTTTAAATCTAAACAGACCTCAGTCCAGTACAGTCATATGAGTGGGTTGAGATTTGAATCATTTCTTGAGTAGGAAAACTTGTCGTCTTGCTTTTACTATCTGTCAAAGTCAGTCTTTATTTTTATTTGACCTTTATTTAACTGGGATGGTCTCTTGAGATCAAATAAGTTTTTTGAGAGAATTCAGGCCAAAATTAAACAACACAGACGCTGCTCGAGGAAGAAGAGTAAGGAAATTAAGAAATATTCATAAAAAGTATATAATACAGGGTAGTGAAACAGTGCATATTAGCAGTAAAATGAAAGCACCAAACCGAACAACAAAATGCATCGAACACACAGAACACTATTGACAGACCATGTCAGCAGTTATCTGAGGGATTAGTGGAGTTCTGGCAGAGTGAAGCTGAGGCTCGTGCTCCTCGCAAACACCCAGCTGGATGGCCCAGTTGGCACTAAACACACAAACATGTTGTGTACACCTGTAACAAAGAGTTAATCCATAATGCAACGAGGACAGCAGGAGGGGAGAGGAGGAGGCAGGGAGAAACACCCAGGCTGTGTTCACAGAGCAGTGAAGAGAGCAGTACTGTATACTGTGTGTGTGTGTGTGTGTGTGTGTGTGTGTGTGAGAGAGAGAGAGAGATAAATCTGGCACATTCTGCAGAAGCCAATGTGAAGGTGATAGTCTGGAAATGTGTGAATGGGATTTGAAGTTGTTGGGTTTCTGTTTTGATTTGTGTGTGTGTGTGTGTGTGTTTGTTGTTGTTGTTGCTGTTGTTGTTTCTTCTTGTGTGTGACATCATATGAAATGACAAGTTGTCTCGACCTTTAACCTTGAACCATACGTTACTGAGTGAAGTCTTGCACAGATACTCTGCTGCCCTCTAGTGGTTGATTTTTGCTCTGCACCCCTTTCCATTCACAAACACAATGTGTGTGTGTGTGTGTGTGTGTGTGTGTGTGTGTGTGTGTGTGCACGTGCAAGTCATTCAAGACCTTCTGCTTCTCTATTCATTATTAATGCCTCACTTTTATCCCCGGCCATCTTCTTTTTCTCATTCCCTGTTTTTTCTCTCCCTCATTCTCTTTCACTCTTCTAATTTTTTTCCTCTTTCTCTCTTTGTAATCTAAGTGGCAGCTCATTAATTCTTAGCTGCAGCTTTGAAAACATTCAAACCAAGCAGGAGACCCTGAAAAATAAATTCTGATGCTATGCAGAGCCTGCATTACACTTTATAAGTCATCTAGAACGCACACACACACACACATGGTCACATGCTCACTTACACACATGAGCACACAACCACAGCGAAAGTCTGTGTGCCGGTGAGATAAGGAGCTGCTATCTTAATAAGTATCTTTCCAGATAAAGGCTTAAGTCAGGCTCTGTGTAAAGATGGGCTTTATGAGACTCATTATGTAGGCTCATCTCGGCCTGGAAGCTAAATCACAATCTCATAAAAACACAGAGGGACCGCTGAAGAGGGTCACCAGCCGCCTCCGCTTGTATTTACCAAGATGATCTTATTGTAAATAAACCAGGATTTAGACAGACCCTCAGCCAGGAGAGAGTTAGTTGGGATATTAAATCACCACCGTTATATTACCACTGTGTGTTAGATGCATCAGTGACATGGAGCTCCATTAATTTATCTTCCTCCGTTCTTGAAAATGTGTAATTGCCTGAGATTATGGTTTCCCTAACTTGAATTATTTAAATTAGGTGTAATTTCATTCAGGGAATAGGTTTGACCGTGAACCTACATACCCAGTGATATCTGTGAACTAATTAATTATTGTGGATTCAAAGTTAATGAGATGACCCTTAATGGCAAATTATTGCTTGATTGAGAAAAGAGATTAGACCAATTTATTAATTTGGTGAAAACCAGGAAGGAAAACTGGGAAAGACATTTTCTTTTGTTGGCTGGTTATTAATTTATATAATTTTTAAAAACATGTTTGTTTAATAGCCTGTTTCCCTCTAATATTGATCAGATATAATTGCTTCACCAGTATGTTTGGAGGTTTTTGTAGGTTTCTCCTACAGTTCCAAGAATTAATTTCTGTGCAATATGAAAATCAACTGTACTCTGTGACAGTGAACATCAACTTTGCATTAATTTTATTAGTTTGACATTATTAATTGCAGATTGTTACCTCGTAACAATAATGTATGTGCAACACTGACAAAAAATAATGCAGACTTGATGTTCACTGTGATTGATTACAAAGTCAAACAAGCATAATATATGTTAGATGTAAGGAAAGCAGTGATTGTTGGAACAGTATATAAAAATTATTAAACACAGCAACATGGTTTGTAGTGAGGTCTAAGTGATCTGTTGTAAATGGAGTAAAACATTCAAAACTGGAATAATGAGACAATTGGTTGACAACAATGTCACTAAACACTGGTTCCAGCTTCTGCAGTCATTTTTATTATTTTGGTATAAATTGAACAGCCTGTCTTTGGGTTTCGGACTGTTGGTTGGACAAAACAAACAAACTGAAGAG
Organism: Scomberomorus guttatus; assembly: GCA_038419695.1. Classification (NCBI taxonomy): domain Eukaryota; kingdom Metazoa; phylum Chordata; class Actinopteri; order Scombriformes; family Scombridae; genus Scomberomorus; species Scomberomorus guttatus. The sequence goes on along the minus strand of CM076445.1, from coordinate 33,903,382 downwards.
CTTCAGGTCTGGGAACTCGTGGGGAGGATTTTTGATCACTTAATATTTTATAGACTAAACAATTAACTGAACAAGTAATTGAGAGATAAATTGATGATGACAATAATCTTTATTGGCATCTCTGCTTACAGTAGAGAGTTTTACTGTCTCATGATGTCCACAATGCTGTTTTGGAGACTTTTCAAACCTGACACTCACTTCTAGAGAAGCAAAAACACTAAATAGTGTGAGCTTTCAGTAAGTATTGAATAATATCAGAAACTTCAGTCTGCAAATGTCAGTATCAGCTTCAACCTTTAAGAATTCATTTCACTTGACCCCAGAAGAGATCTTTCTCCCCTCCTCCCCAACATCCTGTAAAAGGCAATAATGTGAGTTTTTATGGCTTTTACATCCAGCCTGAGTCTCCTGAAGACCCGGCCCAGCAGGTGAGAGTGAAGGCAGAGCACCGTCGTGTTGCATTGGATTGCTAATGCCTCCCCGCCCAGAGGAGGACAGATTGGGTGGGGGATCTGGGCGACTATATTGTTGGTTTTTTTTTGTATTACCATGACAAAGGGCCACACATACACATATGTCTCCTCAGGAGGTGCTGCAAGTTAAAGCCAGATTTAATGGATGTTTTAGTGATTCATTGTTGAAGAGTCCATTGTTCAAAGGAATAACCAGGGTTTTTACAGACTGCAAGAGTTCAGACAAAGAGCACAGGAAAAAGGGACATGTCTTGTTAGGTCTCGTGAGTGATCCTTGTGGATTCATCTTAAGCACTTTATCATTTTGTGGTTATATCTTTCACTTTTGTCATGTGAATACCTCATTTCCAAATCAGAAATCGTCAAAAGGTCTGTTTTTGTCCCCCTGAAACCAAGCCTATTTTCTGTAGTTCCTGAAAAGGTGACACTTTGGAGATAAGAGGTTTTCACCCAGCAGTGACCACACATGTTTTACTATCAGCGTCAGGCAGGAGGAAGCCCATGCTGCTGTTGATAAGAGCGACAACACACCTTTGTGTTCTCTAAGGAGGTGATGGTCGTCCTGCAGATTCATCGGGCTGGAGTGAAATGGCCCGACGGCTGGGATACCAGCAGAGGCTTCACAAACAGGCATAGTTCAGATGGCGAGATAGGAGCAGGCCTGAAGTCTGTGGCCTTTATCTCAGGATGAAGAGGCGACTTCTCCCCCAGCAGCTACCTGAATAGCTTTTCAGCATGAAAAACCTCAAAAGACAGGCTGGTGCAGCGTTTCCTGTAGGATCATTTGTAGATGATGGGAAATTTGTGGTTTCTAGACCCAGATTTGCTTCTGAAAGAGTTCTGGTTTGTGCTGTAGTTTAATCAAGGATTTATTTTGGATCTTAACTTCATGATTTCATGATATGTGAACAACTGTAGTCATTTTTTTTCTTGGTGTGGGAGTAATTTTCCAACTGCATGGGGCTTCTGCAGCTACTAGATGTTCCTGAGACACTTTTATCTGTCAACTCTTTTCCTTTACTAAAAACTATGATTTTTTTAAGATTTACTTTCAACATTTCTTTGAGTCAGAAAGCTCAATATGTGAAGTGAAGGTCAGGGACCAGCTGGGTAGTGATATAAATTACCCTTTTAATTTAACGATTAAATTAAATAAAACAATTAATTCACATTTTCTTGGCCTCAAACATGTTCCAAGAAAGGTTTTATGATGCAGCTATAAAATATCTGATTTCTGTTTAGAGTTTAGAGAGATTTTAATGTCAAGATTTGGGGTTTCATTTTATTGAATGTCAGGAAAACTTGAAATCATAAAACGAACTTTGTTAGCAGTAAATTGTCCTGGTGTTGGAATAGTTTAAAGAGGTTTGGCAGGTTTTTTTTGTTTTGTTTTGTTTGTGTTGAAATGTAAGAAACTGAAAGGTGAACATTTGCTAAGATTTGCCTAAACACTGAAAAGAACCCCATTTTTTTAAGGATATACATGATCATATACCAGTTGGCTCCAGTTGTAATGACCTCATCTCTGCCTAATGTGTCTCGATCAGATTCCACTTCCTGTGCGGTTGTCCCCTCGCCTTCCTGCGTGAAGTCATGGCTGAGGATATAACCATATTAATTAAGGCCAAGCATCTGCTTCTCCTGAGTCGACGTCCTTCCATTGATCTCCCCCCAAGGTGCCCTCCTCCCTTCGGTTTCTCTCCTTCTCTGCTTTCCTTGCATGAGTTGTCACAGGGAGCCTGTTGGTGCAGACAAACAGGTCATTGTGAGCGGCTCCCCATGGGGAATCGACGCTGCAGAGGCGGTTAGACTAACACAATCAGCTCCATCTCTGTCTGGAAACAGGAGGCAGTGTGGAAAAAGGAGGAGAGGCCAGGAGGTAGAGGTCAGCGGGGCTGAAGTCACCCTCCCCAGAGGCCCGTGCCCAGGGTCACCAAGGGCAGAGAGGCTGGTTGGACAACCTCAGTGGAGCCAGCAGAGAGCCAGTGACGTCAGCTGGTCATCCAGGTCTTCAGGATTTTGATGCAACAAATCAAAATGAGAAAGATGTAAATATAGTAGAGTAAGTTCAGAGATACGGTGCAAAAAGACGAGCAAGACTGATGCACAGTAGATTACATGTACTGTACATAAAGTACATACCTCCTGAGATGAATCCAGTATTACTTTTAAGCTTCTGATCACATCTTAAGTTGAAGCTCTAGCACAATCTGGCTAATTTCATGTCAAAAATAAACTGACATGTGAAGACTACTTGTAGCAAAACTGTTTCACATACAGTAGTCCTCACAAAAGGGTAGTTGATGCTTGTAGACACAACTTTTCCAAAAGTAACGGTTGCTCTGCTCTCATGTTACACAGCACAAAAAACTCTGGTGTTCAGACTCTGAGCATACAGGATTCAGTGTTTGTGTGTTTCCTGAGAGAACATCAAAGCCAGAACTAAAGCAAGTTGACATGTCTCTGCTCTGCTCTATTTGTCTGGCAGTGCTTTGGTTTGGGAAATATTGTAAGGATGAAAAATGCAACAGGAAAATGTGCATCAGGTGTCGAGAGCTGGAAAGATATCATGATTATGAAAGGATTTTTTTTGTTAATCTAGTTAATAATTTTGTAGGTTTGGCCACGTCGTCATTGCTGAGATCTGGGTTCATGGCAGCGTTTCTAGAATGGGCAAGCAACAGGAGCGGTCAGATAAATCGACCTGTTGTAAACAAGCTGCAGGTTTTACCTAAATCTTTTATTAAGAAGTGGAAGAAAGTCTGTCATGAATCACAGTCTTGCATGCACACAGTTTTCCAAAGCTGTAGACAGTGGTAATGGACACCAGGTTTGCACTCCTTGATTTTCCATCTTTAAATAATTTGGATTACAGTAGATAATTAGGTTCAACCAGGGCTTTGTTTACAACCTTTGTGTTGTTTAACTACTCCTGCCCTGTAAGCGATGTTGCAGCATCCCCAGATGTCAGCAATTACGTTGGTGAGTAAAATGATGTCATAACTAATAATGGTGACTAAAACTACAAAAATAGGTTGGCCTCAAACATGGCCTCAAACACAGGTTGAAAAAAAACTTTCAGCTGAAGTCAGTATGATTAAATAGTTTTCCATAACATAAATCATTTGAACTTGACCATATCCTGATTCTACCAAGGTTGTTCATTGAATGAATTGACTCTACTGGGGTTCTTACCTCCCACAGTACATCATCCATTTAACTACTTTCTCTGTATGGGTTTTTATAACTTACATGGACCGCAGAATACCATATAATAATAATATAGTACTGTATATAAAATGGTTAAAACTGTGCTTCCAGCTGCAGAGGTTTAGTTGATTCTCAGGTCTGCTCTGAGATTGATGTGACTTTTTAGTGTAAACAGACATAAATACAGCTACCGTATGAAATATTTCTTGGCTTTCTGTCAGCGCTGAGTCGATGAGAAAAGATGACAGAGTGGATTTTCACATCTCTCCCTTCAGCTCTGTTCTTCTGCAGCTTCAGAGAGTTTTCTAAAGCAGTTTTATTCTTCAGATTTCAACCTGGATGGAACTAAGTGTGTGTGTCTGTGTGTCTGTGTGTCTGTTCTGCATGTCTGCGCTCGCTCTGTTGACACAGGGAGTGTCTAAGCTTCCCTGATAAGTGTTGAATCCTACAATAGGGCTGTAAATCTGCCATTCACAAAGCCACACAGTGATTTTAAACACACCAAGTCTCTCCACCTCTAACACAGCATCACACACACATACTCACATGGTGCATCGCATGCAAGACAAACACATGCATATAATACAAAATCACATATCGGCCATGTGCTCTGAGCATTAATGTCATTACTGCTGATGAAAACCTTTCTACTGCAGTTAGTGGGGAAACGTGACAGAGCTCACCGCTGTGTATTCAGATGTTTCATGGGTGAAGTGGTCACAGCTGGTAACCATGGTAATCAGGCCCGATGGCATCCTGTATTCAAAGTGTTGTAATCAGTTACAAAGTTTGATACCGGATAACTTTAATGTCAGTTAATGGAAATTATTTTCATTATAGATTCATCTGTCGATTATTTTCTTGATTGATCAAAAATGGTGAAAAATGTTGAACAGTTTCCCAAAGCTTATGTCTTATTTTGCCCCGACCAACAGTTTACAACCCAAAGATATTCAGTTTACTATCAGACTAATCAACTAATGCAGCTCTAGTTGAGTTCAACATTATGTTGAGTGCAACACCAAACGTGTGGATAACAGAAATTCATAGATTCATTTTCTCATGCTTTCATTGTAATTTTTGTGTTAAGTGAAATGGTGAGAAATAGAATGTGATTGTGACTGAATATAAATAATTTTTCCAAAATGATTCAGTCTGCATCTTCTCTTATATTTTCACTTACTAGTTGTTTTTTCTCTGCACTTTGCTGCTTTTAGTCCAAAGACTCGTCAAAAAGCTGTGCAACTGATGTCCACATCAGACATTTAGCCTCGGTCACAGTGGCTGATCAAAAACATTTTTGAAGTCTTCTACAGTTATTATTTACAACATCAGTGTGGTGAAAATGACATATGCACTGTGGTTAGAGATTCTCTCCCTATGTCCAGATGATCAAAACTGTGTAACTTATATAACTAACTAGCTAATAAAAATCGTATATGTTGCCTGGTTACCAATAATGACCAACAGCGAGGTGAAACAGCTTCACAAATGTGACAGTAGACGCTCTGTCTTCTTTGCTATAGTTTAAATATGCTGATGACAGCCATAAAGCAACTCATTTATCTTTTCTTAAATTAGTCCACATAAGCACATTATTCTGTGCATGTGCCAACTTTTGACATTGATGTCATTCTATACCACATTATGTGAAGGTAAATATGTGATGTAAAAGAGAGGAAGTCAATAAAAAGACAAATAAAGTAGTCAGTCTACCATTACCTCCATAGTGGACCCCTGTCCAATTGCTTTTGTGCGTGTCTCTCTACCCCCAGCATGTCCATATGTCCCTCACCCCCCCTTTACCCTCACCCAGAACACAACAGCCAGGCAGCAGGGCCATCCCACCCCCCTTATCATCACCCCAACCTTCCTCCCCAGCCTCTAGAGCTCAGAGGTGGGGGTCCCCCAAAACAAAGGCCCCTCCGCGACGGGGTTATCCCCCCTTTGTCCCAGACACACTGAGGTTTATCGGGGACTGTGAAAGGAACCATACTCAGCCCATTTACTGCGGCTGCACTTAATGAGCTTGTTGAAGGCCTGTACTAAAACTGTTAAACACAAGCTCTAAATGCTGACATGTATTCTCTGCTTGTAGAGCCAGAATGTCATTAAATCAATGCTGGTTTAGAAGCAATGGGGGACTGATGTTTCAGTAGTGTGGTGGTGGAGTAGATGGGTTTCCTTGTGTGTGTTACAGTAGCTTAGACATTGATGAAATGCAATACAGAAGACGTCATGCATGTGTAGTATTACTTACTGCTTGAAAAGGTGCAGTTTGTAATAGTAATCTGCAAAATACAGTATATTATATTTATATTATTTGGTTTCCATTCAGTCAATCCACCACTGAGATAACTGAAATATCTCAGAACCTATTGGATGGATTGTCATGAAATTTATTAGACATCGATGTCTCCTATCAGATCAAAACTATGGTTAATGTCCACATGCCGGCAAAACTAATAACATTCCCAGCAGCCTCAGCTGTACTTTTTGTTTAGTGTTAATTGGCAAATATTAGCATGCTAACACGCAAACTTAGATGGTGAACATGGTAAACATACCTGCTAAACATCAGCATTATCATTGAGCACATTCACATGCTGATGTCAGCATTTAGCTTGAATGCTGAGTAGTGACAGATTAACACTTTGACTTGCAGTTTGTGGTGCATTTCAGCTGCAAATGTCTGTTTTTTTTTTATTTTACACAAACTTGAAACATAAAACGTATAATTTCCCACCAGACGGTGGATGTAAAAGCTATCATGAACCGGCTACAAGTTGCATCTCTGTTGTGTTTTAGTATTTGGCAGTAGAGAAGGAAAACGGACATTTATTTCTGTGAAAATACCATTGGTCATTACTTTATACTATAGACATGGCTTCAGTATTATTGTTGTTTCACAAAGCTTAAAGCATTTTTGGTCGGCCTGCTGGAAGTGATCAAGCATACCCCTACTGTGGGAACTTTCTGTAAATCTTGGGCCTTTCCCAAAATTCAAATTCAGCTTGTAATTTGTGGTCGGTGGTGGGGTGTGTGTGCACAGGGTGTTGGAACATGCTCAAACGGAGGGCATCCTGTGCTGTGGACTTGGTTACACACACACTCACACATACATAAATGCTTAAGTTATGTACCCTCTGTACACATGCACATAAATACACACATGCAGCTGCTGCAGTGTGTTGTGGGTGACGGCTGATCAGAGACTGGACTGCTCCGTCTCTGGTCGGGGGAAAATAAAACTTGGCTTTTTTTAACATACAGCAGAGGGTCTGGTTAAAGAAATAATAAATAGAAAATAGACAGTTAGTGTTGAGTTCTGTGTGGTTTGGCCTCTGAGCTCCCTACTGCCCACAATGTAGTTTCTGCACTGTTATCAAGAGTGCACTGATAATCTCTTTTTTTGTCTTTTTTCTTCACTTTTGTTGTCATGTGCAGGGGGAGGGGAGGGCGGCGGGTCGACTACCGGGAGGAGGGGTAGTAGAAGGTTAAGAGGTCTGTCCTTTTCTCTTTCTTTCTCCTCCCCATATGACCGATGGTCCATTGAAGAGCAATAGCACAATGTGTTGCCGTGGGCGTCCTTGGAGGAGGAGGGATGGAGGGGAACAGGGAATCTACCCCTCCTCCTCCTCCTCCTCCTCCTCCTCTCAGTGCGTTTGGTTTGGCTCCCTGTCAGAGCGGCAGCAGAGGCCGCAGAGCTTCTCTTGCCTTTCACCTCCTGCGTTTATTTTTCCCTCCTCTGTGTCCCAGAGTGGGTGGAGAGAAGCTGGAGGCACTGAGCTCTCCCACCTCAGGCGCACAGAGACCTGCTTGGGCTCGACCAAGCAGCAGCTCCATCATCTCCTCTGGATTTACATGGTGCACTCATTCGGGGCATTTTTGTCAAACCTACAACCTGCTCCTTGGATTTATTTACCCTGTGGATTTTTGCATTTTTCTGCATTCCTCCGGTGTGAAACTGAGCTCCGCAGCTCTGTTGGGTCCAATTTGGTTTAGATCAGATGCTGATGGCTTATATTTGGGCCTGGCTGGCCAACCAGCAGTCCTCGATGTGAGGCAGGTGTCTCTGAAGAAAGAGACTGCAAGAAGCAACATGAGTTTGATGCTGTGCCGCTGGGAGCAGAACAACTTTACCATGAAACTGGTAGGCTGATTACTTCCAGGTCATCACAAAGGTCAAAAGCAGGGGACAGTTGAAGAAATTCATTGCATATAAATTCACATTCATGCATATAACATAAAAAATCACAGCCCTACAGGCTTTTTTTCTGTTGTTGACTGTTTTTATCGATAGAGTGTTTACATCTCTATCCCGCCTTTCTTTCCTGACGCTGCAGCTGCAGCTTTGATTTTTTTTTTTCACTGTGTTTATGTATCAGTAGAAATGCTTGTCTCATCACCCCAAAGCCTTACAGTAGCTGCGGTGTTGGATTGCAGGCACGCAATGGATTAGTGGCGGTCGTTTTAATATCAGAGGAAAGTGCTGAAGGCGTGCATCCCGGTTTTCCCCTCACCTGATACTGGCTTCACTTTGATGTCTGCATGGAAAGTTAAAATAGGCTTAGCAAGGATTTCAACCAGAGTTTTGCAGCACATTTGTGGGTGTGTGTGTGTGTGTCTGTGAGTGAGCATGTGTGTATTCTCCTTTCAAGCATTTATAAGAAAAGGACAGTCTTTGGTTCTGCTTTGTTGCCCACTGTTTGTTGTCATATAGGTACAATGCTACAAAGATGGTAAATATTCAACAGGATCTGGGGCACTGTGATAAAAAACAGGGCCGGTCAGGTGCAGAGAGGTCATGTGGTGCAAATAAATGAGAAAAAAGATCTTTGTAATAGCTGATGTATGTGATAAAAGTAGGAAGCAGCAGATGTAATAAAAGTAATTTCGTATAATGAGCACCCTACTGAGTTTACACATAACATAGGCGGATGGGACACTCTCTCTCTCTCTCTCTCTTTCTTTTCTCCCTGTCTGTCTCCTTGTCTCTCTTTTTTTCAGCCATGCTCCTTATCTGGATCTGCTATGAGCCCCACAGAGGAAGGGGAGATGGAAGCAGAGGAGGTTATTACCAGAATTTGGAGATGAGCTGATAAGAAGGCTACTTTAATTACACACTGCTAACCTCCACACAGCGTGACTGACAGGAGGCTGGTGGGCCACAGGGTCAGAGTGTGTATGTTTGTGTGTGTGTGTGTGTGTGTGTGAGAGAGAGAGAGAATGACAAAGGGATTACAGGCATGCACACTTGAACATGTGCACACACTTCCAGAAATTAAAATGACCTTCCTTTTTAATATGAAGTGTAGTCAATGTCCATAATCCTCTCTGTTCTAATACGGGTCTATTGATTATTTGATTGTCATGGTCCTGGTATGTCAACATATGACCTAAAGAGCATAAATCAAAATGCGTGATTTATGTGTTTAATTCTGCTCAAAGGCATGCCGGCATACACAGAGCAGGAAAAAGGATGGGTGGAACCGTAATTGTTTTTAGTTAAGGCATATAGTTGTCACGGTGCACGTTGTGGTACTCAATCATGTATGTGCGTGAGTCCCAAACAAATATTGACCCTAGTAGCCTTGACAGACTCTCACTGGTGCACACAGTAGCCACAGCATGCATGTGACTGCTCATTTGCTTATCAGTTAATTTGTGTATGACCTTATGGACAGAGCAGTTTTTGTATGAGGGCTCATGTCAGCCATTCAGGTGGTACGACATCTGAAGACAGTTTAATCCAATTACCTGTCCTGACTTGAGTTCTTAGAGTTTTGAAATCTCTAGTCCAGTACCTCAAATTTTTCCAGCTGAAGAAAAGCAATGATAATATAGAGTTTTGCAGCTCAGAACTAAATAAGTTGCTCCATTATGGATATAACACACTATACTTTCAGGTTACATTATAGTGTGCAGACCTGCACTGGTTCTGTACTATACCTGGAGAATAAAGAGCTGATTTTTAAGCAGCTGTCTATGAATTTACTCGGCAGGAAAATCAGTTCTATGTATCACTGCAGATGGCTTGTTAACTCATATAGTGATACTAACAAGCTAAATCCACTTAAATAACTTGCTGAACTGCTGTGCCATCATGTGCATCAGGCCGCGTGTCTCAGGATTTGTCCTGATCAGACTTTGCATGGCAGACATCTGTGCAGTGACCAAAACACCAATTTAAGGGATTTAGAAATTGTGTATTCATGATTCAATATTATCATATTCTGCATTAGAATATTTTTGAATTGTCACATACTCGGGGTAGATGGTGCAAACGCCCGTGAAAACATTCACTATCAGGTGCAAATGTTGAATTGTTGTAATTTTGAGGGTGAAGGTTTTCCATCCATCAGCAGTGATTTTTAAATCAGGTTATGTATCACACATCAGTCTCTTGGCTTTCTGATGGATGTTTCCCATACTCTAAACTGCAGAGTTCAGGCCAAGTCATTTTGTCTACCATGTGCCTGGTGTGGCCTCTATGCCTCACTAGCCACATGTCTTTCATGTGCCAAACAGAGAGCAAGCAGAGACATGAGGGCTCATTTAGAGCTGGCCTCTTCCAGCTTTCTGCGGGCTAAAGCCACTTGAGAGGCCTGTGTGTGTACAACAGAGAACAGGGGGGTGAGGGGGGGAGTAGCTGCCATAGGCCCCGCAGACCTGCTGGGGGCAGAGAAGAAGCAGTAGCTCAGTGCTGCAGTGGTGATGGAGAGGGGAGAGTAGGGAGAAGGCAAGTGTTTGAAGAATATGCAGCTCATGTGTATACAGTCTGAATTCATTTCTAACAGCATTACTCTTCCTGTCTCTCAAGCTCTCTCTGCTTGTTTGGTGTATGTCTCAGTTTCCATAACTCTCCTCTGTCCTGCCAAACACAGTTTACCTAATTAATAAAGATGTTTGGGGAACGTCTTTAAAGACAGTTGTGATGAAGCAGGGAAACGACACATTCATAGACACATTTTCTTGCTAGATGTTGATTTTTTTAAATTAATATTGAACATCCAGTCGTTGCAGACCATCAACTTTAATCAAATTAAATTATCATCCATTTTCTCTTGCTTCCTGGCCATCTGTTATCCTTCCTATGGTCATGTGATCTTCAATTATTAGTGATTTTCAATCGGATGCTCCAGTATTATTACAATCCCAAGACTGATTTGTACAGGCTCTTTTTCCAACTGATTCTTCTTGTTCCTTTTCTCAATGAATACTGTATGTCTCGTTTTACGTTAAACATTTAGTATTTGTCTCTAGTTTGCATCAAACAACAACAACTGAAAGTGTGTTAGACCCAACTAAACATGTAAACAATGGCGGCCCCAAACCTGGCACCTACAAAATTAATTATAGATGTTGCATTGGTGTTTAACTGATGTAATTCATATTGACTCTTCAGGAATTGAATGCAGCTGAATTGAATCCAGTGCCTATATACAGCCCGGATGTTGATTGTGCAAAGGTGCTTACCCCTTTTTTTAACAGTCAAATGGGGAATATTAGGAGAGAGGTGGGATGTCATGCATCAAATACATATACTTTAGCCAACTTGGCCACCAGGATGCCTCAGAGCAAATGAAAATATTGCAACCATTGAAAATACCAGTGTTAGAGCTCAGAGTTTGGGTCATTGTGTCCCGTGTAAAGCAGCACAGCAGCACAGCAGCTGGCACAGCAGACTGCAGTCTACTGTTGTCATATCATACAGACCAGGGACACTGATTTCTCAGAAGCCATCTGTCTGCTAATGTTCAGTAGAAACTGTGCAAGAGAGACAATGATTCCCTTCACCCAGTGTTGATTTATTTAAGCTGAGTGGGTTTCCTGCATTAGAAGCCAGTTAATGCGTTAATTCTGCATGATAGGTGTGACAGAAAGAAACACATCCTGTGATAAGTGGGAGACTATCACCCATCACACCTATTCACCACTCCTTCCCCTCCCTGCATCCTTCTGTGAGATTATTGTGTGAGTGTATCCATCAGTCCATCCATCATTCTCCCACCAGCCATCTGCTAGCCGACCCAGCCTGGGTCAGAGGGGATGTGTTGCCACATGTCACCTTCAGCCTGCAGCAGCAAAGAGAGTTACTGAGTTCTTATCAAAGAGAAGCAGCACGATCAGGCAGCAGGAGGGGTTGCCAACAGGGATATCTGATGGTTGAATACTGCTCTTAACACCAGTGTTAAGGTCGGTAAAATATACTGTAGGTCACCTTTCACCTTAGGACACTATAGCAACTGTAGGGGCTGAGAAATTTATGGGATGTTTGATCATTTATAAAGGCGTAGAACACACTTAACAAGCAAAACTGTATTCAGAAGAGTTGACAATGAATATTTTGGGCCATTTGCCGGTAGTCACACGATAGGGAGGCACTGCATGAAGAATTAATCTAGTTTCCGTGGCTAACTTGTTGGCAATGAGAAGTTCAAAGCCATACTGGGATCTTTGTGGGTTCAGGGTTGGCAAGCATTCCCGCATAAATGATGATGATATTTCAGGCCTTGTAAGCAGTGCCATGTGCAGAGTGGGCAGGGGGGGAAAAAGACCCTGCCTGTTTTCTCTGCCAAAGTGTTTTTCTAACCTTTATTTAAACAGGAAATCTGAGCCCTATCAGGACGCTTCCATGCTTAATTTTAGCCCCAACATCAAATTCATGTGCCCTGCTCGTTGAGGTCCGTATTAGGTTGTCTTTTAATGTCTTTATTTTGAGCTCAAGTATCGCTGTGGTGCTTGGTGTGAAAATTTACTCTCTAAACCTAATGTTACAAACAGCCTCCTTTTCATTTTCACCTTTTCCCTGTTTCAAAAGTCTGCACACACCAGTGCTCTTCAAGCATCGAGCAGTCTGATGAAGGTGTGCGTTATTTTCACATCAGATCCAGGTCATGAATGTCAGTGTCCTTTAGCGAGGCACTACAGTGTGTTGAGTTTCCTCAGTGAAGCTGCTCAGAGGTACGTAGTGTGGGGCTGTTCTGGGTAATTCAAAGGTGTGAATTTATGTCAGCGTATGAAAACGGAGCAGGGCAGTGCTGTTGCAAATCACTTCGCTGGTGGCATAGGATGACATGGCTGGATTCAAAAAGTAGTACAACCCTACGAGGGAGATCGGAGACCTCCTGTGTGGTCTTATGTTTCATGTTTGTCAGTGTATGTGTGGGTACCTGGGGGGGGTGACAGTGAGCGGTGGGTCACTATGTGCACAGAAAGACTAAAGCAAACTATAAGATATAAGGTCTGTGGAACAAGGCCATAAGAACCCCATAAGGATCTGACAGCTTGTCAATTGATAAATCATTCAATTTAGGGAGTTGGTCAATCTTAGAAATGTAGCAGTCATCATGTTACTTCACAGCACAGTAAAAGCAAGCAGCTACACCTTGTACTTTAATTCCTACTTCTGAGCAACAGCAGATAGTCTAAACAGAAAAACTGCCAAAAATGTTTGAGCACTGTGGTGCCTGAAAAATCCTGTCACACTGTAACGTGTTTAAAAACACAGATATTAAGTGCATCAATTATAACACAAATATACAGCATGTTGTCTGCTTGACATGTTTAATTACAGTTATCAAGGTACGTATGTATTCAGATAAAATAACACAAACATTTATTACAAAGCTACACAATTTGATTTTATCAAATTTGCTAAAGCGTAGAGTGCTCAAAAGTAAAAAGTTCCATTTCAATCAGGAGAAACATAGTGAATGAAGTAAAGTTAATTGTTTATTATTACAGAAGATATAGTGATAATTAAGTCTTGGTCAAGAGAGTCTTTGGCACTTAATCTCTACAGGGAGGTATTTATTTTATCGAGGGGCATCAGACCTGAGCAGCAGCATAATAAATCCCCCCATGGAGTCCAGACAGGCTGAAGAGGTTAATGAACTGATGAAACTAATGAATTTGCGAAGACAAGGCAGTGATGGAGAGATGGAGAGGTGGGGGGGGGGCACATAACAGCAGCATGAACGCACTAAAGGCAGAAAGAGAGAAACTTATTTAAAAAGACAGTAGCAAGATGATAGGCTAACAATGGAGGTGTGTTACTGTGCTATTGGATAGATATGAACAGCTGACAGCTCAATTGACAGCCGCAGACAGTGACAGCAAGGAAATTGAGTGAGTATGTGCGAGAGATGCAAACAGCAGGATAAAATGAGAAATGTACCACAAGCCTATGCATGCAACTTTGACTGAACTTTCGTTAGAGCTCCATTTCTGGATTTTATGGTTTATCTCTCTACCAGTAGCAGAGGAAGGAACTGAGTCAGGGTGTCTGACTCAAACAGAGTGCATGACACCCAGACAGAGAGAGAGAGAGAGAGAGAGAGATAGGTTAAAAGTGGCAGTGTCTGAAGGGAGAGAGAGAGGTAAAGCATGTCCTGCTCATACACGACCAGACAGACAGACAGACAGACGGAGACAGAGCTGCTCAGGAGATGTGTGAGGACTGTGTAGTGGCTATATATACCCGCTCCACCTTGCCCTCATGACAGAGCGCGCTCATCTGTCGTCTCTTGGTCTTCTGGAAGTTTGTGGACCTCCGGTGGTTTTCCTCACCCCCGTTAGTTGTCTTCATCCAGGTGACTGGCCTATATGGCTGAATATGGCGGCCTCAGGGTGCCGGCCAGGAGCTACAGCCGCTTCTCCTGCAAAAACTACAAAGTGGTAAGAAACCAAAGAGGGAAAGGAGGGGATAGAGGAGAAGGTATTGAAGGTTTTAGGGTGTCATTAAGAGTAACAGCGGGCAGTGCACCCACCTGTTGATTTTTTTCTTTACCAGTAATTTGTTAATATTAAAACCTGCTAGAAGTTGTTTTGCTGTGTTTGCATTTACCACAGACATTAACCAAGGACTAGCAAATAGTGAGAGAAAGAGATTTAAGGGGAAGGGGCAGCTTGAAATAGAAATGTCAGGGGTGGAGTCAGATCTCCAGGAGCAGCCAGAAATTATTATAGAACCTCCCTGACAGACGCAGGTAATAGGAATTACTGCACACAGGAATCAATAAAGCTTACTTTTTTGATTTGATTCTACCTCAAAAACCCCTGGATGTCCTAAACCTAGTCAGTGAATGTGGCCTTCATCTTAGCTGGCTCTGTGTTTGACGTTCAAAGGTAGATTTCCTTTGAAAAGGTAGAAGAAAGTGCTGTTATCAGGGCACGACTTTTGTAGACTCAGCTCTCACTTCAGTGCCATTACCTGAATTATAACAAGAGCTGTTCAGGTCCTGGCTCCCTATGAAAGCTTCTCGTGAGAGATAGCAGCTTTGGTCCTGCTGTGTTCTCTTTATGGTTCTTGCTCACGTCTGTAGATTAGTTCATAATGGTGTGTTAAGTGCAGCGCTTTTTAGGTTGCTTACTGAACCCTGAAAGTAATAAGGCTAATAGTCCCGAAGTTATCAACATAATTGTTTCTGGAAAGCCCTGCTCGTCAACGTATGTGTGAGAACTGTGCTTCGATGGACAAAACTGAGGCGTGTGTTGCTGCTGTCATGTGAAAAAGTGAAAAATGTAGCTGCTGCTTTGTGATTTTCATACTTGAACGTCATTGGAAACACTAAGTGGTCCTCTACACACAGGCCTTTGAGTTATGAAACAATTTCTAAACCCAGAGGATGATCCAAAAATGCTCTTTCATCAGGTTAAAAACACGCTCAGGTGTTGTGCAAAAAAAGTTTTTTAAAAGATTTTTTCAGGCTTCTGCCTTTATTTGACAGACAGTGTAGAGACAGGACATGTAGGGACAGAGAGAGGGGTGTGACATGCAGGGCAGGTCCCCCGGCAGGAGTCAAACCATTGATGTTGTGGTTATGTCATACATGCCTTTACCTCTAGGCCACCAGGACTAAAATTAAGAAAACAGGTATTAGTATCAGGATCTTGTGGAGTTGTTCTGTGATTACTGCAGACCAAACAGACTTTGAAGTGACTTTTCAAAAGATTTTAGGCACTTTTTGTGATGTTTTGCTATTCATTCTGGTAATATTTAACCATTCAAGTCAAACCTACTGATCGCCACATTATGTAATAAGTTGAATGCACTTCTTCATGTCTCCTTGTTTTGCCCTGAATTAACTCTACAAGTTAACCTTAGTACTTTCTACCATGCTGTGTAGTGCTGCCAACAAGCTCCATAAACCAAATACATAGTTATTGGTGTGAGATTGGAAATGGTTCACTTTTTGATAACTTTAAAATTGGTCAGTTGGAGACTTTATTTATTTATTATTTGACTTTCATGCACAAAACTGTGATGATTGATAGAATTGGCAAGAAAATGTTGCAGGGCCTGGTTGAGTTATTTAAATCTTAAACTTAAACTGTTTGAGAATCAACTGATATTGACCTAAAAATGAAGCTGTTTTTTCTTAACTTTCAAACTGCTGATATTTTGGAGACACGTTTTTTTTTTTTACCCAACAGCAATGATGCTGCATGTGTGTAGTAAGACGTCAACTTGACTGCAGTGTTTGCTTATGGAGCAGTTTATCACTTAACAAGTCGGTATCAGTGCAAACAACAACGGAGATGAAAGAGCGAGGTAATGCGAAGCAGTTCCTGCAGCTGAGTGACAGTTTGACAGACACACACTCACACACACGTAGCCATAAGCAGTAAAAAAGCACATCTGCTTAACTCCTCCTACTGTATAATCAGCCTCTGTCATGATGTGTCATGACATTTGCTAAACTTACGCCTTTTCATCTGCAGCTGAGCCATCCGGCCAAATCATAAAACTGACTTTTCACTCCTCCTCCTTCAGAAAGTCCCCTTCAACTCAAGGGCACTTTCCCAGTGTGATGCCCTGGCTGCCCTCGTCCTCTCCCCGCCCTGGCTGACCCAGCGCTGCGGGGATGGCCTGTATGCGTCATGCCCTTCTGTAGGCATCGCACACCAGCCTGGTGACTCAGCAAGCAGGGGCAGCGGGGATGCTGGATGTGGAGCAGATTTATGTGTTTGTGCCAAAAAAAAAAGACGCAGCTGTCTGAATGAGTGACTCATTGTTGCTTGTCACAAGCTTTGAAGAACTGACTGACTCTGTGTCATTTTTGAAGGCTTAAATTGGACATTATTATGTGAACATGCACATGGGTCCAGGCCAACCATATTGGGCGAGCAGTGTAACTGTTTCCCTGTCTTTTTTCCTGCATTGTCTTAAAATTGAAGGATTTCTTCACTGTTAACCCAGTATGAACAACTTAAAAATGACTAGCATTTTAACCTCATAGTCATTTTATATCAAATTTCAGAGCAAAACAAGTAGAAAGTGTGTAAATGTCCAAATACTGAAGGACTGCGCTGGTATTGGTCAGTGTTCAAACCCGTAATGATGCAGTGTGGGCCCAGATTTTGTTCACAAACTGGACAATTTGCCAAAGCAGCAGGTCAACAGGCCCGACAGGCCACATATGACAGTTACCATAAGGCCCTGACACTGTGAATGAGTCAGTGTCATGTTGCTTTCTGTGGTGACAAGAATGTCCCTGACACCAGCACCAATTTACAGCTCCTAAAAAAGACCCTGAATCCCACTGGAATGGAGGGATTTTCCCTCTTGGAAAATGTATCTGTTGAACAATGCTCATCAGACTGATTAATATAGATCACTGACTCTCACAGTGTTGACATTGTGCATGGATGTGAGTGTATGCCGTGTTGCACTGTGTATCAATATCAATAAAGACATTATGGGTAATTTTTGGACTTTCATGACAAAGCACGGAGGCCTTGTCTGCGCTTCTCAGTCATGTTTATTCCCTTTTTAGAGCTGTTAAGGGTCATTGGTGTCTGAAACCTATCCCACAATGCATTTTGCCAAATGCAGGGAAACACTCCTAACAGATTGTTGGGCCATTTCAGGGCTAATTCTTACACAGACAGGAGTATACAGTAAACTTGATTTTATGTATTTTGACAGTCGGATGATACCCAGAAGAACGAGTATGTCACACAGAATCTAATATTTGAGTTTTGGTACTTTGGTACTATCCAATACCTTATTTTTAGGAATCTATGAATGTTTTTAAAGAAAAGCCTGTTTCATTTAACAAAATCAGCCAAACGTCAAGTCAGTTCAGCAGGTTTTAATGTTATCTTAACACAAGCAGCCATACACAAAAATACAATACAGTCTAAAAATAGCAATGATTCCTGATTTAGATCAGGAAATATGATCACAGAATAAGTAAAGACACAATAAGATTTAATGCCAACTTTTGAGACTTGACAGTTATTGATACTCAGTGCTGCAGACACATTTTGTTCTGTATAATAAAAGCATTGATTCAACAGCCAGTCCTTCACAGAAATGTGTAGAAATCAAACCTACCTCTTCCTATGAAACATGGAGTTTTCTGTGAGTTGACAATGCTGACCACTTAATCTGTATTTGTATTTGATTTGTGATATTATGGTAATATCAATTCAATAACGATGCCAATTTGCTGAACAGGCTTTTACAACCCTGGAGAGTTTTAATTAAATTTGATTAAATTCCTCTGATGTAGAGACCGGGCTGGATTAAGTAAAACCTCCTTCCTGTCAGTTAGATATTGAGTCAATATATGGGGTCAATACTCTTATTCACTAACCACATAGCTGATTAAAACAGGCATCTTTCAGATCAGATGTCTGCTTCTCATCATCCTGCACTACTTCTTTTTCCCCCGGCCCTTCAAGCAACTTCCAGATCACAGAGGCTACAATAAATGTGCGGTTAAACACACATGATCCAGATTAATGCATTCTTCATGTTTTTTTTAGGTTTCAATTATTAACATGGTCTTTGATTTACAGACATCTGACTGATGTTGTAACATTTGGTCTGTGGAGGGATGGACCTCGGTACTAGTCGTACATCACTGGAGACGGTTCCATTATTAATAGTTGCATGTGATTAATTCTTTATGTTTACATTTTACATGCACATATTAGGCATTTTGCTGTTGCTTAATTATACAGTAGTTCCCCCTCCAGGTCAATCAATATTGTTAAAAAGGTTTTCTAAAATTTTCAACATAGTGTCTGAAATATACTGTATAATATATAAAGAGTTACATGTTTTACTTCAAGTTGTAGTTCTGATTGCAGTAATTTGTAAGTAGCTGGTTTATTAAACTTAAAGCTTCAATAATTGATGTTTTTGGCCACTAAAGCACAGAAGAACTCCACAACAACATGACAGACACACGGCCCTGACACGTTATCGTCTTGCAAAGTTGTTATTGCTTAAGTGTTAGCTAAGAATTGCCTATTTACACATCCAGCAGGCGCAAAGCAACACTAGCATTCATTTGAAGTCATGTATGTGTCCACCTGATGAATGTGCTGTAAGTTCAGTAATTTATCCTCCTGTTCGCTCAGTTTTGGTCTCCACCAACTCCTGAGAAAAATATCTGTCTCAAAACAATGAGCTATAAGACGCTAAGAGGCTCCTTAGGGCTAGAAAGTAGGCGATAATATTGCAATGTTTTGATTTAAAATGTAACGATTTTAAAATGCTGTATGGAGCACATTTCCTTATTTTGAGAGTATTCCAAAGATTTGAGTTAAAAGTTTAGACGTGATGTTTTGGCTGAGAGGAAGACATCAGAGACATAAAGTATGTTTTGAAAAGTTTGATTTTCAGGACTTAAAAGCAAATCTGTTGTGACTTGCCCACTAACCCCTTTTCTTCCTCTCACAACCTGCCCATGCCTCCCTGCTAGCCCCCAAGCAGTTTGACCCCTCCCCCCCGTGGTTTCCAGCTCTGTGACTGACAGCTACCCATTTCACCTCGTTTTTAATTACGCTCCAACCCCTCAATTTACCTGCCCGAAACTACTTCAAAGGAAGCCTACACACACAATAGCTCCTGAACATTGCACTTCCTTTTCTCCATGACCAGCTGAGAGTGTGAATTGAAAGGATAAAGTCTAATCCTGCAGCTCAAAGGCTTTTTTAGCTCTGTATGTCACTCAAGAGTCTTTTCTGTGCACTTCTGTGTACTTTGCATTTCCGTTTGGGTATGTAGCCTGTGTTATTTAAACGTCGCTCCGAGGCTCTTTATGTTTAATGTGTGGTCTTGTACTCTCATAAACCATGAAGATGACTTTATGTACGTGCACGTATCTGTATGTGAGCGTGTGCCTTTGAAGTGCTCACACCTGTTGTGAGCCATCACGAGAGTTGTGATTCATCCGATGATTAGCGTGTGCAGAAAGACTCCCGGTCTATTTACAGTGTAAATACAAAGAAACAAGGGTCACAACTGTGTCACACACCTCGCCATGCACGCATGTTGTGTGTCCATATTTGTTCTAAGGTTTGACCTTAACAATGCTGTGCACTCATTCAGTACTAATAGATCCACTTGAATTTCACATGACTGAGACAAAAGAAGAAATTCTAGTTTCCACTGGGGCACTGAGAATGTTTACATAGATGCAAGAAACCAGTTTAGTGGGAGAAATCAGACAACACATTTACATGAACTGTAGTAATAACCTGGTTACTGCTGGTTGCTGTAAAATCTGCATATACATGCAGCAGATTATTAATCAGCTTTCTCCCCTACTCTGACCTAATTTTGCTGCTATGATTTATTTTTATTTTAAGTGAGGGGGCAGTTTTCCCCTCACAGTGTAAATATGTTCGGTTGTGGCAACAAACTTATTAGACTAAGAGTCTACTTTCAGATTTACTCAGCCTCAGAGAGGTTTAATTATTTAAATACAAGGTTGTATTATTATGATTAATGAGAATTTGTTTTATGTAGGGCTGCAAATAACAATTATTTTCATTATTGATTAATTTCTTAATCTGTAATTTTCTTGATTAGTTGTTTGTCTCGTCCATATCGTCAGTCTATAACCCAAAGATATTCAGATTTCTATCACAGAGGACTAAAGAAACCAGAAAATATTCATATTTAAGAAGCTGGAATCAGAGATCTGGAAATTTTCCTCTTAAAAAATGACTCAAAATGATGAATCGATTATCTAAATAGTTGGTGATTAATTTTGTGTCAATTCACTAATCGATTAATAATCGTTGCATCTCTAGTTTTATCCTGCAGCACTGCTGTCACAGCGATATTTTCCCTTTTTGCACATGAGTACATGCAAATAGTTGTTAAAAAAGCCAGTTACACATGTGCTTGGCCAAGAAATCTGTTTTCTCCAGGAGAAATCTAGCTGAGGAAATCAGATTTATCAAATCCTCTATCCCATTACTGAAGCTGGAGACACTAAAGATGTTAGATTACTGAAGAAAGCAGTAACCCGGTTACTTACTTAAATGTGCTGATTGTCTCTTTACTGTCATCTTTTTCAGCAGACTGGCATAACAGTCTGAGTGAGACGTAGTGGGAGAGAGATGTCTTTTTTTAGTCGAGTTGTC
Source organism: Scomberomorus guttatus (assembly GCA_038419695.1). Taxonomy (NCBI): domain Eukaryota; kingdom Metazoa; phylum Chordata; class Actinopteri; order Scombriformes; family Scombridae; genus Scomberomorus; species Scomberomorus guttatus. The sequence goes on along the minus strand of CM076445.1, from coordinate 33,882,302 downwards.
GCACAGATTTCAGATCCCTGCGGTGAGAAAGCTGCTCTGAAGTTACACTTGTCAAACGGAGTCTCTGCAGTTTACAGACAAGCCTCACAATGCTGCTAATCAAGATAGATTCATGAGGTATCGCTTTCTCACAAATAACTCCTTTTTTATCTCCCCAGAAATAAAAAAACTCACTTCTCTTGATGAGAGAGAGAGAGAGGTAGTAGAAGAGAAAGAGTTTGGCGACTAATTATGAAGGAAGCTATTCAGATTATTCAGATGCTTGCTCTGCCCCCCTCCCCTCCTCCCCCCAGGCAGTGAAGGGTCTTTTCTGTCCCCAGAGAGTGATGTCAGCATGGCCCATTGAAAACAGCCGCCGTGCGCTCCGAGATGAATGCCCCGGCTGAGCACAATGGCCCCAATTTGAATACCACGCGGATATATGCCAGATCGGAGCCCCAACAAAAGAAAGAGGGCTACTCTGCTCTCATTCAACCATGTTGTTATTTTATTAGAGCCGTAAATTTGTTTCAACCATTTATACCTTTTGTAGTTTTCAAGTGTTTATGGAGTTTGAAACACGTGGACAACCTGACGGGGTTGCCCCTTTTTTGGATTGGATTTTATTTTTGTTGGCTCATAACTGAGCGCCGTGGTTGTGTTTGTGTGTCTGACCGCAGATCTACACGGACTGGGCCAACCACTACCTTGCCAAGTCAGGACACAAGCGTCTCATCAAGGACCTGCAAACAGACGTCACAGACGGAGTGCTGCTGGCTGAGATCATACAGGTCGTAGGTAAGGAAAACACACGTTTGATTCCACAATCTGCAAAAGGAAGCTGACTCCGATACATGTGATTGCTGAAACTAATGTCAAACACATGACTGACCTTTACCAAACACAACAACCTTTTTGTTCCTGTGATATTTGCTCACAAAATTCAAATAACAAACTTTTCTTTTGCACGAGTTGATGCTACAGAATAGAACCATTCATTTCTATTATGTAATAAAGTAAATTTAAGTACAAATCATGCAACTCATGAGTTATTTTTCAGTGCTGGTTGAGTGCAGGACAAATTGCTATTTTGGAGATTCAAATCCACCTTTTTCCGGTTTGCTAATCCTAAACTAACCTAAAGACAACATGGTTTGGTCCAAACAGCTTTCTTATCTCATGCAGCAATAAAAAATAACTTAAAGAGGAAATTTGAACTTCTTCAGAATGAATCATTTGAGTAACTGCAAAAGTTGATCAACTAACAGAGATCTGTACTTTAAAGAAACTCAAGACAGGACAGGAACATAAAACACTATGCAAGAACTCAAAATAAAAAATAAAATATCTAAGAAGCTTAAAAAGAATGTACTGATGCTAAAAGAGATTGTCATAAATTAATTTAATGTTGTGAATGTCCAATTACAGTAAAGCTGTGTGTTTATCATAATCGCAAGTTACAGTCACTTAATTTTTGGTACAGAGATTTTAATGAAAACACATCTGTCAAACTTTCAGGTGCTAATGACACCAGTCTCCCTTTGGCAATGACTGACATTCATTTTAGAATTTATTGGGCTTTCAAAGAGTTTATACCTCAGATGGGTTGCAGAATCATGTACAAATTGTAACTCAATTGCAGTGAGTGGGTTTTTCCTCTGAGTTTCTGACCCTCACCTTCGTCTGTATCATCATCAGTGTTGCCATGTCATCTGTCCGTTCTCAGCCTGTCATTTCATCTGCCGGCAGCCTCGAGGCTGAGGCAGGCCGACACCAGCTGACCGGTGACTCAGCATGTCACCGGCTGCCTGCTCCCAGCTCTTTCCTCACGTCTCTGACCCAGATTTTATACTTCCCATCCTCTGTGCAGCTTCATCCTGCACAGAGAAGAGTCTCACTGTTCTGATAGCTGTTTCATGTGATTCTTATTTGAGAGTTAGATCAGTCTCGCGGGCATAGCAGGGAATTTTCTATCCTGTATGTGAAATTTATGTACATCATGTGCTTGAAGGGCTTGTCCTTGTGTGACATATCTTTCTGGCTCCAACTTTCTGCTGTGATGGCTGCTTTGGTAATGCTGATCATTCCACAGGTGTAGTTATAAGTATAGCTACAGTTGTTCCTGCACACCTGGTTAGGCGCTATGGGAGTGTTCGGCGTCTCAGCTTGTTGTGGAACAGAGTGGGACTTTTCCTGACCAAAGGGTCCCAGATTTATCTACTGATTTATTACAAAGTGACAGCACAGACTCATTGTGTTGTTTTGATATAGCGATTTTTAAATGGGTGTTAGAAAAGACATGTACAGAGGTGGAGAGGGACATTTTCAAAATGCCAGAAATAGCCGTCTGTCTGCAAAACAGCGATGATCTGCAGAGTGTGTTGTGGTTACTTTTGTGCTTTAATATGTTTAATAAGTTGGGAAGAAGGCTACATGACTTTCAATTAATGTTATTTCCCGTCGCAAATCTTAATTTTGATGCTACACAAGTTATAGAAGTTATGTGGCTTGTGTTTGGCCATTCACTGATGTCCAGTACTGCACCTGTACTGTGCCTGATAATTCCTGGAAAAGGTTCCTGTGTTCATGAAAAAAAGTTTCTGCGGTCGAAAAGGGCTTCAACCCGGTGGTCTAGTGCTTTTCAAAACATCCAGCTTATATACAATATATACACCCCGACAGCTGATCACTGCCGCTCTGCTCTCAAATGAAAACAACACGCACCAGAGCTGTCCGTTCACCTGTTCTGCACTGCCTTTCTGCCTGCTGCCCCTTGTCCACGAGGGAAACCTCACACCACACAATGCTGATGAAACCAGAGCAGCCTGCTGGTGTCGGAGCAGCCGTACTGGGACAAAGGCCTGACCGGATGTGGCACCTGTTCAGTTATTTGAACTTATATCAAGGTCAGGAATCTGAAATTGGGCCAACCTACAGATCTAGGTCATCGCCAAGCTCTTATAAGCTGTTCTGGAAGCAACCCCGAGGATAATTTGTCCAGTGAAGTTCAGCCAAATCTTAAGACAAATTTTAAGATATCTTTGAGCTTTGTCCTCAACTTCCAGTCATGGGATACTTTTCTCAAAGAAATGTTTGATTCTGGTGATTGATTTTTATTATGGTAACACTTATTTTGTTTGGAGTTTAAGCGTGTATCTCAAAATCACAGAGTGGATGTCTTTCGTGTCCACTGCTGTCCAGAAAGTGCAACTTTCTAAGAAACAAGCCCTAGGTGGCAGTACAGGTAGTTAAATCATTGATAAATGTGTTAACACATTTGTTTAGGCTATTTTTATGTATTTAAAAATGTAAGTATGGAAGGCTATTTGCCATTATTTATTTTTTTAGAATAATTATCTGCTCTTCAATTGGCCATCACTACACCATGTCATAAAGTAAACTTAGTTAAACTTTTCTGCAGTTGCAAAGTCCCTATGATCTCTCTGCCACATTTGGTTTTTATTATAAAAAAACAAATATTCAATTAAAAAAGATATTAAAAATATAAATGTACTTGTCATCTTGGCCTGACGTACAGTACAATATATAATACTCTAAAGCAGTGGTTCCCACACTGGAGATCGGGACCGCCCCAAGGCTTTTAACATTATTAAATTGGATCAGAGAAAGGAAAATTACATTATGGTTGAACTGATCACATATGTGTGATGAGGGGTCATAATCTAAAAAGTCCATTAGGTCCTCTAACTATCTGCAGTTTCATATATTATGTGGGTATTAGAGGCACTTGATGTGAACAGATTCAAAGACACTTGCTGTATATAATAATCACCTTCCTGGAAGAGGAGTATTTTCCCACAGGGTAGGTGGTACAGTACGTGGGTCCTGAGATGGAGCTGCATTGTGGGCCCCGTCACGCCTCCTGATGCAGGGCACAGTTGTCAGCTGTGAGCTGACGACCCTGTCTCAGCTGCTGTGGGCTGGGCCTTTAATGGACGGGAGGAATCCCTGACACCACACACACACACACACACACACACGTCCCCTTTGAGAAAACACACAAAACTCCCATCTCGGTCGGGCCTCTACCAACCCCATTCCCATTTGCTGTGACTAGATAGTGTTTCATGTCTCAGCGGGGAGGTGGGGGGGGGGGGGGGGTGTCACAGTCACCGGCACCGGCATGAACACCTCTGCTCTCCTCACTCAGCCAGAAACTGTCTGGGACACACACGGGCATCTCCACTGGAAATAAGAGAGAGGATTACGTTAACCGAACACGCCTTAAAAGAGTTTTTATTCTCTCCTCTATTATCTCTGTCTCTGCCTCCTCTTTCTGTCTCTATCCAGCCAATGAGAAGATCGATGATATCAATGGCTGTCCCAAGAGCCGTTCTCAGATGGTAAGTGACCTTAAGTTTGTTTTGGCAGAACACTGTGAAATTTACCTCTGTGTGTGTGTGTGTGTGTGTGTGCGAAGTAACACAGCTCTTTGATGTTTCATGTCACTGACTCCCTCGCTGGGAGCTGCGGTGCAAAAGTCACTGGTGAACAGTTGTAGATGGGGATGGTTAGTCCATTTATTTTTACTTTTGTGGTCTTGCGGGCTGCCATCCGTGAAACCTCTGGCCCAGACTTCTGGAAGTTGGCACTCAGTTGAAAGCATCACAGGCTTTGGTTTTGGGGCCAGTTTTGCCTCATCTTATTACACTAGGAGGAGACTACATCCCTCCCATCTCCAGCAAAGAAAGCAGGCAGGGAGCATCAGCACTGATGACAATAAAGATGTTCTGTCTACAGTGGCATTTAGCAGATATGCAAGTGGGATTTCCTTTTGTAATGCTGCTGGTGGGATTTCAGTGTTTTCACAGTTTTGTGTCCTCTGTGGGAAATGAGCCGACAGTCCCGAGGCAGGGCTGCCCTCCACTGAATGTGAAGGGTCGTAAATTGGGCCAGTGTGCCAGCTGAGGGGACTATTTTTGGCCACCAGCCAGACTACTGAAGCCTCTCAAAGCACCAGAGAGACACACACACCCATAGTTAACAACTGAAGAGGAGACGGAAGCACAGCTGATCCCTGAACCCCTTTTCGTCATTGCAAACACACATACTCACACGGACCCATATTACTATACTGCACATATGAGGACATCCTATTGCTCAGATTAATGTTAAAATGCTGCTTTCATGGTTGGATGGTGGTCTGTTCCTGTCTTCTGCCAAGTCTTTGTGCTGATTTAATAATGTCATGGGGAACCAAAGACAGTCTATCACCTTGGTGGATAATGTCTTGTTTTGGTCAAAAAACAGTTAAAACCCAAACATATTCAGTTTACTATGATAAAGAAAAGCACTAAATCATTATATTAGAGAAGTTGAAAATGATTTTTGGCCAATTCTACTTTAAAAAATGACTAAAACGATTTATTAAAATAGTTGCAGCTTAATTTTGTCGATTGACTAATCAGTTAATAGACTAATCGTTGCAGCTCTAGTTTGAAAATATATTTACTACAGAATTTTTCTTTTTCACTCCTGAAATTCATGTACAAACTCATTTAAACCTTTAAAATGGCTCACCTCCCTCCCTACTCCCTGTCCCACTCATTATAAATTAGGCCTTTCCCATTAGCACTGATTACGCCCCCCAGTCGCCTGTAATTGAGCGTTTTGAGCTCTTTGGTCTCGGTGGTGTGGGCGTCTCTCTGTGGTTTTGCTCTGCTGTTATCGACATCCTGTGTCCTGTGTAGAGACCCTAACATCCAGCCCCACTGTCATCAGCAAACACATCAGCTTTTTTTATATAAGACAAGAAGATTACAGGATACTTCTGAGACAAATCAAGTGGTTCCAAATACTGCATACATTGTCGTATGCCTGTGATTGTGGCCTGAGTGTTTATAGATGGTGTGTGTCAATCAGGAGGGAAAATATTTTTATGGTGTTCACTCAAGCAACGTGATATTGTTTATTGGATAGTGGCTGTCAAAATCAGCTTTTATTTTGCATGGATAAGCTCAGATGTTGCTGTATGTGTGTATTTTTGGATCGCTGCGTATAATCTCAGTAGGTTTGTCAGCTTTAAAGCAAAATCTGAAGCACTCAAGCAGTACTAAGGGCAGGTGCAACCTCAGTCATTATGCAAATGTCTGCTTTGTGTGTTGTAGTACTGTCAAAACAAACACACACACACACACACACACAAACAGGTCCTGAGAGTTTAGTTGGCAGCTGTGGTAGAGGGGTATAAGAGCCCACTATTACTGCACTTGATTTCATTGCTGTGGAGACGCAGCTTTCAAACTCCCCAAAGCTTCAAAAGCTGCTGCCAATTACCACCACTTGACTTAACCTCCGTCTCTAAACGAATAAACATGGAAATAAGCTCCGTCAGTGGGAGAAACTGTAGCACTCTCACCTCACGCTCACACTAACTGATTAGCATGCTGGCTATCCAGGCCGAAGAGAGTGGCTGTTTTTACAACTGTCACATCCTTGTTAAACGGACCTCCATCATCGGGTCATTCCTTTGCCACCCAGTATGTGTGTGTGTGTGTGTGTTTGTGTGTCTGTCTGTGTGGGTTCGGCCCGTAGAGAGGGTGTTGATTTGACACTGAGCTGTTAAAACCACACAGGATGCCACACACACAAACACTCACACACGGGGTGTCTCGTCCAAGCGTCCCGTGTTAAAGCAGACACCTCTTGATTTATTGGTGCCATGACTGAAGTACAGTAAAAAAAAAAAACAATACATGTATGTTTAATTCATGCTGTTCTACAGTTTATGAGATTAACCAGATTTCACTCGCATTTTTTTATGCTATTGAAATCTGGTACTGAGATGATTTACTTAATCAGATACTATGGATCAATTTTTGAGTTTTAGCAGAATTGAAAGGGTCTATTTCTTCGATAGAAAATAGTTTAAATGAAAACGTGATCTGTAGATTATTCAGATTACCCGGACACTGTTTCTTCGAAGAGATGTTGCTGTTGAATTTTTAAGGAATTGTTCAATGTGGTCACCACGAATGAAATCCTGTTCATATCCATTGTGTGGGGATGGAGGTAGAAAATTCAGATACTGACACTGTAGATATCTCAGAACATGGACACATAAAACCCACATTTTCTGCATAGCAAGATCCACTTGGTGTAATAGAGAAAATAAACTAAATTTTCTCAAGATGTTTATCAGCAAGGTCTGATTTATCCACCAGAGGTTGAATTTACTGGTGTTTAGCTCTCAGTAGACGAGGCTTTGGACACTTTATATCTATATGTATCAATAACAATAACAAATATATTCACAAACCATGCAGTACATTTAGATGGCAAGAAGAGGTTGTGAAAGGGTTTCTGTTTTGTCTCATTTAGTATCTTGCTTCTTGAATGCACTCTTGCTTTTAATTATTAGGTGTATTTTTATTAGCCTGTTTGCTAGACTGGTTTGTCCTCTCTACTGTGTCTCTACTGTTGTAAGAGTGAAAAGGAAAGAGGTGACTGACAGACAGCCACACAGGTAGAAACCAGGTGTTTAATGGGCTTGATGAAAAACAGACTGAAGGAATTCGGTGTCATGTCAGACTCTGCAGCGCTGTGAATGTGTTTGTGTTGAACTAGGCTGACAAAAGAGTTTTTTCTTTATCTTTCAAGCTGTGTTTCATCTTCAGGTGTGTTGTCACTCAAAACCAGCACACAGCTTTTAGCTGGTGAGGACACACCCGGTATTTAACCTGAGTGTACACGGTCACATTGGACTCTTTGTAGTTTTACACTGTATTGAGTCTGTGCAGTGAAGATCACTGATTCAGACTGCCGGGTAAAGGGTTGCTGTTTCATGCTGATACATTTGAAATATTTTTGTAGATGTTGAAGTTTTAGGCAGGACAAGATCCAAAATATGTTTTTATTAATCATTCAGCAAGATAATTAATGTTTGATCAAGGGGAGCGGTACTCTGTGTGTGTGTGTGTGTGTGTGTGTGTGAGAGAGAGAGAGAGAGAAATCCCCTCTGTGTCAGCTGGTCAGAACTATAGATAGACAGATACATAGATAGATACACGGATGGATGGATGGATGTACTTTATTGATCCCATATTGGTAAATTCTTGTGTTACAGCAGCAGGCATATCCAGGCATTGCACAGAAACAGTAAATACACAGTAAATACACACATCAACACTAGAAATATATATCAATAGTAAAATAAACACGACAAATAACAAAAATAAACTAAAGTAGCTCAATATAAGAAAAAAACCTTAGCAAAAATCAAATAAAATATAAAAAGAAATACATTGACAAAATAACAGAATAATGCAGTCCACCACAACAGCCATCTGAAGCTTATGATAACATTTTCTTGAGGCTGTAACTGAGAAGTGATCACATGATGGATGACAATATGTTCATGTTATTTTGTCCACTCCCTGTATATACACAGAGACACACTGTTCTCATTTGCTACATAAGTTAGTCATCTGTTGTGATAATATTTAGTCCGTTCATGGAGGATATGACACAGCAGTTTGTAAATGATATACAAGCTCTTCATTCCAGAAACCTCAACCAGAAACTTGCAAATGTGCAGCGTTTTCTAAACGAGCAAAGACAAAACCAAAAGTGTTTTTCAGACAACAACTTAAAGCAGCTTTGGCTTAATTATTCTATTATTATACACATTTCAGCAGCAAAATGCTAGCGAGAATGATGATGCTAGAACATAACTTTAACATAACTAAATTAAACTAAATCTTGCACAATATCCGACAAGACTTCTTCACAACTTAAACTTTTTAAATATTTTATAGTAATATTGTAATTCTTATAGATAACAATATGAATCATAATAGATTAAAGGACATATTACAGGACACTTACTGTAAAAATAACTTGTAATTATACACATGAATAAAGACAGACAACACGAAGTCTGTAAAAATCCAGAGGCGATAAGACAGAATATGCTATCTGAAGTTGACGTGTTTGATTTTGCATCATGGTGCGAGTATCATTGCGGCCGGTGCATCATTTTTCACCAATAAGCAGTGAAAACCAGCACTTCTCTGAGGTGTTGAAACCTCTGCTCACATTTTTCAGTCAAGAAAGAGAATTATTGAGATAGACGTCAAAGTTCTGCAGGTGAGCTGGTCGCTATAATCTGTGAAACCTCCTGAGAGAGTGAAAGTATGTGTGGGCAGATACTAAGGGATTTACACACAGTCATAAAAACATGTACAGATACACACACACACACACACACACACACATCCAGCACACCACGTTGTCTCACAGTCATGTTACATGACCAGATTCCACAAGACCCAACAGTCAGAAAGTCAAATGACAGAGAGCTTTTGGCAATGAAGCTGCTGTCGTCAGACTAAGCCGATTGATGGTTGTTGCAACATATCAGGCCAATACTGTGACAGTGTGAAGAAGGTTCCTCCCTCCAACAGAGAAAATTTTAATTTATTTATTTGTTCAATAATGTCTAAGGGAATTAAATCATCATTTAAAGGATAATTCCCGTTTATTTATTTTTGTAGTTTTGGATGTAATTTCTGTCAGTAACAACATTGTATTTACCAAGTTACAGTAATAGCTGAGGTCTGGGAAAACAGCGACATCACTAAAAGGAACTCTGACAGGCCAAAAAATGAGAGCAAACAGACCTCCAGGTTAGCCAAACGTATTTGGAAGAGAGAAAACAAAGGCAAACTGTAAAATCCTTACCCAAACTATCACAGTTTACAGACCGACTTCTGGTTCAACTTTGACCTTTGCATTCACTTTCAATTTTACCTCCAGATAAAGTGGTTTAGATAATCTAGGCAAACCTTTGACTTGCTTAATGTTTATTCATCTGGCCACTCATGTTTACTGTTGTAGCAGTGTCGCCATGTTCCCAAATCTCTGCAATGACTTCAACATAACCAACAACTATAACAATAAGATTCAAGTTGTAATAAGCCAGAATGATCATTTAAAGGTGCAGGTGAATCCCAGAGCTTAATTTAAACTTAAATAGTGTGGTGGTGGTGTGTTCAATGCTTCAAGTATTACATTAGTCAGTTTTATCTCCACAGCCTATCTCTAGCAACTTCAATCAGTCTAGTTTCAGTTGTGACATTGTTCCTTGATGTTCTTGATGTTGTGGCCGAAGCGTCTTCATCCTGGCAAAACACTTAATACTTGTGATGTCACATGAAACTCAATTTTAAACACAAAATTGTGCCGTATCTGTTTTCTGCATCTTTAGTTTAAAAATATCGGCCTCAGTATCAGTCTTCAAAAGCTCCTGTCAGTACAACCCTGCTTCAGACACATAACGCCCTTGCTCACACACACTCCCTCCCTCCTTCTCTCTCTAGCTCTCTCTGACTCTCTCCTTCTCTCTGTCTCTCTCTCTCTCTGTCTCACACACACACAACAATAGCAGCTCTGTGATGGGAGGAAGTGTTTGTTCAGAGGGTTGTTGGCTGGCCGGCCCCGTGCTGCTGCTGCTGCCGGGAGCCGGAGCAGAGCAGGAGGTGACGGTTGCCTGGATGGAGGTGTGAGGCCATCAGAGCAGTCACACTGCAGGACCAAAAAACACATCCAGGCAGGTAGGACCTTCCCTACAGATCCAGACATACGGTACCGGTGGTGTCAATCACTGTTTGAGGGCATCTGTTGACTGTGTGGATTTTTCTCTGGGCTTGTTTGGAGGTATTTTCTTCTGGTGATCACCAGATTTGAACAGAAACTTACTTTTTTGGCTGTGGTGTACATTTTCAAGTATTTTGTGGAGTTTGTCATTTTACTTTAACTTCAATATTATAGAAAAAATCACCAGCAAAAATGTAATATGCTTTGCATAAGGATTACCTCAGAAACCGGTTGATTTAACATTAAATTTGTGGAGAACAGAGCAGGAATGAGCCAAGACCTTTACAGTCTTGCAAAAGAGAGCTTAGTGATACACATTGTGTTTCTGGGTTAATTTTGTTGTTTGGTGGTAAAATTATTTATTTCTGATGACAACTAACATGCGATGAACAACGTGATGTCAAGGAAATACGTCTTCAGGAAGCCCACAACTAACTATAGTTTTCATTGTTGATTAATCAGTCAATTCTCAGGCAATTGATAATTGTTGGCTCAGACTTTGTAATTGATTTAGACACCGATATAGATAATTCATAAATATTACATAATTTATTTTTTTACATTAAATAATTACAAGAGCCCATCAAATATTACATGAACGCAAACTTGCAAACGCATGGACAGCGTCTCAAACCTTGAGGCTATTAGGATGCCCTGTAAAAGGCTAAATTACATATTCAGTGTTGTTAGTATACTAATGATAGATTTCATTGTTGATTAATCGATTCTCAATTAATTGATAATTGTTGGTTAAGACGTTATGATTGATTTAGACACGATTACTAATAATTCATGAATAAATATGTCAAACAGTGACAGAGCCCATCAGATACTACATATCAAACCTTAAGAGAAGGTTTGGTAAAGGACAGATCATAGATAAAGTGTTTGATCTTCCTGTTTAAAACACAGACTGAGTAAGATGTCAGACTTTGTAGCTGATGGGCTTCTCCCTGACTGATGTTCCTCTGGCTTTTCTGAGCTTTTCTGAGCTCTGGTCCCTGCAGGTTTTAAATAGCAAGAGGTTTCAGTATTTATACCCCCCCGAGAGGCGGGGCAAGGGCACATCTCAGCGGGACAGGCCTGGCATTTGTGATGGGGTATCTTAATGAAGGATATTTTCTGCAGGCTGCTGCTATTTGAGCTTCAACTATAGCGGAGAATTTGGGGCAGCAGGGGAGTGGTGCAGTCACTCAGATGAAGTTTAGGCCTGGGGTATTAAAGAAAGACTGTGGGGTTAGAGGAGTATTTCAGAGAGGTTTATTTTTAAGGAGTCTGTGGTATTCAGAGAGGGCCATAGTCTGCATTCCTCTTGTTCCAAGGTTTTCTGCCGGGTCACCTCGAAGGACAGCATATGTCAGCCCCTCAAACAGCTGCTCTGGGGTCAGAGGTCACAGAAATGACAGCAGGGACACACTGCTGTTTCAACTTACTCAGTGACCTAAAGCACACCGGCCTCTTCACACACTATCATCAGAATCAGAATCAGGTTTTTTTGCCAAGTAGGTTTGCACATACAATTTGCCTTGATGTCGTGGTGTATAACAGTCAAAAAAAGTATATGCAGTGTGCATTTAATAACAGAGTTTAAACCAGGACACAGTAGTGAAGGTAGTCCTTGTAATTCAGTAGGTGATGCAGAAAGTAGTAAACAAGCAAGTACAGTGTAAATATACTTACTAATAGTAATAGTCTGGTAGTAGATGGAGGTAGTAATGATCTGGTTTGGTCTTATTACATCTGGTAGAAATACAGTTATTAGTGATTATCAGTGATATTCTGGTTAGTAGCATGAGTTAGTATCTGGTATAGTTGAGTTTGTCACTAATATTGATATGGTTATGGATGTAGCTTTTAATTTTGTGACTGGATGGAAATAATAGCAGTAGAGTTAAAGATTTAACTGATAATAATGTGGTAGTGGATGTAATTAATAGTATGATGGTAACTGGTGTAACTAATATGGTGAATGAAACTAATAGTAATATGATGGTAGTAGGTTAAACTGGTAAAAAAATATGGTAGTGGCTGTAACTAATAGTAAGGAATAGTGAGTGTAACTATTAATGCGGTAGTGGATGTAATTAATATCATTACAGTAGTGGCAGGGGTTAAAGTTCTCAGGCATCATGCCTGATTTCAGGCATAGAGCAGTTTTAAATTCATATAATACTTAATTTAAATAAATTGTACACATTTCCTCCTGGACAACTTTCCAGGCTCACAAATCTTTTCTTGCTTTAATCCCTGTAGTGGGTGTAATTAATAGTAACATGGTGGATGTAACTAATAGCAGTGTGGTATTGGTTGTAACTAAAGGTAATATGATGGATATATCTAATAGTAATATGATAGTGGTTGTAACTGAAAGTTATATGGTAGTTTGTGTAACTGTTAGTGGTATGGTAGTGGATGCAATTAAACATAATGTACTAGTGGATGGAAGTAATAGAAATATAGTAGATGATGTAACTAATAGTATGGTATGGGTTGTAAATGAACCTAATATGGTAGTTCGTGTAACTAATAGTGATATAGTAGGGGATATAACTAATAGAAATACAGTTGTGCATGTAATTAACAGTAGTATGGTATTGGTTGTAACTGAAAGTAATATGGTAGTGGGTGTAACTAATAGTGATATGCTAGTAGATTTAGCTAAACATAATGTGCTACTGGATAGAAGTAACAGAAATATAGTAAGGTTGCTGATGTAATTAAGAGGCTCAGTTGGCTTAGTTGATTTAGTAGTACACTAGTAGTAGATGTACCTACAGTAACTACAAACAGTAGATGTTAACATATTTTATGGAGGCACATGTAAATGAGCTTTCACTTCAGCTTCTCACCTCACAGTCGGATACTTCCTAATAGGAGGGAGCTGTAGGTCAAGCTATATTTAGTCAGTGCATATTAAGTGTAATCATGTCATTAATCTTTAGTGAGTAGGACCCTCCCGGTTGCAGTCCACACCCGGCCTCATTTACAAAGGACACAGTTCATATGTGTTTTAGTTTAGAAACCACTTGGAATATCACTGCTCTATATCTGTACTCCCTTGGCTGTGAGATTATATTTGAGTTGTTGCAATTTCAAAATGGGTTTGTTGTTAGTATATTGATGCAGATTAGTCTCAGTGTGTTTATAAATCTACTCTCACTTGTAATAAATGTCATGGGAAAGAACATTTAGCACCTCTTTAACCTTTTTTACATACTGTAAAATGCTTTTTAATGTCCATTTCACCGTCAATTATTTTGTTAATTGCGCTGCCTGGAGTGCCACATTATAGTCTTCCTCTGTATGTAATATGAGAGAGCAATGGCTGTGCCATATTGATATCTCTCCTGTCGTACCTGGTGTGTTTGCTCATTGAAAACAACAGTTGGTAAACTTTGATCGGACAATCATTCATCTGCGGTGACGCTGCTTGATGACTTGTTTTATGTGGTTTACTTTGTGATTACGTGGGCCAGCCAGCATTCTCTGTGTATAATGGGTCACATGGGCTCTAAACAAAGCCCGTCTGCCTATCAAATCCTCTTGCAGTCCGGTGACAGCTCAGCAGTCTGCTCAGGTTGCCAAGCCTGCTGTCATAGCAACTGAGTCGGTATAGATGGTTTGCTTGTCTGTTGCTCTGCTGACGAAAGTCTGCTTGGTTTGAATCCTGTTTTGACTATGTCACCATGTGGCCATATTACAATGTGAGCTTTGCACAGCACGACATGAACAGTCAATCACTGTATAAGTCTTCTTTCCACCTTCCAACACTGGTATGTCTACACTGTTCTGTCTTTATTTTTTATGTCCATCAAAGAGGTTATGGTTTTGGTAACAAATGTTTGTCTGTTTGCTTGTCTGATAGCTCGCTATCTCAAAAACTAGTAAACAGATCAAATGAAATTTGGTAGAAACCTTATTTCACCACTGTTCCTACAAATCTCATAACATAATATATTAATAATACTTTCTAGTATTTCATATGAATACTTACAATCCCAAAAAAAAATGAACAGATTCAGTTTCCCATCATAACAGCACATTTTTCACTGTTCCAACAGTATCATATCTATGAATATTGAAGGATCTGTGATCTACATTTTCACCACTGTCATTGTTAATGTTTAGCATCTTTTTTATCTTGTAACAGTACATGTTGTGCTGCCAACTTTTTTTCTCTGTAGATCGACTTGTAGATGTTCACTTTCAGTTTTGCCATTACGCTCTCAGGAGAAGCGTGCAAAACACAGACCGGCATGCTTCCTCACATTATACAAATATGCAAATTTTAATGGAAATGTGCAGGCTGCAGTGTCTTACAGCTGTGTCTGTGTCTCTCCATCTAGATTGAGAACATTGATGCCTGCCTCAGTTTCCTGGCAGCCAAAGGAGTCAACATCCAGGGTCTGTCTGCAGAGGGTAAGTTGCACTCCTGCACTTCTGCTTTCACTGTTACAAAGAGAGGTAGACCTGAACCTACTGCAGGCCAGGCCAGACCAGGCCTAGCTACTAAACAAATGTCCTTTATGCTGAGGAAAAAAAATATTAATAGCAGCTTGATCTATCGAATCATTTTTATTGGCAAGCTCTTTTTGGTGGGACACACTACATTAATGCCAGACAGTACACATTAAAACACGTAGGGGCTGATTACACCATACATAAAACTAATGTACCAGAACGCTCAAAATAATACATAATGATGTCAAAGCAATAACAGCTAGAGAAAAGAAGTGCTGTCATAGTGCTCTCCTGAAGCATGCTAGTAGTTTTAGCCCTCATTTTACACGGTTGAAGTGACAAAATTTCTCCACAAACTCAATTTGCTCTTTTGCCGTCATCTATCCACCTTTCTCTTCTTCTCCTCATCCCTTTTTCCCCTTTTTAATGTTCCATATTGTCTGTCTGACCTTCAGAGATTCGCAATGGCAATCTGAAAGCCATCCTCGGCCTCTTCTTCAGCTTGTCCCGCTACAAACAGCAGCAGCAGCAGGCTCAGCGGCAGAACTCCCAGCCCACTCTCCCACCCACAGCCCAGTCCCAGAGCACACATCCCCCCCTGAGCCAGCAGAGCAGCGCCCCGGCCCAGCTCAGCCAGTCTACGCATGGGACTCCTGCCCTCACAGCCCAGAAAGCAGCACAGGCCGAGATGCAGTCCAGGTGAGGCTCAAGGTCGCTGTTAGCAGCCTGTTCATGCAAACTCTGGAAACTGGAGCTATTCGAAAACGTAACCTTGAAACTGGGTGAATGGATGTATCTCTGTATTCCTCTCTTTCGTGGTGTTTTTGCTGTTCTAATCCATCATTTTGTCATATCTATCTTTCTGTTCACACTTCTTGTCATTTATAACTGTAAACCTGACTGCTCTGTCTCTGTCCTCTTCCATATCTCTCCTCTCTGTTCTTCTCCTCTAGGGATGTGTCTCAGAGTAAACTACTCAAGTTTTCCCTTGGTCAGAAAAAGACCTCTAGGTCAGCTTCTTCTGCCTTTCGGTTTTCTTGCTCCTCCCTCTCTTTCCTCCACCACACCTCCTCTCCCGTCCCATTCCCAGAAATAGGAAGGTAGACATTGCCCCTAATCAAGGATAACATTTCTTTCTTCCTGTAATGAGTTTCATGTTGTTTCTTTGTCTGTGATTAAGGGCAATCTCTACTACGAGCACTATCTAATATGCATGAGTGGTAGTGTTGAACAGATAGGAACTAAAGCTCCAGGCTCCATTTTCGGACAGTTCTGTCTGGCAGCGCGCCTCATTTGGCAAGCCTGCTAAATGGGCTGTGAAAGACCTTTAGATAACCCTTAAGTAAGTGTGTGTGCTTGAGTGTGTGTGTGTGTGTGGGTTTTCTTGACAAGCACATCCCCCATATAATGTGACATTAATAATTAACACAGAAAGAATCTGTGGCTGGAATGTGCGCCCACAATATGACAATGTGTCGTTCAAATTCAGCTTCTGTCTGCATTCGTTCTTACATTCTCGAGTCTTTTTGCGTTCACATTTGCCTCCTTTTCAGCATGCTTAGTCATTTTATGAGATGATGCACCTTGAAATTGGATTTAGGATGTGGTTTTGCATGCTGCCCATCCCAGATTCTGTTTGTATTGCACCTGCCCCATACCAGCTGCTCTCCAAAACAATGCAATAGCCCCACCTTCTGGTCTGCATGTGTAACTACAAGGTTAGGAGCTGGGATTCGCCCGGTACTCTCCATCCAAACTACTTATGTCTTTTCTAACGTTCTCTTTTAAAGGGCTCAACCAAAAAGTATACAGACTTCCTCAAATTGAGCTAAATATGAACAGTTGCTTTGCTGTCAGCATCAGACAGTAAATGTTTTAATGTATTTTAAAGAGGTGAAAGGTTTAAATAAATTTGTTGTTTTTGCAACCATTGCAATGAAAAGCAGAGTATAATAGGTTGTGATTAGAAATACTGGCAATGCTCATTTTTCACATGGACAGACTTCAACAATCTATCTTATTTTTTCTCAAAAAAGTACAAAATAAATGTCCTAAATATGTAAATATACCACACTTTCTGAGCATAAATGTACTGGAATTGAGAAACTACCCACACACAGCAGTAAAATTGCTGGTCTGGCGCAGGCAATGTGAAAGAATCAAAATGACGGAAGAGTACACCAAAACGCGTCTCTGGACCAAATTCAAACTTCTTGGCATTTAAACATTTTCTGCAATATGATATTCATTTGACAGACATATTGGGTTTTTCATGTTGTTTTCGTATGTGTGTGTTTGTGTCACATTTTGGGGTTTGTTAGACTACTGATAGTGGACACTGATATGAAACAAAGGTAGAGTTTTGATATGTTGTAGTCCATATTAACATTGTGAAATATATGCAGTTTTTCTTACCATCAAATTGAGCGTTTCTTGAAAACGTAGCAATTTCAAAGAAAGGAGGAAGGCAGTTGACTGACTCTGCTCCTGCCATAATTGAAAGTCAAAGGATCTTAGGCTACTCTGGACTAAATTATATGGTAAAAACCTATTACCTGGCACTAGCTAGATAAATAATGGTCAGTCAAAGTGAATGGCATGCTGGAAATGAGAGTTTTTAAATTGCATATAGGGCCTAAAAGAAAGAGCTGTAATCTGCTTATCAGCATCCGCCTGGCAGTCCCAGGACGATGATGATGTTGTTGTCGCCACTGGTAAATTAGCATTTCATTAGCTGTCTGTGTGCCACAGCCTGGCTAGATTACAGCCCGGCTCACAGACCTCACCAAAGGCAACAGAATGAGTTACAATATGGAAACAAGGTGTCATAAATTTCACCAAAGCTCATACATAGCCAGTGTATCCTTTCTAATCCATGCGGAGAAGTAAAGGAGCAGGATGTGTAATCTGAGGCTGTTGAGCTCACAGTTCCCCTGGGACCTGCACTCCATCAGCCTTTCCATCCCGCTCGGATACGTCCACACTGCCGTGAGCTCATCTGTCTCCATTAGATTACTGTAGGTGTGTGTGGGGAAGTGGTGTCCAAGCAGAGCTGCAGGAAAAGCAAACAATAGCTGAGTTTACATTTGTTAAACTGTGTGTAGCTTCTAATCCAAGCCACAGACTTTCAGACTGAAGACTACCCAGATGTAAACATTTATCTTGGGAACATTCACTGTTGTTAAAAGAATCTAAAATAGAAAGACAAGAAAGAATAACTGAAGGCTGCAGAGATCAAGGAGGCAGTATGAGAGTGTGGTTAGTGTAGTCATCAATTTGAGATATACTTGACCTTGCAGCCCAAATAGAGGGCAAAAAAACAACTCTCTCCTGAGTAAATCAATAATGTTTATATTATGAGTTCAGTAAAACACTTAATGTTGAGGTACTTCCAGAATTGTGGACATCGACTTTCTTGGACTTCTACTGAGGTCACAAACTTCAGATTCACAATGTGTTAAACTAATTTAATTTGTGTAGCACTTTATCTAACAAAGTTACATAGTGCTTAGACAAAGAACAGAGAAACAATGCAAGAAGGATATTTTTTCTCTTATTTTACTATTCCTGTACATGGCAAGTGGATCCCTGTGGGTTAGATCTGTTTGTATAAAATGCTTATTAAATCTGCCACTCTCCAGTATCTGCATGGTCCCTGTACTTTCATTCCTCATGAAGCAAGACCCTCCTGTTTGAGTTAAGGAGCTGTAGACTAGACATGTGCCTGTCTCAGCAGAATGTGTTGGAGGAACCTGATGTGTTCCTTCAGTGTAGGGCTGCAACTAACGATTCTTTTCATTATTAATTAATCTGCTGAATATTTTTTTGATTGTTTTGTCTATAAAATGTCAGAAAATAGTGCGAAATGCCTGTTATAATTTCCCACAGCCCGATTAATCAACTAATCGTTGCACAGTGTGAAATAAAAGCCTTATATTGAATTTACAGAAGTTCTCACCTTAGTTACTGTCATAAACAACCCTTCTTTCTTCCTTTCTTCTATTTCTCTTCTTTACTTCTTCGCTGTCTTTTTCCTCTCTTCATCAGACTTCCCGGCCCCACAGCGAGGATGTCCACTGCTGGCAGTGACATCACTCCAAGAGGCTCGGTCAGTGCTGCTGGGAACAGACGTAGCCAGGGCTTCAATGACAAGACCAAAGGCAACTCGCACCTGAACAAAGGTAGGCCTCATGTACAACCACACACACACACACACACACACACACACACACACACACACACACACACACTGACATACCTGCAGTAGTTTTGGTCTCAGATGGCTGTAAATACCAACACCATGACATCATAACACTGACATTTCGGTGGATTTAAAAGGACGATGCACAATATTGACCAGCAGACACCTTGACATCTTATAATAGTGATTGTTGTAGCGTCAAAAAGCAGAAGTGTGAGTTTGTGTGAGAGAGAGAAGGTGATTTCTAGATAAGAAAACACCTCGCAGCTCTTAAACATGTTAATGTTGGTGTGTTTAGGATATTTTTTGGGTGAATTATGAGTCCCCTGGGTGTTTTTTGTATTCACAGTTGAAAATGGAAGTTAGCTCTGCTGCTTTGAGACCAAGGGAAAGTATTAAATTGAGCCAGAAAATAATACATAGCCCTCAGCATGCAATGCTGCACTGAAACAACTCTGTGCTTTGAAGAGAAAACAACAAAGAACACATGAGCATGAAATCAAGATGTTTTCAAGGCAAGGCAAATTTATTTATATAGCACATTTCAGCAACAAAGTAATTCAAGGTGCTTTACATAAAACATTAAAAGCATCGGGACAAAGCGCAAAAGAAACGCACCATAAAAGAACATTTAAATACAATTAAAAACGTCATTAAAGAGCTAGGAGAATAGAAAATAAATACAAGTTAAAATAGAATAAGTTACAGTGCAGTGTAAGAAATTCATTCATCATCATTATTTGGTTTAATAAGAGGCAGCGGCAAACAGAAAAGTCTTCAGCTGTGATTTAAAAGAACTGAGAGTTGCAGCAGACCTGCAGTTTTCTGGGAGTGTGTTCCAGATTTGTGGAGCATAAAAACTGAACGCTGCTTCTCCAGGTTTAGTTTTTCACTCTGGGAACAGAAAGCAGACCTGTCCCAGATGATCTGAAAGGTCTGGATGGTTCATAACGTAGCAGCAGATCAGAAATGTATTTTGGCCCTAAACCATTCAGTGCTTTATAAACTAACAGTAGTATTTTAAAATCAGTTCTTTGACAGACAGGAAGCCAGTGTAAAGATCTGAGAACTGGAGTGATATGATCCACTTTCTTGGTCTTAGTGAGGACTCGAGCAGCAGCGTTCTGAATCAGCCGCAGCTGTCTGATCGATTACTTAGGGAGACCTGTAAAGACACCGTTACAGTAGTCGAGTCTGGAAATAAATGCATGGACAAGTTTTTCCAAATCCTGCTGAGACATCAGTCCTTTAATCCTTGATATATTCTTCAGCTGATAGTAGGCTGACTTTGTAATTTTCTTAATGTGGCTGTTGAAATTCAGGTCTGAGTCCATGACTACACCGAGATTTCTGGCTTGGTGTGTGGTTTTTAACATTATTGATTGAAGCTGAGTGCTGACTTTTAATCGTTCTTCCTTGGCTCCAAAAACTTAATTATTTCAGCTTGTTTAATCGAAGAAAATTCTGGCACATCATTGATTTCTTCACTGCACTTACTCAGTGCTTGTATTGGACCATAGTCCCCTGGTGATGTGATAGTTATGTAAATTTGTGTCATCTGCATAATTATGTTAACATATTTTGTTGTTTTCCATAATCTAAGCCAGTGGGAGCATATAGATGTTGAACAGAAGAAGCCCCAGAATGGAGCCTTGGGGAACTCCACAGGTCATTTTTGTCTGCTCAGATGTGTAATTACCTATAGACACGAAGTTTAGTACTGTGCCCGAAAGTTCCACCCAGTTTTCCAGTCGATCTAGTAATATGTTGTGGTCGACTGTGTTGTGCAGCATTAAGATCCAGAAATACTAAGACTAAAATTCTGCCACTGTCTGTGTTTAAGTGGATGTCACTGAAGACCTTAACAAGAGCAGTGTCAGTGCTGTGGGGTGGTCGAAAACCTGACTGGCAGACATCAAAACAGATGTTAAGTGCCAAGAAATTGTTCAGCTGTTGAAAAACAGCCTTTTCAGTGATTTTCCTTAAAAACAGGAGGTTTGATATGGGCCTATAATTGTTCATTAGTGAGGTGTTCTTTTTTTTAAGAGTGGCTTTTATGACGGCAGTTTTCAGGGTCTGTGGAAAGACCTGAGAGAGGAGATGTGTTTACAATTTGTAGAATATCTGAGGCCATGCAGTTTGAAACATGTTTTAAAAAGCCTGTAGGCAGAATATCAAGGCAGCAGGAGGAGGATTTCAAATGTATAATGACCTCCAGGTTTTTATGGTTGATCAGATAAAATTGTGTCTACTTGAATTGATTATAAGTGGACACAGGAACAACACATAACCTGTACCTGATATGGATATTAGAGTGCTTGTCTAATTTTCTGAATTTTGTCAGTGAAGAAGAAGGAAAATTCATTGCTGGCCGTGGTGAGAAGTTCAAACACCACTGACTGGTTTGTTAGCCTGTCGACAGTAGCAAACAAGGATGTCAGAGAAGAATGATGTCAGTTTTCAGTTAATAAATACTTGTTAGCTTCCTTTAATGTTTAGCACAGTGGAGGTTAATTCTGAACATAAATTACAGCTTTTATTTCACATCATAATGACAGAGCCTTTATTCTTAATGCCTTCAGTGCCTTACTCTTGACCTTGCTGTAACAAACAGTTTTAGATTTAGATGCTGAAATCAATGCACAATACTCTGAATTGATGGACTGCAGCCTCAGTGACAGCACAGTGTAAGTAAGGAAAAGTTCTGCCTCTGTTGAGTTACTAGTCTACGGACATCGCTACAGCGCACAAGGTGAGATGACAAGCTGTGTTTTATTGGAGTGTGTGTTAAGATGTTGTGACTTCCAGTTGGCTGGTGTAGACAGACTGTGTTCATCCCCACAGGTGGAGAGGTTAACTGGTTTAGTGATACTTATGATACTCAATTGTAATTTCTACAAAGAAGGAAGCCATGGTGGAAATGATAGATTTAGTCTCATGCAACAGTATTTTTATTGCTTGGATAATTCAATGATACAATAAGTTTATTATATGGTCATCAGTTTTAATTACTTCAACTTAGTTTCTACGAAATCATGTTTTTTCTGTCAGTGTGGAATGGCAAACGACACGAAATACTACAATACCCATGAGCCTCAGCTTCGATATTGCAATTGGGAACAAAACGCAGCGTGATAGTTGCTGAATTCATCTAACACCGAATCTGAAAATGAATTTATTTAAACTGCTGAATATTTGATCAAGTTTCTACAAAGTATAATCTTTAGCTTCAGTTGTTGTGTAGTTGTTCATCTTATGTACTGATGAATGAACCCGGAGAGTTTCATGTCCATTCAAGCCTTGGAAGTGCTCCAACTATGAGTCACAACATTGTCTATGCAGAAAGTGAACAGGACACCTGAAATTATAACAACTTTAAAGATGTTAAATAACTACATGGCAACAACTTTAACATTAGATAACGTTTGAATTCAGTCAGGATGTATCACCACTAGTGTACGAGCACGTTTTACTTTAAGTTGTTCGCTGTTGATGTTTACATTCAATTCAAGTATTCACACATTTATTCCAAACTGCTGTGACCCAGTTTAACTCGTTCTACTCAGTGTTTGTGTTCAGCTGCATACAAAGTGAGTGTCTTTGGCAGTATATTTAGTTAGACCAGTGCTGAAATAGCTTCTGTCACCACTCAGTGGGCAAAGGCTTTATATAGACTGTGTTAGTGTTCACAGTCTAAACTCATTACCCTGTATTAGACAGAGAATTCTGACCGCCCATAGAGAGAGGCAGGGCGAGAAAGCGAGAGAGAGTGAGAAAGTGTGTGTGTGTGTGTATATATATGTGTGTGTGTGTGTGTGTGTGTGTGTGTGTGTGTGGGAGTGTGAGTGTGAGGGAGAGAGTCTGTTGTCTGTGTTTAAACAGTGACAAATTAACTAGGACCAACACTGTGAGCAGCACTGTGGGGCATTTATTCTGCTGCGCTGCTCCACTGGAGATGGGGGAAGTTTTTAGTGGACAGATGCGTGTTTGTGGACATGTGTGCATACGTGTGGGTTTATGGACATGTATGCAAAAGTGTGTAGCCGGATCAGAATCTAACAAGGACTTTGAGGAAATGCCCTTGAATTTTCATAAAATGCTTTCATAATTTTACATTTCATTATAGAAACTGCCATTGACTAACAAATTGGTCACAGTTTTGCACACCCATACACAGTCCAGCCATATACTAGGTTTTGTACATTACAACAAAGTGTACAAAGTACATTAAATGAAATACCAGGGTCAGGGTGGTGGAAGGGGCTGCAGCAGCAAACAGTGTTGGCATTAAGGTGTCAGCAGAGTAGATAGTGAGAAGTATCAGGATATAAAGGCTGATCTACACATCTGTATGAATGTGACTGGATGTTATTAGTCAGCTGGTAGCTGTGAAGCTCACGAATGAGCCACTGATGGTGAAGCATGAATGAAACCGCTGATGCCAATAAGCTGGTGCAGGAAGCGACTTAAGTGCTCTGCCTTAACTGACGCAGAGTTCCATTTTAATTAGTATTAGTGCAGTCGTAGTGCTATTAGTGTGAATAGTAGCGGTAGGAGTCAGTTGAAATGTCAGTTGAGGTGATGAGCAGGTGAATGTTTTTAGTTCGCTCTGAGACAGAAAAACATAAAATAGAATAACCAAAAGTACCCAGGTAGACAGCATTAAGCAGTAATTACTGCAAAAGTCACTGTTGCTCATTTTATGTGAAGGTCTGAGAATTAATTTAGCTGTGTGTGGGTGGTGCGTGTGTGTCTGTTTTTATGGGAGCAGCAGGCCATATGATTGGCAGCAGGTAGAATGAGAATCCTGGTTGACCCCCCTCCCTCTGCCCATGTTTTTGACTTGCTGCCAAGTCCCTCCCCCCTGCCATTGCACTGCACCACACTCCTCCTCCTCCTCCTCCTCCTCCTCCTTCCACCTCTGCCTCCCCCTGCACTCTCTGGATGGTTGGCCATGGTTTGGGACTCTCCTCTCCTCTCCTGTCCATCCTCTCCTTGTTTCTCTGTTCCACCTGGAAGTCTGCAGCACCCATGAGGTTTGTCAGCTTGCACTTGTAGATCACCTCGAGCTAGGACTGCAGGTTGCAGAGATAGAGATAAATATCTTCAGCTTTGCATTTAAATGTTGGAAGTGTGGTAGCAGGTTCAGTCAGTTTTACTGGTTGGTTGCTGCTGTAAGGAATGTATGCATTTTTGATGCTGCAGAAAGCAGAGTTTAAATTTTATAAGAGGATGTCAATGCAGTTTCCCTTTTGTGAGGGAATTTGAGTTAAAGTAATGAGTTTGTCATAATTATTGACACCTGACACTGATTTCAAATGTTTTTTGACCAAGTTGCCATTATACATCTGACCATGTCTCTGATATTATTATAAGTTTTCTTCTCAATAACATAGTGCGACTTACATGCTATACATTATGCTATACATGCATGTTTTGAAATGTTGTTGCTGCAGGTTCAGATGGTTAAAGAGACACCTGCAGCTTCTATTGTGTGGCCAGATCTGTTCTGTGTCAATGGCTGTGACACCAGAATGGAGTCACGTCACTGCACTGTAAGGAAACCGACCTGAATCTTGTCTTCTGCTCTGGGTTAACGCAAGGTGACAGAGTTTGGGTGACACAGAGCAGAGAGACAGAGCACACAGCAGTGGGCACCTGTGGTTTGTGCATGTGCACGCTTTTGTTTGCCCATGCCTTTCTGCGTGTGTGTGTGTATGTATGTGTGTGTTTGTGGCTGTTGCCCTTGCAGAATGAATAGCCTTCTGATGAGCTGTAGCGTCACTGTTTGAGTGTATTCATGTGGAGAAACTTTTAAAAGTTTCACTCTCCACACAAAAGCCGGCTGTCCCTCTCACTTTTGGGAGCACAATGACTGAGGAGAGGGAGAGAGGGAGAGAGAGCAGGCTTCTGAAATCAGAACATGATGAGTAAGCAAACACCTGCAGCCTCAAACTGTGTGCCTGTCCATATTCAGTAACTTTTGCTAATTTATAAACTAAATATATACGAAGGTGTCAGTAAATTAAATAAAGCCTACCAATCAGGAAAAACTGTTCTCACAAGGCTCTCTCTGTGCTCACGTGTGAAAAACCCTCTCTGCATCTTGGGTTTTAAAGCACAAACATGTTTTCAGTCTTGCTATATGTGAGTGACTTGTGTGTAAGTAGGGCATTTTCAGGTCAGCAATTTGGTCACTGACTGACTGGGAGGATTTAGCTTAATGTCTTGTGACCAGCGCAACCATGAGAGGGGTTGGAGGGCTTGTGATGTCTAAACAGTGTCAGCCGATGCTCCCTCTAATGCATTTACTGCTTGTTTTTTGTGTGCAAGTGTGGTCACAGTGCTCTGAAGAGTGTGTTTGCTCTGGTCCCCAGTCCTGCAACTGTATTGAGGGTAAAGCGTTTGAAGTTCCTGAGCAGAACAAACATCCCCCTCCCTCCCACAGACATGTACACACAGAGAGAGAAGAGTGTTGACACTTGTGTGAAATTACATGGTTTTGCTCAGTTTTAGATGGGTATTAACACACAGGAACACACGCAGAGACACATGAGTGTGACGATCCGTGAAAAGAGCTTTGAGTCCACTTCGGCTGATTTCCCCAAATGCCTTGATGTTATCAGGAGGCTGTGAGGGGAGAGGGCAGCTGGACCAACCCTCAGACACAACCAGAGAGGGTGAGACAGGTTTTTATGGCAGACAGGAAGTGGTGTGGTGGTCTGTAATCCTTTTCCCTTTGGGTGCTCCTCTACTATCATTTTCTGCTCTTTATTTTAATCTCTAATGACTGCTGTAATTAAGCAGTTGAGTTGTAAACACTGAAATTCTTTCAACATGTTTCCTCAAGCAGACAGCTCGACCAGTGCAGTGAACGAGGGGCAATGAGCAGTTTAATTTCAGGATTTGGCCCAAGGCTGCACAGGGTCATTAGGTCAGTGACCCATTCTTAGGGCTAAGTTAGAACTATTTGTTTATTTTTGAAGGAAAAGTGATTCCTCAAGTGCATTTTGTGCTGATAATGAAAAGCTGGTTTCTCAAAAAGCAGCCAGAAAAAAAGCCAGATTCATCTGTTGTGACAGTTTATAATAATATTTACTGGCAACTTTTCTACAAGGTTGTCGTCAGAACTTGTGAGCTTCCTTTCATCAAGTTGATCTTTTTCTGAACTTACAAAAAAGTGTATTTCCTTTTAAAATGAGAACCTTTCTCAGTTTGAGGAAAGGTAAAAAAAGTCATGCAGCACTTTTATTTCTTGGGGCCTCTTCATTAAATGTAAAATTGGCAGATAGTGTTGAACCTTGTCTGGAAACTAAAATCCTAGTTGCTTTTGATTCTGAAGGTGAGTTTATGATGCAACAATGTCTAAGTCCATCACTCTTTTGTCACTTTTGACCCAGCATGTTGAAGATTGACCACCTTCTCTCACCCTTGGCAGCCTAACTGGAGCGTGTCAGTCCCGGTCACCGGGTCCAGCCATGACAACCAGCAGCTGTCCCAGTGTCCAGGGCCTCTCCATGTCCTGCCTTTCTTCTTCTGTCCCTTTCTGACCCGTAATCCAAGCTGACCCCGTTCACGGACAGCACACATAGTTCTGCTGGCCCACATCAAAGCTTCTCTCATCCCAAACCTGTAGTCCCAGTCCCCTTTTTCTCTCTGCCTGCTCCATAATCACAGCAGGTCCCCTTCTCATTCAGCTGCCTCCAATAGGAAGCCAGCTATTAGCAACCTGACCCACTTTCCCAATCGCTAACTGCTAGCACGGCTAATTGGGCCCTAATCACGTCCTAATGGCTGCATTGTTTCAGGCTGCTCTCACTAAATGCTAAACAGGGGGAGAAAGGAGAGGCAGCGAGGGGGTGCCTATTTCCAATTAGGGCATGAAAGGCGCTGTAAAAATGAAATAAAGTGGAGAACCAGATGAGAAAGGGGTAAACAAGTGGGTTGAGTGTTTAATATTCTGCATAAATGCTGACTTAATGAGACCATATGAATAACATATGAATATGGAATTTAATGCTGCTAGCATGAGTTAGAGGAAACTTTACTCATAACTTAATGGGTACTGTGTGAGTTACATGATCATTTTTCAGTGTGCACCATTAAAATATCAAAGAATGATTCTATAAGCACCATCATAAGTCATTTTTGTCGATTATTGAGCAGTAAAAGTCTTTTAAAAAATGAAACAAAAGTGCTATTGCAGTGACGTAATTGAACATTTTTCCAACACAAATCAGTTGGTTTTCTAAAATCAAACATCATTTGTCTTTATTCTAGTGTGGTAACCTTATTCTGTCTTGTTTCAAGATACAGAGGTTATAGAAGAAGTTTGATTTCTGTTGGAAAAAGGTTGAAATTACTTTTGTCACCTGTTTTAAGAAAACAACACAAGGACTTAATAATTAACAAAAAATGATTTCTTAAGAAGATTTTTTTGCGGTGTGATGTATTAAGACACTAAACTGTTATAGTTCTGAGGTGACTACAGTTATATGAGAAGGCACAAGATAGCAGCAGTGACTTAAAATATAAGTCTGTGAGTGTGTGTGTGTGCGTGTGTGAGTGTGCGTGTGTGTGTGTGCATGTGTGCGTGTGTGCGTGTGTGTGTGTGTGTGTTTTTGTGTACAAAGTAAGATGTGTGCGTTTCAACGGAACTGTTATGATTCATTCCACCCAGCGCTCTCTGCACAGGCCCTCTCTCTCACTGGCCGTTGGTGTTTGAATATTCAAATGTTACTGTACTGAACTCTCTGCAGTACAGTAGCTCAGCTTTGCACACCCACTGACAACCTCAGCAGCCCTCAGGATACTTTATTTCTCACAGTGAGGACAGTGAGTTACACCAGGAACTTCAGCTTTTCTCTTGCTCCTTCAGTTCTTGGTAAGTTGAGATGCTGCTGAGTCACTTGTTGCAGATTTACCAAAACATTTTTTTTCTTGGGTGATAATTCTGCAACTGTGGTTCAGAGGAGCATGTTTACACAAGAAACACTAGTAATTTTGAGGCTTTCTGTTCTGTTCATCTCCAGGTTAAATTGTTTTTCCCCTGCTTATGAATTTACGAGGATCTGAGTACATGTAACCAGATGTAACCAGACAATGTTTCTTTGTAAAGCAGAGGGACGCTGACCAAAAGCAGCCCATATAAGTCCAAGCCTTATAAGTACAGCAGTGCAGCTCCTTGACTCAGCCTGCTTGGCAAGACTTTAAAGGACTTGAGCCTGCTCCTCATTGTTTTTATAAACAGTTTGTGATGGGCTCCTCTCATTGTTAGTGCTAAGGGGTTTTTAACAGTTTTGGTGGTTAGCCCTAAGGAAAGTAATGGCACATTTGGCTGTATCAACACAGACCACCTCCAGGCCCTTATAAGGCCACTTTGTGTGGGGTCAAAGAAGACTCAGCATCTGGTTTCTCTTCTCTCCCCCAGATCCTCCCTCTGCATGACTTTTCCTCCTAATCTGTACCTTCCTATCATATTGTTTAATAAAATGTCTCTTTTCTGGTGCAGATTCCTCAGAGGGCATGACCTCACAGCCTTCGTCGATGACTGAGCACGCTCCGTCATCCGCGGTGACCGTCAGCTCCTCCACCAGCATCCCTGCCGCTACCTCCGCCCTGATTCCTTCATCATCCTCGTCGTCATCATCCTCCTCTTCCACAGCCATTCCCCAGCCCAACAGCAACGGCAAGCCCTGGAGGAGCAAGTCAATGAGCTCCAAGCACACCTCCTCTCCATCTCCCTCCTCCACCAGCAGCCCCTCATCTGCCATGCAGTCTGTAAAGCAGGAGAAGGACACCGCCTGTAAGGCTGCCCCGACAACTGAAGCTCCTCCTAAGGTTGTCACTCAGAAGTCAATGCTGGAGAAGCTTAAGCTCTTCAACAGTAAAGGAGGCTCCAAATCTTCCACCTCCTCCAATGGAACGGGGGCTCAGACTGACAGCGCTGCACCAGCCAAGCAGTTTGTAGCGGGGCAGGTGGAGAGAGCCGAGACTGGCTCTAACACCGACCCCCTGGAGGACGACGATGGCAACGTCCGGCCGGGAATGAACGGGACTAGCAATGGGACCGCTCCCTCAGCAGGTACTACTGTCGCTACAACAGCCAGCAGCCCCAAAATTGCCCTGAGGGGCATCGCCCAGCGCACTTTCAGCAGAGCTCTGACTGCCAAGAAGGGCTCTGTCAAAGGCCCTGAGAAAGACAAGGACAAGGAGAGGGGGAAGGATAAGGAGAAAGAGAAGGAGAAAGGGAAGGAGGCGGGTAAACGAATCTCCGTCCCCGACAGGGCAGAACTCAGGGGGGAGGAGCCTAAGGAGGAAGTGGCACCTGTTGCTGCAGACACAGACAGCTCAAACAAAAGGACCTCTAAAATTGCCAGCTTCATTCCCAAGGGGGGTAAAGTGGCCAAAAAGGAGAGTTCCACCCCTGCACACAGCGGAATACCAAAGCCAGGAGGCAAAACCCCGGGAGTTGGGGGGAAAGCCTCGTCAGTGGGGACGAAGGAGGCAGGGGAGAGGCCTCGGAGCATGCGGTTAGGAGGGGGTCTCGCTATGCACCGCAGTCCCCTGGACAGAGACAGGGACAGCAGACACTCCAGCTCGACCTCCAGCCTGGCCTCCACAGAGGGGAAGAGCAGCGCCGCCCCTGTGGCAGGGGGAGGCACTACACAGAGCACAGCCAGCAACACGGTCAGCGTGCAGCTACCTCAGACTCAACAGCACCACAGCCACCCCAACACAGCCACCGTCGCACCTTTCATGTACAGGTGAGATCATACAGACAGGGGTGGGAACACTTGTTACAGCATCAGAAAACTTTAGTTTCATATTTAGTATTTCTCTATTAGATTAAATATCTGTGACTCAACAAAGTTTGTTTATTTATTATTTGATAAGATATCTCAAAACTTGAGATAGTCTGCGTTATCAGGAATGTGTGGGTGGGGTTTGATCATCTGAAAGAAGTTCCATCACAGCAAAAACATGACTGTTATTTTGAATATACTGTATTTTTTTTGAAGACTCATCAAAATTATATTATTTGTACAAAGCTCAAAATAGTTAAGTTGAGTCTCTTGTTAGCTTTAATTATAAAATATATCAATTTTTAAAAAGAGAAAGGGAAAAATACTGACGAAGACAACAGTAAAGCAAAAGATCAAAGAAATAATGGAGACACTTCTACTGCACCATCTTGGACACATCTGGAACATTAAGAACCACATCAAATATAAAAAGACAAATAAAATGAAGTACAAAGTAAGATAAAGCTAAAAATGAATTGTGGTTTCCAGTGTCGTTAAATCATTGCACATTACACATCTTAGTCTGTATAAAAGTCATACACTCAGCACATTTTTCAGAATTGGTAAGGTTAGTGACTACTATTTGTTTACTGGAGCATATTTGTTCAGTCATATACCTGATAACAGTTCCGGGTAAGCTCTTCTTGACTGTCTAAGCTTTTAAATAACTACAAAAATAGATGTTTAACCCTTGTATTGTGTGGCCGGGATTGTACAAGTCAAAGTCTGATTCTCTGACAGCATCTGAAAACATAAAATCTGAATCCATCACTTTGAGAAAGCTTGCCCATCTGTAAGCTGTTAACCAGGAATGTCACATCTGTGTTTATTCGAGTGTGTTTGTGTGTGTGTGGGGGTGTGTATTGTCTGCATGTGTGTGCACATGTATCTATGTGTGGATGTCATGTGCCTCTGACCTCTGTCCTGGTCCCAGTGTGATAAGGAAGGAGGTACCTCTCGCTCTCAATAAGGTTCTTTCTATCAGCCAGTCATTAGCCTCCTGACACTTCCTGCACTGCTGCCCTTTCTCCCCCTGTACATCCTGACCTGTAGCTAACCAGCCCACCTCCCCAAAACACCCCCATCCTCAGTACTCAGAAACTTTTTTTTTTTGCTGTATGCCTGTCACATACCATTACCACTAGGATTATATCACCTCCCCCTGTCAGAAAGAGTATGTTTGACAGTATATTAAAGTTCAAATTTGTTAAAAAATGACTTTGTCTTTAACCAGCTAAGGCCTGGTAAACTAAAAAGAAAGCATCCTTCCAAACATAATGGATACTAGCCAGAAGAATTGTTAGAACATGTAAATAATCAGAAGTTTTAACCAATGTTACATCAGTTGCCCAGAAGTTAAAAAAGAAGTTTAGATGTTGTAATTGTTTGTAGAGCAGTGTAAGAGGCAGTCAGTGGTTTTGACCGGCTCACACTCAGAGAGAGTGTACGGTAGTCAACAAGGACAAAGTCTGGGATCAGGCAAAGACCAAAGGCTGCGTATAACTGAGGCATTCAAACGTCATCGTCTGAAAAAGCTACCAGCCAGTGCAGCGGGTGAACTGTATTGATTTATCCTTCAAAGACAAACTTTACTGGCATTTGGGGCTTAGCAGCCGTTCATATTGGACCCTGGTCACAAGACTTGAAACACAGCAGATTTAATTCTTAATCAGGGTTATCCCTGTTCCGTGACAATTTGCTGAATATTAGGTTCCCACTAAATGGGCAATAATTCAGAATCGATGATTTCCTCCCTTTGATCCCTCGTACAATTTGTTTTCTCAGATCCCACACAGACGGCGAGGGAACAGTGAACACTGAGACCGGCTCAGGAGGAAGAGGTGGAGACGTTTCCTTTACTAAGACCAGCCAGACCTCCATCGAGGACCTTTCAGGTGGGTGATCACTTACAGTAGTAAGTCAGAGTATCTTTGTTCAGAGTTGATGAATTATGTGTTATTGTGCTGGTAAATCTTTCTGAACTTGATTTTGTTTTTTTGTCTCACTCAGGTGAAGACCCAGAGACGAGACGGTTGCGGACTGTCAAAAACATTGCAGACCTGCGGCAGAATCTGGAGGAAACCATGTCCAGCCTGCGAGGAACTCAGGTCACACACAGGTAAAAAATCTACAAACAATAGAGTTAATTTTAAAAGTGATTAAGTATTCTTAAGTATTTTTTCAACCTATCAAGTCAGCACTGTTCATAAGGCCGCCATGGAAAACAAAACTCTACTGTTTGGAGATCATCAAAGTGTAGCGCCGTACAATGGCTGCTACGGCTGAATGGTAAACAGGCTAAATCAGGCTAACTGCTGGGGATTTGAGTCAGTGACTGAACTGCCTCATGGTCAGCAGACTGTGTCCGTCTAGGTTTACAGGTATTACCTCTTTTTTTCTTGTTGCTGTCTCATCCTTCTTTTGAGGGATCTTTTGCTTTGATCACAGGGCATGTCTTTCATGTCGCCTTTGATTCAGGTTTAGCTCTAATCTCGTTCACTCCCACAGAATTTTGACCTCTGCTCTGGCCTCGCGTCACACTGCTGACCCAGCTGTCCACATTTAGTTTAGGCTCTGTTGTAAGCTCGATATGCCCCGTTTTCCTTTTTTAGGCCATAACAAAGGATCTCCTATCCAACATACAGTATTTAACAGAAATCAGTTAAATAATGATGGTGCCTTGAGCCAAGGAACAATTGATCTGGTTTTGGTGATGATCCAAATGTGTGATCTGCACTGTTAGACAATTGCAGTCATTGGAGATAACTTTTTTATCTGTCCTGTAACTATGTAACTGCAGGTAGAGATTTAAGTTTTATTTATTCAGGAAATCCCGGTGACATCAAGATCTGTTTTTCAAGACAGACCTGAGAACAGATCAGCACCAGCAGGAGGAGGTTTTTGCTCTTCAAGTGTCTCTTAGTTATAATAATTGAAGAGTTTGAGTTAAAGAAAAAAAATAGTATTTTGTGTTTCAAATCTAAGTAAAAAAATAAGAGTGTTGCCCTGTATGTTAAAGACTTATCAATTAATGTTCGAGTGAGCTGGTTCCAGTCTTGTTTTTTGATTTTTGGTGACGTGTTTACATTGATATCACACATTTTCAGTGTAATCTGTAATCTCATCTCTCTCTGGCTCCTGCTCTGCCTGCTCAGCACCTTGGAAACCACCTTCGATGGCAGCGTCACCACAGACATCAGCAGCACCGGTGGCAGTAACAGCAGCGGAGGAGGTCGAAGCATCCTCAGCCTCACTTCTACCCGCCCCTCCCTGTCGTCATGGCGACTGGGCCAGTCCAGCCCTCGTCTGCAAGCTGGTGATGCCCCCTCTCTGGGGAACAGTTACAGCAGCCGGGTGGCTGGTGGCCAGGGAGGGCGCTACTTGTACCCCGGGCACCTCCGACGGCAGCTGGCTGGCAGGGGCGGAGCCCTCTGCAGCGTGGACCTCGGGGATCGAGCCGGGGAGGACATCGACCTTGACGGGATCACCATGGAGGTCACTGGATACATGAGCGATGGAGACGTGCTGAGCAAGAACGCTGCACGCAATGACGATGTCACCAGCGGGTGAGTGGACTGTGCTGATGGAGATTCTTTAAATCCTCCAAACAGGTTTTGAAGTCTTTACTGCTGAAACAAACTTTCAATTAAACAATTAGTCTATTGACAGAAAGTTAATTGAGAACAATTTGATAATTGATTGTCATTAGTACAGTGCAGTAATATACTGTACCTTGCTCTACTATTAAGTGTTTATACTTTCATTTGATGGTGGAAATATGGTGTTATGGTTGATCGTAACATGAGAAATGATCATTAAAAAACTGAATAAACTGCTTAAAAAAAAGAAGGGAGAGAAATTTAAAAAAAGCACAACACTATAATTTTCATGTGATTGATGTGACCCTATAGGCTGTGCGTTTTCCCAAATGCAAGCTTGCCAGAAGAGGGCAGTAGTTCCTTGCTCACTATTCCTGTTTATGATCCAAGTATCAGACAATATCTCACAGTTCAGCCTCAGTAGCATGAACATTTGTTCTGTATAGCTCAGATCCCTCAAGTATCTCGTCTCTCTGTCTGCAGACACTGATATGCTGATAACCTGTTTATTTTCTCCCTCAAAGCCAGTGTCCATGTTGTAACAGGCCCCTTGCATACCTTGGCTGTTACACTGTGCAATTTAAACCTCTGCTGTCATCATTATTATCAGATGAAGCTGTAAAATGTGCCAACTCGCCTTCAGATGGCATCAAAAAGCTTAAGACAGAGACCAGGGTCTGGCAATAGAGCTGCTACAGTGATTTGTTGAAGTCCAAATGAATGTAAGTGTAGAAAAGATTCTACGCGCTCAGCCAAGCAAGGTGATAAAAAAAAACAACAACCCACATCTCTTAAAATTGGTGGTTCAGATTAATTCCTTCAGCCCCCATGGATTTGCACTGATTCACCAGCCCTGAGGCAGCTGTGGAAGTCGAGGGAGCTAAGTGCTCTTGAAGTACTTGATATGTCTGAGTCTGTGGCAGAGCAGACAAAGGCCAAACCACAGCCACATCTGGACAGGTGAGCAGGTGACCCGAGCCATGTGCTTGCTCCAAATACTGGAGCAGGCTGGGTCAAACCTGTGAGGAAAGCAAGCCTAAATAAAAAGACTTTCTTGCAGGTATTGATCTTATTTGTTAAAATTAAATTACTGATTGTTCAGTCCATTAAATATTAGAAAAATACAGAAAATGCCCCTCAAAATCTCAAAGTGACATCTTCAAATTCCTTCTTTTGTCTGACCAAAAAACACAAAACTCTAAGATATTACATTTACAATAATATAAAATGGGAAAAACTTTTTGTATTTTTGCTTGATAAACGATTATGTTGTTGGTCTCTGAAATCTACTGCACTAGAATTTGGAGATCTTATAGTAGCCTACAGGTCAGAGTGGAGCTTAAAGCTTATTTTGACCAGCAGGATTAAATGTCTTAACAGCGGATGCTTGGGATCCTCAGATGGAAACAGTGCCCTAGTCAGTGTTGCCACAAAATGTTATCTGTGTGTGTGAGACACATACAGTACATGCTTGGTGTGTGTATCTGATGCTCTCAGCTGTTAAAACCCAAGGGATGATGTGATGGATGGCTGGCAAAATGAGCTTTTATTCAAATGGAAGCGGGCTGACTGACTTGTGTTTTTGGGGGGTGGAAAGCTGCAGAGCCATGAAGTGTGCGTGTTTGGATGTGTTTGTGTATATGTGAGGAAGTGTGTGTGTGTGTGGGTACATGCATGTGGGTGTGAGTATGGTGGGCGGAGTTGCCCTGTGGGTTAACCATTTAAAACAGACACAGACAGATGACCTCCCCCCCCTTCTCTACATCCTCAGGCCATTTAGAGGTTAGCTCCATCACAAGCCAGTTAGCATCAACTAACTGGTTCTTCCACACAGAGTTGGGATGTTTACACAGAGAGGAGCTGTTGGCATTTGGATTACAGCAGTAAACTCTTGCACTACAACTCTATTCTTCTTGTCAATTCAAGGGTAATTTCACCCAAAACACAAAAGAATTATATTATCTCATGCAGATAGTTCTGGTTTTATTCGTCCAGGTTTTTAGATGTCTTTCTGTTAGATGTATGCTTCTATCACAATACAGTGGAAGTGAATGGAGTTGCATTTGTGCTGCTCTGCATTAAAAATGACATTCAAAAAAAATCCCCAGCCACACCTTTTCCTAGACACAATGTCCCTGTTAATCTGAATAATCGTTAAAATAGTCGTTCCCATGTACAAATAGAGACCATTTTCAATGCTGTTGGGACCAAAAATTCAAATCAGTTAACCTTTGGCAAAAATCTCAGACGGATATTTCTGCACATGAAACCAAAACTATCTGCAGAGCTGCTAATGGTAAGTATTTGTTTTTTATATGAACCGACCCTTTAAATCCCAGAACGATATACTGTATAATCGCAAATTAGCGCCATAGTATATTTTCTTTTAGACGTTTCTAGTGCTGAAACAATTAGTTGATTAATTGATTGGGAAAAAAATCAGCTTTTTTTTTATAATTGATTCATTTATCAGGCAAAATGGCAATTATTCACTGTTTTCAGCCTCTCGAATGTGAGGATTTGCTGTTTTCTCTGTTCTTTGTCATTGTAAATTGAATATCTTTGGGTTTTTGACTGTTGGTTGGACAAAATAGGCAATTTGCAGACTTCACCTGCTGCTGTAGGAAATTATGATGCAAATCTTTCACTATTTTCAGACATTTTATAACCTAAAAGATTAATCAATGACCCAAAAAAACAACTGAGAGATTAATCAATAATGAAAACCATCATTAGTTGCCATCCTAGGCGTTTCAAACTCTAAAATGAGATGACTAGCTCAGCCTTTATCTGTCTTGATAATTAATTTATTTAGAGTCCTACAACACAGACAACATGACTGATGACACCACATATAGTTTCTGTAGCGGTTTTCTTCAATCTCCAACCCCCTCCTCTCTTTTTCCTTTCGGCTTCTCTGGCCCATTGAGACAAGGACCCCCCCCCCCTTTCCCAACCTCCTCAGCTCGGGGATATGTTGCCTGATCAACCCCTCTGCCCTCCCCCTTCTCTCCCTTTCTTCCTCCCCCCTCCCATCCCTCCTCCACCCTTCACAGACAGACCCAACCTCCAGCCAGGAGGGAAAAGCATGTGGAACTGAGGAGAGAAGCTGCATACCAACACAGAGCTCACACGCATTCAGGCTACACATGGACACATAATCTATACTGATACTGTACATTCGCATGTGATATCACCATGATCCAATTGGCTCTCACCTGGTGATATTATTCAAATAACCGCAAATCTTAGATCTCAGACCTGATAACAGACAGTAGCCAGGTGGTTGAAAAGGGACACCTTTGCTTTGGAGATTTTTATCAACAGGGATCAACCCTCATCTGGACTTGTTTATTTTGCTTTGGACTAACTGTGTTACCATGTTTGAGGCAGAAAGGTACGTTTGAGCATTTTCAACCGCCAACATTAATCAGAAGCTCTAGAGGCGATTGTTTGGGTTTTTTTTTTCCAGAGTGTGAGATTTTGTGAACTTCCTTCTGTCAGTACCACAGTACGTGCATTCTTAGTGAGTCAAATATCTCTGCAGTTTCATTTACACAAGGACTTTTTCTTCTGTTAGTTGCACGGCTATGTAAACTCAACCTGGCTGCTCAGTTTCAGCCCATAAAATGTCTTGTTTGGGCACGTTTCTCTGCAGAAGGTTACAGGTTAACAGGCATCTGAAACAGGAGGACAGGGAGGCTCAGTCTCTCAGTGTGAAGAACTGTTTGTGTTTGTGTGTGTGTGTGTGTGTGTGTGTGTGTGTGTGTGTGTGCCTAAATGCCTTGGCATCTTCAAGGTGACTTTGCTATGAGATGATGGATGTTTTCTATAAAGGACAGCTGACCCACATTCTTAATCTGTCTACATTGTCTGAAGGTAGTTATGTTTTCAGAGGTTGAGCTATCTGATTGCTCGTGTGATTCCTAAAAAATGTATTTGTCTAAGTAGTCCATAGATCACTTGATTTAACTTTGGTGGTGGTATAAACATGGGCGTAGGAAGCATTGAAAATGTGGGTGGGACAATCTAACGGGGGGTCTGGGGAACCGACACCCCCCCGGAGTAGATGTCATTTCCTGTATTCTGGTGCCTTTTAACAGGTGGTTTGATACTTTTATCTGGCTATACTTGCATGAGAAAAATGATGGGTACATTTCATCCAGAGGAAGTGGTTGGCTCCAGATCACATATTTGAAGATATTAAAAAGCTAAAAGTACAGAAATTGATTCAATGACTAATTCAGAGCCAGTAATAACCATCATCATTGTTTATTTAAACTTGAGGATCTCTTTACACTTGCATGCAACTGCAATTTCTGTTAAATGAATTTATTTAATGTTATCAAATCAATGATCAAAGTGGAGAGGACAACTGTAGTCAAAGTGCCCATATGCATTCTCCAATAAACTACATTCATCATCCAATAATTTTTACTACTGTGAAGAATCACCAGGACCTGAGTTAATCATCAAAGTATTTTATCGAGAAAAAAAAAAGCCAAACAACTGCCACACCTCGGGCTTTGGGACCTTGTGATAGGCTTTTCCTCCCTTTTTAAAAATTTTATAGAGTAAATAATTTATGACCTGCACTAACGAATAATGTTTTATGTTTTATATTGTCATCCATTGCTGCAGTTCCCTTCAGCTCTACAGAACTTCTTTGTCTCTTTTAGCTCATTGTTTAGGTTTTCCAGACTGCAAACTCATCAACCTCATTTCCAGCCGCAGCAGGCAGCTGTTTTCAGCAAACAAGCTCCAATAAACTGACTATACTCTACCTGCCCAGCACCAAACCAAAGTAACTCAAGTTAGCGACTAGCTGCAGAACATAGTGGAGCATTTAGCAGTTAAGAGCCAAACCAAACCAGCTAGCTAAAATGACAGTGAAAATTGGATATATGTTCATTAGGTGGACAGAAACATGACTCCAAATGAATATTAGCGTTGCCCTGTGTCTGCTGGGTGTGTAAATAGGCAGCTATTAGACTTTATAAGGTGATAATGTGCCATCGTTGTGTTTTCAGCAGTTTTTGTTTTCTATAAATGACCACAAACATCAACTAATTCAGCTATAAAATCGGGGATAGATTAACTGATAATTATTAGTTGCAGCCTTAAACCTAATATAAGTTTCAGCTTGTTCAGAGCCTGCAGAGGTTTCCTCACTGCTGAGCGACTTTTGGCTGCTGTGTAGTTTCTATCCTGCAGCTCATATGCTAATTCAGTTTGACTTCTGGTCACACAAAGGAACACTGTGCTGTGTGTATACTGTACATGTATGCTTAATGTGTGTTCTTGTGCGTGTGAGTTCCCTCTCGCTGAGATCCACATCAGGATAACACAGAGTGTTTTAGTGGTCAAAATCTGGCCGGGCTTATTTTTCTACTCACTTAACTGCAAAAACAGAATCATCACAGTCCCACACAGAAAGCATTCAGCAACTGAACGGTCCAGCCTCAACTTTAAATCAGCAAACATTTCATTAAATTACACCTGGGTTAAATGAGTCAATATTTAGTTCCATTAGGAATCCACTCAAAAGGTAAATATTTGGGGAATTAGTTGGTGTTGTTTTAGTTTGAATGGGAATGTTTGTGTAAGTGTTCAGGGCATCAGCTTCAGACTGTAACTGCTGCTAACGGTCAGCCTCTGACTCCAACAACCGATAAATCAAGTCCCTTCAAATGTAATTTTCCATTATGAAATGAAGTGAATGCCCTACTTATCCAGCACTTACATATACAGTATATTTTCAGCTGCTCTTAGCATTAAGCCACACAGTCAATCATAATATCCCAGCCTGGAGAAGATGATGGACTCTGTGTCTGTGATGAATGGTGATATCCTTCCTGTAGGAGCAAAGAATAGACTCATCCTCTGTCTAGTCGGCTACCACTACTTTTACAGACTGCTGTTGTTTACCACTGGCCACATGAGAGAAATGTGTCTTCAGTCAGATAGTTTAGTGTCTTCAG
The DNA here is from genome assembly GCA_038419695.1 of Scomberomorus guttatus. NCBI lineage: Eukaryota > Metazoa > Chordata > Actinopteri > Scombriformes > Scombridae > Scomberomorus > Scomberomorus guttatus. The sequence continues at coordinate 33,842,659 of CM076445.1, read as the reverse complement.
TGTTTGTGTGGAGGCTCTTTGCCAACCATTTAGCCCTGATTGATGAGATCTTTGCCTCAGCTGGAAAACTAGATGGATGTGGGCTCCTCCTGCTCTATATACAACAAAAGCAGCTCTGAGAAGAAGGACAGAGTGTGTTAACTCTGGCCAAAGTCTTAGAGCAAAGTGTGGTATTGCACTATTTCATCATCCTCTATGAGCCCTTTAACTGTACGTCTTAGAGCTGCTGTATGGTGCCTATATCTAATGTGTTTTTGTTGTGTTTTGCAGCTACATGACTGATGGAGGTTTGGGTCTGTACACGCGGCGCCTGAACCGCCTGCCTGACAGCATGTCCTCCGTTCGAGAGACACTCCATCGAAACACGTCTTCAGGACAGGGAGATGCTGACAGGTAAGACTGGAAAATCTTAAAGGGAAATTCCACCCACTTGTTTTGTTATACTGCAAGATGATCAATGTGTGGAGTAATGCTGTGATGCAGTGTTGCAGTTAACCTTTTTGAAGTAACCAATTTCACTTATCTTGCTTTGTTTACTTCTACTGATAACCTACATTTCCCAGAATACTTCATACACCTCTTATTGAACCTGCAATGACATTATGAACATTTCTGGTTTGTAGATAACTATTATCATACTGTTGGTGGGGAGACAGTAATGCAGACATTTGAATACACTGTTGAGCCCTCTTAAGTTGTCATGGTTGCAATACTTGTGAATGAAATAGTGAAATGTCTTCTCCAGGGGGTTTTAAATGGAGCGTTTAGACATGTAGATGGGAAAATAATTGTTTTAAAGCATAAAAAAGGTTTTATTTTGCAGCAATGCACATAAAGCTGAAACACAAGCTATTGATGTAATATTTCAAAATTTTGGGAAATACAGTTATTCCCTTTTCTTGCCAAGAGTGAGATGAAAAAAATTGATACCACTCTGTCCATTAAATATAGGGATGCAGCTGATTACCTTAGCTTAGCATGAAGACTGGAAACAGGGGGAAACAGCCAGCCTGGCTCTTTCCAAAGGTAACAAAATCTGCCTACTAGCACCTCTAAAGCTCTTTAATTAGCATGTTATCTCTTGTTTTGTTTTATTTGTACAAAAAGCTGACCCCCCGAAGTCGCCCCTGGTTGCCTAGCAACCTCATGGTAACAACAAGACTTAAAGAAGTCACTGCTCCCGGGCCAATAAATACCCTGGCACATAACCCCTGTTAATTACAGAAGTTCTGGGGTGCTGAAATAGGGATTTTGTAAACTTTGGACACATAGCTGTTTCCCCCTGTTTTCAGTCTTTATGCTAAGCTAAGCTAACAGTCTCCTGGCTGTATAGCTTCAAATGGTATCAATCTTCTCATCTAAGTCTCGACAAGAAAGCGATCAAATACATTAAACAAACAAACAGTAATATTACACAACTTTAGGGTGTATTAATCTTTTCCATCTTAAAATCCTTTGACGGGCTCTTTCTCTCTTTCGGTGGGTCTTTCCCCATCTTTCTCCATTCATATAAGAATGAAACTATTTCACAGAATGATGTAGCGCAGGTTTTGCTCCGACTCCCCTCTCCCCCTCCCTCTTTCTCTCTCAACCCAACCAGTCGAGGCAGATGGCCGCCCACCTAGAGCCCGGTTCTACTCGAGGTTTCTTCCCGTTAAAGGGGAGTTTTTCCTTGCCGCTGATGCCAAGTGCTTGCTCATGGGGGAATGTTGGGTCTCTGTAAATTATAGAGTACAGTTTAGACCTGCTCTATGTGAAAAGTGTCTAACTCCTGTTGTGATTTGGCGCTATATAAATAAAATTGACTTGACTTGAAAAACTGACCTGAGACTGAGCAACTGAGCTTTGTGCAATAAACCACACTGCTGACGTCCAAATGCATCCTGAATGTTGGGGAATCGCAGGGAGACACAAGTATTTCTGTGGGTGTTATCAGGATATACTGTATAAGCCACAGCACGTACTAAAGTGAGAAGATCGACTCGGTATTTGTGTTACTGTGGGACTTTCTGGATCGCCTTGTGTCAGTGTGAGGGATTCAGTGAGACGCTGCGGTCTTTGTCCTGTCACAGAGATGGAGAGGGATTTGGTGCCTGGCTAATTGACAGACAGAAATGGATGAAGGCCGAGTAGAGCCCCACCATGTCGCAAAAGAGAAGGATAGGGGGAGAAAAGAGAGACAGCAGAGGGGGAGGGAATGGACTTGATATGAAGACGGGCTGCGGAATGGTTACACAGTTGGTGGTTGGAGAAATAAATGATTCAGGGATGAACTGCGCGAGACAAAGGCCCAGCGCAAAAATGAATTAATGTCTTCTCAATTTAAGTCCTACTATCATCAGTGTGTGACTTTTATTAATATGATTATGTTTTGTGTTCTTTAAGGAGTAGAAATATTTACATTTTTAACCAAAAACTTCATAATTAATTCAGTCTTAAACAGATGTGTTACACAGACAGAGACAGGCTGCTTTGTCTCATTTCGAGTGCTTCAAGCAGCCTTTTCCGCAAATCCTCAGGTGTGGCTAATTTCCTGTCTTTCAGACTTTTGACCTCTGCCCTCTCGTTGCCTTTTACCCTGCATGCACACACACACAAACACTCCTTCACATTAAACTCCTCCAGCCCTTAGGTGGGGCTTAACACAAACTGTCCCACTGCTCACCTTTCATCTCTCACCCCTTTGCAAGACTCCGTCTCTCCTCTCACCTCTTATTTCCCTCTAACTTGTTTTGATTAGAGACTGTAGCGAGAAGAAGAAATTTGAAAGCAATTAAATGATAAAAGTTGGGGATTTCTCTTTTTTTTCCGTTTGATTTTTGCACTTTCATGTCTCTCTGTGAGGTTTTAATTGACCAGCCAGGCAGATGTTACAGAAACATCTCATTTCTTCTTTAAAGATCTTCAAACAAGTTCATTAATCCCTTTTATGAGATTAGAGAAAACGGCAAGAAGAGAGTTTTAAATTGAAGAGGGGATGAGGTGACTCCCCTCCTTCCACAATCACACCTCCTCGCCCCTGAAGGAATGTCTGATAAATGTGCTTACTGGTTTTAGTTTGGGATTAATTAGGAGTGTAGGGGAAGTGGCTGATAAAATGCATTAGCATAATAAACGGAAGCCAGTCGAGCTGGAGGCTAAAGAAGGGCGATATGTTTTCTGTTGTAAAAGATGAGGCTAATTTAATACATGAGAGTGGGGTTAATGGTGCGGTTTGGGCAGGTGAAGGAGGGTGAGCACCTCTGCATGTTTTTACCAACATATGTGGCTTGCGTGTGTCTCAGTTAAAGGTCTGAGCTTAGAGATGTGTGTGCTCGGTATTTGCTCACTGGGCGTGTGACCTGCTGTGGTTTTAAATGCCTTTTTTACATCCTCTGTTATGATGCGGCCAAGCCTCTCTGAGCTGATGGGGATGTGGGGGTTGGGAAAGGTGTCGGGTGTTACCGTAGCATTGGGGCAAAAGCCTTGTGACCCCTGGACGAGGAGGTCGCAAGCTTCAAAGGGTCGGGGTTCACGGGGAGGAGTGTTCAAAAAAACCTTTAAGCCTTCACGCTAAAACAATCAACCAAACTTGGACTAATGAGGAGCGTAAGGGATGCAGCTAGAAAAACACAAGCTGTAAGGGCTTGTTCAGATAATATGAAATATGGTGAATGATGTGACAGCTAACACTGATCAGTGCTGCCGATCTGCAGTGCCTGTTGAATGTGCAAAAACTAGTTTTACCAACTGTCAAATGTATGTAAAGCAGTGGGTGAAAGCCAACAGAGGGTCACTGAATCATGGGACAACAGGACCTGCGAGGTTGAGCAAATAGACAGAGACAATAGAGACAGAAACTGTGTGTGTGAGCATGCTTATCCCTGTCATTTATCTCTGCTGCTGGAGAAAGAGGAAGCAATCTATAACGGTCTGTCTTCTGATTTGAATTCCCTTTGTTAAAGCAGACAAAGGAGAGGTCTTTGTGGTGCGAAACTGCTGTAGCGGCGAGTGTTAGCGAGACCCCCCTCCCCTTCCTTCTTGCTGAGGCATTGAAGATATCATTTCTCTATCCCAAATGAGAATGTGGCACAAAGAAAGAGAGAGCAGAGCACCACACCAATCACTCAGTGTGAGGCTGATGACTGATCCTTTCACATGAAAATGTATATAAATCAGCATAATGAGGTGGCAGGGTGGTTGAAGGATCACACAATTATTTAAGACTTTCTGCTTTCTCCTGTCCTCTTTGTCCTCCTGTTTATCTGCACACAGTTGATATTGGCAGTATCAGGACTCATTTTATGCCTTCAGAGGACAACTAATGACATTCATGTGGAGTATGGAAAAAAAAACAGAGATAATCTATTACAGAAACATACTGTCTTTATATGGTCTTCAATCTTGTTTGTTTGCTTCGAGGTGATGAAGATAATTAAGACACAGACTCAAAGACCAAATCACACGAATGCTACATAAAAAGGTTTTTTAAACTCACAATTACAAGCACTTTACACAGGTTAGTCACGTCAGGTAAATGCCAATTACCTTCGTTATCAAGAAGTCTTGCAATAATCATCTTGATGTGAGAGCTTTTAAATCAACATGAAACAAGTAACAGAGCCCCAAAGAGACTAAAATCGTAGGTTTGAATTACCTAATGTCATGAAACATCCTTGACAAACCACAGTATGCAAATGCAGACACTGCATTGGCAAAGAGGGACAGTGGTTACAAGCTGATATAACCAACAGGAATGACAGGTTTTTGTTAACCTTTACAACTGCTGTTCTACTGGCATCATGTCATTGTCTCTTTGTATAATCAGCATGTTCCACTTGACAGATACACTTCCTATCAGCAGGTGCCTTTTAAAACTCTTAAGCTGCTATCACTCATTCTAATACCTTTCATTGTCCTTCTCTTTATATTTGAATTGTAGATTTAAAGCCTTTTGTAAAGTACTTTGAATTTCCCTGCTGTTTCAAAGGTGCTGCATAAATAAACTTGCTATAGGTTGCCTTTCTGATACTAAACCTTTAACTACAAGCCCTTTAAGTCTGTGTTCAGACATTATACTGCATGTAAAAACCTTATTTGTTTCACTGATGCTCTGCCGAAAAAAAAAAAAACACTGGGTGAACCTGGTTTAACTTTTACCACAACGCAACGCACACAACGTCATCTGGCAATGCACTGTGTCGGCCAATCAAATACATTCAAGCCCACATTCCTGGTGGATAACCGTAATGTGAATTGTTTAATTCTCCTGTTTTTGTCGAGACAGAAGATAAAATGATTGCTGCTGTGATAACTTTTCAGAGCTGTAAAATCTGTTTCCTTAGTAAGCTGTTATAAACTTTTGTGTTTTGGTGTCTGATAAAGTAATTGATCTGTTTTTCAAACCAGTATTTCCGGATTGTACAGCTCTTTTACAGCTGAAATGCTCCCTAAAGTTAAGTAGTTTGTGTTTCCTCCATTTTCTCAAATAGACAATGTAGCTTCAAGGCAGAGACTTTGCATTACAAGATTTTAATTGCTCAAACTACTTGAGTTCCCAGGGTAATTATCTCAGCTGTAGTTTATAATACCTGTAACTGGTGTGTAGGGTAACCTTAGATCACCCTTGTTAGTTACTTTGAAGTTAGAGGATACGGCTGGTGATTGTCTATATTTTTATTATTGTCAACAAATCTCATGCAGAGCCAAACCAACAATGAATTGATCCTACTTACAAGTATTGTGTGTGTATCCAAAGCCTGATATATCTTATTCCTCTGTGCCATAGAGCTCCGTTGTTGTCCAAAAACTATTAAAAACGTGTCAATGAGCCAAACTGTAACAATGGGTGACATGTTCCCTATATCACAGATAGATAGATTGTGGGCACGTTTAGAAACTTCAAAGACTCATAACAGCAATTACATTTTCAGTCCCCGGAGAGTAGTTCTGTGTAAGGCCGATGCCACTTTCATTCACAGAGCTTCGCTAGCCTGTTGTGCTACATATCACAAGTTACAGGTTATTTATCGTGTACAATGTAGTACAACGTCAAGAGGTTGTGATATGTAGCACAACAAGCTAGCAAAGCTCTATAAACAGAACTGTGTTCCCACGCACGTGTAGTGGTGTCTGCCTTACACAGAAGAACTGTAAGTGCAGTAAAACCTTCGCGAGTGAAAAGCCAATATTTATTTTTATCAAACCACCTGTTTAACAAGGATAAACATGTAGAAAAGCAATATTTTCAACTGCTTTACTCGCAGTCTCCCATCCACCGCCGGTATGTTTTACACATCCACAGTTAAGCTAATAGCAAATTGTTACGAACAAGCTAAAACGGAAGCTATCTGTATGTAGCCTATTTGTTTCACTTTTCTTCTTGCTAATATCAGACTGTACTGTGAAAAACTACAACCTGTGTTGTTTTTTTTAATATTGTAAGGTCTTCCCAAACCCCCCACCTGTCTTGAGGCATTTCATTCGTTGACATTTATTACAATTATAGCTACCTGGGCCTCCAGGGTCCTGGACATCATGGCTTGATGAACATGAATAAACCTATCTGGAACAATTATAAAGTACTTTCAAGATATTTCACTGCTGATGTGGACAAATACGGGTCATGGCAACATGGAGTGTGTGTAAGTAGATCAATTCATTGTTGGTTTGGCTCTGCACATGAGATTTGTTGACAGTTAGAAAAATGTAGAGAATCGCCAGCCTTATCCTTTAAAGTCCATTTCTCATTAAGTGTTTACATTACTATGATACATGTTCATGTTATTTTGTCTGCCCCCATAAAGTGGAATCACTGTTTAACTATACTTATGACAGATGTTGATAATACTTCAAATGATCTTTGATAAGGGTTCATTGTCTGAAGTAGAGTCTGTCTGCACATATTCTTCTGTAGACTTCTTTCTCTCTCCTCAGGAGGGTTTTAATCCCACCTGCAACAGAACTGAAGTTGTTTAGAACATATATACCACATGGGCATACACACACATATCACAGGAACACTCACTATAACACACACATGCCCCAATCCCCAGTATGTTATCTCTCCTGTCTGGACTTGACCAAGTTCCCTGTTGGCCTCAGGTAGAGGAAGAGAGAGGTTCACCCTCCTTTATCAACTCTCTCCTAAGCTTCCAGCAACACCTGGCACTCCACCTGTCTCCCCCTCTACCTGTCTGTCTCTCTGTCTTCCCTCTCCCACCTCACCTCCACCTGCTCCCCTTGTTCAGCAAAGTGAATGTTGTGGTTTGGCCCCAGGCTCTCACTGTAATAATAATCGCTAGGTCGGTCTCCTCCCCTCCCTCTTTTCCTGTCGTTTCATGAACCAGCGATCCTGTTCCCTGTAGAACCAGGAGACCATTTGTATGATAATCACAGACACACAACTTCATGTGCACTTTTATCCCCCCAAAACCCTACAATTGCACTTCCACCCAGTCCTGGTTGGTCCTTTCCTGCTTGGAAATAGCAACAACCTGTCAGGACTGATCAGCTGCTGTTTCAAGACTTCTCTCCAGCACTAACCCTGATCAGCAGTGTGTGTGTGTGTGTGTCCCAGTCTGGTGTATGTGTGGTGCGTTGGGCTGTGGCTCCACTCTGGAATGCCAGGAGTGTTTGGTTAATGATGGCAGAAGGGAGCAGGGTGAGTCAGTGTTGGGTTACCAGGATCAGTGGCACCAGGGCAAACGAAGAAGCTATCTATGGTTCCCAGAAAGTGCAGTGTGCATGCTTTTTTTCTAATAACTTTGCATTATGATACAGGAAAACTTTCAGATTGGAATGAGTTTGGTGAAACTGTGTTTTTTGTGATGTCCTCAGAGACCTTGCTGCAGGGCCAGCTGCACAATTCACATACCCACCAATTATAAACAAAACTAGCGTTAAGTGACTCCTGAATGCATGATATCAACCCTCCATTAATCCCAATATGACAGCAAGCCCGCTGACCCCCCAGTGTAAATGTAAGGGAGCATTACTGAGGTTAGTAATTGTAATCCCTTACACTACTCGTTACTGAAAAAAGTAATTATGTCACTGTCCATCTTAATATCTTAGCATAGAATTGTGTCTCCATGATGCTATTAAAATCAACACAAATGCTGCCCCCAAGCAACAAGCTCACTGTCTCGTTTGATGAGAAAATTGAATCATCCTCATAGCTCATTACCTCAGACTGCTTAGTAGCTTGCTTTTAAGGGTGCGGCCACATCAGAATTGTAATTGCCTTTCATACTGTGGACAAATTAGAGATGATGTAGGATTTTGTAACAATGTTTTCAGGGCTTTAATGGACAAGCCTTCACTGCAGGCTGGTCATATTGAACTTGAGTTACAGCCAAAAAAGCTATCATGTTGATAACAGACCATGATAATCCATCTACATTAAACTGAGCTTCACTCATCCTTGTTAAAAGGGATCAGCCCCCTTCCTGTTGTGCTAGTTGAGCATCAGTGAATCACAAACTGTATGTTCAAGTTGAAGCGAAAAGTAAGAAACTTAATCTTACAAACACTGCTGTTAAAATAAAGTAGGCGATAAGAAAAAGAATTTCAGTGACGTCTTTAAGTCGTAGATTGACGCAGGTTACCTCAAATTTTGGTCTTGTCATAAAATGGAAAGATTTGTTAAAATATATTTATCAACCTCACATTCAGTGAGAGTATGTTAAACATTTGGTCTGAGATAGGAAAAGCCACTCCTATCCTTTGTCCGCTCTCTCCTTATCTTCTGCACTTATACTCACAATACACTTTATGCAACCAAATACTTTTCCACAGATATCCAGACTCTCACACAGCCTTTCACTCCCCTAGCATACTAAATGCTGTAAATGCCTCCCAGCCATGGTCATGCTGAAAGCAGCGTTCTGCTGAGTCCCAGAGGTGTGTGTATGTGTGTGTATTTCTAATGAAGCCAGACTGGCGAGGCGTCTGAGAGCAGTCTGAGGCAGTATGACCCACAGTCCTCTCCGAGACGTTGACGTTCAATACAGGCTGTCAGGTCAAATATGTTCCCAAGTTAATCATACCCCTAAACACCCACATACCCCGGCTGCTGCAGAACGCCGTTCCACCTACACTGCAAACTTTTTAAGTGAGAAAATTAGCCAGTGCTGTGAGATCATTCTAACCGATACAAATCAACAAGAAGTGTAATTTTTCATGTTTTAGTGCAGCATTTTCCTGGTCACAGCAGCATTTTAAAAAGGCTAAATTTAGTAGAGAAATCATTTCATTCCAGTGGAATCGCCTCAATCTGTGAAATTGCTCACAGGAGCAGACTAGTTGAGTTTAACTTTGGTGAACTTTGACATGCAAATTTGTGCTCTTGACCAATAGCAAGCGGTCTTGACAGTGCTGGTCTTTGAAAGAACAGAGAAAATGGAGGAAAATGTCGTAGCTTATTAGCTACACCATCAATTTTTATTTAACCCTCCTCTGTCAAAGTATAAAATGCTCCATAAAAGAATAATGGTTTGCAGACGTTACTAGATGTTACTGTAAGAGTCGGGGGTCAGTGGTCCAAATACGTCTTTTAAATAAACTGTTAATTTATTCTTCCATTAGCGACAGAGCTAATAAAGCTTGTTATAACTGACAGTTAGCTTAGCAAGTTTGCTTTTTTGACCTTTTTCCACACATCAATAACTTATAACAATAACATTTTGGAATGAAATCATGTAAAATCCTCAGAAGAAAATCCCACAAAAGTTCACCAACCAGCCCTGTGAGTTGTCACTACATCACCAAGCTTCTTGAATCACATATTTTCGAAAATATGCAAATGAACTTGTTGCGCCACCATAGTCTGTCTTGTCTCACAATACAGGCACTCCTAAAATCTTTTAAACATGGTGATTTGTATTGGAACAAGACTGGAATAATCCTAAAGGTTTTGTTTAAAGAAAATTAATAGTTTTCGGACTCAATATTTGGTAAACTCGGGTTAGATTGTTCTCTTTTGCAGTGTAACAACAGGGAGTGTGTGCCTGATTGCATGTAGGCGGAGAAGGCGTTAAGGAGGGTCGAGGGTCTTGATTTACATCGAAAGAAAAGGAGAAAGAATTGATGGGAAAAATCTAGAGGTTTTTTTTTTTTATGAGAAGAGAGAAACACAGACAGACTCCTAAGAGGAATGATGTTTTGGTTGCCATAGATACTGTATCAGCAGACCATCTTTCCTCCCTCTGGGCTTTTTAACAAGCACACCTGCCTCACCCCAGGGCACACACACACACACACACACACACACACTGATGAGGGTAGGGCTCTCATTCAGGTTAATAAGGCTTTTTCTCCCACACGTTCTATTTTTTGCATCAAACCTTGCAGCTCTAACATCAGTTCTCTCTTGATCTTTGTACTCAACATATTATTTGTTTAAACTTGTTTCCAGGCATTTTTGTTTTACTACTTAGCTGAAAGTAGTGAGGTGCAGCAATGACCCGCAGAGAGAAAAAGATATGTGACAAAGACTTCAGACCGGATTCAAAAGCAGGACTGCAAAGTATATGAGCCTCAGCCAACTAAACCACCGCACCAGCAGTTTTTGAAGGGAAACACAGAGGTCACAGGCTCGGTCCCATGTCTCTGGTCCAGTCTGGAATCTGAACCAGGCAGCCAGGAAGAAATAGTAGATGGAGAAAGTAGAGCAAAAGAACAGAACATGTTGGACTTAAATTCATCTACAGTGAGTGGTTTGTGGAGCGCTCAGCACAGGGTAAGTTTTAATCTGCCCTGACTGATATTTTCCGTGAGGTTGGGTGCGGGTGGTAAGTCAGGCAGTCAGCAGGTTCGTGCAGGTTGCAGCTTTAAAGTAACAGGATAAAGTTGATTATCCTCGTTTCACCATGTGAGCTGCAGGAAAGGCTCGAGGACAGAAGTCTGCAAGAGGTTTTATGTCACCGACTCTGAAATGTAACAGGCTGCAGACCAACATATTGCTAGAATTTTGTCCCCATCTGCCCCAAATGGGGTCATTGACATACAAGATGTCTTGTGCATCAATTTACTCACATTCCCACAAAATTCAACCTGACTTAAAAGGGAACTTTGGAAAGTCTGGGACCTCCTTAGAGAGTTTAAAGTAAAGTTCTGTTTGTTGGAACTGCTGCATATTTTGGGCTTAAAGAGGTTAATAATGAGCTAAATAATTAACAGTAGTTTTCCATTATTAATCGGCAGTTATAGTATCGTTAATAAAATAGAAGAGTTAACTACATTTTTTTGTTTCCCTAAAAATACCGGTGTGGTTTCTTTTACACCAACAATAATAAACTTTTATTTAATGCACATTTTTGAACAGTTAATTAAGTTCAGAAAGAGAAGCAACAAAGGGCATCTGTGGAAAAACAGAGCAGAGAAAAGTGGCTCAACATTAAAAGAGGAAACTCCTGAAAATGTTTTATTTCCTAAAAGTGGATCATCGTCTGTCATCTGGAGACACTTTTAAAGCAGATTTCAAACCAGATGAGCATAAAAGGACACATTCGGGGGAAAAAAAATGCTTTTATGTTATATTGCATGCACCCCAACATAATTGCTAAGTATTTATTATTTTACCCTCAGGGGTCCCACAATTGTTATGGACCACATGTGTAGAGGCAGGCGTTACAGCCTTGTGTTTCATTCTAGCATTGAGGTGACAATAAGTTGGTTTGTATGCGGTGTGTGTTTAAGTAATTTGTCTCCACACGTGTGAAATTCCCTATGCTTGTCTCAGTAGTCATTTAAATTTCACTCGAATGCAGCGTGGTGGAGTCGTGCGCGTGTGTTCGGCGATGCATGTCGCATGTGCGAGGAGTTTGGTGTGTTTTTATTGTGGATCCGGGTCAGTCGGTCGGATATAAGGGAGTGTGTATTTACACATCAAACAGAGAGAGAGAAAGAGACGAGTCAAAGGAAATCTGTGTGTAAGAGAGGCAGCCAGAGGGATCTAACTGCTTTGATAAATTCTCTGAGTGCAGATAGCAAATGTTTTCCCAAAGCAGGAGACAATAGGACCAGACATGGGAGAGAGAGAGAGACAGAGAGAGAGAGACATTCCTCAGTGTGTTGTCCAGTCGAGTCCTGTCATTTCTCGTCTGTGCAGGGACAGCTGTGTCATTTTCGTACCACACGACTCCTGGGCTCCGGCCCGGAATGTGCCGGGTTCCATCACAGCGGCCGCTTCACTGCCTGCTTTATCATCTCCCTATAGACATTAAGTTAATGGGTATAGTGAGATGGTAAAGCGGCTGTTTTGATTAAATGTAGTTTTTTTAATGAAAAAAAATGATAACACTGCTTCTTTAGTGCAGATGTGCAACGTTTTGCTGTTGTGGAAAAATAAACACTTTCTGAGAATAATATCAAAATCATTACATTAAATTAGCCCAGCACAGGTAATAAAGATCATATCATATATCATACTTCAGATCTAAATAACCAGGAGCTTGCCTGTGTTAAAAACCTTCAAATAGTGAAATACATTTTTCTGAAGTCTGAGGACAAGAGCAGCTGCACCTACAGATACTGATGTGAGAAATCTTTACGTCTACCTGTGATGCCATAAAACTGGCAAAACAACCTACAGTTTACAACTTACAGCTTAGTCTAATTTGCATATGAATTTTGCGCCTGTCCGAGCATGTGACATTCTGGTTTTGACACTATACAGCGTTGTTAATGCACAGTATGTTTTAATGGCTATATTGTCTGCTGGAAACTAGCTCTAAAAGAGGGATGTGCTGTTATGAAGTAGGTGAAAGTCTTTTTAAAATAAACACAAGAAATGATGAACAGGCGTTTTACAGCATATGCAGCATTATGTAATATAACTTTTTAATATTACAATATCTTTAAGAATATGTAAAACAAAGACTTCAAATTTTGTTAATTTAATTAGAACTTGCTCAGAATCATTTATTTTGGACAACACGATGTTGTGATATGACAACATGATATCATATGATATGATCATATGTCTAACGAACCTCAAAACTTGTTTGGTTCAGACTGAAAAAGCGTCTGTAGCAGAGAATCAAACTGGCACTGACTGTCTGTGCAGATTCTCTATCTGTTTTTACATACTTTGATCAGGCAGTTCATGATTTATTTCAAAATGTTGGCAATTTTAGACATTTTTGTGTCATTTGATATCTGTAAAATTCAAACAGCATCAAGCCCTAATCATCAAGATACAATTCCGTTGAAAGTCAATCATGTGGTATTATGGCCCAGCCCTACGAGAAAAACATGTTTTTCATGTTATTGCGCCAGTATGCAAACCATATTTCCTGACTGGAATAAATAAAGTGCTTTGCATGTCTCTGATGGTACTGATATGTGTGACTGAAGTCATGATACTGGCTCCTCAGTCCTGATGCTGTGTCTGCACAATGTACACAGACCTCACCTGTCAACTTGTCCATGATGTCATCTATGTCTCCACTGCCAACCCTGAGGGCTGTAAGTCAGAGAGACAGTCTGTCAATGTTCTCCCCGATCTGTCTGTGTGGACAGAGACAGAGATTTGGGGTTATATGATCCAGCTGCAGTGTAAGGACCAGTAGTCGCCCCTCAAACACAGGAAATCCCCTTACTTCTGCTTCACAGCTCTGTTGTGGCCACATGTCTGTGTGTATATTTCTGCGGCACAGATCCTGTGTGCATGTGCCAGAGTCGGATGGGGTTTTTTCAGGAGGGGGGGGTTATGGTACTGCAACGCCAACCAACAGACCAACCGACCGCAGTCCCAAAGGGGACGCACACAAGAAAAGTTAAACAAACACAACCGCTGCCTTTTTCTCAGGACACTTCAGACACTCTTATTGGCCGACCCATGAGAGAGCCCTTTTTTTTTCATTGGTCCCCTTGCCTCCCCCACTCTGCTCTTCTCTTTGAGGAACATTTGGCCTCTGAACTCTGACCCCTTCGGGAAAGCAGAAAGCTCTCTAAAAGGACCCGGCGAGGGACGAGGTTCCTCTCAGGAATGTCCTGATTTGGGTCACTATTTCCTCCTCCAGTACTGTCGCTTACAGGCCTTTTAGCCTCTTTAAAAAGCGAGAGAGTGAAGTCTTCTGTCATCCTGGTGAATGACAAGATTGCTTAAACAGTTTTAACTGCACACTCCGGCTGATTTAAAGGATCAGTTCACCCAAAATGGGTGAGAGTGCTTTTCTGTATTCTGGGGCCATTGAATGAAATAAGATGCCCACTTTAATGAAGGACGGGTCAAATCCTTCTAGCTTTAAGTAAAGGCAAAACAATGGCTACTAGACAGAGTTGCTGAATAAAATTAAAGTATCTTGATATGTTTTTCATGTCTAGACTTTGATTCACCTTCTATGTTGCCTTTTGTCTAGAGTACATCTCATTTTAGTAATTGTTTGCACTTGGGATTCAGTTGTCTGTGATTGGTGCTTGTGTTGTGATATTTTTTCATGTCAGACAATTAATTCCTGCAACTAACAGTTATTTTCATTAGCAATTAATCTGTCGATTATTTTATCGATTAATCGATTAGTTGTTTGGTCCATAAAATGTCAGAAAACGGTGAAAAATGTCGACCACGGTTTCCCAAAGCCTAAGGTGAGTCCCGACCAACAGGCCACATCCAAAAGATATTTAGTTTACTATCATAGAGGACAAAAGAAACCAGAAAGTATTCACATTTGAGAAGCTGGAATCAGAGAATTTGGAAATTTTATTCTTAAAAAATAATTAAAAATGATAGTAGTTGCCAATTAATTTAATAGTTGGCAGCTAATCAATGAATCGACTAATCATTGCAGCTCTAAACTCCTGTCCCTATCTTGCTGAATGGTTGAAAGTCTGTGAAATGACCTGGGACAGTGATGGAAATAAGACTTTATCGATCTGTCCATGACAAAGTCTGATATGTTTTGTTTTAAAATAGTTTGTCGGCAAACAAAATCACCTCCATTTTATCGTGATGGAGGTAGACATCTCAAAACCCCAAAATTATCTACACAGCTTGAAACTGTAAAAGGTAAGTAAGAAAATTTGTGGTTTTTTTTGGATTTGGGTGAACTGATCCTTTTAGGGAAAGAGCAAGAAGACAGTGTGATGACCTATTAGATGCCGGCCTCATTGGCCTGCGTTTGGCACCACTTCCTCCCGGGGGCAGCTCGCGGTTAATGTCTCCGTCTCCTCTGATTGGCCGTAAAGGGCTCGGTGGTTGTTAACTGGCGGGTTGCTTTGCCAGCGGGAGGCTGTGGGCTGGGCCATGCCGCTTGGCCTGATCTCTAATTAGCACTGGCTTGTCAGCTAGTCAGGGTGGATCTGTCTGGGAAATTGCAGTCTTGCACACACTGACACACACACACACTCTCACTTACACATAAACCATAGCTGGGAAACACACAGTAAAGCAACAGTGGGATGAGGATTGTCCTTCAGTTTTGGAGAGTTTGCCTGTGATCATGGGGCTTTGACTTGTGTTGCCGTCTGACTCTTGTTAGGCTGAAGTGGCTTATTTAGGGCTCAGGGTGTGTTTGTGTGTGTTTGAGTTTGCTCTATAAGTGGCGCGGCTGCAGCAGTGAAGTGGTTAACAGTCCCGGGGGAGGCTCATGTTACCAGCAGCAGGGCAGGTCCTTCCCTTTTCTCCCCCCAGTCTCTCTCTCTGTTAGTCCAGAGAGAGACGAACAGTGCCTGAGGGATGAAGCATCAGTGCAACGAGTGACAAAGAAGCTCAATCTAGGAACGCAGCCAAGGCGAGAGAGAGAGGGGGCGAGAGACACTGAGTAAGCTCAGAGAGAGAGAGAGAGAGAGAGTCAGACAGAGAGGGAGTGGGAGAGGTTTGGCTGTGTGAACTCTCTCAGCGGCATGGAGTCATGAAGCTCTCTGTCCAGCTTGGCATTTTCCCGCAGCGCTCTGGTTCCCACGGCAACCCAGGCACCCTGACCAGGTAGATGCATATGTGTGTGTACAAGTGCGTGAAGGAAACTTTGTCCTTCTAGTAGTGATGACTTTGATTGAATCCGTGTTTCAGGAAGTGTTGAGATATTTGTGGGTTTGTATATGTCTGTTTTTTCATGTCTGTCCACAAATCTTCATTTTCTTCTGTGCCTGTGTGTGTGTGTGTGTGTGCGTGTGTGTGGGACTTTCCCCTGTGGCTGTGTGAACGAGTTGAGACGGTTGTGGTCACCCCTCAGCACCTCTCAGCCTGTCTGCTCCATGGATGCTTTCAACTCTAAAACTCAGTGGTGAATCTCCGCTCTGCTGCAGTTTGATTTATTCTGCTGGAGAATCCAGAAGGAAGTTATGTTTTCCCTTCTGTCTCTGTTTTGTCAGGTTGTTAGCAAGGTGGCTCAAAAAGCAGTAAATGCACAGTGTTTTGGCTTGAAAATCTGGCTGACAGACTGTGCCAAGGGCCAGCTGATTAGATTTTGGTGGTAATCTGAATCTGGGATTTCTGCCATTGAACATTCTTTGTTTTGTTTAGATTTGTTAAGCCATAATTATAAAGCTGTGTTCATGTGCTGGTGGGAAAAAGTTGGCTGCTGAAGAGTGCTGCATTGACTTAGTACTTTGTTGAAAAATCAAACTTGAATGATTAAAGACGAACAGGAGCTGATATTTAGGGCTCAGTATTTAATCTCAATACTTTTTGCATGTGTAGTCAAATGTGTTGAAGCATCAAGTAACAAAAACTGCCAAGTTGTTCAGTCTGTTCAGTTAGTTTTTGCTTCAGATATTTACTGATTGATATCAGAAAACAAAGTTCTTGTACAGCTGCTTGTATTCAGACAACATTAAACACTGCTGCATCGAGGAGTTTGTTAAATAAAATAAAGATTTTATAGAAAAACATGTTCATATTGCTCAAACTGAGGGTGAAAAAAGTAATGTTTTGATAGCATTATGGATAATCAGGTCTTGTATTGGCACTGGTATCACAAAATTTCAAATCATACGCAGCCCTCCTGGTGATATGTATGTGCTGATATTCGTTCTGTAATGGGTCCAAACTCGCAAATGTGAAAATGTGCTGCTTTTCTAACACACCATTCTGACATTTAACATTTTAAAGTGAATATCTTTGGTTTTAACTTGCCGTCCTGGTTGATATGGTAGGAAAGGAAAGAGGAATTCTCAGTGTGCCAACTGAAGAAACAAGAAGTTGTGAGACTGTGAGGCTGTAAGTCCTGTGTGTGGGTTTCTGTGTCACAAAAAAGACTTTCCTGCTGGTTTTTATGTATCATTACTCTTAACTGAATGGTCTCTTGACAACTGTAAAATACAGATAGCTTGACAGCGCCGTTTCTGTGTGTGTTTGTGTGTGTGTGTGTGTGTGTCCTCTGGTGCAGCCAACCCTGCACTGACCATCACCATCAGCCCCCCTCTGGTCCTTTCAGAGTGATGTTTGCCAACTGGCCGAGCTTCCTGTCTCCCCACAGGCTCCCAGCAGATATACACACACACACATACAAAAACAAACACACGCACACACGCACACCCACACACCTAAACATACGAACACATTTACAAACAGATAAATATATCCAGCATTAACTCCCGGCATGTTTGCTGTGTTCAGATGGGTCTGTTTGAACAGGTCACACACACACACAAACACACCATGATGTCACCCCTCCAACGAGCCTTTGTTCATATGATAGACAAGCCCATTCAGCCTGTTTGTGTGTGTGTGTGTGTGTGTGTGTGTCTGTGTGTCTGTGTGTGTGTGTGTGTGTGTGTGTGTGTGTGTGTGTGTGTGTGTGTGTGCCCAAGCTGAAGTCACTTAGGATGGAGAAGAAAGGAAGCGGAAAGAAACACCAGGCAGTCAGAGACACCGGATCTGTTTTCCTCTTCAAATTTGCAATTTTAGTTCCGTTTAAAACACTAGTTGATTGATTCATTTAAAAAAAAACTTTTAAATTTATCAGAAAAAGAACCATTATATTGCCAGTGGTGTCTGATGCAGAGGACTCTTGTGTTCATAACACAAGAAGCATCACATCTCACTGCTGCTGTGTCTTCAGTGTCTGTGAAGGGTAATGAAATGTGCTCCTGAATAGGCGGCTTGGACTCGCTCATCCTCTCCACTCTGGCAGATTTCCTGTTTAAAGAGTTTTAAAGTGAGCCTCTCTGTCCTCTGCTCCGTGTCTGTGTGTCTGTACGTGTATCCAGTTGGGATGACAGCAGCTCTGTGAGCAGCGGCATCAGCGACAACATCGACACAGATGACATCAACACCAGCTCCTCCATCTCCTCCTACGCCAACACGCCCGCAGCGCAGCGCAAGGGCCTCAACGCACAGGTAACAGCACACACACAAACACCACACACACACACACACACACACACACACACACACCAGATTCATGAAGCTTTAGTCCTCTAAGTCTAATGAAGGTGTTATCAATTATTTTCTCCTCTTTTTTTTAATTATTAAAGAGCAATGAACCTTCAGGTCGTCATTTAACTCATTTGCAAATATGTAATGTATCTGGTAAAACCTGATTTTTAGGTTTTTGAATGTCAGTGTTTCAGGTTTTGTTTTTTTAGAGGTTCAATGATTAGTCGATTAATCGATTAGTTGCCAACTATTATAGTTTACTTTTTCCACTTAAAATTGTTAAAAGCCAAACCTAAAGAGATTGGATAAGGAATACAAAAGCATTGGTATTTAATAAATGGACTCAAACTCAGGTGTGTCAAACTCCTCTGTCTGCATATCAGGGGTCATTTTCCTCATTAAGAAGAAGCCAAACATGAAGATTTTGTGTTTTAGTGTGCCGAGTTGAGTATTTTGATACCAGTGCTGCACTATAACAATCTGCTCTGTGCTAATCAACACTCACAAGAACAAATGGTCATTCTCTCCATGAAATAATCACTTAAAAACAACACATTCATCACTTTTTATGTATTTTTCGGGTGGAACCATGATTACAGTCTTCATAACAAAAGACCATTTGAATGACACTGACATATTTTTGCAAAAAAAAAAGTTTAGTCTTCCCTTTTCTCGTTGATGAACATCTCACTGAAATGTAAAAACATTCACCGTGTTTTCAAAAGAAAGGGAAGTCAGTTGTCTACAGTACCAACAGTGTTGTCACGACAGTTGCTTATACTTGACTTCCCATGTTAAAGTGGAGTTATCTTAGGCAACAGGTAAGTTCACATTTAACAAGTTCACAATAAATAAAAAATGTCAAATGTTAAGTAGTCAAAATTGACATGGCATTGTCAAACAAATGTAAATTAGATGTAGACGGTGGTTAACTGATGTAGCAGTATTCCTCTTACAGTATTCTGCACCGCATTCACTCCACTTGGCTCATTTCCCAAACACAGTCCGTCCCAGGTTTCCTCTGTATTCAGAGAAGAATGTGAGACTACGTACATTGGGTGGCACAGCCGTGAACTCACAAAGCTAAAGCTGATGTTGACACTGGCCTAAAATCATTAAACACTGATTAAGAGCCACTACGGTTCAGAGAAGTGATTGGTGAGACAATAATATTGTCATTTGACTCACGTGTACAACACACACACACGCGCACACACACACAGACACACACACACACACACACACACACTGTTGGAGCTGATGTAGAGCCAGTCACAATGTGACGTGCGTCCGTTATTGCTGCTGAGGTCGAGGTGCTGAGGAAAAAACAAAGGAGGGCACAAAGGAGCCTTTTTTCTCTCTGCAGCTTTGACACACTGCTGGTTAATACAGTCTGCCTCATCTGTCCTCTGGTAATAACACACATTGGCTGGACTGTGTGTTTTCAAAGGTCTGTGAGTAGCAGCCCGCCGCATTTTTGTAGTGTTGCCTTGGCAACTGCAGAAGCAACTTAAAAGCAGCTGTCATTCCTCAAACAGCTGTAATTTACTGTGTTAGTTAAATAAAGACTATGGTGAAGTAGCTAAGTTATAGACTTAAAGTTAAAATAAATTCAGTGCAGGACTGACTTCCCTCAAGACTTGACTTGAGACTTTAAAGCTATGTACAGTAAGTCTCAAATTTTGAGAAGATCAAATCTCAGATTAAGTTAAAAAAAACAGCAACACAGCATCAGTCAGGCCTTGCACAGATGCACAGCTTGAATACTTAATTATTAGTCATGTTGCTTTGAAAGGATTTGGTCTTAACTATGTAAAAAACCCATTAACACAGCTTTGACAGGAAAATAATCATGTCATTTTATTGGACCTGAAAGAATTGCATCTAGACTTGAATTTGCTTGTGACTTGACTTCAAGTTCAAGTCCTTCTATCTCTCTCAAAAACACAAACTGCTCAGTAAAAAAGAGGAGACCCCTTCCTGTTCAATCCACTAAAGCAGTCCGACAGCCTAACAAACTGCTCAGGTGATGGTAGTGTGGATGCTGGCAGGATTATCTGGCGTGGTTGTGGTTATAAAATGTGGAAGTGTTTTAAGGGCACTTGGCAACCGAAAAGACACTCTCTTCAGCAGTAATAAATCTGACATACTGTGTGTGGGTGCGTGTGTGTGTTTTCCCAGCCTGTGACGGATGCAGAGAAGCACTCGGCCTCCACAGTGGTGCACCAGGCCTGGTCAGGAGACGAGGTGAAGAGGCCAGACGGGTCAGACAGCGGGGTCAGGATGGAGCCGGGCTCCAAGTGGAGCCGTCGAAACCCCTCTGACATCTCAGATGAGTCCGACAAGGGCGGCTCAGGGAGGAAGACCACCTCTGTGTCTCACACCGGCTCCTGGAGGAGAGGCATGACCACTCAGGTGGGGGTGACGTCCCCCCGGACAAAAAGCACCAGTAGCACAGGCTCCACCGGCTCCGTCGCCCTCAAGACCCACAGTTCAGGTAACGATGTCTGTCTGCATTAGTTACTGCACTGACTGCCTTTATTCACAGCTCTGAACTTACAGGATGACAAACAAATAAAAACAAACAAATAAATAAATAAAATAAAATAATGAAATGAATAAAAATAGTTCAGTTTTCCAATTTGCTTATCTCCTCACATCTGTAATGAAATTCTAGAAATTTTATGCAAAAATTCAAAATTCATTACTAAGTCAGTGTAAATGTTGAGTTTTGTGAGTAAAATGACGAGTTTGCACATAATTTAGTAACACCTTTCAACATCAGCTCCATCAGCCTTTTGAGCCGCAGCAGGATCAGTAGGTGAAAATGTCTTTGCACACTGATTAGTTGTGCAGCACAGAGCGGCTGCATTATTCTGTTGTACAGAGGCAACGCTGCCAAAGCATTAGTGAAACAATGAAAAGAGTATTCATTTCAAGATTGTGTTTCTTCTGAGTTCAAGAAACTGAAATCATTTGGGGATACCACCCGAATAGTTATCTGATTATGACATTGCTGTGTGTCTTAAAAGAAGACGGTATTGAAAGTGCAGTGAATAGAGTGTTTTTAATGATGTACTTTACAATATTACTTGTTTTGTTAGCTTCTTAGTGAAAAGGACAGGACCTTTTCACTTCAGTTGAAGGATAGCTTTAGTCTTTTATAGTTTGAGATGCTGGCATCTTTGGGCTTATAAACCCTTTGAAATGGATGAAGACCAAAAACAAAACAAGGCTCATTTTAAGTTTCTGAAAAGTTTTGAGATATAACTTCTTCATCTTCGTCCTGCTGTCAGTGTGTCTGTGTGTTTATGTAACAGAAGCAGTCTCATCTTTGCTGCTGTCCTCTGCTGTGTGTCCTGCAGGTAAGACGGATGATGTCAAGGTGTCAGAAAAGGGGCGCCTGTCTCCTCGTTCTAACGGCCTTCACCGCTCACCCTCAGACGCGGGACGCAGCAGCGGCGATGAGGCGAAGAAACAATCCATCCCCTCCAGCCGCACACCAACCACAAACGCCCTCACACACACTATCTCGGACCCCCACTCCCAGACACACATGCACACCTCGCGCACCCCAACCAGCACATTTGGCTTCAAGAAGCAGGGCCATGGGATGGTAACCATGGTTACCGCCAGTGGTGCTACCATTACCAGCGGCTCAGCCACACTGGGGAAGATGCCTAAATCTGGGGCACGCTCACTGGCAGGAGGACTGAAGGCCGGTGGGCAGGATGGAGGGTCGGCACTGGGTCACCACGATGACGGTTTCCTCCCCACGAGCGCACGCTCCACCCTTCAGTACCGTAGCCTTCCAAGGCCCAGTCGCTCCGGAGCGGCCGCCCGCAATGGAAACCGCTCCTCCACCAGCAGCATTGAGGCTGCCGTGCTCTCTGTCACATCACACGGGAAAAACTCAATCAGCATCGCCAAGGCCAACGGCACAGCGGGCCTGCTGGCCAATCAGACGGACCGGGAGAAGGGCGTCTCTGATATTGACGCCCTCAGGAGCGGAGTTGTGATGCAGAGTGGAGGAGCAGCAACTGTTCCTCTCACAGGAAGACAGCAGGTTTCTTCACCCACACTACGCAGGTGAGCACGCACACACTCACAGAACATCATTTGTATTGTCAGTAATCCTGCCAATATACTGATGAGCCACACTGACTGGGGCCCTCTTGTATGGGCTTGAAATTACCCACATACAGTGCTCACACAAACACACACACACACACACACATATTCACTCACAGAAGACCATTTTAAAAGACAGTAATCATGCAGTCCCAGTAAATGATAAGCAATGGTGAGTAAGGATTACACGTGTGGGCTTGTTTTCATGCACGCACACACACGCGCTCACACAGTCTCAGCGAGGTTAAATCAGGCCATTGTGAAAGGCAGGCCTTGAGCTCTGCTGCCAAGCCTCAGCCTTGGTGGTGCGAGGGGGGGGAGGGTGTGGTGCGGGGTAATGGGAGTCTTACCTCAGCGCTCTGCCCTCATTAATGTGAGGGAGTGATAACTCTTCAAAGAGGCTGGGTGCTGCCATTATTGCCCACCGCAGCTCCAGTCATCACAGCCTACCATTTAACTCTAACCCAAGATTAGCAGAGAACCAGGAGAGAGTTCTGTGTTGTGTGTGTGTGTGTGTGTGTGTGTGTGTGTGTGTGTGTGTGTGTGTGTGTGTGTGTGTGTGTGTGTGTGTGTGTGTGTGTGTGTGTGTGTGTGTGTGTGTGTGTGTGTGTGTGTGTGTGTGTGTGTGTGTGTGTGTATGTATGTGTGTGTTGGCCTTGACTCAGATCTGAGTGCTGACTCTACCTTTCCTGGCTGCAGGCCTGCTACTGCCTTCCTTGTTTCATGTAGAGGAAAGAATAATACTGGTGTTTTTGTCCTGTTAGTGCAAGAACCTCTGGAAAACTCACTAAGTCTATTCCTCTGTTCACCTTAAGACAAAATGGTTCCATTATTTTTGCTGTTAAATATCCTCTTAATGTTCATAGTCCCTGGAAGAGGAATATTAATAGCTTTTGTCACCTCTTGACCTTTCATCTTGTAAAATCAGGCGTCAATTTTCATTTACAAGATAAATTCGAGCAACTTCAGCAGCTAAAAAGTTTGTAATTTCAAAAAGCAATGTCAAAAGATGTTAAAAAAAGGTGTTAAGATGTAATTATGTACAACATGCACTACAAAATGTAGATGTAAACAGTAATAAATGGGCTATAACTATATAACATCCTTAAATGTCACAATAGGAAAACAAATCCAAATACCTCCCATCTTAACATTCTGCCCCTTTTGTTGTCATTATGCTTGAATCAATTATATGATCTGTTACAATTTCAGAAATTTGTGATACTGTAAAATTGATTACATCCTTTATTCCTGCTCTTGTATGTGTACTTTAGCTCCAGTTCACCTGCTTTTCTCCTTGATTTATCACAGGTTGTTTGGTGGGAAGCCCAGCAAACAGGCTCCAGTCACCACAGCTGAAAACATGAAGAACTCCACTGTTATCTCCAACCCCCACGCTACCATGAATCATGTGGCCACAGTGCTGGAGTCCCCTGACGCAGGGCTGGGAGGCGGGGACAGTGAGACCAGCAGCCCCCTGTTTGGGGGCAGAGCGCTGGGATCAGGGATGGGGACGCTGGGCAGCGAGCAGGTGAGCAGGAAAGAACGGAGACAATGGATCTGTGTCAACTTAATCTATAAATGATGAGAACATAGATATACTGGCTATGATTCTCCGTTGTAACCACACACTGTAATTTGTGGCAGTATAATTGTCTGATAAAGCTTGAGCATACACAATGTGGAGTGTGTAGTAAACTGCTATTGTTTTTTGTTTATTCTTGGCTTTTAGTTTCATAAATCTTAAAAATGAAATGTCATTCCTTTAGCGTCACTGAAGTAGCCTGGTTTGTTGTCAGAACTGTGTCACAGGAGCAGCCACTTATTCATTAGTTACGCTGCTATTTTTAGCCGTACACATTCTCCAACTGCCCACCACCCGTTACTTACTGTGAAAAGAGGGAAAGCTTTTTTTTAAGTTTATTTTTAAGTTGCATTTTAGTCATACGAGTGGCATGGCTCTAGAGATTGCAAACTTGGGCTGTCGTTTGGCCGATTTGGTCCTGACTGAAAGTTTTCAATGACTATTGGATGGATTGCCATGAGGAGACATTTGTGGTTTCCAGATAAAGGTACTAATGCCTCAAGGTGCCACCAAGAGGCTGAAAGTTGTGGTTCTGTAGTTGTATTGGATGGACTGCCATGAAACTTGGTACTGATACTCATGTCCCCACTTTAGTGATCCCTTAACTTTTCTTCTAACGCCACCAGGTCGACATTTTTATTTGTCTAATACTTTGGTTCATAACCAAATACCAGCACCAATACTTTGTGTTTAGTGCTAATTAGCAAATGTTAGCACGCTAAGCTAAGATGATAACTATGATAATATCTACCTGTTAAATACCAATACCTGTTAAGCATCAGCATGTTAATATTGTCACTGTGAGCGTGTTATTGCTGATGTTAGCATTTAGCTCATTTGTGCCTAATTACAGGCTCACTGAGCTGCTAGCATGGCTGCAGGCTGTTAGTCTCCTTATATGTTACACTACATGTATTTTACCATCTTCCTCCACAGAACTGACTGACTTGGCTATCAGTAATATAAGATTGTTTTTACCATTTAACTTTAGCGCTACTTTCATTTTCACACTTAAGTAATAAGGCTTGTGGTCAACCGTCACTCAGCTCAGTGCAACTGTCAAAACAGAACGTTAAGTTTGGATTTAAGATTATAAATGATTATGTTTACCTGTTAGCTTAGAGATGATTAAGCGTATATGTGTGGAGGATGTGGGAAGGTGTTTGCAGAGCTGATGACGTCTTTGGCGGGGACACAAGGAGGATTTTGTTCTCACCTGACTAATGCCACAAACATGGTGGATTCCTCGAATTACTAATGAGTGTGTTCCCAGATGAGCGGTAGCAGTAAGACATTAGTTTCAATAACTGTAGGCTACATACTGTATTGTGATAGAGAAGATGTTTGTGAGCATGCTCAGTCATGATCACCCCCTCTTGTTCTCACATGATTCATAAGACCAGTTATGAATCATAAGGTGAAACTTAGGGCATTGTTTTTCAAAGTAGAGCAGTCAGTTATTTAGACCATTAAACAAAAATTAAAAATATAATTAAATAGATCAGGACTGTAACTGATTGTTGTTTTTATTACTTATTAATCTATTGAACATATATTTGACTTGAGCAATTACTCGATGATGAAAGTTGTTGTCAAATGATTTTCTGTCAGTCAGCTAATCACTAGAATAGATAGACTGCCACTGATATTGAAAACTATATTGCCTTCTCTGCCCCTCCATAGGCCTCCAGTCCCGGCTCTGTCTACTCCTCCACCGGGCCCTCCAACAGCCTGACATGGGGCACCACCTTCAGTGGCTCCTCCGCCCAGAGCAGGGAAAGCACGCTGGGCGGGCATGGTGGGACAGGCAGCATGGGCTACCCTTCAGTAAGCAGCATGCACACCAGCAGCGAGTCCATCGACATGAGCCTGGGCAGCGCCGGAGGAGGCGGCGTTCATGGCACCCACAGGGAGGACACCCTGTCCGCCCTGGGCCGCACTGGCAGCGTCAAGACTGGCATGTCTGAAAGGTGAGGACGCACAGAAGAGACATGAGTGACAAAGTGGAGATTTTCTTGGTTAAAACTTAAAATCTGTCATTTCTGTTGCTGTTCTCCAGCGTTGCATCTTGCCTTCATCACTGTGGTATATGAGGTGGTTTTACAGGTTCTTTATATACAATCTGTTAATTAGTTTAAATGATGAATTAACTTGACAAAAGTTAAATGATTAACAGACTTATTTAGTATATTGATGGACTTGTAATGACGCTCATACTGGTGTGCACCTTGCCGTGAGAGTATATTCACTCAAGTATGGTACTTCAAGTATAACTCTGGTTTATTATAACTTTGGTCTAATTTTCGTAGTTTTAATAATATATTATAACTATAATGATAAATTTGTACTCACCAAGGTAGAGAATAAATACAGAGAAATAAGACATAAGTTGTACTAAACCAGAATCATCTTCTTAAATACAAGTTTTCCAAAATCATACTTTACTTGAATATTTTCATTTTATGCCACTTAAAGTGATCCTTCGTAACTTCACACAAGTGGCAATTGCAGGATCATGAAAAATGCTTAAACATAGTGTAATATTAGCACTGGTAGAAAAGAGTCATAAAGTCAGGGAAAAACCTCACTAATGTTTAATGCTACATAGCAATATCTATATAAAGTTTGCTAACATCATTAGCCACCATAAGCTACTGGTCATACAGACCAGGTAAGGCAGTAGCAGCAAAACCCCCAAGCGTGTTGAACTGAGAAATCTGCATTTTAATGCTTTTGAATTCAACTTTTCATTTATAAAAGAATGAGTGCTATATTTCAGAAGTTACATAGTGTTGCTTGAATATTTCTACTTCACTGTAATATAATAATAAATATTGTACTTTTTACTTTACTACATTTATTTGACAGCTCATGTTACTACTTAGTTTGCAGGTTACAATTTAACATATAAAACCCTTGATACATTTAGAAAAATAAAATCCTGGTGCACCCCGGTAGCCTCCTGGTTAAGACACATGTCGCATAACCGCAACGTCCGCAGTTCAATTCTGGCAGCGGACATTTTATTGCATGTCATTTCCTGTCTCTTTCTCCCCTCATTTCCTGTCACCTCTAAACTGTCACTGTTCATTAAAGGCTTAAAAAAAAAAAAAAAAAAAAGTTTCATGCATGTTAATGCAGTTATAATAATACAACATAATGTATATAATGTTTTCAAAGAGGTCATTTTGCATAACAAGTATTATTACTTTAAGGTACATTTTGCTGATGTACTCTTAGTTATGTACACATTGATACTTTTATTCGAGTAAAGGATCTAAGTACTTCTTCCAGCACCTCTCACTTCTGACAATAATTTCTTTTAAAGAATCCAGGATTGTGATGATGCACTTAGCATCCATCGCGGTGAGGTGTCCCCTCTTTTTTGCATTCTGTCTGCACTCGAGCAGAAAAACAAAATCCCGTGGCGTCCTCTGTCGATTATTCAGTAATTGTGGTCATTGTAGCAGATTCCATCCTGACAGGTTGACTGTGTAATGTGACAGGAATGTCTCAGAGGAAACATTATACAGTAGCATCTGGAGTCGAAGCTTCGAGGCTATGACATCACCCTCCTCACTCAGCTCTCTTATTAACTTCATTGGTGAAGTATCTTGCAGTTGACCTCTGTGCTGAAGGATTTCTTCATCTACTTTATTCTCTAAAACTGTCTTTCTCTGTGTCTGTTGTGCGTTTTCCTTCCTGTCTCCATCAGTCCCCTCTCCTCCCCCTCCGCTAGCCCTATATTCAGCCGAAACACGCTACCTCGGAAACAGGACAGGTAAATGTACCTGTGTGCAGTGTTAGGCTTCTGGTGAAACAGCTGTGGAGGTTCCTACGAAAACACCACCTGCTGCCACACAGAGAGCATGAAAAAGAACCACAGAGAGTACTTCTGTGTGGTAGCTCATTGTGTTTTGTGATTTTTCTGTGCAAGTGTGCAGCTCTGTGTGGTAGTTTGTGGTTATTTTTAGGACCTAGAGCTCCTGTATGAATGGAAATTTGTGGCAGTGTAAATGTGTGGTTGTCTGTGTGGATGTTGGCAGCTTCACTGTTTTTGTTTAGTGGTCTGCTCTAGTCTTTTATGACTGTTTACATACTGCCACCGTGTGGTAGAGTTTGTATGTACACATTTACCCAACAGGCTGAGCATAGGACACTCTGTTGAATTTACACTGTAAAAATCTCCATCTTAAGAAAATTGTGTCTATTGATCCTAAAAGTATTTTCTGCAAAAAATAGTTATCAAACAAGCTGAGTTTTTTCACTTGTTTTAAGAAAACAATACTCAGTAAAAGACAAAAAAAAATACTCTGCAAGATGGAAGTTTTTTGCAATAGATAAGTAGTATTGATGAGAAAAACATTGTTGCAAGTTGAAAATATTATTAGGTAGTTTTTGAGAGATGCAGCCATATGTTCCCTTGCCTCTTTGTTTTCTTTGCTTTTCCCATCTGAAGTGTTTCTCTCCCACAGCGGGCCACACTGTGGTAGAAACACTCTGCCTAAGAAGGGACTCAGGTACTGACTTCACTTCCTGCTGGACATGTTGCGCTTTTGCACACACTGGTTCACCAAAGTGTTTTCTGTCTGTTTCTCCTACATCTACATTCACTCTTCGAGGCTTGTGCTCACGCTTTTAAAAATGCTTTTGGAGTTTATGTTTGGCACCTGTGTTGTCATGTTGTGCTCCTGTGAGGAGGCATGTCACTTTGTCATCGTACAGAGCTGTCACTGTGTCATACTGTAGCTGGCTTGATTTGGGGGTCAAATTTTCTTTGGCTTCTTTTCTGCTTTTTCCCTCCCCCTCCAGTTTATGTTGCTCACAGCTGAGAATCAGGCTATGTTCACGTTGTTGTGATTCCTTGTTTCAGCGTCTGATTCATCTGATGATCCCAGCTACTAATCTGACTGCTTAAAAGAAAAAAAAAAATCCACTGATTATGAAAATTATAAAAATCAGAATTTAGATCATCTTCTCCTGTAAAAACACAGAAACCACACTGCATCGCTTACCTTGTCTTTGACTTCCTGTAGGTACGGCCCGTCCCCTCAGCTGCGAGGACACGAGGAGGGCCGTGATTGGCTGCGCTCCCACTCCACCAGCGGGCTGCAGGAATCAGCCAGTAACTCCCCGTTCTCTCCCGGCTCCAGCCTCACCTCCCCCTCCGGCACCCGCTTCAACTTTGGACAGCTCGGTATGCACCACCAAAACCCAGCACTCCACGTTTATTTACTTAGGATTCATTTGTTTTGTATGACTTGAGATAAACTCAAGTTTCAAAACTTATTGCATCAACTACATTGCCATCAAGCTAAACCCAAGGTTTTTGTTTTTAGTTTCAAAAAAGTTTACATTTTGGAGATTGTAGGTTTCCAAGTGAGATAAATGACCATAAATCTTATTCTACATTTAACTGGATGAAACATGTTAGCAAAATATGACTCTAGTCATATTATTACACTGATAAAATGATTGGTCAAATCAATTCATATAGAAAAAGTCAACAATCGATAAATTATTTAGGTCATTTATCAAATAAAATGCTGCACATTCTCTAACTCAGGCTCTGGGAAATTCTGATGGCCATTTTTAAAACTGTTTTCTGACATTTTATAAACCAAACAATTATCAGATTAATCAGAAAAGAAAATAATTATTTGTTTTACCAACAAATCATTTCCTGTATCATTTTCACAGCGTCCAGTCCGACCTCAGCAGCTCAGATCAACCTTGCCGGTCTGCGCAACAACAGCCTGACCAATCAGGACGTCTCCTTTGACCCTTGCAGCGACAACCGCCTGAGAAACTCCTGCATGTCGCTTGACGAGAAGACTCGCACCATGAGCCGATCAGGCTCCTTCAGGGACGGCTTTGAGGAAGGTAAGAGGAGACAAGAGAAGGAAGGAAGGATGGATGGACGGATATAAGACAAGTGTACTGAATATTCATTGACTCTGTGTGAGTCCTAGCCCTGGTTTCCACAGCCATTTGGTGAAATTGGTAATTAGGTGTAATCCTTTTTCAAGACCTTAATACCTCCATCTTTCTATGACTGAACCCTCCCCTTCCTTATTCCACATCCCTGTGCCAAAAGAATTATTATTCCATTTGTTTATAGAACATTAGGGAGGATTACAACCGCTCCTCTAAGAAAAGCCCTCCATCCCCTTAGAAATCCATAATCTGCTTTGGTTCGGCTTTGTTTTTTTCATAAGCTTGTTTATTGGGAAAAGTACCCAGCCGTGCTTTTCCCACCAGCAGGCAGACTCTCCACTGAGGCAAGGTTACCCTGCTGGAGTCTGCTCAATCCGCAGCGCCATAGAAACACAGCGCTTTGATTTGGAGGAATAAACTCCAGCCTTAAACTCTTCAATAATGTTAAAAAAAAACAAACAAAAAACACAGTTGGCAGTGAACTTCCATTTCTGTAAACAACAAACCACAATGCAGCCACAAGCCATTTTGTTTTGCAAGTAAAGTCTCACTTTTCCACAATCAGTAACTCTACGTGACTGTGTGGTCAACAGTTAAAAAATATATACACTCCCTTTTTCATGGTCAATGAAAGTCGGGTCACCAACAAGCTTAATAACTTGCAGGTGAACATCACACACTGATTATACACCTGACAGTTTAAAGAGATACAATGCTGCAGAGTTCTGCAGCCTGCAAGTGAAGGAGGGAGGAATAAATAGAGGAAAGGGGCGACATGAGAGACAAAGAGCTGAAGCTCAAATCCAGTGACACCGAAACTGGTTTTGTAAACGCCCT
This sequence comes from Scomberomorus guttatus, assembly GCA_038419695.1. Classification (NCBI taxonomy): domain Eukaryota; kingdom Metazoa; phylum Chordata; class Actinopteri; order Scombriformes; family Scombridae; genus Scomberomorus; species Scomberomorus guttatus. The sequence continues at coordinate 33,811,865 of CM076445.1, read as the reverse complement.
CTGGGGATCAGCTGTGTGCAAGTTCTTTAAGAGACCTTGTAAATTCAGACTCCAATTTGAAAGCTCAGTTTTCTTTACCAGATTGTGAAAAACATCCTTTGAGAATCAATTCGGCTTGACCAGATGCGTAAATGATTCTGTTAATCAGAGTTTGGAACATCTTGCGTTCTTTAGGATAAAACCCTGTAATAAAAAACTGTCTCAGGTCACTGAGTTCACAGGGAAATCAATATGAACATTATGAGACCATAAAGGGGCCATTCATAAGAAAAAAAATCCTTCAGCCACATTATAAGAACCACGAAATACAAACTACAGAATTGCAGAAATACTCCTATGTGCAGTTTTGATATTAATGCTGCCATGTTTTGCCATTTTTCAGTTTATATTTGGAGAAAAGAAAAATACAACTATCATATAATATCACAAACTTGAAGCTCAGCTAGATGCTTTAGGGACAGCAGCCATGTTTTTCTAGTGTTAAATTGTGAAGCAAAGACTAATGACAGCACATTGAGCAATGCATTTGTCTAATTACATATTTGATGCTTCATTTTGTTATCTAAAAGAAGCATAGAGCTGTCAATGATCTATTGTGCCAGCTACTTTAAGTGATGTCTGTCTTAAGCGAGTGCATGTTGAGCTTTGCCTGGCGTTGTGAAGGTACACGAACAGAAACACAGACACTAGCTTATTATTATTCTGCCCTCCCCCTGTAGCATAGTTGTATCTGTCTCCCTCTTTTTCCCAGCTCGCTGAATCCCTTTCTCTTTAACAGGAGATAATTATAGGGATCACAGTGAGAGGCGTGAGAGAGAGGTGATGACACATAAGAACCCTCCAATATTACTTTCTCTGTCTTTGTGTTTCTGTGTGTTGGATCACAGAGTGTGTGTCTGCGAGGACATGAGGTTTGTGTGTACATGCGAAATGTTGCCGAAGTGTAGAGTTACCCGACCGTTGTTAGATTGACAGGACAAAAGTCACGTCATCCACCCAACACTTTGTCGGACCTGACCTGTTTGAGAGCAACACCACTACGCACTGTCACCTCATACCCTCCCCCCAATACCCTCCCACTTACATTTATATATGCTCACTGTAGAAACCATATTTTCCATTAGAGATTTACTGATTCTTTATACTCTTATGTCTTGGAGATAAAAGTGTTAAGACTCTTATCTAAGAGTTGCTCACATTTTCTGCTCACAGTAATCTTAGTTGAAGTTTTTGAGGACTTTTTTGAAGAAACAATGCCTGCATTATATGCTTGCATTGTTGGAAAACAACTTATGTGGATAATGCATTATAGTGAACAACAAGAAACCTGTTTTTATATATATATATTAATATATTGACAATGTTTGTAATAAAGAAAGAATACACCTCTGCCAACTCAAATCTCCTTATCCTGTATAAACTGGATTTAACAGAATAGTGGCAAATGACCACAAAACGACCTGCGATTGATGAAAACAATAAAACTCGGTTCCAGTTTATTGATAATGTCTTAGATCACAACAGAACATATTGCAATAAGATACTAAACTGATTATTGTCCTCTGCTGCATTACATTATAACCTGCTTGATGCCGATCAGCTGACATCTACAGGAAGAAATGGAAGCAATCCTTTAAAAAAAAACTTTAAAAGCATCATTGTGCGTTGTGGTTGTCTCTGTCATCTTGGACAATCGAATTTGATACAATGACAATGAGTACTTGTTAAAAAAATCTTGATCCAAAAACCTGGCTGATGAATCCAAACCATACAGCAGTGAATCTGAATCAGTATTCTCCTTTAATTCGGCTTCCGGCACACCTTGCTTTCTAGACCAAAGTACAGTAAAAGTGAGTTTTCAGTAAACTTCTGTCTGCTCCCTGTGAGGTGAATGAATGAATGAATCTGCTGGGATCAGCCCAACCTCTCGGTGTGGTTGATGACCTCACACTCCTGATCCTTTCTAATCTGCTCCCAGGCAGGAAACAGTGCTGGCGTTGTGGTTTGGCCTTTGATGTGCGATTAGCAGCTGAGTCATTAGCAGAGTAATGCTCAGGCTGTCATTAGTTGCGCCACAGTCCAACTGTAACATGTAGGAGTTTTATCTTTATGACTGCAGAGCTGCAGTCATTATATTCAGGAGGAGGCGGGTAGTCGAGTCGAGGCAGGCGGGAGGAACAGTGTTGGGTGGGCAGAGTTGGAACCGGGTGGGTGGGTTGTGTTGGGAGACTGTGGGGGGTCTGTTTATAGTCTTATAAATGTTGTGTGTACTTTCTAATCCCCACTTTTACTTGTGGTTTTTGTCTCTTCAGTTCATGGATCGTCCCTGTCTCTGGTCTCCAGCACTTCTTCTATTTACTCCACGGTGAGTCCGCAGACAAAACATCAAGAGTTAATTTGGGCTGGATATTGTGGGAACAATACCTGGTGTATGACATTGAAACCGAAGCACTGCTTTTACTTTAATTACCATGTTTTAGGTACATTTTGTTACACTGTTTGTCCACCGGAGGGCAGTGAAGTTTATTTTTTTAACTGTAATATGTCCCGCACATATATTGTCACAATTCTTCAACAAGACTTCGGCTCTATTCTATAACCATGCTAGAAGCTTTGTGAAGCTATAATTAGGCACAGTGGTGGTTTGAGCTAACTGCTGACATGTTGATGTGAATCAGGCATGTTCACTTACTTTATTGTATTTGCATGCAAACATTTGGTAATTAGCACAGGTACAGCAGAGGCTGATGGGAATGTCATTAGTTTTGGTTTATTTGGACATAAACCAGATAATTGGACAAATTGACATTTTGATTTGATAATGGATCTGGATGAAATGTGATTCAGCTTCCTGAGGGGGACGTTTATGTGTGTACCACATTTCATGACAATTCACCCAATAGTTGTTGAGACATTTCACTCATTGAGACATCTCAAAATCGGCTGATACATTGACAGCTTTTACTTTAGTGGCTTCTAAATTTCAACATCTCATTTCAGAAACTCTTTGCAAAGCAGCAAATATTGCTCAGTTCACTTAGCTCCACAATTCATGTAGAAACCAGAACGACCATTTTCTCCTTTTGCCTTCAAAATTATGAAATACTTAGTATTTTAGTTGGCAAATATGCTGTTACACATTTACCCTGTAATCCATCCAGAAATCACACAGGCACATTTGGGACAGCCCACATATACTTAGTAGCCAGTCAGAGCCGACTGCTCCACATCATAGCTCCTCCCTCTGTGGGCTGGTTTACTCACCTGGGCAGGTGTAGCAGAGAAACTCTCAGACAGTGGATCCCTGCTCAGCACTGGATGGTCCTTCAAGCCAGAGAGTCTCAGGTTTGAAATCAGAGGGGGGAAGAGAGTGGAGGCAAAATGATGGCGACTTTATCTCTGACGGGCACCATCACATCCTGGCAACAAACGGTAGGGTTGAGGAGGAGGAGGAGGAGGACTGCAGGTTGCAATAGAGCTTCATTCTGCTTTTTGTGTTCTGTTGGAGTTAAATATTGCTGGAAGTCAAACACATAATTGCACAGGACAGATACTTGCAGATGTTTTTATGAGTAGAACATAGGGAAAGGTTACATGGCTCCTCAAGTGTGCATTCATGTGCCATCAGATGCTTCGTATCTGAAAACCTAATCTAATGTTTGGAAATTCCACATATACCATGAAAACCAATTGTGCCGTGGCCAATGTAGCGTTTTTTTTTCCCGAATTGTTTCTTTCTCTTTCCCTTCTGTTTGTTTATTTGAACAAAATAAGCATGTAAACACTTGGCTTAACTGTCACGATGTTGATAGTTCATGAGATTGTTTGTTTGTGAAGTGCTGATCCAGGGTTTTGCATCAGAGTTTTGTTTTGTCTGCATCTCCATGACAGACAGGTTGCTCTGTTTGTGTATCGAGGATCAGCTGGTCATGTGATTGACAGCTCTGCTTGGATGTGCAGACAGATTGCACTTTGTAAACCATCCAGGCCACTGAACACATGTGCTTCCACACTGGTGTACAAGCACAGACACATTAAGCTGTTGAAACCTGCTTTAGTGTTCAGTGGTTGGGTTGGTAAGTGTAAAAAAAAATCATTAATTATCACAGACTGTCACAGAGGGGTTATGTTGGTATATGTCAGTATATGTTGGCAGACAAGTAAAAGGAAATTGCAGTACAGACATGCCAAAGATATGTTTACAGTAATTTAAAAACAGTGTCTCCATTACATAATGTGTCCACCAGAGAGCACCAGTTAATTTTTCAACTGTTAAAGATCAAACTCACGTCTGTCACATTTTTTAAAAAATGTTTGTTTATGTAATGTTGTGTATTTATGTACAAAAAAGTTGCCGATATATTCATATTGATTTTGGTATTTGCCTCAAAAGTCTCATATCAGTCAGGCTCTTTGGAAAAATTTCGACTTCTTTGACGTCTATTGTTGCTACTAAGTGATAAAATCTTTCAAATTATTCCGCTGACACAAGTTTTTGTGCAAAACGGACACAATAATGGTGACATTCTGGAAACTACTACCTGATGTCGCCAAAGTACGACATTTTAAAGGCTTAAAATTGACAAATTTTAGTCCCAAACCGAACTGAATTTAACCTTCAACCGACTGCTCACTAATAATCAATTGTAAAAACAGTTCTGGTCAAGTTGAGAGAAACATTTCCAGATGCGGGTTCCTTGTGTTTCTCGGCTCGTTGCAGCCTATTTACATGTAAATGTGGGTGTTGCATGTTTCATTGTTTTGATGAGCAGCAGCAGGGCGTGTTGTGTTCGTGCGAGCATTTGCTTTGCGTGCTCACTCTCTCTAGATGAATTTGCCTAGCTGTCTTTTCTTACTATTGTTCTGTGTGCAGCCAGTGGAGACAATAGGACACACACTCACACACAGAAATGTCAGTGAAATGCCTTCAGGAGGATATCTCTGTTTTCCAGACATATTACACCAGACAATCTCCTCCACAGTTTATAAAGCTCGTCTCTATGGAGCTAATAAATCAAACAGGAGTCAGGACATGTGCAGTCTGACCTCCGGCAGCTTGAACTGCTCTTCTTTGTCATTAAAGCATGTCAGAATTCAGTCAGTACGTCTTCTAATGGTTTTCTCTTCTTCTGATGTTTGTTTTCACAGAATGAGGAGAAGTCTCAGTCAGAGGTAAGCATCAGCCCGCCCACCGCTCTCAATCCTGTGTTTTCTCAGCTCTTTAATTTTCTGTGTGCAATAGTTGGACTTGTTGGAACATGGGGGCGTTTTCACAGTTGTATCTAGTTACACATGTAACAGTATTGTGACTGACCCTGTAACAGGCCCTTGTTCCTCTCTGAACACCTGTGTACACCTGTATGTGCTCTTTTATGCGTTCGCTATGTTTCATCTCTTAGAGTGAACATATCAGAGCTCCAATCTGGGAACCTCCCTCAATTGTTGCTACAGTATTTTTTTGAATGCATGTGTATGTGCATGCGTATTTGGCATTGCATGCTTTTATGAAGCAGGTATGTAGGCTTTTGTCTTGGTGCTTTTTTGATGTTGTGCTTTTTTTTACGTCCTCAGATCCGCAAGCTACGCAGGGAGCTGGATGCCTCCCAGGAAAAGGTTTCCGCCCTGACGACACAGCTGAGTGCCAATGTAAGTGAACAAGCACACACACATACACACACCCCCGAACAAACATATTTTAACATTTGTCCTTCCAGTGTTAATCATTCTAAGAAATGAATTACTAAGATTTTCATTAAAAATTGTGCAGTTTAAATCAACAAAGGCTGTGCAAATGTGCCAAAAATGATATATCAGTCTAGTATTGAGGTATACAGTATATTACATAGCAAATGCATAAAAATTAGGAGATGGCGTTATTTTTCCTACATGTATACTGTTGTTTTTTTGTTTGTTTGTTTGTTTTTACTATTTTATGAGCCACATCGAAGAAATATTGGACACATTTTTCTGGATCTGAAAATGTAACTTATTTTTAAAGACTGTTAAATGTATAATTAATTATAATAACAGGTTGATCTGTTGAAGGTGCACATTCCAACTCTAATACAATTATGAGCTGTTGCAAGTGGAAATGAAAATTATGTAATTATTGTTTAAAATAATGTCAGAAAATACATGTCATCAATATGTCACGACTTGAAGCAGACTAAAATATAAGTTGTTTTGCCAAAAGACAGACTCTTTAAAAAGGTGTGAAATTTGGCAGCCAAACATTTCCCAAACACACGCGAGAACATTTTGTGATATTCATCAAATACTGAACAGATAGCTCCCACACAGCACTTTACTCCTAGAAGGTGTAATTTTACATCTGGCAGAACCATCAGAAAACCTCTCTGAGCGTCTCCAGACACGATCTTTTCTGCCACCCTACCCTCTATATTGCACAAGTCTCGCCACGCTCCGCCTGTAATCTGCGACCTGAGTCGGTGCACGCTGGTGTTTTAACTGTGGATTAGAGATATGGAAGGAAGGCAGAGGTGTTAGATTACAGCAGGGAGTCAAGTCTCGGCACACTGCTGACGGACTGTCCCAGATGTGGACTCAAGATTTACAGCTAATGACGCCTGGATACAGGAAGGCATGGTGTGAGCGTTGAAAGAAAAACACAGATAGGATACAGTGGATCTGGTAGAGGGGGGTCAAGAGGTGGGGATGAAGGGTGTGGGGGAGGGGCTCTGTTCAAATATTTGATTACACGCCACAGACAGATGAATTATCTGAACACACCTCGAAGCCCCCGAGGCCGAGAATCTAAGAACATCTCCTGCTGCAAAGAGTCTTGAATCACACACCAGTCAACACCTTACTCAACTCACACACACACACATACACACACATCCTGCTGGCCTCTGCAGGTTATTTGTACTTGCCTGATATAGTGAAGAATCACCAGGCTTCACCTTGTTTAACTGATGCATTCACACTTCACTTCATTTTCTTCTTATTGTTGTTTTTCTTTTGACATGTGATGCTGATCTTCTGCATGTCTTTACATTTCCACAATTGTTCCTTTGGAATCTATTTGTTCTATTTGCTTTAAATTCATGCTGTGCAGCCAAGCATTATTCAAACCCATATAACTGTATTATAAATTCTAGTAGTGATCCCTAATGATACCAAATATGTCAGGCTGAGTTTCGGGGAAATGTGTATAAAATTGTGCACATAAAATATTTGCTTTTTCATGGTGCTGCCATGACAGACTTTTAGAATATTTCTAACCGGTGTAAACATTATATAGCCTCAGTTAAGAGTTGGAACAAGTTGATACAGAATATATAAGATACTGTCAGGCTGTGTGCAATTAGATTATTTTTCCAACCATAAAGCTACTTAAGAGGAAATGAAGGTGGAAAACTGGATTTATCCACATACAGTGCAGACTATCTCAGCCAGAAGTCCATCAGTCCAAGTTAGGACATAAAAATGACCCAAATTGTAGTTGAGAGGTTCACTTTAATGTTGTCATCAGGACTGTCTTTGCAGTAAGAGGAATGAAAAGGTCTGTTTTTGGAAAAGATGATGTTAACAGTTTGGCTTCAGTGTTGATTTTAAATGTGGGAACCTGTTCAAAACTGACCTACAGAAGATAACCACTTATCACACGCTGTTATTATTTTGCATGATTATTTGGGTTTGGGTATATTTTCATTTTGGTATAAGAATTAACCGACTGGTGTCATGTTTGGGTTTTAGCCCCAAGGTCACATTCTCTCAGATCCAGTCATTCAGATCCTGTAGCCTGTTTAGGTACATTTTCCCAGCTCGAGGTCTCTGCTCTACAGCTCAGTGGAGATGTTTTCATTCCCTCATATTCTTAAATCAACTCCAGTCCATCATTAGCAGCCCAGTTGGCTCTCTGCAGTTAGTAAGTTAAGCTGTATTGTCAGGAAAACGAGCCTCCGAGAGGTTTACTCTTCTACCATGACATCCAGCAGCTGCCGACCTGCAGCGGGCAGCACAGCACTCTGGCTCCCCTTAAACTTTTACCCCTCCAGGAGCAGAAACTCACAGAGGAAACCACTGAGATGCAAACCAGGCTGGATTCCTTTCAGCATAGATAAATCTGTAGAAGAGGTTTACGAGAAAACTGTTTTACTGCACTGAGCAGAGTGAAGATATTAGATTAGGAGCAAGTTTTTGTTATCTCAGCCTGTGAAGTTGAGGATGTTTTGTCTTAACCTCTGTCTGTGTTTGTTAGCCAAATATGTGAAAAGGAAAACTGAAACTGGAAGATGTTTCTTTCTTTAGCCATCATTATTTTGCTGTATTTATATACTAGTTGGAAATTCTGACATATGGAACTTAAAGTGTTTGATGCATGTGGTATTTTGTTATTATTACAAGTTATTGAATTAACAAACTGAGGCTGTAGCTGTAGCATTTTGCTTTTTTAATTGATGTTTGAAAACTTTGCACGTAGAAAACACTTACATAACATGTTTGTCTCTCCGGCAGGCTCACCTGGTGGCAGCGTTTGAGCAGAGTCTGGGCAACATGACCATCAGACTGAAGAGTCTCACCTTGACAGCAGAGCAGAAGGTGAAAACAGCTCCTCTGATTTGTGTGCAGCACACACGGTTTAACCAAAGTGCACATTCACCGTCACGCCAGTAGAGTTGTTGGATTGATCCTCTTGTCATGTCCCTGTGTTAGGACTCTGAGCTGAATGAGTTGAGGAAGACCATCGAGCTGCTGAAGAAGCAGAACGCCGTTGCTCAGGCTGCCATCAACGGAGTCATCAACACACCTGAGCTCACACCTAAAGGGGACAGGACAGGTACAGACAAACTCTGCTTTCATGGGCAGACAGTTTTTTTTAACTGATGTCAAAGTAAAACTTCTATCATGTCCAAAAGTATCAACACTGACTGGATGATATTTGACATTTCATGACACATTACATATCATGACATATTTCGATCTATTAATAGAGACAAACATACATTTTCTGGCCCTGCCTGTCTCTCCTCAGCTGGCAGTAACGGCAGCTCACAGCAGCAGCAGCAGCAGCAGCAGCAGCAGAATCAGCAGCCAGACCTGCGTATCAGGAGGCAGCACTCCTCCGACAGCGTCAGCAGCGTTGCCAGCGCAACCAGCCACTCCAGCGTGGGCTCCAACATGGACTCCGACGCAAAGAACAAGAAAAAGAACAAGAAGAACTGGGTAAGATGTCAGAAAGCAAAGAATTAGAATGATCAATTTAAAGAAAAGTGATGAGTGACGTACAAGCTGCATGTCAGGACTCATGTGGTTTGTTGGTTATGTCTCTGTGTGTATTTCCATGTGTGTGATGATCTCACATGTTTGGGTTTCCCCTTTAGGCATCTTTCACTGGGGAAAAGGTGAATACACTCAGGATTTATATGAAATTCAGTCCAGTTATATAACTAGTAACGACTGATTTTGTGATATGCAGGTCAAAAGACATCTAGACATTTTGATTAAAATTGGGCTAAATTTACACAGTTATATCCACAGTATGTAAATGACTATATTTCAATGTGAAACAGGTTCTAATTACACTTTAAAATATAAATGCTGTTTAAACTTTTGATCTGCAAATTACCATCAGTGCTCATTGGGTAGTGTCTAGTCCTACTGTAACCTCAGCTCAGTCAGTAGTGTGTTTTATTAGTGATTATACAACAAAACATTTTGCATCACTTAGACATGAACTTTTTCCTTTTTGTCGTTTAAAGACTTTTTTGTGCACCGGAGGACAAGTCAGAGACGATGACGTATGCAACTTCTTATATATGTTTCTTCTGTTGTCCTGTAGCCTGAAACGATGTTGTGTTAGCCGCCTGTGGTCATCAGTATCTGATCCTGATGTTGTTGAATTTTAGGAGGAGCAGTGTGGTGCTTAGTGGTAGCTGTTAAAAGACGTGAGCTCGTGTAGAGTTTCCTGCTTTAGGTCACAGTGATAATAAACGACCCCCCTGTGTGTGTGTGTGTGGATGTGCTTCCTGCTGTCAGAGCTTGTGTAGATGAGACCCCACAGGAGGCTCCTCCGTGCAGGTGCTCATACAGTGTGCGTGATGTGGAGTGTATAGGGGCTGTGTGTGTTGGAGAGTTTATAATGGATCATGAAAGACCCTCCGTTTCATGGTGGTTGTGATGTAGCATTAGCTTGCAGCTGCCTAGAAATCAAATCAAGTCTGCTTTAGTCCCGTAGGGGCCTGTAGTTTAATCTTTGTCCTTCCATAACACATTAACACACCCAAACCCATATGAACATGTGCTGTTTTGTCTCTCTGTCTTCCTCTGCTTCGCTTCATGTGGCAGGTCTATGAGGTAAGAATGGTACGCTGTGTGGAATGAAAGAAACAAAGCAGCCTAACCCCTGCACCTTTTCTAGGTTACTAACCTCTGTCCTTTTCCTCCTTTTCCTCCTGTCCTCTGCTGCCTCTGTAATGCCCTTCCTCTCCTCTCCAGCACTGCCTCCCCTTGAACACTGCTCTTATGAGACTTTGAGCCAGCTCTTAAAGGAGAAATACACCCTGAAATACTTAAACACCGTCAGAAATGGGGGATTATTGATTGTGTCTCTTTGTGGTGAGGTTTTGTAAAACCAGCCAAGCAAAGATGACATGATTCATTTTCAGTGTAGCTAATGTCTGCAGGCAAAAAAAACCCATCAGTAATTAACATCATGTTTGAATCGAAGAGGCTTCTTTTTATAGCTGCCAATATTACACCACTTTTCAAAAATTATCAAAGAGAATAAGAGCATACACGAGTCACAGAGACACATTTCTACTCCAAAGGAGTAAAAAGAGAAACTCAGAATGCCTTCCACCTGCAGCCTCTTTTCTTCCTCCTGCATGTATTCAGCAAAGAACCCTGTCAAAAAGCTTTACTCAGACGATGCAGGTTATGAGTAAGTTCTCCCAAAAAAGTTACATGTAATGCATCACTTCTTCACAAACATCATGAACTCATGTCAATAAGAGTGTGAGAGTATCTCAGGGTGGATTCCTCCTTTAAACACAACCTCAAAAAATGAGCAAGCACAGCTTAGAAAGTGAAGAGAAAATAAGGATAAAATGCAAATGAGTTGCTAATTATATATCGCTAAGTAATGGTTCAATTACAGAGTGCTTATGGTGCAAATGATATTTGAAATATTTTTATAACTTTCAGCATGCACACATACATCTATCTTGTTCAGGTGCCGAGTCTAAAAACATGAATTAAATTCTGTCCCCCAAAGGACTCGCAACACTGTCAATTGCTCGCACTAAAATGTCTTCTTCTTTACATCAAGACAAGTACTTCAAGCTCCAGTTTTCACATAAACTTTTGTATTTTAAATATAAAAACAATGCTAAATTCCTGATATATTTCTGAAAAATAAAAAACAGTGAGCAATAAGTTTGGATAAGTAGCTATACACCCGACAACACTGTAAACACATTACACACACCCACTAAGTGTTTAGAGCTGAAGCTCAAGTCATAAGACAATCTACCCATAATTCCCTTTCTCCCTCTGACTCACTTGCACTTTTTCATGGCTGTTTTTCTCTAGTTTTCCCGGCACAGTCCTCCTCTCCCTCTCAGCCGTGGGTTTTTGTGAGCGTGTCCGTCACCTGCTCACCACCTTCTCTCTCTTTTTATGTTTTCTACCTGCAGCTGCGAAGCTCCTTCAAACAAGCGTTCAGCAAGAAGAAATCTCCTAAGTCGGCTTCTTCCCACTCTGACATTGAAGAGATGACGGATTCGTCGCTGCCGTCCTCCCCCAAACTGCCCCACAACAGCTCCACAGCCGGCAGCCACATGCTCAGGAACACACACTCCAACACGCTGTACGTACACATCAACATCTGTGTGTGATTATTGTTATTGTGCATATAGTTTATAGTTATACTAACATATCCTAATAAATTCTGGTCTGTAGCTGAAACTGTTGGGAGATCTAACAAACACTACTACTGCTTAAATCACAGTATCTCATGTATCTAAACTGTTTTTATGTGTACAGGTTGTCAGAGTGTTTGGACAGTGAGGCGGAGACGGTGATGCAGCTGCGCAGTGAGCTCAGGGAGAAGGAGATGAAACTGACCGATATCCGCCTGGAGGCTCTCAGCTCCGCGCATCAGCTGGACCAGCTCCGAGAGGCCATGAACCGCATGCAGGTCTGTGGGCGCACACAAACCACACCAGACATTCAAATATATCAGAGTAATTCACATTACAAGGTGAATCAGCACTAAATCATTGCACAAAGAAAGTCACTGCTGCACAGCTCTCTCTGTCACTTTTGGCCACACACCAATCAGTGATGTCACAACAAAGGTTCGGCTTTGACAGCTAATGGTAGCCAGCTGTGAAATCACTGATTGGAGAGTGTGGCGGCAGTTTTTTACTTTTCATTCACCCTTTAAAGCATAAATGTCTTTGCTGCCGTCACGCTCAACTTTTATTCGTTTCTCTAATGTAAAATTTATTGACGGAAATTAAAACAGTAATTTAAACCTGCTTATTTTGACCATATTCAAAGTTCAAGTTTCACTTAATTTGTAAAAAAAAATAAAAAAGGCTAACATCTTATATATCCAAATGTAACACACAATTCTTTGCAGAATGATCAATTAAAAGCTCTTTGTTGTTGTATTTTGAGAAGTGAGTATTTGTAGCTGAGCTAATAGTTTTAGTTGTAGTAGTTGTTGTACTAGCTTTCAAAACCGCACTGACTGGCAGTGATTACATCACTAATGAGGGCGATATGTATATGTTATGTAATTAACATCTTCTAACTCTTCAACAACATCTAACATACCTCAGGTTAGATTATGCAGAAATGCCAAAGGAGATATTTGAGCACTCAACTATGATGGAAATACTGCATACGTCTTTTTTATGGTACAGTATGTTTATCAGTGTGTGTGTTGTGCGTGACTGCAGCTGCAGATCGAGAAGCTGAAGGCAGAAAATGACCGTTTGAAGGTGGAGAATCAGGGCAGCAGGACGGGCTCCCAGGCCTCCATCTCATCCTCTCCTCCCCCTCACACACACGGCCAGGCCCCGGGGCCCGGGCCGGGGCTCTCCCAGCACAGCCTTAACCTCACCACCAGCGAGTCCACCAGCCTGGGTAAGACAGAGCTGCTGTCATGGCGCCTACAGTACACAGTTCCTGGTAGATTTATAAGACATTCTGAATATGCTTTGACCAAAAATAAAGAATTTCTGCAACTAGCACAGAATTTTATCTCAAGACCGTGTGAGATTAGTTTAGACAGAGAGGGAATCATTTCCTCAAATAAACAGAGCGACTTATGATGTGCGTCAGACAGCTATAGTTGGATCTCTGCGGTATCCAGATGTCTTAAACAGAAAACAAATTAATAATTGCAATTCTGTCATTTGAGTGATTAAAATCAGCTGTTAACCCAAATTATTTTTCAACTACAGTACACAGTTCCTGGTAGATTTATAAGACATTCTGAATGTCTTTGAGCACTCAACTGGCACACAGTTGGTAATGGATCGATCTTGGTAATGGATCATAGTCATGGTCATGGTCATGGGGAAATGCAGAAACTCATCTGATTTTGCTCTGCTGTCCTGTCAGACATGCTGCTGGACGACATCGGCGGAGAGGGAGGGATGAGGAAGGAGGGGCGACACGTGAAGATCGTCGTCAGCCTAGACGAGGACAGCAAGTGGGCAGAGGTGAGAGACCTGTTGGAAAAATACAACTTAAACTGTTGTTTGTTGGTTGAAATTGTTACTGAGCTGCTTCTGTAGGCGTTTTGGTGTTTTAGCCCAGTTGTGTTTTTCCATCGCAGGAGGGCCGGTCTCGTCACTTTCTGATTGGTTGCATCGGTGTGAGTGGTAAAACCAAATGGGACGTTCTGGACGGAGTGGTCAGGCGCCTTTTCAAGGTAAACACCAACAGGGACAGCAGCAATACAGTATTATACATCAGTGTTAATTTTAAAACAGGTGAACGTTCTGTAAAGATATCTAAAAGTACTGAAGGTCTTGAAAATGTTGAACTATGGCAGCTCAGGTTTTCTACTATGACAAACAAAAGACAAACACTTGTTAAAGAAAACAAATTTCTCCATCTCACACTGATGTGTGCTTCTGTTCAGCAATAACACTTTAATTTACAGCCAGAACAGCATTAGAGCCTAGAAACATCACAACAACATCCTCTAAATGTTGAGACTTTGTGTCCGACAGGAATACACCACCCACGTGGACCCGGTGAGCCAGCTGGGCCTGAGCTCAGACAGCGTGGAGGGATACAACATCGGAGAAATCCACCGGCCCAGCAGCCCCAGCGCCGCCCACACGCCCGAGCTGCTGCCCTGTGGCTACCTGGTGGGAGACAGCAACACCATCAACATCCAGCTCAAAGGTACCAACACCGCATCAAGCCTACAATGCAAACAATAACGCTGTGCTGGTGCTGCCAGACTGTCTGCAAAGTTATCACTTTACTACATCTTTAACGTCTGTTACAGTTTAAAACCAGTTCCAAACCAAGTGTGTTGTTTATGTATATTATTCTTATTCCTCTGAATAACTGGACCAATATGAATGCAGATCTTTACACTAAGTAATTGTTCTTAATTAAATTAATTAAGAGAACGTCTTGTCAGAAAAAACAATCAATTTGAAGTTGAATCAATTTAGTCAGTTTTGGTTGATCTTTGTTTGGGTTCAAACAAATTGATCAACAGTTTAAGTCATTCATTAAAAACGGGAAACATTTGTGTGTTCCAGCTTTTGCTGCTTTTCTCTGTTTTATATATTTGGGTTTGGGACAGTTGGTCAGACAGAACAAGCCATTTGATCACTTTGGGGTCTGGAAAATGTAATCAAATTAGTAATTGATCGTGTGTGTGTGTGTGTGTCTAGGCGTGCGCAGTGAGAGCGTGGACTCGCTGGTGTTTGACACTCTGATCCCGAAGCCGATGCTGCAGCGCTACGTCTCCCTGCTGAAAGAGCACAGACGCGTCATCCTGTCGGGCCCCAGCGGCACGGGAAAGACATATCTGGCCAATCAGCTGTCTCGACACCTGCTACTGCTTGAAGGGCGACCTCTGACCCCGCACGCTGTCGTCACTTTCAACGTGGACCACAAGTCCAGCAAGGTAAACACTTGCAAACTCTGATGGATGCTAGCACACACCATAAAAAGTCAACGGGTGAATTTATGGAGCAAGGAAATGAAAAATGTTTAGCACACTTTGCAAGTTTGGAAAAATATTTAAATATAAACTGATGAACAAATATAAAATGTATGATCAAAAATTTGTCATTAGTACTATATTATCAGGACATTATCATTTCTTGTTTACTGTTACTTCTGTGAAATTATTTACAGACTTTCAATACAACTTTGAATTAACTTAACCAGTCTTACAATTGACAATGAATTTAACATTGTCACACTTTACCTTTGTATTAAATAGCATTGAACACATGAAGCATTTTGCGGATGAATTAATCTTGGCACCAGTGCTTGTCAGATCATTTAGCTACAAATTAGGGCAGCAGGTGGTTAATTTGCCTCATCAGGACAATTAAAATCACATTAAGATCTGAATTCAATATTGACCTTCAATCATCTAAACATTCTGGTCGGGTTCTGTGCAGAGAACCCGGGCACTCCAAGATAAAAACAAAGGTGTGATTTTAAATGCTTGCTCTGTGTCTGCAGGAGCTGCGTCAGTACCTGTCAGGTTTAGCAGAGCAGTGCAGCGGCGTTTCAGGGGCGGAGAGCCCTCTAGTGGTCATCCTGGACAACCTGCACCATGTCAGCTCCCTGGGAGAGATCTTCAATGGCCTCTTCAACTGCAGCTACCAGCACTGGTCAGTTCACACACACACACACACACACAAGAAAGTGGAAATATTTTTGTATATTCTGAGTCACTATGGGAAAAGTCATAAAATTTCAGGCTAGAAGAACGATGTTTAGGGTGTTTTCACTGCTCTTAAATGTAAAAATGGGTCATACAGTATGTAACTGTATGTATATAAAAGGACGTCAAGTCAAGTTCAGATGATCCTGATGATACGGGATAATAAATCACTTCACTCTCCTTTTAGCCCCTATATCATCGGCACCATGAGTCAAGCCACGTCATCTGCCCCCAACCTGCAGCTTCACCACAACTTCAGGTAAACTACTGCTGACATCCTTCATTCAATCCTGACTGCTGGATATTTGACATGTTTAAAGATTTACATGGTCTTAAATACATTTTACCATTCTGTATGATATTTTTGAGTCCTGATGTACGTTGATGAACGTGATGTATGTTTTCTGATCAGGTGGGTGCTGTGCGCCAACCACATGGAGCCAGTGAAAGGCTTCCTGGGTCGCTACCTGAGGAGGAAGCTGATCGAGACAGAGATCGGCAGCCGAACGCGCAACGTAGAGCTGGTGAAGATCATCGACTGGGTCCCGCGGGTTTGGCACCATCTCAACCGCTTCCTGGAGACTCACAGCTCCTCTGACGTCACCATCGGTAAGAGGACGATGCATGATTGAAGAAAGTTTTGTTACTAAAAGTCAGCGTAGAAACAACCAGGGTCTGACCTCTGTGCACGGCTGTTTGCAGGACCTCGTCTCTTCCTGTCATGTCCCATGGACGTGGAGGGATCCAGGGTTTGGTTCACCGATCTCTGGAACTACTCCATCATCCCCTACATGCTGGAGGCCATACGAGAGGGACTGCAGGTAACACACACAGTTAGTTTGTCTGATTAGACTTTTTGGTGGTTGTCCAGATCTGGGATTTTCATTCTATGTTTTCACTGTAACAAGTAAACTAATTAATAAAGAGACTTGATTTGCCATCCTGAGGGATCCTTAAATGATACAGCTGAATGAGGCAGAGGCATAATAACTTTGAGAATAATGGTAAGACAGAGAATCGTTATGTCCATCAAAGTGAAATGGATTCAATTTGTACTCCTAATCCGTGTGTATTTAGCATCTGATTTAATTAGGCAGCTGCTTATTACTGGTGTGGAAGCACTGAGTGGGAGTGGAGGAGAGCTTGAAAGGCAAAGTTGAGTAGAGAAATGTATCTACCATCAGTTCAGTTTGGTTTATTGAGGCTGCAGTTAATCTCCACCTGAGAAACTGCATTTGGCATCTGTTACACTAAAATTAGAATAATACTCTTTAGTAATTTGGATATTTCTAAAATGAATGCAGAGTGAGACAAACTCATCTCGAAGGAAATTAAACTGCTGGAATCACAAAATCACAAAAAGATTGCTTCTAGAAAATAGAATACAAACTACCACAGTGTAATGTCCTATCAAAAGAGTGCAGTGGGATTAGCTGCTCTGTAGATGCTCTCGATCTGATGTGTTTAGTTTTATGAAATAAGTTAATTTGTGTTTATTTACTATTACCGTTGTGTTTTCTTTCTCTCAGAGGATGTTATTCTTTGTTTGTTTTCATATAATTTGTTTTTACTCCTGCCTGCTGTTTTTGAGAAAATTTGCAATTTAGCAGAGAAATGATTACTCACAAACTGAACCTCAGATAAACTGCCTGTCTAATGAGTCCAAAATATTAGCATCTGCGTCAGAGCATCTTTTGTATATTTAAATCTTGCATTCTGTCTCCCTGTAGCTGTACGGCCGCAGGGCTGCGTGGGAGGACCCTGCTGCCTGGGTGATTGACACCTACCCGTGGTCGGCCACATCCACTCCAGCTGATTGGCCCCCGCTGCTGCAGCTCCGGCCAGAGGATGTGGGGTTCGACGGCTACTCTGCCCCGAGAGAAGTCCGGAAAGAGCCGCCACAGAGCGACAGCGACGCAGACCCACTGGTGAGCAAAAACACACATAAAGATGAATAGGCTCGTGGAATCATGGGAAGCTGCTAGCCTGGCTCTGTTCAAAAAGATAAAATCTGCCCACCAGCACCTCTAAAACTCATATCTTGTTAGTTTGATCTACAAAATGTGTAGAAAAAGTGTAAAAACAACTCTTCACTGGGTGCAGTGGCTTCCTGGAGTCTTTTTGTCGCTGTTAGGTTGCTAGGCAACCAGCTGAGACCACTAGAAGTCACTGCGCCTGGCCAAGAAATAGTCCCACACATAACTCCTTTTTAAACCACAAACTGTAATTTACTTTGATGGGGAAAACAAACAAATAAGGAACCAAAATATTTCAAGTGGAAATACGATATAGAAGCTAACGTCTGGTAAACCATCCACAGAGACCGCTGCATCTCTGAAATTGTACAGCTCAGACTGACACTTGTTTCTGCCCTCAGATGAACATGCTGATGCGTCTGAAGGAGGCGGCGACGTCATCGAGCCCGCAGAGCTACGACAGCGACTCCAACAGCAACAGCCACCAGGACGACATCCTGGACTCGTCGCTGGAGTCAACCTTGTGATGACTTCAAAACGCAACACTGGGATCAGTCTTCAGGAGGAACTTTTTATAAGAATTGTTCTCACTGTGAGAACTGGAGAATATAATTTCATGCCACAAAATCCAGCCACCTTAATTTGGGTGCAGGTAACCCAAATATTTAAAAAAGAGAGAGAAAGAATTGCATTTCAGAAAACGGGCAACAAAAGTTTTTACTGCACTGCGCTGTTTTTTTTTGTTTTGTTTTGTTTTTTTTCACCGCTGTGGCCCGTGGCTCCTTTTGTCAGGAGCCTGACATCTACTTCAGACAGAATAAAAGCACACAGCCCGTCACTGTAGGTGAGGCGTCATTACCATCATCACCAGCCATCAGCAAACTAAACACCAGCCAGGAGTCCTCCATCCTATACTGAGCTGCATCATCCTGCTCCCAGTGCTGCCTGACTGCAGTGCACCTGAGCTGCCTGCAGATGGCGATACCGGCTCTCATCTCTGGAGCATCAGTGAGCCTGAGCTGCCAGCTGCTGAGAACATAGATGCGGCTACTACTGCTGGTTGGGTGAATGGACGGATGAACCGCCAGCCGCTTTCTGCTCTTCCTCCTCCTCTGTGGCTGAGGTTGCCTGTTTGGTTGTTGGAGGGTGAAATGAGCCAAAGTGAATGTTCAGTTCTCCAGCAGCCTGCTCTCACTTCCAAAAAACTATTGACACCGTTTGAGTTTATTCAACTCCAAACTGCATTAAGGCCAGTTGAAAATACAGAGATCATTTCAGTGCGCCCATCCATAGTGACGCTGTAGCAACATTGCCTCATCACAAGAGCAGTGTCAAATCCTGTGGGGAAAAAACACACAAGCTGAAATTCTCACCACAGTCATTGCTGACATGTTTTAGTTTCTTTCAATATTTCATACGACACTTTTCATCAAGGTCCTCAGTGGTCCTGAGAAAACGTAATTTTTGAATTTGAATAACATACTAAGTGCACGTTTTATTGGCCAAACACAGATCTGTAAATGCAGAAATTAGTCAGATCTACTGAAAATAAAAATCTTTACTTATCCAGTACAACGTCTATAGCCAATACTACAAAGCAAAGTAAAGTATAGGACAAAATCTAATTCACAAAAACCCTTTTAAGTCCTAGTTCCAACAAAAAACTAAGACTTTGATAAAGAGGAGAGGGCAATAACTGGAAAATTAGCATTCACTGTGGCTAGATTGATCCTTTTTAACTTTTACAGTGTTTGAGATAATGTCCTTTTCTATTTGTTTTGAAGTAAACTTTCCGTGTAATTTCACAAATAACGCCTCTACCAACTCTGAGTTCTTGCTTTGACCCCTTAACCCTCTGAGGTCTCCATGCACATTGGCCCAAACAGGCTGTTGTAGCACAAATCTTTTTTTGGTGCTGGACTGAATTCAAACAAACAATGCCTTACTCTTTTCTAACAGACTATGTGCATTAGCTGATTTTCTTTATTTGTCTAAATAGCTGTAAACTTACAGGGCTCAGAGTCGACTCTCCTCCAGCCCTCCAGTTGACGAGGAGCGTTGTCGACCTTTTGTCATATCAAACACCAATGCTGTGGGATTGAAGAGAATGAGAAGCAGCACTTTGGGTTTAAATAAAGTTGTATGCATGTATGACCCGGTGCTGAGAAGCTGGTGTAAATATTTGGACCACTAGCAAAAAAGAAAAAAATATATAGATGTGTTTTGGTGCTCGAAATCAAAAACTTTTGCGGGTTGATTGGGTGAAGTTAAAGATATGTTGATTTTATACCTCATCCCCATCCTTTAACTGTCTTTCATCACGCTCACTCATTGTCTGTTTTATGTGATTTGTGATGAACAATATTGTCATAACAAACATGTTGAACTCATTAAGTGAAAACTAGTGTATATGCTGCTTTTTTATAGTGATATAATTAATCGGAGGTTAAAGGTATAAAGGTACTTGTGCTTGAATGAAAATGTAGAACGGTTTGACATCATTTCTGTGGCTTGAAAAATAAAGAATATTGTACTTTTTTTCCCCCTTTTTTTTTAAACCTCCCAGCCTGCCTTCTGGGAATGGCGGGTAGACATTTAAAGTCGGTGTCATGTAGCCCAGCACGGCTTCCATCGCTTTTCAGTGTTTTTGTCACCGATTCTATGCAACATTCATTGTGATCTCCGAGTGGAAGCCAAAAGCTGAATGTGCGTTTGTCCCTCGAGCGGTTTCCAGCACTGCCTAGAGATGTACAGCATGGAAACAGATTTGTGAAGACTTTTCGGATTTGTGGCCCACGTTCTTTGTCCATGTGTGTGTCTGTGTATTTTATAGAGGCTTTCCTGCTATGGTCCTTGTAAGCACAAAGAGACTGATTCTCTGTCTTGTGTAAAGCCTGCTCTAAGAGGTGTGAGGTGTGGATGTTGTTGAAGCATTTGACAAGTCTGTCGGTTTATTACTTACAAACTCGAATGTTTAGCCTTCTTTGCTATGTACATTTTTTATATGTAACATAACTTTGTAAATAGTTTATCTTGCAGCATTTTGATTACATTTTCTAGCTGATTTGTTACAGTACTTGAAAAAGGAGTATTTTGTGTACAGTCTCTTTACATCAGAGCAGATTGATGCAGTTTGTCATCACTGGTCTGTCCAGGGCTCGGAGAATTTAATCTGATATCACTGTACTAGTCTTAAGTTATTGTGATTCAATAAAATGAATGATTATTTATGATTGAATTTGGCTAAACAGTTTTTTTTTTTAAAACAACAGACACACATGAGTGGAAATTGTTTACAATTTTATTTGGTATTTGTACAAAAAGTGTGAAATAAACATATATACACCACATAATACAACATACTTAAACAAATTCATATAAATTATTAACGAAATAGCTACATTTTTCAATAAACAACTCTATTTAAGGTCAAGGTAAAAGTAACTCAGTATTCTTGGCATAAAATTTCCATACAAAATTGTACAAAATACTGTACAATTGAACGAAGCTGTGCAAAACAGCAAATTGTGTCTCAGAAGCAGATCCTTGCAGAAACTTGAGTGAAACTTTTTTTTTTTTTTTGAACAATGACGTTTATGGGGTCTTGTTTCAGGGCGGCAGCTTCTTACAAATCTGGTCACAGTCTCATATAAAAACAAAACATAGGTTATATCTCTATATTTGCTTTTTTAAAATAAATTAAGATACTGTTATTTCTTCTTCGTCTGACTCTGAAAAGTCTGAGTGCTTACTGGAGAGAGAGGGAGAGGAGATGCTGCAGCCTGCCGCCCTCATTCTCTCTCTGCCGTACGCCTCCTCTTCCTCCTCCTCCTCCTCCTCTGCTGAGGACTTCTTGCCCACGTCGCTGAGGTCCGGGTGCGGGTTGGCTTTGGTGGGCAGCGTCTGCTCGCGGCAGCCACCGGATGACAGCAGCTCCCGTTCCTTGGAGTTCCTCCACTTCATCCGCCGGTTCTGGAACCAGATTTTAACCTGAAGACAGAGACAGAGAAACCTGTGAGTTTACGTTCTGCTTCAGGTGGACATGAATGCGCAACAGTGTCTTTACGCGCCAGATTACGCACGACATATTTGACATTTTTAAGCCTTTGTAAGCACTTATATACATTTTTACCTGTGAGTCCTTTAGGCCCAGTTTAGAAGCCAGTTTCTTCCTGTCGGGCTTGCTGATGTATTTCTGTTTCTGGAACATTTTCTCCAAGGCCTTGCGCTGCACGTCGGAGAACACTGCCCTCCTTAGCATCCCTCTCCGGGGTTTCCCTCTGGCGGCCAGGGGCCAAGAAAAAGTCCCGGGGATGGGAACAACGGATGAAGATGCTACAAAACAAACACAGCAGACAGATTGGCACTTGTTAGCTTTGTTTTCTTTGCCAAGATTTAAGGAAAAAGTGCTGGCAGAGGAGAAATCCTGTAGCCACAAATGACCAACCAGGACATGGAAAACATTATGATTAATGCTTATAAATCTCAACTGAAAACCACTCAGGCATCAGAAATGCCCCATATGAATATAATAATTTCTCTTTAGGGGCATACTTCTTTTAAATCTGGTATTATTGAAAGTTTTCCTCCTTTGGAGCTGTGCAATACGTCTCCGTTTTGAGTGAAATGGCACGAGGTGACTAATTAGCACATTGGCCGGTCCCCAACTGCATTGGTATGGTAAAGAGGTAGCATATCCTTTAAGGAACCCTGTGAGGGCGGATAGAGGAGTTAATAAACCGTGAACGGTAATTGTGTAGTAATGAACTAACGCAGAAAAGACTCTGGACAGGCGGCGAAGGCCATATATTATCGCAACAAAAGGAGATTTACACTTTCAAACTAAACACAACTGCATACCAGAATACTGATGCTCGGAGGGGGGAGTGGAGAGTGGAGGGGAATGGCGCATTTTTTTTTCTTCGTGCCCTCAAATCATTTTCATTAAATGAACACGAAAAGCTATTCAGGACGCTGGAGTTGTTTTGTTGAGGCATTCAGCTGAGCCCATGAAAAGACTCCATCTCCATTATGATTTGTCTGAATGAAAGCACGGACTAGCGACTTTATAGACTTTTCTAAGAGATTATTCTTTATCTCACCTCGTTGATTGGCCCGGTTGGAGCATAGAGGAACGTTTAGGGCACAGAGAGGGAGAAGATTGGAGGTCAGTGGTAACCTATCCTATGGGCCGTGCAGCATTGCAGGGAAAAACTTCCCCAGCTGGGACATTTTTGATACAGTTGGGCTTTTAAAAGTTCACCTAACTTCAAATCCCACCACGCAAGACACTTTTCCTCTCTGCATACTGCTGATTGGACTTCCTCCTGACTGTATCTGCCCTGTGGCCGCAGCAGAATCAGGAACAACGACGCGCTATGTGGTCTTGTGAGAATATTGAAAACTCTCAATAGCGCCTAATAGGGAAATTAGTGCATGACTGGTTCACGCCTTTGGCCCGCCTGGTAAAAGTCACTCTCCAGGGTGTGTGGGTGGTTCGCCCGGTGGGAGCTGACCAAATTGGTCACAGTGCTGAAGGCTTTGTTGCCCGCCACAGCGGCCCGATGGCCCCCCGGGCTCTGTGGGAAAACGCGGGGCCGGGGAAATGCCAAAACGCCCCCCAATGGGAAGCAGGGGGGACTATAACTCGCCACCCCGCCTCAAATTTAGAGCGTGACGATTTGGGATAATTGGTTAATTAGGGGGTGGGTGGGTGGGTCCGGGCAGGGGCCAGAGCCAGCGGTCCCCATTAATAAGACAGTGATTTCTTCTTTCCTGGCTGTTTGTTTCATTTTGGGTGAAATATATGACAGAGGGGGAAGTGTTTTACATCTAAATGCAATTAGTTCAGACAGAATTCTAAAAGGCTAAAGAGAGATCAGTCTATGTGCAGAAAGGTTGCGCCTACCTGGTAAATAAGGCGTCCTGAATATGGGGTGAAAGGTTCCGTCAAAGCAGGGGATGGGGAAGGTCTTGGAGTGCAGGCTGTGGGCTGTAGGGTGTGAGGACGCTGCGGAGGAACATCACACATGTTAAAATCATTCAAGGTGAAAAATAAAGTGAACAAATCAACTCAAACTGAAGGAGGAAACACAGCGGAGTCTGTCTACTCACTGGTCTTTGGTGAAGGTGCGAGGATGGCGCTCACTCCAAACTTGAGAAAAGTTGGGTCCTTGCTGCTCGGCACCGACGTTTTCGGCGAGCACGTTTCGCGCGTCACCGCGGTCGTAGCCACCGCGCGCTCCAAGGGCCCGGCGCTGAAAGACACGGTGGTGGTGTCTGTGGGCAGGGAGGCGCTCACTGACGGGGCAGTCCGGTTTATGAAGGCGGCGGGCCGGCTTATCCGCAGCAGATCCTCCACTAGAAAGCTGGAGTGCGTCGGGAAGGCGGTCGGCAGGGTCTGGTGGAGCGGCAGAGTCGCGGCAGGCCGGTACAGACCCGGGTAGAAGGCAGGAGGCGCGATGACGCTTGGGATCATCATGGTCCCGACTTGAAAATGTCAGAAATACTCCGTGTGTCAGCTGGGAGAGAATGCGTCGTGTGAATGTCTGCTAACTCTTCTGGTTTTCTCACTCTGGGGAGAGGAGCTTTATAGCAGCATGCCCCCCCTACCCCCCGACCCTCCTCTCAAGGCTGACAGCCTCAACAATGGGGCTCAACAAAGTTCTCCAAATGGGTCGCTTTCATGCTGCATCCCCCGGCCCGCTGATTGGCCGGAGGACGCAATTTATGATTGCATTAGACTTCATAAGCAAGCAACACACAATGTCCCCACCACAAAAGAGGCCCAGTCATCAATTTTGCATGTTGACCACTTTCCTTTCAATTTGTTTTGTTTGGCAGAGGCAAGAGGCCTAATTAAAGACAAGAGCAATCTTTACACATTCACTCATTATATGAGGACTTTATTCTTTTCCATTCGGGGAGTTTGTTATGCAGGATTTAAAAATATACTCGTTAAAATGCAACATTATTCTACCACTAAGTTTATTGGGTGAGATGCAAAATTAAACATCTAGGCCTACAGGTAGAGAAAACCAGGCCTCAAAGTATCCAGTAGTCTACTCTTAATAGAGTGACCGAGCATTAATGTAAAGATATAAATCTACATTTTCTACATTAGCTGCAGACGCAGCGAAGCATCTCAAATGCAAATCAGTTTTAGGGTTTCATAGGATTCTCAACACTCAATCTGGCCCTCGTCATGGAATAATGTCTTAAACGGATTTCTGCTATCAAAACGCTTTAACAGATGTGTTAAATATCACTCTTTCTGCACAGGCTTCATTCAGTGCGCAGAGCCGCAGCTCAGTGCGCACAGGAGAAGTGTGCGGCCTAAACCGTGCGCTCATGATCCTGTTAACCATGAACTAACTGTCACCCTCAGCTGCGGAGGAGGCGCCCCTCGGCCTTTCTCTCCTTCCCTCTCTCAGCTTAAAAAAAGCCCAGTGGAATAAAAAAAGCTTTATTTCTAAAGACGGTTTTGTTCTGCTATTTTAACCGGCTGAATAAAAGTGCATCTGTGATTTGATTTAAAACGCATTCATATGAGCGGACACTGAGACCCCATATAAAACTCTTATTAAAGCGACTTGGAGCCCGATTGTCGTGTTCTGTCAGCTTTGCCCCTGAAAACCCGTTAAAACAGAGCAATCAGGCGAAAATACATTGCAGATCCAAGGAGGGAAAAAAACGGCCAATTGTTAACAGTTTGAAACCCAATTAAAACGAGAAATACAATAAAACAATTTGATTTAGATTTTAAATCCTTCAAGAAACAAAAAAAAAGAAAGAAAGAAACGTTTATTGTTTATTTATTATTATTGTAAAGCATACATTTTAATTTATATCATTGATTTTAATTTTTATTTTATTCCTTTTTATTGTCTCTTGAGTTAATATTTTTAAGTCTAAATTGTGGCCTACAGAGCCAGTTCTTTTTCACTAAAACATGTTTTCATACTTTCATACTTTACATACTTTAACACTGTAATATCCCTGCAGTAGCCTGCCGAGGACTTATGGGATATATGTGTGCAATTATCTTTTGTATTTTTTTTTTTTACTATTTTGCTATATGACTGAAATTGTTACGGTTCTCACATCAGTCAATATAAAAACCGAAAGTTTTCAGTTTTAATGAAAACTGTGTGTTAAGAAACTTTTAGGCTACTTCATTTGCAGACTGTATTTAAAGTACGGCACCCCGTTAGTCCACATGCACCTGCCACCTTTATTCACAGTGATATTTCTGGCTGGAGAAACCAGCAGTTCGTGAGTCGGTTTACTTATTTTGGGATCAGCTCAAATGACGATAAGTGGTTCAACATCAATCTAATATAAACTGGCCACAATCCGATAATTAAAGGGGAACGCCTCCGTGAAATGCGGAGAGTCAACGCTCATCAGAGGTGCGTCTGCTTTATGAGCGCAGGACGCACAAACAGGCGTTAACACGGCGCTCCGTCACCGCAGCTACACCTCCAATAAGTAACGAGACCTTCAAAGCTTTTTTATGAGCCTATATTCCTTTACTTGGCTGCCCGAAATCCTCCTTTTGTGAGCGGTAAGCAGATGGTTAGCAGGAAGCACAGGCTGCTCTGGCTGACCGAGACTAATTTCTACGAGCTTTGCAAGCTTGCCACGTCCCCGCTCCTTTACCAGGCCGAGTAAAAACAGCTGGCTGCGGCTGAATTAAAGCCATTAAAAGCACATCTCTGAGATATTACCACCAACAACACCCCCTCCCCCTGTTAGGTCCCACTGAAGTCCCATTACTTTAATAGTATAATTATCCTATAGGGACTCAGCTACTCAGTTTACATGCTTATAGGGCTGATTTAATGTATTTAGCCTCTACATCACCAGATCCTATACTATAGCTATACGTTTAATATTTTAATTAATAATAGTAATTAATATTACTACACATGTACTACACAATATTACTATAATCTGTGGTACTCATGCTTTAGTTAACAACAGAGTTTTTTTTCTTATTTGGGCTCATATGCATCATAGAAATTTTGTTATATGCATATATTCATATTGAGACTACGTCATTATGTTTATGCTTATTTATGTTACTCTAATATCCCCAGAGGGATTACCTACTTATGTTTATCGTTTATGGCATCGTCATACTATCCCTATAGGGAATAGGATTACTAATATTAATCACTTATGATATAAAATCCTTATTATAGGGATTACCAGTAGACGGCTGGAACTTAAAGTATTTCTACATGGATGTTTGGTTTTCCAGATATATTTTGTATATATATTTCATAAAATATTGCAGGATTGTTAAACTTTTTCCGACAGGGCCATACTAGCTAAATAGATGAACTTAACCATTGTTTTGGGTCTCTTTCTGCTTCGTTAAGTGAAAGGGGCTGAGTAAATATGTTACCCATGCATGAGAGGCTCTCTATGGGCCGTCCCATTGTGCTGCGGGTCCGACAGGTGGTTAACTGTTTATTATTCCCTCATTATTTATCGGTGACGTGGGCGCACCGAGGAAAGGCAACTCCCCATCTTTTCACTTAACCGGGGATGAACAGATTGTGCTGACTGGTTGCAGTCTCGTATATGACACCGGTCAGCAGTCCATCCATCTCAGCCCTGCAGCCTTTCAGCCAAACTCCATCAGGGTTTGGTAAACGAAACGATTTATTTAGTTAACACAGCCATCCTGTCACTGAGCCATTTACTGTTGCAGTACATGTTTGCCAAATGCAACCAAATGAGAGTTTTTTAAATACATTTTCAGGTATAATAAAAAACATCACAATATGAGCCGATTTATGGATATTACATATAATTTTTTTGTAAGCACTAATGAATATTAGACAGATATAAACTTTAGACTCACTATTAAAAACAATATAGTCATACATAAGTTTCAAACTCCATTACAGGAATATTGTGATGTCGGTTATGTTATTAAAAGGGTATTAATGATACGTTTACAAGTCAAAAAAGCTGAAGTTGAGTGCCATTGAATATTATAGGCCCTTTATGGGATATTTCTTCTGAGGCACTTTACTGGAATATTTCCATTTTATGACCTACTTTATATTTCACTATTTGAAAGCTACCACATGATTCAGATTTTACACACAAAACAAACATAAAATATGATGCATTTTTACAATTCCCAACAGTACATAGAGTTTAAATTAGCTCCACCTCAACCAGTTATATTTTATACTTTTTTTGGGATATTATTGATGTAACAGTCTTAAAAGAGCCAATCTGCACACTTTTACTTTTTATACTTAATTTTGCTGCTTATGTCCTATTTTGTCCAAACTTTTGCTTTAAAAAAAGTACAATTTTGAGTGCAGGACTTTTACTTGTAATGACGTATTTTTCCATTGTGGTATTGACATTATATTAGTTGTCAGACTTGTGCCTAACACGTCTTAAAATGTCACAATTTGTGCAGGTTTCATCCATGAGATCATTGTGCTGCAGTGAATCCTTGCTCCTGCCATGTGAAGTTAACCAAACATCTATTTCAGTGGATTCAGTTTGTCTCCGGGCTTCACCTCAGCCTTGACTCCCACTTGGGGTGTTTTGGCCGTGGCTTCACCTCAGCTCACCGGCGGCACTGAAGGTCCATGCAGCATCTGGCGCAGGCGGCGCAAAAGCCCCGCTCAACACTGAGCGAATTAGCAATGCCACAAGATTCAGAAGACCAGTGACAAGCATTAAATCGATATTAACTTTGTATTAAACATGGGCCCCTCCCTTTTCCCCAAATGGACTGGAGCCATATCAGTGCACAAAGCGCTCTGTATGAACTCTGGCTGCACCTGTTCCCTCTCACTCGGCCATGGGAGTTCAACTTCTTAGTTTCACCCCAGGCTCTTTTTTTCTGCTGCTTCATCCCACACTGAATTCTTTCAGTTGGGCTTTTGTCATCATTTTTGATCTCATCTTCACCCCCCACGTTTACACCTCAGCAAATCACATCATTAGGGATCATACATTTCACATTTACATTTTCATTAACCGTCCAAAACATAAAACACAAGTTCCACTTTTAACCGCAGAAAGTTTCAGCGAAGCAGAATTGCTCTTTTGGCCCAAACTGGGACACTTGCCTCCCCTTTTTGCTGTTCATTTATTAGCAGTTGTCAGTATGGATGTCGAGTGGTGTCCTAATCCTCTTAAAGCGCATGTTGGTACAGTTTGCATATCATTTTCTCATCTTGGAGAAAGGCCACAACCCTCTCTATTCACAGGGATTCCCTGCTCTCTTTCACTGCAGCCACAGCCAACAGCATTAGCATAATCTGACAACCAATACCATTGTCCGTGACCTTGTATGCAAAGTTAATTGCTCATTAATACCAGACAAAACAGAGGGGTGCAGAGGAAGCACAGTAGTCCTCTAAATCCTTGTTTTAGAGGGAACAGGCAGGCAGGTGGAACATCCTCCACTCGCTCATTAAACTTACCTGAAATGATTTGTTTTTATTTAAATCTAAATATATGAATAGTGGTTTCTGACAAAAAAAGCATCTGGTTCTCAAAAATACTCTAAATCAGGTGTGTAAGTAGTTGTTGTTTAACCAAGCTCTCTAGTTTTAACAATAATCCGGCAGTGATATTGTATTAAGTCCTTCTAAAGAGCCTTGATGAGTGACACACACACACACACACACACACAAAGACTCGCACACACTCCCTCAAAAGTATATACAATTTGTCACAGTGGCTCAGCGTTAATCAATTGCAAATGTATCTTCACTGCAAGTTTAATCTCATCTCTACATTAGTTTCACGGATGCGAGGCGATTTGCAAGAGGAGCCTCCACTCCAACCCCCCCCGAGCACCTGGCAGTCTTTTCGGGTAGCGTCATGTAAACACCCGCTGCTTCAACGGGTGCCCCGTCTGAGGACCCAAGCGTCACCGCGCAGCACGGAAAAGAAGGCCAGGCTGTGTGGTTGTCAACACCGGTTTAGCTTAGGAGTCCCGTTGTGACATTAGCGGTGACTCTCCTCAGGCTGACCTGCAGCACTTGTTTGATATAGATATAGCCGCTAATATCAGATTATTATGGAATGAACAGGCACTAGACAGGGTTCAGAAGGCCACCACATGCAGCTGCCTAATACTGTCTTTGTGCTCCGCAGAGCTGCACAGCCGGCAAGGACAAGCCTGAGATAGATGAAAAATGCAATAAAATGCCTGTTTTGGGGGATTTTTTCGTTGTTGTTGTTGTTGTGTGCACCCAGAAGTGATTATGAAATTGGGAAACACTGCTTGTTTTAGTCATGCACAGTGAAAGAAGAATCCCTAAAAAGGAGCAATTAAAACTTTTTCTTAACCATCTTTTTCATCTCTCTAAGAAAGTTTTGCTTTGGCTAAAATGTGAGGACACTGGTCTGGAGGTTTGTTGTTTACTGGGGCTGCAGTCTTGAAGGAGTGTGTGTGTGTGTTTGTGTGTGTGTGTGTGTGTGTGAGCGTGTGTGGGAGGGGTAGCTGTGCGGGGCAGTTGAAGAAGAAGAAGGTGGTATGAATGGGGAAAGAAGGGGCTTGGGTGGAGGAGGGGATGCTTGACGGACTTCACTGCCTGTTGGCCCTGCAGCATTGATGCCGTGTTGGCCATATAATCGGATTGCCAGTGGGTGAAAGTGAGCCCGGGTGCTTATGTCAGTTTGCGTCTCGTCAAGCTGAATAATACGCATGGCCAGGGAGTGAAGCGGACGCTTGCCATTGAGGGCTCTCAGTACTTGTGGCTAAGCATTTCTAAAAGAGAGAAAAAGCCTCATTGGATTCATATATAATTCTCACTCAAGCGTTTTGATGCATTTGCATAACAGGAGGAAACCAGTGATCTTTTCAGTGCTGCTGCTGCTCCTGCTGCACAAGTGTGTGTTTGCATGTGCCACTGTGTGTGTGTGCGTGTATCTGAAAAGGCCCTAGCTGAGTCCTGCATAAACAAGGCTGGACACGGTTCTTGCACTTGGCCTCTCATGATTAATCGAAGATCAACAACAAAACGACAGAACATTTAGCTTTTTCCACTTATCTTCTTTCACGATGGTGGAAGAAAAAAACAGGGCCGAGAGCAAGAGTTCAGTGTTTATGTTGTCATGAATGAACAAGACCAAAGAAAACACTGCTGACCTTCAGATTCTGTGGATTTCATTTGAAAAGTTTCAAGAAGATTATGTGCGTCTTTTCTGATGCTGCATTTCAAACCGGTGTTTATTTGCCACATTAGCCGATGCTCCTGTTGAATTTCGAAATGGAAATAGCTGGGATGCACTTTAAAACATCATACAGTAGATGTATTTTAAGATTCTCCAAAAATGACTTGAATATTTGAGGGTGTTTACAGTCACGAGAGATGCACAGTGTATGACTCTTTAATGCCTTTTAATGCAGAGTGCCCCAATTTTAGGACCATGCAGCAGGAAAATTTACCCAAGCATGCAAATGAGGTAACGATAGTTTGTCAGGGTCAACAGCAGAATTTTCCTGACTGTCCAAGTGAATCACCTGACCTCAGTCCAACTAATGTGTTTCACTAGGGACCAAATTGAAAGCTAAAATCCCCCGAAAACAACCAGGAAGTGAAGCTGGCTGCAGTGCAGGCCTGACTGAGCATCATTAGGGAAGACACAAAGTATCTACTAACACAGTTACTGAATGCAAAGATATAAAATAAGCACACTGCGGGGCCTACAGTATGTATAAAAATTACTACAATTGCTACACTGTTCAACAAAATATGTAAACTCAAGTTAAGGCTGAGAGTACTGCTATAATAATGAGTACCATTATTAGTGATTAAATGATTAAAACAAAATGAATCAACATAAATTTTCATGAAACATTTGAGTCATTTATCAAGCAAAATACAAATGATCTGGTTACAGCCTCTCAAATGTGAGGAGTTGTTGCTTTTGTCTGTTTTATATGATTGATAAAAATTCAATATCTTTGTGTTTTGAACTGTTGGTTGGACAAAGCAAACTATGTGAAAATGCCACATTAGGCTCTGGGAACTTGTAATGGCCATTACTGATTAATTAAAAAAATGATAGATTAGTAATTAGTTGCGGCCCTAGTCCAAATCCAATGTATAACTGTCCTGATACTTTCTGACTACATTGTATCTAGCATTTGCCTACGTTGGTGCAATAATGCAACCAGCAAAGTTTGTAACTTGGAGTTGGTAAAATCAATCAAACATCCATTGATAAAGCTGTGACAGCAGCCACATGGTTTGAAACTCTGGTGGGCCTCAGCGTGCGGTGGCAGTTTGTTGGCGGCCAGCAGTAGCTGACAGGGCCACTGCAGTTCTAATCAACCCGGATGTGGACCATCAGCTGGTCCATTTAACCCGTTGAAACTCTGTGAGGCATGATGACCATCGGGACGGTCAGGGTCTTTGGTCATACAGACAACAGTAATGTGGTCTGACTTTCCACACAGCAGACCCCCCAGGTCTGATTCCTGGAGCAGTCAAAGTCCTGCATCTCAAAGTCACATACAGCCATTTAGAGCCAGTGGCCTGTACTGGTTCCCAGTCCCAGTGTGGCCTGTAATTGATCCCATCATTGCATTATGGGGGATCTAATAGGCCCTAGGTGAGGTGACCTCTGCTCCACCAGGTCTTTAACTCCCCCCTTCTGCTTGTCAGTTCTCCAAACCATCACCCATCTATCCCTTTCACCACCTTCTTCCATCCATTTCCCCCTTTCTTCTTCTTCACGCCTCCCCTCTCACCAGGTTTAGCAGCCATGTTGAGCTCAGAGCCGTTTGAGCTTAACAAGCGAGAAATGACACAGTTTATCCAGATCAGAGACACTGTGAAACGCAGGAGTTCCTTCATGTTATTTTCTCCCAGCTATCAGCTGAGCGAACAAAGAGACACCAGGATTGCAATTGGCTTCTCATGATGAGCTCATGACCAGGATGTGGGGTTAAGCAAGTCCACCAGAAACAATATGGAAGAGGAGGCAGATCTCTTCTCTAAAAGTGTACAGAAACTTTGTAGAAGACTGCTGAAGTTGATAAATCTTGTCCTGTATTCTCTGAATCTTCAATTTGTCTCCCATTCCCAAACCCAAGCGCAAAGCTGCATTGGGGTTTATCTTAGAGTACTTTGTATATTGTCTTTAGCTGGAGAGTCTTCCTAGAGACCTCTTGTACTTGTACAAAAGCCGAATAGAACGGGCAAGGGGAAGGGTCACCTATTGCAGAGTGACCTCTGCTCTGCAGGGCCAAATGATAAGACATTTAAGGTCAAGGAGTGAACAATGGCCTGAGAGAGAGTCCACTCCAAAGACAACAAGCCGCAGAGCAGGAATTTGAAACTTTCACTTGCCTCAGAAAATCTTGAGGTAAAGCTTCAAGATGAGACATCATCCTTTCATTTGGTAAAAAAGTGAGCAGGGTCAAGGATAGGAGGAGATCAACCTGGAGGACTGTAGGACTTAAAAACTTAGAGTGACGTATTGTTTGCCCTGCCACACACAGAGACCAAAATTTCCAGTTGTTTTACTTTCTAGTTTTCATGGGACAGAGTGTGATTCCAGCTATTATTCATGGCTACGGTTCTCCTTTCCCATCGTCTTGCCTTTGTGTCTACAGTTTGAT
Source organism: Scomberomorus guttatus (assembly GCA_038419695.1). Lineage (NCBI taxonomy): Eukaryota > Metazoa > Chordata > Actinopteri > Scombriformes > Scombridae > Scomberomorus > Scomberomorus guttatus. Next base: position 33,778,357 of record CM076445.1, on the reverse strand, counting down.
GGATCTTTACAGTCTCTCCTCTGAGGCTAATACAGTGGGACGAGCAGAGACTAATTGATCAAGGGAGAAGCAAATCTCAGTTTCACAGTCTGGGAGTCCAACCCTATTAGCTTTACGACGTGTGTCCAACCAGCGCAGCCTGGCCAGATCTCCGACAATCTCCGAGATCCCCGCAGATGGATGGGAAATTATAGCTACCATTTGTTGTTAGAGGGAGACGCATAGTTTTATTCATGCATCTTATTGAAGTAAATCCGTAGCAATCATTCATGCAATATGAGAAACTGGATTTTCTGCGTGTTTGCTGAAAAAAAAAGACATTATTTGCAAATAACTGTTATACGGGATGCTTGGGGCTTGTGAGGAATGGTCTGTGAAAGGAGGCTAGGATAAGCTGACAAACAGGCAATGACGCTATAATGAAACAGCGGAATAATGACACATATGTTCCAATTTTACAGCATTCATTTACTGGGACAATATTTCAAGGATTAAAGATGACAGAGCATGATAGGCTCTCTCCTGAGTCCAGGGATCACGGCTGCATTCACATGCAAAGACACTACACACACACACACACACACACACACACACAAGTTCATGTTTTTATTCCTCTTTCATATGAAAATTCATTTTTAACGACTGGCAAGCAGAAAAATATCAATCACAATCAGCCGTTTCCCTCCAAAAATTCACAAGTTAGCTACGATAATGGCATTGACGGTGCGCAAAAAACACATTAATTAAAAGCAGTATCAATTCATGCGCTATTGCAACATCTGACAAAGAGAGCAGAATGAAGAGAGCATGAGAGCAAGAGACAGTTGGCAAGGGTTGCCAGTTGAGAAAGCTCTATTCAGTCTCCCCAAGGTCCTTCATAGTCACAGAGATGACAAAGAGCACCAGTTAATTAGCAAGAAGTAGCATCTCAAGGAGGACTGTGAAGAAAACCTCCATTCATTCTCTCTGCTCACCTCTCGCTTATGAGAAAGACTGAAGAGCCGGAGGGAGGAGGGGGGGTGAGCGGAGAGCCCGGCTGCCTGCATGGGGCTGCCTTGCTTGATTTAATTTAGACAGTCATTCCTTTAATTTGCAAGGTCATTGTATCTAACTGGGAGTTTCTATTGAGGTCGGCGAACGAGTGAAGGCCTTGGAGTGCAAGTCAACGATGCCCCCCTTCTGTCTGCTGGATGAGACGCGGCCACGGAGGAGGAAAGAGGATGAGAGGAAAAGAATAAAGCGGAGAGGGGGATTTGGAGAGAGGATGAAGTTTTAATTAAGGCACTTCTGCGTTTCTAAGCAGACTAATTTAGCCATAGTTCCTCACAAGTGTATGAGATGATGGAAACAGAGGTGAGGGAGAGGGCTGGAGGGGCTTAAAGTATCTTTTTTTAGGGTAGTCTATATTAGATCTATTGTTCAATAAGATTTGAAGTGCCTGAATGTGTCATTGAAAAGAAAATAACAGTTGGAGGAAGAAAGACAACTTATCAGGTGGCCTGCTTTCCCTCAATTGACCTGAAAAAAAGATTCTACTTTGTATTTAGAAAATTCACTATCCCACCATGCAGAGTTTGATTTCAAAATTTACAGTAAAAAGGATGATTTTTGCTGAGAGAGCACATTAGGAAATACAAGTAAGACCTGAGGAATTAGCATTTACCATGAGACCAGGAGCAGAAGGGCAACAGCTTGCAGATAAATCTCTGATAGAGAGAACCTGGTTGGTTTAAATGCTGTTTTTGTTTCACTTGTTTAAATGGAGGTCTGATCAGAGCAAAGAACTCCCTGAGGTCCACAGGCTGAGGTGCAGACAAAGGTAGGTCTGCTTGCACTCAGGTCCCTGAGGACTGAGGAATATGCAAAGCCCTGCACCTCCACACTGGAGCTGAATTTGAATGGCTTAAACCAGGCTGCACCATAAGGAGGCAACATTCAGCGTCTTTAGCCACTTGGTTTTACATATAAAGGTTAGAAAATGTAAATGTATGACAGTGCCTAGGATGTAAAGGGTTTAAGAATGGAAATGCTAGTTTGTATAGTGTCACTGTTGGGAAAGAGGAAGGCTAATTAACAGTCAAACAAACAGAAATTAATGAATAACTGTAAAACTTTCTCTCTCACACACACGGGAGGGAAAAGAGTAAAAAAAAAAAAAGTTGAGTTGAGTTGAGTTCATTGCCTGTGACAGACAGTGTCAATCAAACCGCTGTGTGGAAAGCCTCACCGCCCAGGTCTTTGAGGGCGCATTGACTCACTGTTCATCTTCACTGCACAGTTCTACGCTGCTGAGAAACAACTACATTGGACTGGAGCTGCATTCAAAATGCCTATTTGGCTTTTTCCTACATTTTACTCACCCAACAGAATAATTTCCTTCTTTCACTCTTTATTTTATTTGCTCTTTCATCCCTGGTAGCCAGTTTGCTTTTTGATCTGTGGCAGTGGTGAAAATTGTACAATACTGTATATACTCCATTACAAGTAACAGTCATATATTCTCAATTTTTCACAAATATCAGACCTAAAAAGTTTTTGGACATAAAAAACAGAAACTCTCATTGTAAGAAATGTCTCTTTTCAGAGTGTTAGGAAAATAAAAATCCCCAATCTGGGTAAAGGGAACACCAATATTCAATTTTGCGGATTTTTCTCCTCTCAGATCAGTTGACGGATAACATGATCTTCTACAAGTGGAATAAATTCTGTAAAATGCTCTAGAAAATGTCTTAAATTAATTGTGTCATTGATTATTCAGAGGTCTGGAGAATTTGGCCTTTTTCAAGCTTTTCTACCTGACTCTCATGTTGAGTGGAGGGTCTGCAAGGCAACTAAAGCCGTCAGATAAAAGCACAATATTTAAAATTGGAAGTAAAGATCCAGTAGCTCAAAACTGTATTTGTAAAGTACTTAGTAACTTAGTAAATGTACTTAGTGTCCTCTGATCTGTCAGGTCCCGTTGTGTCAGAGAGTGTCAGATGGATTCTTCCTGCAGCCAGGAAACTGTTGACAGAAGCCACAACAGCGCTAACTAGGGCCTTTAGAGATGCAGGCTAATGGTTAGCCTGCCAGGATACAACATCGCCATTTCAGCATCTCTTTCACACGTCAACAGGAAGGAAGACGACTGACAGAGGGCAGCACTTCTGTATCCTGCTCCTGTTCAATCTGATCAGCTGTCAAACTTTAAAGAGGTTTACCAATCAGATATGATATATATGCTGAATTAGGGATTATTTGATATTGATGGAGATTTGTATCAAGTCACACATATGAGAGCGATATAAACAGAAGAAACTAAGAAACACCACTAATTCACAAGTATCTAATATTTAATTTGATGTCAATCCTGTAATGTTAAAAGTATTAACAGATAAATGAAGCTTAATGGTATTACGACATGTCATGAATACCCAAAAAGCAGCATCGTGCCTACAATGGTCAATATGGAAATTTTGATTGTCCATTTTGTGAGTCATGAACGTTTGTAAGCATGAAAAGGTCGAAAGAAAGGCGAAAACTTTTTTTTAGGAGAAGTGTGGAGACTTTTTTTTTTTTTTTTTTTGGGAAGGAGGATGGTTTGAAGGGTTGTGCTCAAATCCCCGGAAAATTCAAAGTGAGAGAGTGGAGGGGGTGGATCTGCCAGAGGAGGAGGGTGGAGGGTGATGTATGGAAGCGTAAGAGTAAGAGTTTATTCACTGGCGTCTGAGGGAGCCTTTCAGAGCCGCTGAGTGAGTGTCTATAGCGGGGCAATCAACCATAGGACTAGGAGGCTTTATCTCTAAAATACAACCCCACCTCCACCACCCCGCTCCACCCTTCAAACACACACACACACACACACACACACACACACACACACACACACTCACTCTCTCTCTCTCGCTCTCTGGTACCTGTGAGAGCCTCTCATGTGCGGCTAAGGGTGCCATTGAGGCAGACAGGAGGGAGAATGGCCCGTGAGGGACAAACAATCCTGAGGAGTCTATCATTCTGTGTGGTGTTGTCTTAGGCCTTGAATAGAGCCAGTGTGACCTCCCCACCACCACCACCTCCTCCTCCTCCTCCTCCTCCTTCTCTCTGCTCCATCTACCCCTTCTATCTGCTGCCAACCCCTCTACCACCACCATCACCACCACCCAGCATCCGTAACCATCCTGTCAATATTGTCTGCCTAATTGTCAACTTCACTTGCATCAACAAGCGACTCTCTTCTCTTCGAGCCAGGATTCTCATTACTGTGACCAAAACACTACTTAACCCTTACATACTGTTCATATTCTGACCCGTATACCCTCATAATTAGTCTCTATACCAAACTTCCTAGCCAAAAATCTATTTTTCATTCATACCTCATCCGTCATTAATAAATTGGCGATTAATCCTTAATTGAGCTTTCAGAGGGCAGAGACTGTGTATTCTTTCGGTTTGACACTATTTGTTGATGGAGAAACAACATGTAAAATCACATTACATTATGGTCTATGTAACCTAAGGCAGGAGAACATAATGATTTCAATGAAAGTTATTGAATGAAAAGAATGCAACATCATTTTTGAATGGTATTTTTTTTTATAATAATATGGGTCAAATTTATCCCGGAACAACATCTATGTGCAACTAAAAATGTGCATCAGCTGCAAATTTAAAAAAAAAAAAAAGTTATGGAATTAAAATATTTCCATTTTTGTGTTAAGTTATTTTTACTGACATTTTCAACGAAACAATATTCTGTGTAATACTTACTAATATAGACAGATTTGTGTTTGTGTTTATGTATTTCTAACTCGGCTAAGTGTTTTAATAATTATGTAACGTTTAATGATGTATAACAGGATAATGATGTAGTGGAATGGCTTCATGCTGAAATATTCACTCTGTCTCAGTTCCATACAAAATACTGACTCCACAAAAGTACATAATAGTGTTCTTATGCAACTAGTGTACAAAAAATGAATCACAATTTTGTACAAACAGGAAATGATGAAGGTGGGTGCAGAGAGATCGACCTCGATTGTTTCAGACAATTTCAATTTTTAAAATGCCACAGATAGAGGGCAATTTTTTCAGAGGTTTTTTGCTTTGTTACTTTGTTTTCTAAGATGTCGCTGGATCTGTTGCACCATTGTTCACAATTTGCTTGGACTTTTTTCTTTTTGTTTTTTTTACATTTTGTCATTTGGCAGAAACTTACTTGTGATTTACATACACCGGTATGTCATAAACGGTCACCCATTCAAATTCATGGGAATTCACTACACTTGCACTCACAGTCTATGCTGCCAAACTAATTCACATAATTATTAATGCCAGTAACTACATTTAATTGCTTATTAGATGCTCTTTTTCTCCAGTCATTATGTTGCAATTAGATGTAACACCAAATTTAAGAACTTCAAATTTACCAACATGGAAGGATCAAAAGGTTTTAGGCTCTATATTTCTGGACATTCAACAGTTTTAATAATTTGTTTACTTACATGTAAAATGCAAATGGTCATCTTGACACGAAGACCAGGTCAAGGTCAAAATTACTTACTTTAATTACATCTTGAAAGGGCGTTCATGTGAAAAACTATTTTAAGATGGGCAGATTAGATCCTACAGGTGTTTTTCCCTGTTTTTAAGTGAAAAACTAAGAGGTCGCAACTACAACCACTTACATTCAAAAACTTCTAATGTTTGTTGCCAGTGTTTTTAAAATGATTTTTTCTACAATATGTGCACATGACAACTCTTGCAGTTATGGCATGGTTAAGGTATGGTTTTGGTTTAATGGCTAAATTAAACACTTGTTTGCGGTTACAGTAAAAAACAAACAAACAAAAAAACATTATTAGCAGATCTGTGACACAAACTCTGGTCTCCTGCATGAAAGTTGAACGTGCTACACACTCATCACCCAACACCACGACCTCCACAACTTTACTTTAGGGCTTCCTACATAAAGCACACACCACGTCCTGCATTGGTACCGAACACTGGCACTGGATGTCATTTGTGATCTGTGGAATCGTCTTATAACATATAACATGACATCATTTTTAGGATAATAGTCTGAAAAAAGGCAATTGCTGCAATGGTGTGGGTGTGCTGCTACAGATGTCAGTGAGCTACAAACCACAAAGTCGCACAGTTTGAACTACTCTGAGGCACTCGGCATGCAAAGTCACTTGCAGGGTTAACAGTGGAGTAACTAACTTTTTGATATAAATCATATCTTCATCAGAGTAAGAAAAGTCAGTGGTGATGTAGACGCTGAAAATGCCTGCACCCAACTAATAGGATGGACAGCTTCAGGCGTTGCTTATGTCAAACCAATGCAATATTGCAACACTGCCACAGCGTGCATATTGCATTGGTTACATACAAATCGTCCTATTTTTTTAAGTCATATTTTTTAGGAAATATCATAGAACAATCATAAAAACCTAGCTGGGTGCAGGCATTTTTACAACACCAGTGTTGGTCTGAACACAGCCTCCCTCTAAATCATGTCCTAATTTCTGTCGCACAGAGACTCCTCCATCGAGCTCCGCTGTGTGGGAAAAGCAAGAGGACCATGACTTATTCAAACATATGGTCCTCTGATTGCCACTGCCTGATCTGTCTGCAGCATCTGTTGCCAAGTGCGCCACACAGACACTGTGACCAACAGCCTTGTGTACGTGTGTGTGTGTGTGTGTGTGTTAGTGTAAATGACACGAAGGCCAGGGGGGCACGCAGGGTGGGTGCAGGGGGTACAGGGAGGGCACGGGGCTGGTGGCCGCTGGGGTAAAGTGGGGGGTACGAGGGCAACAGAAGGGTGTAAAGAGAAAGGCAGAGAATACAGTCATTACCCACCCAGGGCTATTCCTCTCTGGCCCATTAGCTGCTGGCGGCCGTGACCAATTGGGTTTTGTCGCTCCTAGCAGGGTCATCCAGTGGTGGTCTGGGCCTTTTCTATAATGGACGCTCACTCAGCCGTCCTCACACAAAACCTTAAAGAGGGAAAGAAATTCTCTCCCTGACTCTCTCTCCTCTCCCTCTCAGTTTAAAAAGACCCAGTCAGGCAAGAAAGAGAAAGAGTGAAAAGTGATCATGAAAAGAGATTTGTTGCAATGTGAGGCGCGCAGGGAAGTGATCGTTTAGCCACACGTGGGGTGAAGGGACTCCATGGCGGTGGGTCTTGTTAACCCTCTTGACTCGTATGCCAGAAACCAAATCAAATTGTTCCGTTCTTCAAAGTCTGAGGACGTGGTTCCTTGTGGGAAAAGCGCACAACTTCACAACTGGCGGCGTGTGTAATTTTCAAAGTGGAAAGGAGGAATTTGAATGGGCCATAGCAGATTATCCAGTGTGTATGAACACTGATCCTTGAACTCAGCTAAAATGGTGCTACTGACACAGGAAAGATCTTTCTCTGCATTTCTAGTTTGATTCAATGTCGTGGCTGAAGAGAAGAGTGTGAGAGAGGTAACGAAGGCTTGAGGTTAAAAGAGCCTCAGAGGTATGAATTTTATTTATCAGATTTCCTGAAAGAAGCAGCTCCTTGTTCCAAGTAGATTTTTGTTACTGAAATATTACCTTAAATCTAAATCAAGGCATATTTTCATCATATCACTGTTGTCGTATGAAAACCTCAAACATTTAGTTCAAAGAATTTAATATTTCTCAAGCAGCTGAAAGATTCTCATCTTCTTCAAAATCTAAAAACAAAAAAAAAGCTAAAACCTGTTTGTCTGCTCCTGAAAAGTTCCACATTTTGGAGTTTTGAAGCTTCAGTGCAGGGATCGATATTATTTTGACACAAACAATTGTGTGCACATAAATGTATATTCTATCCAGTAAGAGTTGTGTACGTCTGTCTGTGTGTGGCTGTTTTTTTGTCCAGTCCAAAGCAGAATAAAAGGCCAGTTAGCCACCTAGCGGGCTACTAATTCTCCATGTCAAATACAATGGCTGCAATTATATGGTAATCAGTGTTGGTGGCTCATACCTTTCTGCTGCTTTCTGTGAGTGTGTGTCTGGCCAAGCTGCTCCTCAGGGAGACGGTTAGTCACGGCTTATTATTGACCCATTAGACACCCGTCCCACTGGCAGAAAGAAACCAGTCGGCTCACAGGCCGCACTGCATTCACTGAACAACAACAACGAGAGAGAGACTGAAAATTAAGTTAATCATTTTCGGTATCTATGGACGTAATGAATGAACTCATCGGTGCCAGACTGTGATTCAGATCGTTATCTTTAAGGGATCATACTAATGGTTTTGCATCATAAAAAAACATTTTACAAAGCATGTTGCTGTTTTTTAAACATTTGGATGTATTTTTCTACCATTCGAGGCAGCCATTTATTTATCTGGAAGACATTAAAAACCTATTAGAAGACTTAAAATACTTGAGCTGTGCAAACTGTCAAAGTAAACATCAAGTCTGCATTCATTCAAAATAAACGTTTCATTATTGTTATGAGATAATGGTGCAGACTTTTCAAATCAACACGCACTTAAACTTCAAAACCACCTAGTGATAATGTAATAAAAATGAACACAGACTTGTTTGGACTGTGATGGATTATACTCAAGCAAGTTCTTAAGAGTCTGCCAATTTATTTCTATACAGAAATTAATGGAAACCAATGGCTGCCTTGAACTGTAGGAAAAGTACATTTACAAACATAAAACTGTTCAGCATGCATTCAAAAATAGTCAGAAGAAATGGAAACGGAAATGGTTTGTGGTAAAAGGGGCTAAAACCTGCAAGCACACTGGTCTTCCACTCACACTTGCTGAAAATGCTAAACAATAGTTGCCAGATTTTTTTGTTTTGTTGATTGTTTACTCCTGAGCATCCTTTTTTTTTTACTGCAAATTAGAAAAAAGATTATCATGCAAAGCACATTCATAACATGACGTAAGCCTATGAAGATATTCTCTTTGAAAACACGTCCGCTCTTTGTCGCTTCTTCTCTTCGTCATATAATCGACAAATGTGTTGTTTTAATATAATCCCCCAGATCTGTCAACTCTGAAGCCTGCCCTCTGCCCCCCATCCCTCCACTCCTCCCACCCCACAACACACCCACACAGACCCCTCTGCCACCTCCTCTCCAGTCCCCACCCCTGCAAAGCAAAGCTCTCTTTGTTAACCTAATGTGCTTTTACCAGTTGCTTTCTGCCAGGGAGACATCTGCTGTGTGCAACCAGTCAATATTGTGAGGACAGTTCAAAGCGGCCAGTTCATTATCTGTGTCAGCTTAACAACCCGAAGGTAGCGGTCTAAGGGACACAAGGAGGAGGAGGTGGTGGAGGGGGAGGAGGAGAGGAGGGGGACACAATGTGTGAAGACACAATGGACTCCTCATTAACCAGTGATTTATCATGATGGGATGCCCAGTTCAACCTTTGCCCCCCTGCACACACACTCACACCTCTAGAAAAGGATCCTATTGTTGGAGAAAGAAGAGAGGACTGTGAAAGTGGAGTTGAAAGCGAAATGATATAGTTAAAAAGTCAAATGAAAAGTAAAAGTGAAAGAAAATCATCCAAAGCTGAAGTGTGTCCTTTTTGAGAGTGTGTGAGAATAGATGCCGGCAGGGACCAACACACTCAAAAGTCTGCGCGTTTCTTTTAAAATGGTGAAACTAATAAAAAAGAAGCTGGGTAGTTTACTTCCATGGTTATTGCTACTTTTGCCACTTTCTTTATGCTTCTCTCATTCTACTTTAAACATTTTACTATCAAGGACAGTCTTTCTGATTTCTCAGACTGCCACATCCTCTTGCACCTATATCTGTGAGAAAAGTCAGCGCCCCTAATGGTCAACTTTATTAAACATAACACACAATCTGATTCACACCGTAAAAATTGTCCGTGCATCAGACACACCCTCCCTTTCCTCAGTCGGGCTTTATGAAAGTCAAATCTCTAGGTCATGATGATATCATACATGTCAGAGAGCCTCTAAAGATGCTCCATGCATGCATATGTAAGGAGATCATAGTCCATCTTCAGCCGCTCTGCCCTCACAGAGACGGAGCCTCCTCTTCCACATAAAGGCTGTATAATGAGCGTTTAATGTATGGCTTCTCAAAATGCAAGAGAAAAGGGAATATTCAACGTGGCCCATGTGGTGGTTTTGTAAAGCTGCTCCACCGAGGAACACACCCCTTTTCACTTTCTCCTTTTCCATCCTTTCCATGCAAACCCCCCCTCCACTCCATGCCTCCCTCCCTTTCTGAATCCATTTGCCTAAATCAATCTCACAGGAGGCGGTCGTGGATAATGTACCAGCCAGGGTTTGTAAACCGTTTTGTTAACAATGCATTTTGAAAAGAAAAGAGGAGGAGAGGAGAGAAATAAAGCGAGACAGAGAGAGAGAGAGAGAGAAGGAGAGAGGGAGAAACGGGCAGAAGGGTGCTGAAAGAGGAACAGTTGGGTGGGTGTGGTGTGCAGCGCTGTTTCGGACAGGCCCTGTCGACTGGTGACACCCCTGTCCCATCTCCTCCTCCCTCAGCTAAAGCCTGCATCCGCCCAATTCGGTCCAGTCCTCGCTTTAGTCACACCACCTGCCTTCACCATTCTTCAGCACATACCCACCCGTCCACTGACAGGACGAACAGACGGAATAAACCCCCGTAACTCAAGTCTCAATGCCCCTCGTACACACACTCAAGTAAATGCACATATATACAATGACCAAGCTAGTCCCTTTATAGGATTATAGTGATCAATAAGGAGCAATGAGAGATGATCATGGTCAATTTCTCAATCATGTCAATATTCTGCTCCGTGTTGACAGAGACACATGACTTTTCCCCCTTTGCTTAAAACTCACAAGGGAATATATCAGTGCTATAATGCTTACCCTGTTATTAATTATGGAAAAAAGTCAACATATCTGAGCTTTAAATTATAAGGCCTTAAGCTGCCTTTCAAAGAATCATTAGTTAGTTGGTTTCTAGTATTATTCACACAAAATGAACAGCAATACAAGTTGGAGTAAGAGACACTCATTTCTTTAAGTCACTTTTTTTACTGTTTGTAATAATATGTGTGTGTGTCTGTGTGTGTCTGACCCATCTTGCTTTGGTCATGTGTAATTTGTTTTTTCAGGTTTCTCTTGCCAAGGAGATCTTCTCTTCTTCCTGAATGACTGACTGACTGAATGAATCAATTAGATGCATCCCACCGTTTTGCCTCGTGCATCCTAACAACTTGCAAATTTGCAGCCTTCTCTTGTTTATCATTCGTTCTCCACCATTTGTTTTGCTTGTGCAGGAAAAAAAGTGAATGTAACACTGTTTAGCTGCTAACTCGGAAGTCTCAGATGTTAGACTTTTTAACACACTTATGAACACAACACCAATTTATGATTCAAAAATAAAATCTTAAAATTCTGCCAAAAATAAGAAATGGTCATACAAACACACACCCCTTGCTAAAAACTAGCAGACCAGAGAGAAAACATGACCTCACTCCAACTCTTAACTTGGAAATTTGACTGACAATACAGGAGTTTTTGATGCACACACACATACACACACAAAGATGGGAGTTGTACCCATTCTGTACTCTTGGCCGCTATGCTTTGGTGATAGCTGTTGAACACTTTTCAACTTTCTGGTGACAAACCTGTTTAAGCATTTAAATTTACCTAAAATATCACCAGTGTTCAAATTAATTCATCGATAATGAGTGCATGGAAAAATAAACACTCACAAAATATATGATCAGTGCAAAATGATTCCCATTCTTTCATCTTTCACTTTGTCTGTTCAGGCTGTACAACCAACGGTTCAACTGCTTCTCTACAAGTTAGTAGTGACACATCTTATCAGCAGGGACCTGTTCCTCCGTGTTCCCTACATCGGGCTACTTTGCCTATCAAAGCCCCTTTTAGCCTGAGGACGACTGGGCCAGTTTGACACCGTATTCCCTCAGGGCCCTCTCAGATCTCCACCAAAGCACCCATTACTGGATCATAAGCTGCAGAATCAGGCTACACTGGACAGGAATCCCCAGAAGAGTCCCACAGATCGGGGCTGATTTGCAACATAAGCCCCCCTGTGATTGCCCATTAGCCCCTGTCCCCACTGACAGCTAGCAGGGTAGCATGTGTAGCTCTATCCAGCTTCGGTGCATTGCCATTGAAGGTTTGCAACCATTACTTTCCCTAATTGGCAGTGAGGTGTATTAGGAGAGGTCGCGGCTACGGGGAATTGATAGTGACATCTGATCTGATGTCCACTTAAAATGAAGACAATGTTGAGTCATAGAGTGCTGACAGAAGAGTATTCCCCTGGGATGCTGCTCAGGATCTGATGATTGATGGGTTATTATAATACAAGCCCCCTGTGTCAAGACTGATTTTCCTCTGTTTTCTTTGGTCCAGACTGCAGTTAATTTTTTACTGTATGGCAGTTTTATGTTTGATTCATTTATGTTTATACTGACCAATTAAAAGTGAGCCAGGGCTTGTGAACAAACTTTCAGGGTCTCAAAATTAACTCACCGAAATAATTAAAGTATTTTTGGTCACCTGTATTCCTGCCACGGAAGAGATATTGCCTTCTTTAAATAAGAGGGCTTGCTTGACGAAATTTCGAGATTTCACACACTATTAGTAAAATGCTGTTCTCTCATTTATATTGGGAGCACATACAATGTTCAGACATATTTGCTTTTAAATATTTTAAAGAAAAAAGGAAGCATTTTGGTGCAGTTTTGTTGAGTGCTTCGCTGGCCAAATGAATTAAACGATGAGAAGATACTTTCTGGAGGCCAGAAAAAGTCAGCAATTATACAATATGGCAATTAAATGAGAAGCAATGACCATCTACCAAAATAAAACTAAGATAATAGTGAATCATTTCAGAGAGGATGTGTGGCTGTCGGCTTTCTGCAGTAATCTGATTTCCCAAATGTAAACAAGAAAGCTGATTTCTTGTGCTGTCACTCCAAATACTTTGACAATATTCTTTGGCTTTTATAGCAAACATCTGAGAGAGGTTGCATTGATCAGCCATTGCAGACAATGAGTTTCAAGTCTGTTCTAATAATACATGTTTGCTAGCTGTAAACTTATCATGACTGTTATGTTATGACTGATACTATTAGAGCAGCAAAAACACCTGATTTATCTGTTCAAAACTTTGTAGATGCACCAGAGACCACAACGGATCCACTCAGAGCTTCTCCAACCACCCACAATCAGTCAGAACAAAGCGACACATGAGCCAGGCTTGTCAAGTTTGTCTGCTTGTGGTCTACAGATCAGAGCGCACCGACACCGAGTGTGGTCCATCAACAGCTCTTCCTAATCAACCCCGGTGCCCCCCGCCTTTTACCCGCCAGCTCTCAACATGTCTCGCTGTGTTTACACACGCTGATTAGTTTGGTAAGTGTACAGAATGTCCCAAGGACGGTGATCTCTGAATCAATGTGCCCCTGAGTCCCATCCTTTATCTTCCCATCCCTCTGTCACAAAAGCCAGAGATCCTCTTGGAATCAGGGAGAGAAATTAGGGGATCAGAGTCGGCCGACTCCTGAGCAAACAGACTGAGCTAATGGACCAGCCGCTTTCTCCTCCCCTCAAATTATTAGCGGAGCGAGGGAATGTAGCCAGTCCAGTCATGATGATAAAGCTAAAGCTCGCTAATCCTTTACACACACATACTGGCCTCACACTCTCCTTGATACACACACGGCTACCGGGTAATCACTCCACCACCCAGGCAGTGGGAGAGGATGGGAGAGCGCGAGAGTAAAGGAATGAAACTGAAAGTGTACACATACACATGGCATGGTTCCCAGGAGCCATTCTCAAAGGTTTGTGAGACGTGAGAAAGATTAAGAGAGGATCCTGCACATGGTCGGGAGCTCAAAACTTTTTTTTTTTTTTTTTTTTTTAAATACAGGTTTCGATTTGACATAAGTGTCATCAAACTCTGGACAGTATGTGGGAGCTCCATTTTTTGTAGTTGAGGCCTTCACAGTGTCTTACTTACTTCATAAACTTCATGCCAACTTTGAGTCCTTGAATTTTCATCAAATAGAGCTTGAAAGTAATCAAAAAATCTTTGGAGTCTATTGGGGAAACTTGGCACACATGGGAACACACAGGTAACCCAATACAAACCAATGAAAATCTTCCTCCTCCTCTACATCAACACATGAAGGCCAGTCTCCTCCAGGTTTAGGTTAGCAACAGCTGGCTAAAGCAGAATATGCTAATGCCAGTTCTTGGGAGGAGTACTTTGGGCTTATGAGGGATTAGCGCTTGTTGGCTAGCCCTGACTCCCTGCTGAGCAAGCACGCTAATACAGGTGTTAGTAAACTGGCATTAGACTGCAGCTAATTAGCTTCCATTCACAGAGTGATTGTCCAGCCAGCTCTGCCATTTGTAGTAGTGTTTGCTCATCGGCAGGGAGGTCTCTGTGCTGTGGTGGGTCCGTCATGATCTGACATGATCTCCCTTCTTCCTTCTTTCAGTCTCCCTGTAAGCCACTGGACAGCAGGGCCCATCCAAGAGACAGGCTCAGCTGGTTCTATAAGAGCCAGAAGCCAAAAGACAGGAACAGCAGAGAGCCAGCAGCATCACACTGCAAGACGGTGCCCACAATAATTTAGCCTTCCAGCCACACTAAGCCAACATTCCCCGCCACCAAAACAGTCTTGTCTCAATCCCCTGAAACTCCCTCTGTGATAATCTATCTGTCTTTCAGTTTAGTCAATCCCACTACATAGGTGTTGGCATTAAAAGATCATTCTGGTTTATTACAACTTGGATCATATTTTCATAGTTCTAATTTGCAGTTATTCCTGTGATAATCTAAAGAGCTGAGGTGAAACTGGACTTTGGAGTTCCAAAAATGAGAAAGGAAGAAAGTCAGTCTAAACTGTGATAGATGTAAACCACAGACCACTGATTTCTTTTCCAAATACATTTAGCTAACATGGAGCTTTCCTGAAAACCAACGGTCTGACTGCTTGTGTTGCTGTGTTGTTGCTTGTCCTGCCGGAGACCTTTTTAGCAGCAACGTGTCCAGCTTCGTTTAAACTGTTAGTAAAGAACAAAGAAGAGATTTTAGCCATATTATAATTATCCTGGCATGTCACTGTGGATGCAAATGATTAAAAATTGATCAAAAAATTCTTGTATGATCAGAAATGGACAATGGAGCTGCAACTTTTTGATTATCAATTAATCATTTTTCGAACACAAATGCCCAACATTTGATTGTTCCAGGTTCTTAAAATTGAGAATTTGTTGCTTTTCTTGATCTTATATTATTGTGAATAGAATATTTGAGGTTTCTGGACTGTTTGACGTTGGATGATGCCACTTTGTGCTCTAGGATATTATGATTGTAATTTTTCATCAACGGTTAATCAAGAACATAAATCGACAGAAAAATCGATAGTGAAAATAATTGTTAGTTGCAGCCCTAATGGACATGTAATCACCATTCTTTTCTAATTTCTTGGCAAATATTGTGGCTTGCAATGATGGTTTGCATAAATGTACAGCTGACCTCTGTCTATATTCCAGCTATACATTCATTTACACATTTCATTATAATAAAATAAACAAACGCTATTAAGTGTGATCGCCTTGAATCTGAATCATTTTAAATGGGGAAGCGTTCATAAGAACATAAGACCAGAAACATTTTTTTAACCCATAGACACGAAAAGCAGCAGAACTGGAGTTGAAACTGATTTGATGACATTTTCTGCATTTTGTCTTCCAGAGACACAAAGGTGTTTTTTGTGCCAAAAGTATGACGCCATTTCTGTTTATTACGATAATTGCTCCATGTTTGCATGTGTGATGGATGATTAACTGAGTATGAATATAGGAGGTGGACAGGAATTTAAAGATGGGTATTACGTGGCCTTCACTGTTGCTGGATGTGGGAAAGAGACTAAAGGTTAGTTGGTTGACATTCCCGAAGCCATTCTGCTGGGGATGTCGGCAGTTCAAAGCAGTCATTAAGCCTCAACCGTCCCGCCACAAAGGGGAGATTTAAGACAGCAAATAGATCTGATAGTGAAAACTCAAAGCCAAACAGAAATATCCACTAAGAGGCTTTGGTGCATTATGCTATTACTACCCCATACAAGACCGTACAGATTTAACTGTTTCAAGTTTAATATTCTCCTGGGAAAGTCTCTTCATAATTGATCATCTGCCCTTTTCATGTTACCCATTGAGAAACTGATAAGTAAAAACCAGATATACAACCGATAACAACTAATCATAAATATTGGCATTTCATAAAGCCACAGAGGTCTTAAAATCTGCAAGATCAAACTTGACTGAAATCAAAGAACATATCAACTAACTATACTTCTGAAATATGTTTAATATTGAAAAAGGAATTGTAAGCCTTGAATAACGTTAGCATAACTTTCAATGACAGAGAAAAAGCAATCTGATGTTGATTAGCTGATTGACTTTAACAAAGCCATGCTGATGAAAAGGACTCACAGGCCAATACACATCCATTCAGACTGTGGGGTTTGCAGACCACAGAACAAAGGCTACTGTCCACTTAGTGAGGAAACAACTTTTAGGAGATGCGACACAATGACATATTTGTGAAAACAACAAAAATGAGTTTGGTTTCAGACTTGCTGGTAAATGGATATAATGGAGTGATGATCAGCAATTCGTGTTAAGTTGTCTTCTTGTGCTCTGCAAACTGTCTCCATCTCCTTTTTGTGGTGTATTAGTTCCAGTCACTGTGCTAACATTTGGAGGTAAATTCCTATGTGAGCATTTTAGAAGTTATTTTGCTGACCTTATTGATGACCAATCAAAAAATTTTTTTTAACTGTGTCAAAATTCACTTGGTCATCTTTGTCAGTCTTTCAGGCCATTAATTTGAGCTTTTTATGAATTTTTGCTTTTCTAGTTTCATAAGGTTTAGGTTTTCCTCTTTAATCCTCATGCAACAGCAGTCATCTAAGTAAGAAATAAAAAAGGTGCAGCCAGGTGACCCAGCGACAGTTTTGTTTCTACTTCAGGTTTGCTAGTCTGACTCAACAAATGTATTGTTACAATATGCCTCCCAATTCACTAACTATTGTTTTCTCTGCTTCCTTCATCTCTCTTCTGTTCATTGTTGCAGTTTCTCCGTCAGAAACAACCACAAGTACTTGTGCTACCACACTACTGCACACACACTACAGATGACACGTTATGTCACGTAGATCCTTGAGGCCACACGGATACAGAAAGTGTAATAAAACTATAGACGGTTGGTTTAAGAAATTCAAAACCAAGAGGTTTTCTTTTTCACGTGCCTCAGGATGATAATGACGTCTGTCAGACTTTTTTCCAGTGCTGGATTAGAGGAAGCAATGCAAGACTACTTTGTTGTACACACTGCTCTCTGCTTTCCATTTTTCACATATTCTGCACAGTCAGCATAGGAGCAGAGAATGTATGAAGGTGCAGGTAAAAAAAAGAAGCATAAAACAATCTGTCATTCATTCACTTTATGTCTCTGTGTGAAAATAATCCCTCAAACACCAAAAGGTTGTCTGACATCCATGCCTTCTTATTTATTTAAGGCATTTGTTAAGCTTAGAAAACAGTTTATTTCAAGCTAGATTTCTTACTGTAAAGTTTCTTTTGAAAATCATGGTAATTAAGAAGCCTCATTTAAATGCTCAAATGAAGGAAATGTAAGATGGATATAAATTTAAGACATAACTAAATGACACACTAACAGACTCAGACAGATAAATAGACAGACAGTGTGCCAGTTAGCAGCAGGTTGGCCAGATGTGCAAGTGTAGTCTTATCTCTCTACCTGCTGGGAGCTGCCAGGTCCCCCAGACTCTTTTTAGGATCCTCTATTGAAAAACAGTGATAATCTATTTGCTCCTTTAATGAGCACATTGTTCCTCAGAGGAGGAAAAGCAGGTCTCATTGCTGCTTAGCTGCGGCTCTTTGAGCAGGAAAAGCTCCTCTGAGCACCACTGATACTCTGCTTTGCCCGGAGCATATTGTGAAGGTCTGAGCCTCAAGTCTGAGCCTGTAACAAAGCTTGAGGAAGACTCTGAGCCTCTGTCCTACTGTGGAGTTACTTTATTGTACCTTTTTTTCCACAGCTGATCAGAGGATCTGGCAGCTGGTATGGCCTTTAACCCCTTAAACATTTGATTCTCCCTTTAAATTTCCCCTGAAGTTTCTTTAAATTGAGAAAAAAAAAACTGCTTCAATAAAGAAAAAAATCTGACCTGCTCTGATTGAAAGAGGCTCTTTACAATAAACTACAGTGTCTTTTTACAGGAAGAGACATTTTGTGGTGCATGGGGACATAATATCCTGGTGAAAACCAGTTTGAACCAATTTGCTCCTTTAAAAAAAAGGTTTATTTTTCAGTAAAAATCTGTAAAAATCACAAATAATGAGCCTCATGCCTTCTAATATTCTGTATCTGCTAGCGCCAACACTTCATTGAAGCTAAATCATGTTTTCAGCTAAATATATCAAGTGGAAAAACTTTTATGTTGCTGTTCGTAAAAATGACAAGTTGACTTTATGGACACTGAAATATTCATGGATTTGTCATAATGTGGACGATAAAACACATGAAACACATTGGAGATTAATTACTATTGAAATGTATGACAATAAATGGATATCTGAGCAGAAGGTCACAGAGAAGAAAAAGGCATCATCTTGACTATTGTTCACACCAGCTGCATCAGTAGACACGGCAACAAATAATGGCAACAGTCGGCTCTAATGATGGAGGCCACTCTCATAACACACACACATACACACACACACATCATAGGTACCATCAAACCCTGCATCTTGATCAGACAGTGCCTCTCTAATTGAGCTAATCCCCACTTCAGGATCAGTGCTGTCCCCCGAGGTCTGACCCTCCACCCTGCCCGTCTCCTGCTCTCACTGTCTCAGCTCTCAGCTTAAACCTCCCGTCCCCTCTGTGGCTCATGTGGACTGTAAAGCTGTTTATTGGGAGACAATGGGCAGCAGATTGTGCTGTCAGGCTCCATTAATTACCATCATTAGCATCACACTCCAGAGTCTGTGGAAAGGGGGTCCTAAACCTTAAGCTGTGTTTGAGTGTGTCTGTGTATCTGTGTTTGCATGTGACGCATGTGTACATGTAGGCACGCATGTATATTTGTGTGTTTCATTTGGAAATATGCCTAGAATGTAATTTAGACTGAACTAGTTTTCCAGGAGCAACATGAGGTAATTTAATATTATATAAGAATTGTCATGTTTCCTGCATTGTAATCTGTCATATCTTTAATATCTACAGAATTTCAGCATCTGCTTCAGAAATAAAAAATAATTCATCCTCTGGGAGTGTAACGATCTATCATGTCGCACAATATATTACAATAAAAAATGTGTCAGTTTGCAGAATGGTTGAATAATATGCATAATTGATCATGGATCAATCACAATATTAATTAAGTCTGATCTCCTGAAATGTGCTACTTTTGTTAAATGCTCTGGGGTGTAATTAACTATCATCTATTAACTCTTTGAACTGTCAGAGGTCTCAACTGCTGTCTGAAAAAGGTAACAAGCTCAAGTTCTTAAAACAATATCCAATGACAGAAATCTAACATCAGTTTGTGTAAAGACGTTTAAATTTGTGTAAACTCAGTTTGTGTCCTCAGACATTTGCTCTTTATCTTTATACGGACATTCTCATCTTGATATTTTTTATTCTCCTGCTTGGTTTTATGTACATAAAAACCTTGTAAAAACAGCTTTATTATTTCCATTCTGCTCTAAAATGTGTAAGAAAAGCTTGAAGAAAAAACGATTAGATTGGTGAAAACTTTTACACCTTCTTCTACATTTTAACGCCTATATAGAAATAAATTCATAGAGTTTGTGTTCGTTCCAACTTTGTTAAAAAATACCACGTGTAAACCCTGTGTTGTATAAAACTGAGCTGACTTTCACCTCCTTTTCTTTGCACTTGCAGTCAGGCTGAATTGTTATTATTTGATTATGTTAGTCTCAACTGAAGAGGTTGCATGTAACACATGGTGCTGTTTTGGTGTGAAGACATAAAAAAAAGTCCTACTATATCTAGAGCATTTGCAGTCAGGGCCCCAAGGCTCTGAAATGACAAAATCAGGTTGGTTGAGACAATAATGTTTTTGTTTAATTTCATTTAAGTGGTTCTGTTTTGGTATCTTTGAAAATGTATATTTTTATTAACTGACATTAATTGGTTTTACCTGTCTTATCTAGTTAATGACTTCATAATTTGCTGCTTTGTGTGAAACACTTTGTAACTTGGGTTTTGAAAAGTGATCTATCAATAAACATTATTATTATGGACAAGTATAATCAGATGTTAACTGTCCATTCATATTTGAAAATGCCTTAATATATCTGCATACTATTGATATTAGCCAAAACCAACTTTAAATTGAATTGTTTGTTTTGGCCTACCTGTAAGTAAGTAGTAAGGTCCTACAGAATTAAATCAGTATTACTGAATATTAGTATGAGCTTCAGAGAGCCATATGTCTTTGTGAGCCATTATTTTACACTGTTCTAAAAGCTAATCCTGTCTGAATAGGACTTCAGGTGAAGTGTGGCAGTCAGCAGTGACAGAGACATCAAACATATTATGCAATGTTGAGAAAATGTGGGAGGGACTGTGGTATAAAGAATGTGAATAAGCCAATGAAAACCAACTCTTTATGATCCATATGTCCTTTAGTGCAAGTTAATCAATGGTCGAACGCAATTGACCACTGACCACCATTGGTATTTCCACCTCCAGCAGCGGAGCTCTAAAAGGAAATTGAACCACGTTTCTGCCACGCACCCACTGAGGCATAAGCCTTCTTACTCCAACTTCCTGTCTGATCAATGTGTGAGACAATAACTCAACAGGTGCGACAGACAGGAGCCCAGCGGCAGCTTTCCTCCCCACCGCTAGGCCCAATTAGCACCCACGGCTCAGGAACAAAGACGCGACATTTCATTTCAGCAGAGTGCCAGTTTAAGGCCTCTTCTCTCAACCTCAGCCTCTTTTCTTTCTGTCTCTTACTGCTGACATCTTTAAAGGATCATCCCTGGCTCCATCATATTCTATTAGATTGGGTCGATGCCTTGTGTTCGAAGTGGCAGGGGTGTTAAAAACATGGGGTGTTGATGAATTCATTGCATGTGACTGGACTTGCTTTCTTTGTGTGGAGGTTTTGGCTAATGAAACCCCCTGAAGGTCTGACAAAAGGCAAAGACATTTTTCAGGGTTTGGTTCACACTCCAGGTCCAGGCTGGATTTCCTGACCAAATTACACACCATTTCCTGACAATATGACACACGAACGCTGCCATCCCAAAAAACTTCTCAACTTCCAATACTGTCAAATGAGTTTAAAAGCCTTTCATTACGAGTTTTATACAGCGGCTGATACACAATTTTCTCCTCATATTGCAAGACCCTGTTTTCGGCCTGACTACCAACTGTGCCATATTTAACATAAGACGCCATTTGTTCAACACCTTTTTTGTATTATATACACACACAGCATGTTTCCATCATGTATGTTTTCTTCAAACTACAGAAAAGAAGCGTCTCTGGAGAGTTTTAACTCTTAAACAATGCTAGGAATTACACTAATATGCTGATTATTCTTCTTTTGAAACATAATTTAACAAGTTGAGTGAACTCTCAGCAATATATCCTTTCAACTCATTTTAAGTCAAAAGACCTCAAGCCAGTTCTGAAATGGTCTGTAACCTGAAATTAATAAAAACAATACATTAATATTACAAACAAAAGCTTAGCTGATTTCACTCAATTCCTGTATGAGGGTTTTACAGCTTGCATACAGTTTTATGTGACAAATAAATAAATTGTAAAGAGGTTACAGTGAGTGTTTTGACGCTTGTAGTTTTCTGTAATGTTTGAATCTCCTTCACCTGATGTAAGCGTTGGGTGTTAGCTCAGTCTCTGGTTAGTTTGTCATAAACTGATTAAATTCATTTATTATAAATGTTGCATCTTTCATTGTTCCAGTTGCAACCAAGAGAAGAGGACAGGTAGGTTAAGTCTGTAACTCTGCTGGGTTTCTTTCTTCAAGAGGTGTGAGCTGAATGTACAACAAACTAAAAATCTCTTAATATCTGGCTTAACAAAGCTAATACTGCAAATAGACTTCAGAACACACTTTTGAAATAATGCCCTCAAGGGTGCAGGTCACAGTGCCACATGTAATGGAAACAGAAGCACGCTGCTTGTGCCCAGCACAGCAGCACTCAACTTAACTGGCTTTTGAATTTTGAATCTCAGCCAACTTATACTGCATCTCTGAGGCCTACAAGCTTAAGCCCTCCAGACATGTATTAAGACGTGAAAATCCTCTGCTCGGAACAATAATGTGCGTCTGATATGGTTTTTCCACAAAAGTATAAATACCATATTAAAATCCTTAAAATGACATCTCCTCCTTCTACCTCACAACATGTCTCTTATTCCACTGTGAAGTCCATTTTCAGTGTTTGTGAACTGGAGGTTTTAAGTTTCTACGTCACACTTGTGTTTTTGCACCGGGACTGGCTTCAAACTAGTTGTGATGTCACAAATCCTGCTCATAGGCCCACCCCTTAAAATCGGATTTTCAACAAGCACGGAGAAACTTTCCACTTTCAACAGATGAATATGAAAACAGTCTTCTAGTCTCAAACTCTGCACATACATCATTCTGCAAAGTGAAGCTCAAACATCCAACTGTAGAAACAAGAGGAAAAAAACATATTTGAGTGGAGGAGGACTTTAACTGTCTGAATGTGACTACACAGGATAGGGTTCTGCTGGTTTCTATACAATTCCACAATAAAACAGACTGTCATAATGGCATGTCTTTTATCACTAATGAACGCATTAAGTATTTATGTCATCATCGCACTCATACACACATTATTGAACCTCACTTTAACTAAATGCTTTTGACAGATTCCCCAAAAAGAAAAAAATTGCATTTAATATTGGGAAATAATGGTGGCAAATATGAAAACTTTAAAAAGACTAAATTTCTAAAACAGTCTACAATGTGAGATTACAATTAAGTTCACTATGGGGTCTAAGTAATTGGGTACCAAAGGGGTACACTAATTATGCAATAATGGGCTTACAGTACAGCAACACTGTAGTGGAACCAGATAATGGATGTATTAAGATAATAAAACTATAAAATAAAACTAGAATAAATATTCAATATTGTAGGGATTCTTCATAGGGTCTTGAATTTCAAGTGCGCATGCGCTGTACATAGTGTTGTCTATGGTGAAAATGATGAGAACGAGGCTTGTTGACGCTCAAACTTCTCTCCCTTTCTGTTGGATATAACGTTACTACCACACCAAATAAATAAAAAAGTGCCATCAACAGTCCACCAAGCGACATGTGATATACTTACGTGACAAAAGGCTCTTTGTGATTCTTTCCCCCTCAGCCTATCAACGAGGCAGAAAGAGAGCACCGTCTGACTGTCCAATGAAGCAACCAGGAAGTGTTATAGCAGTTGCTCTTAGCAATGTCTGTTGTGAAACTACTGTGCACCACCCTGGGAAAAGTGACCGGATTCTTAACCGTCGTAGTTGTTGTCATTGCAGCGATTTTAAAATACTTCGACGACCCTGATCCGGTTAAATTCACCAGGTAAAGAACAGGGGAGGTCACGGTTAGCATTTCGCTGCTATTTAACTCCAGTTACAGAAGGATATCTCGCGTTAAATGCGAATATAGCTAGGTTAGCGTCAATGGTTAATGTTAGGTATAATGTTAGTGGTTTTATATCTGTGGACCAACAGTGTTAATGTCAGAGGACAGCAAATAATTTATTAAACCAAGGAACGTTCATTCTGCAGTCCCCTCATCTGAGAGCCAAACTCCTTTAAGAAATCCGTCAATTTAAAGTTCTTGTTCTTTTTGTCAAACGCACTCACCTTACAGAATACAGTAAAGACTCGTTTATGAATTGTTTGTATTTTCTAATAAATTCGTCAACAATTGCATCCACTACATACCAGTTTTAATGTTTTTTTACACTGAATTTACACTGCACTACAGTGTATACAGCACTGCAGTATATGAGAACAATCCTTATGTTACGATAGTAAACAATGTGTCCCCAGTATGTTTCACATTTGCACACATTATCTGCGTAAAATACATGCAACATTGTTTGATATTACCTGCAATCATGCACGATGCTAAGAGGGCAGTCAATTTGTTTTGGCACACAGCATGGCTGAGGACATGAAGACTCTGGAGGAAAACTTCAGGCAACAGAATAAAAGCTGTTTCATCCTTGGTGCCTCCGGGGAAACGGGCAGGCTGGTCCTTCAAGAGATGCTGGAGCGCAACATCTTCTCCAAGATAACTGTCATTGGAAGGCGGCAGCTCACCTTTGAGGGCAAAGCATATGAAAACCTGGTTAGTAACCTCAAATTGGCAGCATTGGTGATAAGAGATTCAATTACCTGACATCCATCATATTGAGCGTATTGTTTTGCTTCTGTTCTGTCTGCCTCCAGGTGCAAGAGGTGGTGGACTTTGAGAAACTTGATGATTATGCTGCTGCCTTCCAGGGCCACGATGTTGGCTACTGCTGCCTGGGAACAACCAGAGCAAAAGCAGGGACTGTGAGTTAAACTCCACAAATACACTGAGGGCATTTTAAAAGGTGCATTAATTAAGATTCACTGTCTCACAACACTACCAAAGTACAGTGTATCTGTTTGGGTTGTTGACTCAGCAATTCCCCATGTACTGATATTTCTGGTAGAGCTCAAATGATTAACCAGTCTGGCTGATATTAGCTTTTTATCTTCAAGCAGGTGCGTAGTAAACGGTAGAAAAATAATTTCTCTGTTACTTCTCCCTTTCATTTCAGGACGGATTCATTCGTGTTGATCATGACTATGTTCTAAAATCAGCAGAGCTTGCTAAGGCAGGAGGCTGCACACAGTTTCACCTGGAGTCCTCCAGAGGAGCTGATAAAAACAGCGGCTTCCTCTACCTCAAAGTCAAGGTATTTTATCTCGATTTTCTCCATATCTGTTTTCTCTGCATGCCGCATACTGAGACTTTATCTTGTTTCATTAGTGTTTCTCATGAAATAATGACAATGGAGGATCACTGAAGGATTAAAATTCATGGATTTTCTTCCAGGGACAAGTGGAAGCAGATATTGAGGCACTTGGATTTGACAGATATGCCATTTACAGACCTGGGTAAGATTAAGTAATTGTCCCAAAACTTAAAAAAATTTGTTGGCCATGCGAACATTTTCTCTCAATGAGCTACTGGAAATGACCCCAAAACACATTGGATGTTGGGAATGTGATAGCTGCTGGCAGTTTATAATTCTTAGAAAAGCCAAGCAGAGTTAAACAAAGTCTGCAGTAATGCTCATATTCATCTGTGTCATCATGTCACCAAAGAAGAAGAACACATACAAATCCTTCATGCTCATCCTGTGCTGCTAATATGGCAGTTTGACAGGTTACCAAAACTCATCCAGTAAACAAGGCACTTGTGACATCACTTTTGTTTAAAGTCATGGATGGATCATAGTAGTGTGGTGTGAAATTTTAATGTACCAAATACAAAATTAGTTTTTCACTGTGGCGCTGTCCATAGAGCACATGGGATTGCACCCTTTTACATGATACAAAGTGCTGATTGTACTTGATTGTATTACTCTAGCAAAGTCATTTGACTATGACATATTTAGAGTCACAGCTGTTAATCACCCAAGGGGAGAAAAAAGTAAAATCTGCCATATGAACTGGCCATTTACTATTAAACAACCTGATACTCTGAATCATCAATAACTTTTGTTTTTTTCTCCAAAAGGGTTTTGCTGGTGGACCGGCAGGAGAGTCGGCCCGGCGAGTGGCTCGCCAGGAAGTTCTTTGGTGCCTTGTCTGCTGTAGGTTCTACGTCTATGTCCATCCCGATCCAAGCGGTGGCGAAGGCTATAGTGTCAAACACTCTGCTTCAACCTGAGCAGAAGACGGAGATCCTGGAGAACAAAGACATCATCAGTCTGGGAAAGAGTGCAGAGAAATGAGAGAGAGGGAGCATGAAATACCTGGAGGTGAGAAAAAGTATTATCCATTTACACTGATGTTAGACTGACCTACTGTATGTTGGACTCCTTTACACCAAATCTGATGACCCGCAATAGAGATTAGAAGAGTTTTGAAATCCTGACTAATTTTGCTACAGATTTAAGATTTTGGCTTTTAGGCTTTTAGTTTTCATCTCAAGATAATTCATGATTTGAATTCATGTGCATCCTTCTTGTGTCTGTGGTAAAGATTTATAGGATAAACTCTACAAAATAATATTTCTTTTGCTCTAAAGCTTTGCCTGTGTCAAGTTAATTTCACTCTGACTTTCTGTGTGACCTTTGGCACCAAACTATACATTTTATTTTCTCTTTTCAGGTTATTTGAGCAGATACACAAAGACACCTTACTGCTACAACTCATCACATCATCATGCCAAAGGATTTTCACAGAACTTGAAAAATTACATTCTTAAATTTATCCATGACTTTTGCAATTGTAAGAGAAATGTTGTTTTTTTTGTAGGAATGGACCCCGCTGTGCTGGGTCTGCTAGATTCTTTATGGTGAAAACAGACTGTGAAGCTAGTAAAATATAAAATCTTGAAATTGTATTTTGGTTTAATTTCTTTGGTCTGAAATGATATTGTAATATTTTCATCAGGGAACAACAGTTTTGCCAGGCCTGTCGATGTTCACCATTAGTGCTCTGAGACAACATTCAACCACTGCCTTAAAGTGAATACTGAGCTTTTTTTGTTTTTAGCTTAATATATTGGATGTTTTTTGACATGTCATTTAATTATTATAACTGTTTAACTGTGTATGTGTGTGTGTTTAAATCAGAAAAAATCTTTACATAACATCTATTTAATATAAAGAATATCTGGTGTAAATATCTGTGCTATACTGTGTAGTATATATTGCATGTATACACTATTTTGTGCAATGCTTTATATTACAAGTAATACTTCAGTAGAACTTTAAATCCTTGTAAGGGAAACTGTATGAAGCAGCTCACCGCCCAGATCAACACACACAGTTGAAAGGAAAGAAAGAAAAAATGATGTTAATCAAAAGCAAAAAACAACAAAAGGCTATAAGCTTTAAAAAAAAAAACATAAAAAACGGTTTACTGTATACCTGCTCCTTTTTATATTTAACAGTATCATGGAGTATTCAACAGTAAAATGGAGATACAAATGGAATGGAACAATTTTGAATAAACTGTGTTGATAATGAACTTTGTCTCCATGTTTTGAAGCTAAGTGGTGGTCCTCAAAAGGTCAACAAAGTTACACATTATAGAGTTCTGAACTGCTATACAGTCAATGTTTTGGGTGGTTATTTTTATGATGATTGCTTCACCTTCTGTAAAGCACTTTGGATTGCCTGTGTGTGAGAGGTGATATACAAACTTGTGATATATAAGGTGATAAAAAGGTGTTATATAAACTTTTTTCTCCTTGATCTAGCAGCGCCCCCTTGTGACTGATTGTGTTGACACCAATTATGCTGTAAAGGCCTATATGACATGGACTCTTTCTCCAACTGAATACTGTATTTAGATGTTTTTTTCCCCCAATAGCAAAATGAACTGAATTAGGACCTTTTTTAACTAGGCAGTAGAATTTTGAAATCACTTGCTTAGTTTTATGCCAGTGAGAGAGTAGAGTGTTGATAAACCTAATAGTCTACTTTTTCTTTAAATAAATGAAAAAAAGAGGCACTGGTGTACATTGGTGGCTCCATGAAATCATGCTTTCATGGGTAATATTTTACATCTGAAACTGAACTGATGATTAATGCTCATCTCTGACATCTCTGTCACAGAAGTGCAGGTCTAAATAAAATGAATGATGGCTGAACTCCATTTAGCTGCTTTTGGTAGCAGGGCCCTGCTTTTGTGCATGCTGTCACATGGTGATGTCACTCAAACATAACGGAGGCATTATTAATGTTATTAGTAACACCTGTGAGTTGTTATGACTAATCAGAAACATCTGCTGTGAAAAAGGCCATTAGGCAAAGATGTAAACCATTAAACTATGAATAAAGTGTTCTGCAAGAAGTCAACCAAGGATATAATTAATTCCCTTAAATGTCAACTAGTTTTTAAATGAAGACTAGTTTTACAGTCAGACAAAGTACACATGACACAAAAGCATTTCTTATACTGATCATACTAACAGTAGGTGACTACTTAATGACCTAAGTTGCTCCAGTTCATGGAAGGCTAAAACAATAAATCCATGTAGAATAATTTCTGTAGTCAGTCCTACAACTGAAATCCAGTTGGTTTCTCTACAATAAAATAAATAATAAGTATTGAGAATTAACAGCTGATGGTCTATGTGCCCATATTTCTTTTAAAAAGAAATCCAAAACTGAAAAGTTTTTACCCAAACATGTCTAGAGCATGCTCCTTCAGCATACTTCATCCTAAACAAATATAATAGCTCCTACACGGTATACTGCACATTTCATCAAAAACGCAGAAACAACATAATTTCTCAAAAAGTAACATTGGGCAGGAGGATTTACCTCAAACTGAGATTGTTTGGGAAGAACATACAGCTTCGTCCTCCTCTTGCAGCTTAGGGGGTTGCCATCATCACCATGTAGCAGTTCAAATGAGGAACAGCTGGGTTAACTTGCCTATCATTACTTAGGGTTGAGAAACAGGAGTGTGTGTGTGCTACCTGTTTCAACAGCTTAGTTGTAGCCAGATTTATTACTGGGCATGGTGCTGCTGAAAAAAGGCTGAACAATGAGCTCTGCAGATTGTTTGAGGTAAATTCTACTTTTTATTGTAGCTATCTTATTAATTACTGCCATCTACATAAAATGTATGATCTTAACCTGCGTTGCCCTTTACTCTGCAGGCTCTTTGTGCTTTGTTTTTGGCTGCTGGTTGGTGATGTAAATTGTGAGAATACCCAGAGAGGTACTGAATGATCTGTCAATCTGCAATTTCAACATTTAATATACTTTTTAACATAACTGAAGATGAGTTGCCTGTTGTATAGAAAAATCTGTACAGTATCTGTCAATGTGTTTTTGCTTCTGTAGGTTATGTCCTACGTGTCCAGGCAGGACAGGCCCCAATGGGAGTCCACAATGACAACAGAGACCATAAAAGGTTGAGTGAAACTTCTATTTTCAGAAGACCTACAGCTGGTTACAGGATGCTAAGTTTGGACACAGGACAAAGTGGCTATGTTTACCCTGCTGAACAACAGCACACCATTGATTCTAAATCCTCACAAACTCAAAATCATTACCCTGTTATTCCTGAAACACAAAGTAGCAATGTCAACAACTTTGAATCTGGCTTCAACTCAGTCTCAGCTACACATGGACGAAATACCGTGGTGTACAACCTTTCTGGACACAAAGCTTTGCCTGACGGCAAGAAGATTCATCAAGCAAGCTCTAGTTCTGTGTTCTCCAGAATCTCAGGAGGCAAAGGAGGCACTCGGATGTCTTATCCAACATGGAGTCCCAGGGTCTACAGCAGTGATGTGATGTCTGAAGCGAGAGGATATGCCCATGTCCGCCGCCTCAAGCCTAGTTTTGACAAAACAGGGCCCCATGCTAGTTCTGCTGCAGGTAAAAAGTTCTCCGAAACAGGCTTCCCATCTGTAAATCAGAATCAGGGAAGTTACGGCCATGATGCAAGAAAACTAGGGTTTGGTCCTGGTGTTACAGCATCAAGTGAGATGCAGCAAAATCTTAATCACAATTCCAGAGGAAGCCAACCCATCAGCTGGCATCCTCCACCAGATGGAGCACAAATTGTGCAAGGCAAGTTCAAACCCTTTCAAAGACTTCCTTCCACTGATGATCTCCCTGCTCGCACCCATCCATCAGAGGCTCCCACTCAGGAGGCTGCAGGGACAACCCTGCCCCCTAGTTTGAACTCCACGGGTACTACCACAGTCACTGGAGAGATGAGTACCAAGTCTGCTTCACCCATCCAGACAGAGGCCCCAGATGCAGAGCTCTTATCTCAAGCATCAATCCTCGAGGGCCAGTCTGGGAGTTCAGCAGAAGTTGAACCATCTTTGGAACAAAACCATTACCAGATTATCCTCCAAAGCTAGAACTAGCAGGGGACAGAAAAGGTGACACAGTTGCCACAAGTCCTCCAGAAACGGATCAGTCTTCAACAGTCCAGCCAGATACTGCTACTGCAAATGTAAATGAATAGTGGCAAGACGTATGCTTAAGATAAGTTGCTAAAATGCATTTGTTTAATTTATCTTGTTTTATAACTGTGTGCAAGAATGTCAAGGTTGTCATGGTTACTGTGGTGAAATAACTGCTACATTAAGATCTAATTGTATGTTCTTCCCCCAGGCTTTAAACTAACCTGGAGCTCTACCGCTTGTCCAGAAAGGGTCTGACTTTGAATAAAAACATCAGAACCCTCTGTCTGTTTGAATGTTTGCTTTCACATTACTTACTTACTTTTGTCCCAGGGTCTCCCATCTGATAAGATTTTTGCTTTTAGAGGTTTTATTACAGAAAATGTATGAAACTACAAACCAAATAGTCATACATTCTATCGTTGTGTTACTTATGGAAGGAATTATAGTGAAATTACTCCTCCTTTTTGCTAGGAACCCCCTCAAGGACCCCTGGGGGTCCCCTAACCCCACTCTGAGAACCACTGACTTAATGAACTCATTTATAATTATTAGCAAACATGTAAAACCCTGACTGTAAGTTCAAATGAAATTCATATTTTGATGTTGTGATAAAGCTGTCATCATAGCAGCTGATTTAAAAACGTCCCAGGTTCCTTTCACATGGTGTTAATCACCATTTAGACACTTGAAACTTTTGATCAAGTTCATATTTGACACAAAGCTAACTAGCATCTTTTTTTTTCTAAAGACAAACACTAAGCAGCCAAACTTTTAAAATCTATGGGCCGTTTGTCAAACACTTACTGCTGTTTTGAGGCATATACTGATTCCCCACAGACTCTTCTAACATTAACTGTAACAAAAACAATTACGATTTTTGAAGTTACCCCACGTTGCCCCTGCTCTACTCAGCCAAATGAGATGATTAATGGGAGGGGAAAGAAGAAAAAACAGTTCTGATACACAAATCTGTTTTCAGTTTTTGGACTTTTTCTCTAATCTTTGATTTTTGCTGAAATATTGGATCATTTGAACATTTATTGAAATGAAACCATGTGAGAAGTTTAGAGGGAAAAATCACTATTTGGTGGAGCTGTTAACAACTCATAGACATCTGAAATGTGACCCTGACTACACACTGCTTTTTGTAAGATGTCAAAACCCAAAAGGTTGGAAACCACTGGTTTCATCTTTAACAATGTGTTGTATTTTAAAAGCTTGTTATATTATCCATTGTGTCAAAAGAATTTGCTTTTAAAACTTCATCAATCTATTAACCCCTTAACATCCAATTCCACACTTAACAGTAGTAGCCTGTGTCAGCTTGTTCCAACTCTTCATGTGCATCATTTTATACTCTTTCCCAAAATTCAGCTTGACATATTTAGTATTTGAATTAAAGTTCTGGGTGGGTTTTTAACTATCTTTAGCTACAAAGCATGAGTGTGTTATGCCTGGTGGGTCAGTGTGGGTTTGAGGCTGTTGTTATTTTCAGCATTTATTAAAAGACTGATGTTGTTTGTCATTAAAACAACAACATATTTGAGCGCCTGAGCAAAACCCAGACTCATTAAACCGAGAAATGAAGCCAAGTTCACACCCAGCATTCAATATTCTGAATAAAACTGATCTGTATTATTATAGACGTGTCATTATTATACTCTTCACCTGCTTTGTTTTTTTTTAACTCGAGCTTTGGCGACATCTTGTGGTTTAAATCAGGAAGTGACGCGTCTGCCGCTCATTACGTCTACAAACGTCACCCGGAAGTCCACTGAAACCAAGGCGACATCTCGACATCATGGCAGAGTACACAGACCCACGTGAGTGTGGTTAATAGCAAATATAAAAGCAGTATGTACAAACGCAAGCGCTGTTTTGAGCTAATGATAGCTTTTATTGCATGTACAGCTAATTAATTGTTGTCTTTAGATGCGTTACACGATGCGTCAACGGCTGTAACGGTTGTAACGTTCATGCTAATTTATCTGCGAAACGTAACTTCAGCGCTGCTAAAGTGACTGTTTGGTTTCGTGGCTTTTACACACAGCTCTGAGTGTAACTGTTTCACTTTGACAGATTGTGATGGAGCTGTTGAGGATATGCCCGAGCTCTCGGATGGTGATGATGATGACTATGATGACGAAGAGCAGTGGCAGTGTATGGAGGAGGAGGAGGAGGACAGTCAGCCAGTTACCTGTCTGTTCTGTGATAGGTGAGATGACGCTGCACTGCCAGAGGAAACAACAACAGCCGACATTTTAAACATACACTGGTCAAGGTTTACTTTACCTTTTACTGAGTTGCAGAACATCACTTGAAGTGCTCTTCTCAAAACTTTCTCTTGTCATCCATCCTTCATATTTTCAGCCTCCCCCCTCTGTCACTTTAAAGGATGGGTTCACACTTTATTTAAGCCTGTCTTAAAACAACAGTCTGGTCTTTTTAGTGCCAAAGTCCCTCTTTTTATTACTATACTTCCACAGGGAATCACTGTCTGAGGAAACACAAAGAGGGAATTTTATCCTTAAATGACTGTGTGGACACACTGTGGATTTTGCCCCCCCATCACTTACATTTAAAGTGCATTTGAAGGGGATCTTTTAATATCCAGTATGAACAGGAGGAATGATTACAGCGAGGAAAACCTCTTTCACTGTTCATATGGACACCTGACTGTTGTTTTTCGACAGACTTGAAGAATTGTGAACCTGTCCTTTAAGTCATAAATAGGAATCAGACTGTGCATTGTTGTTTCAATTGTTTGTCTGATAGCCAGCAAGGGCATTCATCTTCACCTGTCAGCCCACAAGGATAAAATATTTGCCTGAGGGGAAACCAACGTTTAAATCCAATCTCATCTGTGTCTGTGGCGTTTTTGCCTTTATTTGATATGTTGTTGTTGACTGCTGTAACATTTTAATTTCCCCTTGGGATTAGCAAACTATCTGTCTGTCTAATTTCTGATGATGTTGGTAAGGTATCAATCAGCAGAGGTTAAAGGATATTTCCTCACTACTGTTGGAAGAAATAATAGTGACAAGTTTGCCCATTTGAAGGAAATGACCGAGAACATGAGGAAGAAAAGCAACTGCACTAAGACACACAGTGGCCCAGCTTTAGTCACCATTGTCTGAGGTCGTCTCTGTTTCCATAGCAACTTTTAAAGACTGATGCCACATAGCCCATTTAGCATTTTTTACTTACCTCAGTAAACTATTTGTGATGCTTCCTATCACGTAGAAAACAGAAACATAGCAGTAAAAGTAAAGGATCAGTTTCTTAATTATCAAATTAATATCTAGTTGCTAACCAATCAGACAGTTTGGGTTTTATTTGCGAAATCGGATGTAAATGGCATTTTTGTTTCTGGTGCTTAAAAATGTGAATTTTGTCCTGGATTTAATTTTAGTACTAATTTAACTCTCAGCACAACGCCAAGCTGCAAGTGATTCTGAATACACTGTATATGAGAAATGTGGGTCCAGACGTCCAAACGTTTGACCTATTTATCAGGCAGAAAATCCCAACTGTTTGTCTTCATATTCATTTGTAGTTTCTATTTAAAAACATCTGTCTAAGAACAGTTATTTTGTTTTAGTCTTCCTTGCTTCAAAAGCAGTGTACTGTGTTATAAATAGACACAACAATTGAAAATGTTCTGTAAGGATGCAAAATTAACAAAGTTAAATTATGTCACAGTAGTGTCTATTATTTTAGGCTTTGTAATGGAAACATTTTTTCTTTATTTTTCTCAGGTTGTTGAGCTCTGTACCGGCCACCCTGCAGCACTGCACAGCTGAGCACCAGATCAACCTTGTAGACGTGATAAGAAAACACAGTAAGTAGACACTGAAGCTCTGTTCCTCACTCAAAAACCAGAGGATTATTCGGTTTTGTTGAAAAGACTCATCCTTCTTTCCCCTTTTCCCTTATTAGATTTAGATGACTACGGTTACATAAAGATGATCAACTTTGTTCGCTCAACAGTAAGTACATTCCTCTCTCTGTTTGGAAACTTTAATCAGATATGATTTAATGGTAGAGAGTTAAGCGCTCACTTTCACACCCTCCACATAATGCAATTTTTGTTCATTACCTTGTGTTTGGTGTTTCTTTACATGGGGATTGTTAATATTTTATCCCCCCAAAAAAACATCTGCAAACATCTGTCAAGTAATTGTCGTGCATATTAAAAAAGAGCAATGGAACAGATGGATTTCTTTTCTAAACAAATCTGTACTCACAGAAATGTGATGCATCTTGTCTGACGGGGCTGCCAGACGCTCCTTTACCCTGGGAGAGCGAAGACTTCCTGCGGCCGGTCCTACAGGACGACCCTCTGCTGCAGACAGGTACAGCAACTACTTTAAGTTTTATTACACAGATTTTGAGTAACTGGCTCCAGTTTTTAGATGCTGAACACATTCATTCACATTTAGCAGGCTGGTGCTATAGAGTTTGTCTCTGGTCTCAGCTCTGATCCAGATCAAAGAGGTGTAACTCACAAAATAATTAGTTGTGGAAAAAATATGTTTTTCTGATGTAGCTTTATTCTTCAACTTCAGCCGCTTTTACTGCAGTCAGTGATTTCCTTGTATTTCCCACTTTGAACATCCCTTAGAGAAGGAGCAGGATTTAGTTTGGTGTGTAGGTGCAGAGAGCATTAGTGTGTGAGTGAAATGACAGATTTTCTGGTTGAGAAGAAGCAAGAGTCATGCTTCTTATCCAGCCCCGACCTGTCTTATGGCTGCATTGAAAACAGTGTATAGTATGAAAAAAAAAAAAAAAAAATGCCCAACCAAAAAAACAGAAATCATCAAAGCAAATAAACTGAAGCTGTAGATAAATAAACATGTCAGTGGTTTTTGTATTTATAGCCCTGTTAGTCATTGACCTTTGTGTTCAGCCTCTGTGTTTTACATCTTTGTTTGTGTCTCCCTCTCTGCGTTTCTGGTAGACCCTGAGGAGTTGTGTGGCTTGGAGGTGACAAGCCTGTCGGTGTGCCTGTCATCCAGGGCAGAGTCCCATAATGCTGTGTTGCAGAGGGCACAGGCCGCTGAGGAGAGAGCCTGCCGCTCAGAGGAGGCGCTGGCCAGAGCCATGGATGATTTGCACAAACTCAAGTCAGTGACGCCTCTGCATTTTCACATATTTTTATAACCTCTAGGAGTGACAGCGTTGTCCTATTAGTTTATTTCCTGTCAATCTTAGAAAGATTTTATGTTCCTGAGAGCTTGCACTGTACTCAGTGTATTGGTTTACCCCTGCACTACCCTTCTGGACCAGCAGGGGGACACAGTGAACACAGTATTGCAGAAACATCAGCTAGAGTACCTTGTGGAAGAAGTTTGGAGGAAGGGAAGAGATAAAAAAGGGAAGGGAAAATTCCACTGCAGCATGGAGGTTAAAGTGAGGAGGGGAGGCAGGAAGGGGGGCAATAAGGGAAAATTACAGAAAGAGTGAGGTTGGGGAGGGAGGAGACGGGGTGAAAAGAGAGTTAGAAAGATGAATGCCTCCCATCTCCTCCATTTACTGCTACGTCCTGCATGAAGGTTGTGTGTGCTTTCTGCTTTGTGGTCGGTGCTTTTGTCCTGTGTCCTAATATGTGACGTTAAAGGCTGATCTATCTGGTGTTCTTTCAGGCTGCTGGCTCAGGGTTTGGTGCTGAATGTAGAAACCAGCAGATCAAGTAACCTGGGCGCTGTAGCCGAGCTCCGAGATGATGAGGATGAGGCCTACTTCAGCTCCTATGGCCATTATGGCATCCATGAGGAGATGCTGAAGGTCTGAGTTGTGCACGCACACACACACACACACACACACACACACACACACACACACACACACACACACACACACACACACACACACACTGGCCAGACCTGCAGGTCTCATTACTATCTTGAGAGTTACTTCCCCCTTGGGCACAGGAGTCTCTGCAGAGCGAGAGCAGGTTCATCAGCATGCGTCTTGGTTGAAAGATTTCAATGTAGCATGTAAATGAAAGTGATCATCTTTATGCACACATTGATACTGAGGACAAGACATTTTCTCAAAAGTGTCAAATCAGCAATAAGTGCTGAGCTCTCATGTGAGACAGCGGCACTGCTGCTGTATGGCGGCTGCTTGAAACATGGAAATTAATTTTTACACTGCTCAAGCACAGAAACCTAAAAGTGTCAGCAAGCTGAGGGGGTTTGTGTGTGTTAATGTGTGTGTGTGTGGGGGGGGTGTCAGCTATCTCCTCCCTTTCTGTTCTACTTACCGCAGTGCTTACACATATTCCTGTTGGCTGTCCTGATTGGTGCTAAGCACTGTTAAGTTTTGCGTCATGTGTGTGTGCGTCAAGCTGTAAACTCCATCAGAGGCTCAGGAGGGGCTGAGGACATGTGGGGGGCTTTGCGGTAGAACATGGTCAACTCTTTCACAGGTTGGTGCGAAGCGCATCACCTCTGACGCACTGTGTGTGTCTGACCCATCAGACTTATGAAAGAAGTGACATGAAAGAGGTGAGAATCTGCCTCACTTTGCTGCAAGGATCTGTCCCACCTAGGAATGTCATCAGAGTTTCAGAGAGTTTTACTGTCTGAACATTTTAGGCTGAACGATTCATTATTTCTGTATTGAAATTGGGATTATAAAGAAAGCCATTTTAAACTGCAAGAGCTGAAGTTTTAATTATAGCTTTCATTATGAATGTTGTCTTAATGGATAGTTTCTGATTTTATCAAGTCTATCTTAATGTAATGCTCTCATGCCCATATGTACATTTAAAGAGCTCTAGATCACTTTAATCAGCCTTCCTCTCCAAACCCTTCCTGCTGCGACTCCAATGTAAGTGATGGGAGACAAAATCCACAGTTCTCACTCTGTGCAAAAATGCATACTGAAGTTCAGCCAGTGAATGAAATGAACAGTGAATGACTCTTTGGTCATCATATCCACATTACTAAATGATTATCTGACCGAAACATTTCTTTGTGTAAATATCTTCCAAAAGCAAAAGGTCAGATTTTTTTGAAACTAAGTATTAAAACTTCCTCAGTTAACACTTTTCCTCCAGAGAGGAGCTGCTGGGGTTTGTGGGCAGATTTGATTGGCAGGTTAATTAGCCTAGAGTCCTGACCTGACCTCCACTAGAAAAATACCAGAGTCTTTTCCAGCTTTATTTATCTGATAGATTTTCTCTTAACTTTCCCACAGTCAGTTATGATCTGAACCTGTGTAGAAAAGCTTTACATGCCATGCTTGGGATTTCTTTTACCCAAGAGGGGCAAAAAGGCCAATTTAAATGCATCATTATATCACAACATGAGCACCCTAATGCAAGCTTTCGTAGAACGCAGAAGATCTGCAGAAGGTTAGATATATAATCCCTTAATCCTGCAGTATATTTAAATGTTTGCTTTATACACTAACATGTTGCCAGATATATTCTTTTCTCCATTCACTTTTACTTAGGAACAGCTGGGATTTGTATTGTTCTTAATTTTTTGAATATTCTCTCTACAGGATAAAGTGCGCACAGAGAGTTACCGTGACTTCATGTACCGCAACCCAGAAGTGTTCAGAGACAAGGTGAGCCGACTGAACGAATGCAAATAGATATTTGTGTGTGTGTTAATGTGTGTAAATGTGCAGGTTAGCTGGTTTAATGTACAGCCAAGCCTATTAACAGGAATAGGCGTGTCATTTTGCAGGAAAGACATTAATAAGGTGATGGTGTCTGATTTAAAACACAGTGTGCTTTTATTAGCACCTTGAATGTCGACTGCAGAGTGCTGATAACAAACGCACACAATCCACCACCAAACCCATAACACCCCCCTAAAGCCCCTTCCAACAAGCCCCCCACCCCTCTCTTTTCCATTGCCTTTAGTTGCAGGAAGCAGTGGCCTGTATCATGACCATCCATTATATGGGCGGCTGCTGGTTAGTGCTGGGATGAGTCCGTAGAGGAGGGAGGCAGGTTGTTTTGATGGGAACGTACATTATCCCTGTCAGAGCGAAGCAGTCGGCAGAGAGGGAGGTGTCACCTTCTATAGGAAGCGGGAGATAGAGAACAAAACAGTATATTCTTATTTCAATACTGCTAAGATTTTGGGGGGGTAGTAGTACAGTACAGAAAGATGGAGGGAGAAACGAGGTGTTGTGTGTTATGTTGTGTCAGCAGTGTGCTGGTGACCCTTGGTGAACCCATAAAGGCAGCGGGATGCTTATAGGGAAGTTGAAGATGCCTTAAATAGAGACAAATAAACACAGTGTTACATATAGATGGGTGTATAGTCATGGCAGCTGGTCTTGGTGATTTAACACCAGTGGGGGCGGAGATGAACAAATGAACTATAACCCATGGAAACCCAAAATAGAGGAGATTAAGAAGTTAAGAACAATGGCTAGAATGAATAAGTTACTTGGTGAACCTGATGATTTAGAAGCAGTTTGTAGTAGTGAGTAAAGGTGCTGAAGTCCTGGAACAAACTCAGCATTTTGAATATAAAACAAAAACTAAAAGATCCAAAAGGAAGTGTAAGAAAAATGCAGTTTATCTGCTGCTTGTGATAAAACAAAACCCTTCACTCAAGGTTGTTTTCATGTTTTTAGCTAATAAACTTTTGGGTGAAAACATGTCCCTCTTTTAACTGTAAAAACAACTGGACAAGCTGGGTGAAAAATTTGACCAGCTGACCTTTTCAGACAGTGATGTCTGGAGCCAACAGTTGCCTAAATTTGTTTTTACAGTAAGTATACCATTTTGGGCAAGAAATCAACTTTTTTCAGTGGTCATTTATTGCCCTGTTTTGCATTTTAGCATTTTTGAACAATAAAGTATACTTGGATCTCTCTTCATTTAGGCAGCACTTGTTGCTGAATACTGGTAGCAATCCTTCAAGAAGACTTTTTCTTTTTAGGTTTTTTTGGTGATGCAGTCATTTGTGTCAGTATTTTCTCTTTCTGGCTGTGTGGAGATAACAATTTTTCTTACTTTAGGCTGTGTACTGAGTTGTTCTGGATGTAATTTGTTCAGTTTTCTCAACCAGCATGCTCTAGAAATGACTGCCCAGTCAGAGGCATGCACAGTGGCCCATGGGAGTGAATACACTCCTAAATATTGGGACCTTTTTAACTGCTGCCTTGTCATCTTCTTAATGTTCAATATCATATTTTGTGAGTCCTGAGTTGATTTCAGACTGTGCCTGTCCCACCTCTACCCTCTCACCCCACCCTCACCTCCACTCTCCTCCATCCTGCAGGTGGTGCTAGATGTGGGCTGTGGCACTGGCATACTGTCCATGTTCGCTGCCAGAGCTGGAGCCAAGAAGGTTATAGCAGTTGACCAATCAGAGATCATCTATCAGGCCATGGACATAGTCAGGTGAGACACACACACACTAGAGTCTGTCCCTATTTCTTTGAAACCTATTTCTCAGGTATGTGTATAAATCTGTCTTTTTGCCTCCGCCCCAATGTATTGGAGGTTAATGGAATTCCATTCGTGGTGTTCACAGCAATGAAAAATTACATTTTTAAAACTCATCAGTACTTGTCTTTCATGCTAGCAGATTAGCTTGGTCGCGGTAGGCCTAGCTCAGCTACCCCCATCGGTCACATGACCCTCACCTTACAGGTCGTAGTGGTCCTTCATGGGATTTCTTCCCACTGTGTGCAGCAGAGGATTGTGGGAGTAGGGGTCTGTGTGACCTCCAGCCACCTTTTTATTTGTTGCAGCTGGTTGACTTCAATACAGCTGCTGTCAGTCACGTGGCCATAATGCACATAATTTACACCTGCAGTCTGACTGATTCACCCCTCCCTACAGTCCTAGACCTGCAGTCACACTCGCACACAAACATGTAGATGACCCCCTGTTGGTACCTTTTAATTCAGTCCTCAGTCCAATTTCAGGTGCTGTGTTTCCAGTTTCCAGCACATGGTTCTCCACAGCGGAGTCCATTTACCTCCACCAGAGCCTCAGCTGTCCCCACGTCTACCTGCAACCACTTCCTCCATCACACCCCTGCCTCTAAAATGCATTTTTGAGTTAGGGGCCATTATGACTGTTATTATTACCGTTATGTAAGATAGTGTTGTATAAGCAAAACAATGGGGTTTGCTAAAGGAAAAGGACGTTTTAATTTTACAGCCCACTGACTCGCTGTTGGAGT
Organism: Scomberomorus guttatus; assembly: GCA_038419695.1. NCBI lineage: Eukaryota > Metazoa > Chordata > Actinopteri > Scombriformes > Scombridae > Scomberomorus > Scomberomorus guttatus. The sequence continues at coordinate 33,737,936 of CM076445.1, read as the reverse complement.
GTGAGTTGGCATGCAGGCTGCGTCGCAGGTTCGCCAGCGGTGGAGATTCAGCTAAAGAAAGATGTTGTAACCCCCCCCCCCCCCCCTCCCCTCCCCTCCTCCTCCTCCTCCTACACATGTACACACACAAACACACATACATACAGAAACACACACAGATTTGCTCCTTTGGGTCCCCTTTTTAAATCCACTGTTTGCTTGGGTTGTGATTTTATAGCTCTTATTTCTGTGTGTGCGCAGCTGCCCTTTGTGTGTTCGTCACTTCCTCTTGATGTTAATATCAGATTGTAATTAAAGTGGCTCCTGTTGGTTAGGCAGGAGCATCCATCTCCTGTCTCCACTCCGTCACCGAAGTTTAAATGAAAAGCTGGATGTGACTTCCTTCCTTCACAGTCACTTCCTTAATGGATAATGTCTAAATACTTTTTTTAAATGGCTGGAATTGATGGATTATCCAATAGAATGCTTTAGATTGTCACAGCAAAGCGGAAAAAAATAGACAAAATACGACTATGTAAATATTTTACATAGATGAGTGAAATTTAACTTTTAATAGTGACTTGAACTAAAGATAGACAGATTATCAGCTTGTGGATGTTTGTTTGACTTTGGTCGAAAAATGTTGTTTAGCATTTTACCAGCCAATAACATGCAATATTAATGCATGTGATTCAGGACACTAGCAAATGCTGTTTTTAAATGTTTGTGTAATTTTTTATCCAGAAAAACACCATTAAAATGAAATGTTTCATGTGAAATGTTATTTATTTAATTATTATTTCATTTATGTAATAGTGACACTGACACGTTCATTCTTAGGAATCGATTTTCTTTGATTTTCTTTATAGTTTTTTCAGTTCTTAGCAACGTCCAACCATGTCCTGATAGAAAAAAAAGACAACAGGAAACTATACCATATATGTTGGCTGATATATTGGTTATTTAAAATCTTAATGATATTGGAAATTTTTATCTGTAATATCTGTAATAAGAACACTAAAATCCAAATTATGAGCAGAATTATTGTGAGAAAATCATTTGTATGACTAAGACTGTTAGAGAAGTGAGCTTGTGACCGGGAGGTCATCGGTTCAATCCCGGACTGGCAGGATAAATCTGGGTGGGAAAAGTAAAAAAAGCAGTGCTTAGCCCTCCCTCATTACCACCACTGAGGTGCCTTTGAGCAAATCCCTTAACTCCAACCAGTCAGTGGCCGGCAGGTCAGACTGTGGTTGTACTGGCAAGCTTCCAGATGTGTTTAAATGTGTGAATGTGATCAGGGCGTTCTTGCAAAACAGCTGTTAAAAAAAAAAAAAAAAAAAAAAAAAAAAAAGGCTTAATCCACCATGCAAAGACTGGTTCACCATGATGACATGTACAACCTCTCTCCTCCTGTCTTGCTCTCTTACACTCACACTCACACACACACACACACACACACACAAAGCTGCACAGATACTGACTCTGTCTCCCCTGAGTCCTGACATTGTCCTCTAAATTACCCCAATAATGAGATTACAGTGTTTCCCCCTTGTGAAAGGTGGAGGAGGCAGGGGCTTGCGGGTGAGGGGTGTGGGGGGGTGCTGAATTCTGGGAGAAGGTGATAGCAGCAAGCGCAGAGCAGTAGAGAGGGGAGAGACGGTTCAAGATAAGGATCGTTGCTACAGAAATGCACTCTGGGCTGCTGTGAGTAATTGTTCTGTCCTCGGTAACATTAGCTGTCATGATAATGGAATATTCACAGAGATTGATACCCAGACTGGCCGGTCTGAAAGGAAGGATCATTTAAACAGCAGCACTGATCTTACAGTTCCTACCTGAGCCTGACACCTCTGTGGGCCCATCGTTGCAGTTTCCCCCCTTTCTCACTTCTTACACGGATAGGGAAAGACTGGAAACATACGAAAAGAATGTGGCAATTTACTGATCTTGACAAGTTTGAAAAATTGCTCATAATGTAAGAAAAATGATTGGTGCTATCCATCTTGTAAAGTTTGTAGTTAATGTGACTATAACTACGATGCTCTTGTCAGTTGACTGGTTACTCCAGCTTCAGTGAAGCAAAGTCAGTGAAGCTTAAAGCTGCACCAGTCAGTATTTTCATATTAACAATGGTTCAAATGACTAATGATGTGTAATGTGAGAGTGATGAAACCACACAGAATTATGACTGGACTCACATTTTAACATCTTTCAGCTCATTGTTTTGGTTTTATGGCCTGCAACTTTACTGTTTTGGTTCAGTTTGCCTGTTCTCATCAACCCCAATTTAAAGCTGCTGCAGCAGGCAGCTGTTTTCTGACAAAAAGGTCTGATAATCCCTCTGTACACTACCTAAGAAAATCAATGAATTCTACTTACATAAGACAACCACATTTCTTTACCATAATTGGGATTTGGTATCCACTTATTTGAGCAGTTAGTGCACACCACAGTGAAACTTAAAAGCCCACACTTGAACCTTTGGTTTATGTGTCCTAAATCTGACATGAATCAAGTTTGTAAGTCCTCTGACTCCTTCATGTTTCCCACAGGTCCAACCAGCTGGAGGACAAGATCACTTTGATCAAAGGCCGCATAGAAGACATCAACCTCCCTGTGGAGAAGGTGGACATCATCATCTCAGAATGGATGGTCAGTACACAATTACTTACCTACACTGTACATACGGTGGCAGTCTGATTATTGGAATGCGGGAGTGTCAGTCAGGTTGAAGTCTTCTACTTCCATAAGGACTTCCATAAATTCACGCAAAAGAAAGAAAATGTGGAAGAAATGAATGCTCGTTCTGTACAATTCAGTCTCGGAGAAGGAAAACAAAATCAGTTCAGTCAGAGGAAATCATCCACTTGTACATCCATCAACTTCCAGGCAATATATAAGGTGAAAAAACATATTGTATCATCTATACATGTACATGCAGGTTCAACCAGCTCCATGTGTTGCGTTTGGCTTTCGAGACCTTCAGTGATCACTTGATTAAGCGCATTTCTTGCATGATTGGTGTGGACAGCTCGGGTCAGACTCAAACCACTTCCCTGTCGTTAATCACTTCATGGGTTTCTGGTACGACATTGTGAGAGTATTAAAGGAAAATGTTCAACTAAGGCTCCTGCTGCTTTCCCTTGATATTTGCTGTTTTGTTGGAGTTTGCGTTTCCCGGGTGTCCACAATGGTGGTGGTAAATGCAGCAGTTATGACCAACTTTTAGGTAAGGTGTGTGATTTGAAGGTGTACACAGTGGAAGGCAGGAAGTTATTATTGACCAATGGCTAGAGCTTTGAGATTATAATACATACCCAGTACCTAGTATAATGCATACATCAAATCACCTGCAATAGATATTCCTCACAGAATACATTCTTACTTGTTATAGCAGGAAGTTGATTGATGGTTCCGTTTTCAGGTGTTCCTGTTAGCCGTACCAGTGAGCCAGTGTGCACAATTAGGGGCCTTGAAAATATGGGGCCTGGAAATGGACCCTTAAAGAAAATGCAGTTATTCATGTTATTTAGTTACACCTGTGTTTTAAAATGTCCAATGTGGAAAAAGGATTATCAGGTCACTACAAAATATTAATCACTATTATAACAGAAATAGGCACTGCAAAACCGCATTCAGTTTATGTTGTGGCCTGTTAGTAGCTGGTATAGGCTATATGCTTAGGCTGGTAGAGAATTCCCCTGGACTTAACAAAAAATGATTTTACTGCCTGTGCCATGACACAATGACAATTTTAAACAGGTCAGTTTTCAATTCAATTTCATTAGGTCTACAAATATGTGACAGCTTGACAAAGATATCTGCTCTGGTACATGTGTTCCCACACCATTGACTTCATGTACATAGTACAATTAATTAATTTGAGGATCTACTATATTTAAGATCTTCAGTTTACACATCGAGCTGTGTTTGGTCCTTTGTGCTTTGAGAGGTGCTGTTGGAAGTTTTTAACAGTTTCCTTTTGTTGGAGGTCAAACTAAGCCCCAACTTGCTGGAATTTCTATTCATATATTCATATTAGTCTCCCAATTACAAGTCAGTGTACCATCAAAATGATTTTGAAGCTGTTATTTTAAGGTAAAATAGTTGCATAATGTTGCTTTAACAGCTCTAAACTTCTCACATGGTTTAATTTCAACAAATGTCCAAAAACTGAAAACAGATTTGTGTATCGGAGCTTTGTTTTTTCTAACATAAATTTTAGCATCTAACCCTTCCATTAATCATCTCACGGGCCCCTCAGATTTATCTGCTGACCCTTTGGAGGGGCCCGACCCCTAGGTTGGGAACCACTGGACTAAACTAGCTAACTGTATATAAAGTAGTTGAAACTAGCTCCACCTCCAGCAGCTACAACAGTAACATGCTGCTTACACACTGATGCTTCAGTATTAATAATCTAATGATGTCATATATAATAATATATCAGTCAGAAGGACCAAACCACTACTTTTACTGCAATACTTTAACTACATCAAGCTCATAATACTTATGTACTTTTACTGTAGTAGGATTTTTCATGCAGGACTTTAACTTGTAATTGAGTATTTTTACATTGCTGTATTGGTACTTTTACTTAAGTAAAGGATTTGAGTACTTCTTCTACCACTGGTTAAAATGTCTGGGAAGCAGAACTCTTAGAAATACATATATGGATATACCCAAAATGTACAGTAGATGCTCAAGTCAACCTTGGTTTGATTTTTTTTTTTTTTTTTACCGGCCAATAAGCATGCAAAATCCAAGGTGCCAGCAGCGGTGATGCATGTTTTAAACATGGCCTTAACGGGGCTAAACTCGACCATCAGCTCCTCTGAATATCTAACCAGGAGGAGCAGTCTTCCTACCCCTTGATGCCCATTTATCAGGGAGATTCTCTGTGGTGATACAGGCGGGACGGCCAAAGTTGAACGCACCGCTGAAGTCATCCCTAATTCATGAGCATCCCGTATCTGTCCCCTCTCCACCTCCCCCATCCATCGTGAAACCCCAGGGTCACGAACAGGGGTCGCCAGACAGAGCCTTCCCATCCCCTCACCAGGGAAATTGAAATTCGGTGGGTGATGTGCCGGTGGAACGGTGAAGGATAGGACGTAATCTTTGATGACACTGGCTCACAGAGTGCTAATAAATCTAAGAATTCTCCAGTCACTTCTCATCACTGCAGCAATGGCAGACATTTCTCAGTGGCCAGGACTTCAAAGGCTGCCCTCCAATCTGCCTGTATTAGATGGAAAAATGACAGTTGTCACAGGAGTAGACTTTCTTGCCAGTGTAAATGGCTTTAGACTGTATTAAACTTTAATGGCTTTGTCTTGTAGCCAGGTAGGAACCTATTACCTCAGAGAGACTCTGGAGATGTCATTGCTCTCACATTTTTTTTAAAAATCAGAGTATGTTACATAAAGAGCTGATTCTGTTTTCAAAAGCTGTTTTTTTTCCCTCTAAAATAGATCCTCTCATCTTGAGTTCAATGTCAATGATAAGATGTAGAGGACTTAATACAGGCCTAAACCTAATTTATTAGAATTTGAACAGGTATTTATTTGTTTTGAAGAAATTTGTGAGGCACTTTTTTTTTATCAATTCCTAAGATTTCCATGAAATCAAACCCTGTTGTTGATACTATTTATTTTGGCTACAGCCATTTAATTGATTTACATTCTGTAATTATCTCCCCTCTAAATAGTAGTTTTCATTGTTAATGGAGGAGTTCGCCATTCCTGTTCTAGATTCAAACTATCTAACTACTCCTCATCAAGGTAGCTAACTTCTTCACTGTGCCCTGTTATTGTGTGTCCGAATGCAGCATGAAATCAGATCATGGTTACTCATGGAATGACGGAAAAAGCTCAATTATCGACTGACTTCTTTATTAAAACATAATGTGTTTTTTGGCTGCACTATAAACAGATACACTAGTTGCTCTTCTGACAAAATACCTGCTCAAGGAGTGTTTGCTGCCCCCAGAACTCTTTATCCTGTAGTATTAAATAGCACCCACTGTTACCATCAGTAAGCACAGGTGTCACCACATCAACCTGAACTGAAATCTTAAGGATTGCAATTTTAAAGTCACTTTGTTTATTCTGGTCCCTCTTGGTTTGCACAGTTTGTTCCTTCATTATGTCCAAACATCCATCAAAATCAGAAAAATAATCAATCACAAAAATGTCTTTGTAGCTTTGATCAGGGTTTAATACCTTGGCCTAACACGGCCTGCTAAGTCCTCCAACAGAGAATGACAAAATTGGGTCAAAGCAGTTGCAGGGATGCACAGGAGGGAATTCTGCAACTAAGAATAGATTAGCATCCAGCATTTCTTCTGTTCAGAGGAGCCTTTGTATTCCAACCTCTGGGTTGTTGGACTATAGGATTTAGGAGATAATAGGAAAAGAGATGAATAGAAAATGGCCAGAACTTAAAACTGTGTGCCTTCCACAAAGATACACTCCAGTTACTCAAGGAAGAAATAACAGTTTGGTGAGTCTGTTGCCATTGAATAGTGTAATTAATCTGAAATTTGTAGGATTAATAGGCCTGCAAATCCATGCTCTGTGGTTCAAGAGAGACAGAGCCTCAGGCTTACTGTGGCAAAGAAAGGCATCACTTCTCAAAGCAAAGAAAGTGCTACATTAATCTATCATCACGTGTCTGATGATTGAAAATATTGTTCTGTGGCCTGGAAAGTAGTCTATATCGGGTGGAAGACATTCACTGAAAATAATAAAAAAAGAGGACGTAAACTAATGCAGTACATAATTTCCAAAATGAATGACAGCTTGTTTCTACAACTACAAGTGTTTATATTGGGGATGTACATAATTAATTAGCCGGTTATTTGTAATTACATTCACATCAATCAAGGGGATTTTGCTAGTTTGCAGTCTTCTTCTTCACTGTCTTTACAGACACTTTGCAACACTTTTTTGCATGTTACCGCCACCAACTGTCAGTAGTGGAACAGCATGAAACCATTATCAGGAATGTGTATGGCGTCCTTGTACGTGTGCACAAGATAAACAAAACATTGCTTCATAACATTACTAGCTGGCAAAAACTCCACAGGGTCCAGTTCTTTAATGGAACATGTAATGATTTGAATTGTTCATTAAATGGAGCAGTTAAAATGTTTTCAGATATCACCAGCACAGCCATATTTATATACATCCAAACACAATTTGCTTGAAGTGACAAAAAAATTGTAATAACAATATATGAAATGACAATGTGTAAAGTCAGAGGTGTCGCTCGTAGTGATGAACCTACAGAGAATTATCACCCGACTCTGCAGCTCACCTCAGCTTAACAGAGCTTTATAGCAAGTTTCAGCTCATTGTTTAGCTGTCCGGCTGCAACTTTACTGGTTCAGTCACACCACTCTCATCGTGTCATTTTCTGTTGCAGCAGGCAGCTGTTTTCAGAGAAAAAGCTCTAAAAACCCACTGTACACTACCTGCTCAGCACCAAACTACAGACACCACAAGATCCATCATTAAGTCGCCTTTGCTTTTTTACACTGAACCAAACAAAGCTGGCATAATGCCGCCCTGTGTGTGCTCTTACATGGCATGCTGGCGTTTCCTGATTCAGAGGCGTGACGTGTAACACGACAGCATCAGCTCCCTGTCCCGCCGTGCCGGCTGTCCCTTTTACACAGACATTGATCCGGCTCTGGAAATTTTGCTTAATTTGGGTTTTACTGACAGCTCAATGAAAAAAGCAATATGAATTTAATCTTGGTGTGATACAGTGTATAAACAATTGGTCTTAAAGTTGTTGGAAGGAATATCACTTTTTTACTTATAGTTTAACCCTTCTGGTCTTTGAGCTAAGCTATTCTAACATAGCACACAGCTGCTTTACCTCTGTGTTGGATACATAGAGATGTATATGTGGTCTGTTCTCAGGTTTTGCAAACACAGTCTTGATCTCAATTACACATACTGAGCAGATAAAACTTAACTAACTAAACTGATATTGATCTTCTCATCTAATCCTCAGTAACACCACAAATGAGCAAATTTATCAAAATGTCAGTATTCTTTTATTTATATTGCATTTCAATCAGAACTTATCAGCAATCTTTACATATGTTGTTTTGTGCTCTCACATTGTAGTACATGTTTGATGTTGTTATGTACTTTTCTAAGTTTTTCTATTATAAGTTTTGACACCTATATTACTCACATTTTTATTGGTGCTCTGTAAGTGAGTTTACTTAATGACCACAGTTATTTATTAGTATGTGAAATGTCATCTTAACCAATAAAAACAGTATCATAAACAACAAATGTCAGAACTTATGATAAAAAGACCTTGGCTTTTGAAAAAGAATATTGCCATCCATATACCAGAATGTTGTAGCTTTGTAGAGATAACCTTGCACATTTTATCTTGAAGCAATACGTTTCTTACCCAACAATTAAGGCTGTTATGGAGGAGAAACAAAGAATTCTATAATTGAAGTCCAGCTGTCAGAGTCGTTGGACCGGGCAGACAGACAGTGGTTACAGGGCTAATAGACAGAGACGAGTGATGAATGTGGTGTATCGGTGGTGGAGGAGAAGGGGGCAGATGAGTGTCTGTCTGCCTGGGTAGTGTTTGAGAGACTGCCTTTAGCAGCACCACTGTCATTTCATAACTCACAACATTGATCGGTCCTCTCTCTCAGAACGCTGAAAAACAAACAGTCCAGAGCAGATAAGAGACTAGTGGGCTGACGGGGAGGAGGGGAGCTGAGTTCCCAAAGACTAAATAAAGTTTGTAACTCCAAACTATTGTTTATAAAATGAGAGACAGTGTATTTGGAAGGATGATTTTGTTAGAATGTAAACCTGCAGTAATAACACCCATTGCCAAATAACTGAAGAAACAAACCTGGGTAATGATAGAGGATACTATGATGATTTGTTGATTTTTTTTTTTTCAAAGAAAAAATATGTACTTTTACTGAGGATGCTGAACCTGTATCGTATATTGTCTCCTTAATAACAGTTTGTGTACAGCGGCGAAGGCCAGTGACCCTGAATAGTGAGCTTCTTGAGGTATGCAATAACTTACCTTGAAGAAACTCATCCAGAATGTCAAATTGTTCCTTAGCAACAGTGAGCGTTCAGTCTGTTTCATTAAAATGTGAAAGGAACCCTGAGCAAGTAAGTGTCAAAGAGCCCTGTCCAACTTGCTGCAGAGGATTTCTTTGTGCCTACATTTCTGATATTTTACCTTGAGGTGGACATAGTTTGACTGCAAAACAAGTATCACTGGCCCACATATACTGTATATACACACACAAACACACAAAGTCAGAAGGATTGTGTGTGGTAAAGGTATGAAGTCAAATTAATGGCAGCCCTTCCTCTTTAGCCTCATTATCAGTGCCGAGAGCCTCACCTGCCTAAAAGGAGGACGGTAGTCATCAGTCATCCTGTCCTTCAGTCAGACTGACTGTCACTCACTCACATACACACACACAGATATACTCAAATTCAACAAAATCAATGCATGTGTATACACACACACACACACACACACACACACACACACAATGACAGTGCCACAGGTGTGTCTATGTTCTAATGAGGATTTATCGGCTGTGTTTACTTCCACAGGACCTTCAAACACTTCAGGAAGTGGTTTTTAGCCAGCTGCTTGTGTAACAAAACTTCTGATGCATCTTCCCATCCTGTTTGTTATTTGCCAGGTTTTTGGTGATGTGGTGTTTGCTAATGCAGATCATGTGATATGTGCAGTATAAAGATAATCATTTTTGTTTTTTGTTTTTTTTTTTTTCGATTTTTTTAAAAAGAAGTTTAAACATATTTTCACCCAGATTATTTGTCCCCACACACCTAAAAGTTATTGTTTCCTGCTGCAAAAACCTACTAACCACTGTTTGACTGTAAACTATGACTTTTTGTGATGAGCACAGCTCAGAAAATCTTCAGGTTAGGTGAAACAGTGCAGCCATGCTGTAAAATAAGGAAATAAATGCAAATAAGATGCTGATTATGCATTTTAAGTAAATGGGGAAAAAGTAGTTTAACTATGCAATCCTTGCTTTGTAACTAAACTAAACACTTAGTATTGCTAAAATCCAATGTTCACCCTGATTATGTATTATCATGTTTTTTACTAACATGTTTCACCTGATGAGGCTCATCATTTTCAGTATTCAGCGATTTTAGTTTAAAAATAATGAGATATTTTAAAAGAAGCAGGTTTGTTTTAAACTACTTTCCAGTATTTCAGTCATCCATCTCTCAGATCACATGGGCTTATATTTTTATAAACGTGTCAGTCCAAGTCAGTCAAACACATGCATGCGTTGCATGTTAGTGCGCCAACCTCTGTATTTATGTGACTGTATTTTTCACCCCCTGCTCGCTTAGTGAAGCATAGACCTATGGCCATACAGGCAGCCATTCACTCCGAGTGGTACTGTAAAGACCCACAATGCAATTCAGCACAATGACATATACCAAAATGCAATGTTGCATTGCTCCCATCTGTTCAAAGCGACCAAACGAAAGGAGTAACTGCTCTCTGGTTTGAATAATGTTGCTACATGCAGAACATGAAACTGACGACCTGATGTATCCCTCAAACAGACATCCTCATAAACCCAAAGCTATAATCCTGCATCGCTCAGTTGACATTGTTTTTGTGGAGAGAAATGGCCTTCTTGTTCCCTCAAAATGATGAATTTAATAACAGCCTGTGAATGCTTGGACAAGTACACTGCAGAATACAAGTATATTAGGATTTATATAGCGTATGTGTGAATTCACAGCAGTAACTTTTTATTTCACAAAGGCACACAAAGGCAAACACTGTTATATTATTACACTGCTGACTTACACTTTGACCTTAAAACCAAATGAGTTTTCAAGTAAAGGTGCCTTTCCCAAAATCCAAACAGTAAATTTATACCTTGGGAAATGACGTATGCTTGTATTAAATATCTAATCATGACATCTACTGCTCATTACAGCTACCAACAACCTGTAAAATCTAAGAGACATTTAATTGTGCACTGATAATTCATTTTTTGTTTATTAATGTCTTGACTAAGACTTTATTGAATAGAAAATGCTAACCTTAAAAAGAATGTGATTATCTATGGAGAGTTTTCACGTCCCATGATGATCTAAATGCTGTTTAAAGGTGTGAGACTGAACACATTGCTGATTTTAGATGTAAAGTGATTGCATATAAAAGCAATTAAAGATATGAGTGGAAGCAAATCAACCCAATTTTCTGGATGGCAAAAATTGGGGCGAAAATGTTTCAAATTTGTTCTCATCCAGATGCTTTATGACTCCAATTCATGAACATAGATAGATAATAGGAGAAAGGATACAGACTGAAAGAAAAAACAGAAAAAAAGTGGTGAGTTTTGCGATCAGGCTGAGCTGAACACAAACATGCACACAGATATACTCCACACACATAACAGTGCATATACAGTTAGCTACTTTACAGCTAACGTCTGTACAATCTGTTTATTGGCTTTTTAGTGCGAATTAAGACAGAATGCAAAACGAGGTCCAGAGGTCAAATTCATGGAAATAACGTGGGGTGAAAATTCACTTTGCATTCAGTCTGAACACACTTTTAAAGGCTTTTCCACTCTGACAAGATCAAATTTGGGGGTAAAAAAATTGCAGCATGCAACTGCACAAGGGATAAAGATAATGGATATATACACAGTCCTTAAATCACATGTTCAAATCTCATGCTTCATAGTAAAAACACCAAAGTGGAAAAAAACTGCCATTTTCCTTAAAATCTTTCATGTCTGACATTCATTTGCATACCTTGAAATGTTTTACTGGCCGCACAACATCCTCTACAACACATGATGTCCTTGTTGCTTTCAGAGGAGCCATTGCTTGTAATAACCCCATAGCTATACTGCAAATTATTTGATTCTTATGCTGTCTTTCTCTATCTCTCATCTGCATGGCTTTAAATGGAAATTAAGCTGATACTGGGACCTGCACAATGTACGCCCGGCAAGCGTTAACACACTAAAATCTATTACAGGGATGCGTGTGTGATATGTTTATGCTAATTTGGTATCATATGACCGTAGACTAGTATAGAAGAGGCTTGTTGATGTAGAGGTGCTGCCTTCAGAATTCAGTGAAGCATGGAAGTACCCCCCCACACACACTTCCAGAAACACACACATTCATGCATGCACACCATCTCCTTTATTTTGCTGTGGCCCTCCTGGGACTGGAAGTGATGATGATCTGCAGTAATTGAGGAAGACGTGTGTTGAATGCAGAAGGAGAGAGGAGGTACTGGAGGGCGGAGGAAAGTGTAAACTGCTGATGCAGATTTTGTACCAAAATGCCTCTTGGTACCTATAATTGACATCAACTCAGTCTCCCAAGGGTTGATGGACACAAAAATCTGTAAATTGTAGTACACCAAGCCTTTTTTCCACTCTGCCTGCAGCAACTAAAAACAAGAAAACATTGCAAGAGTAATTATAAAAGTTCTTGTTGTTGTAGAATACTCATGCTTAATAGCATTTTGTGTAAATTTAAGAGCACTGGAAAACTCAATGAAAATCCTTGACAAATCTTTCTTTTGTGTGTGTGTATTGGTGCATATGTGGAGGTGTATGTGAGTGTGTGTGTGTGTGTGTGTGTGTGTGGTAGCCCACTCAGGGGAATGTGTTTTATATGCTAATTTTGTTAATGTGTATAAGCTGCTCCAGCCCATTCTCATTAGGTTTTCATTAGTCTCTTTTATGGAAATGCATAGTGACGATACTGCAGAGCATCGGCTGCATGAGCCAGGCTGTCTGACAGTAAACGGAGCTGTTTCCTCACACTAACACCTCGGCCTGTCTGTGTCACTGAGCCAGTAGACAGACGGATCGATTGGTGGAGACGGTATCAAAAAAGTTAGTAATTTAGTGCAGTTTTAAGATTTAATCTAGTTTTTTTCACACAAGTGAAGAAAGATAAAAGAGAAAGTGAGGTAATGGTAGTCTTTCTTTTTTCTTGATGCAGTTTTACCTGTTCGACTATTTTCAACAGCTAACAAAATGTTTAAACCAGATGAATCACTCGACTTTGATTCACTGGTATTGATCATTGTGTCGGCAACGACCGATACATCAAGATCCTTTTGTGATAGTGTAAAAAACAACACCACAATACAACAAAACAATGAAATGTAGGTACTGATAGTTAATGGAATAGTTCAACATTTTGAAAAGTCTCCTTTTTAGGGTTTTTGCTGAGAGATGTGGAGATCAATATCATTTTCATCTCTGTGCAGTCAATACAGCGTACTCATAACTTAGAAAGTAAACTGGAGGTAGGAGGAAATGGCTAGCTTAGCTTTGCCTTCCAACAAATCCTAAGGTGGTTCTTGTATGTATGTATTTGACTGTACAAATATAAAATATTGTGGGTTAACAAGTGGTTACCTTATACAGCATCTCAGAAGTGCTGTACTCATGGTGACGTTGCTGCCTTTCCGCGGTTTTGTAACTCAACAAACCCCAGCTGACTTTTTTGTATCAGCGTTTTGCTTTTTAGTTAACACATATTAAATATATTAAATAGCTTGAAGGCGTTTTTTCATAGTTATTTACCCGTGCCTGTATCCTTTATGCTAGGCTATGCTAAGCTAGGCTAAACATGTTGCTATCTCTGTTTTGAACACAGAGCCTAAATGCAAGGGTTACTTGTAATAACCACAGGGGTCTGATGTCAACAGTTTCTCCCTGCTGACAAATGATATTTAGGTAATTTAGAGACAGGACTCTGTAAAAGTTTACAGCCTGTCATGCTGTTACCCTGCATTACTCTGTGTATAATGATGTGGCTAAAAGGCAGCAATTCGACTGACAAAATGCAGCCCTACAGATCATGCTTTCTTCTCATAAATGATCGATCCCCCCCTTATAGGCCAGCAAACCTACACAACCTTCACCAAACCTGTCTTACGATTGAAGACTGTATTGTCCATCAGGCACATGTTGTCATTATATGTTGTTGCCTATAGTTCAGGAAAGCGATGTGGTGATAGATGCTCTCACTGCATTTTAACATTTAACACATTATACAGATTGAGCCACATTGGATGCTACAAGGGAAGGATGCAATTTCCAATAAAATGAACTTGGATAAAACACAAACATCACTGGTCAGACAGAGATAAAACGTAAACGGATGACTCCCTCTTACACTGCCTAACAGCGGTTTTTAAAATGGGTAGTTATGGTTTAATTAAAAGTTTTAAAATCATTCCTAAGACACTAATGGTCTGAGTTTGATGAAGCTGTGAGGGATCCTACATTTGAGCACTGTGTTCTCATGATGAAAATGTCACCACTGACTGGACTAATGGACTTCCTTGTATAATTAAACGTCCAACTTTTCAGCAACTTCCTTGTCATACCATACAGTAGGTGTAACTGAAACATCTACACTTGGCTGTGCACTGATTGTCTAAAATTTAACACTGTTACAGGCTGAAACTGCTACATCATCCCGTTTTGATGACGCATGGCACAGAATTACGTGCATCATTCAGGAGTGACAACACATTCAATGATGGGTTGTTATCGTTAATTTTTCATGTCGCGGTTGAAGTTTTTTCTGTCAGATCTAATCAGACTCAGACAAACTTTAGTAGTATTGCTTCATCTGCAGACCTCCTCTCATCCTGGTCTAATTGCACAGAATTCTGTGTTTCTGTTTTTGGTAATTAGCATTGCAGATGTATAAATTAGGGGGGTGTGGTACACATGCTGCTGGGAGGACATGGAAGGCGGCGGTGGGGGGGGGGGCAGTAATCCTGGAGCATCACTGATGATAAAAGTAAGGTGTGACTCTGCTTTCAGGCATCTCTCTCTCTCTCTCATATCCTTTTTCCTTCAAGTGAAGCAGTGTCCCATGAAATTGGGCTCTAAATTACGAGGCCGGTGTACGCTGTGTGAGGGTTTTAAAAGCGACCTGGTCCACTGCTAAGGACATCGACTGGACCACAACAGTCAGCAGCAGACAATCTGCGCATCTGACTTTGGGTTCGAGACCAATCCACTGTCGATAAACTAAGAGAATGTATCCTTTTATCGCCACGCAGAGGATGAGTCGGTTTATATCAGCTTCATCGCTGTCATCATTATCAGCTCAGGCCCATGACAGAGATGGTGACGATTTTAGAGTCAGAGTTATAAATCAGGGCTGTTTCCCTTGTTTGTCTGCCGCTTGCTCTCCTCTCCTCTCTCCAATGAAAGGTTGTCTTTATTTGAATAATAAGGTTCTTATCTCGGTGAATTACTATTCAGCTGGCCACAGCATTCTTTCTATATGGCTATGTTCAGCTCTTCTTCTCGTCTCCACCTCGTCTTCATCATACACAAAAAAAACACAGACGGACACACACTTTCTATATCCACTCTTTATCTGCTGTACTGGCCCTCACCTCCCCCCCACCCCCCACCCCCTACCCACACCGAAGAGAAAGTAGAGACTCAGGACATAACTCATAACTCTCCTTTTTTGTTTTCTCATATTTTTTATCATACTGATGAGTTCACCCCACAAATGTAATCAGTTGTCATTGTAAAGCTGCTTACATCTTTTTTAGCAGGGTTTAGCTTTTCAACATAGTAAAACCTGTAGAATTAAGATAAACCAGGAAATCACTTTATTTCAGTGATTGCTCGCTCTGTAATGAGACATGTTCTTTAAAAAGTTGAATACTGAAGAACAAAACAGGCCTTTCTCCCAAAACATTATTGCTTTTATTACTGTTCCACTTTGAGAGAACCACTAAATAAATGTTTTTTTGTCAAGATGAATATCCCTTAAAATTCAGTATTTGTCAAACTTCTACCTTTCTTCTTTGCTGGACTTCTAAAGTTGTGTAAAATACTTAATTACCATTGTCAGGTCATCAGTAAACTGATAACAAAGCATTGATAACAAATATGAGTTATTTCAGAGTTAGTGTCAATATGCTGACAAAGACATGGTTAGGTTGCTTTTGCGTTGATTATTTTCTGTTGAGTGTCAGATGGTGTGTTTGGGTCTGCACTGGAAATTCAGAAGAGTGCAGTTTCGATGGATCTCCATTTATCAAGCTGACAAGATTTTGATCAGAATTCATTGATGGAAAATGATTGGAAGCAAAGGTCCAGGCTGAAAATTGCAGTGGTTGTGCTGTCAATATTCTTTTCCTTGAGCTCTTGGTTGGATCCAAAAACACAGATTTAAAGGCTGAGCTGATCAGTGTTTTAACGTTTTTTTGGGTTTTTTTTTTTTTTTTGGTTGTTTTGTTTTAAAGGATTGATCTTGGTTATCAGTTACAGTAAAATGTGCATGTACTGATTTTGCACCACCTCCTTGTCCCAGATGGAAATATGCCCTCCCATATGTTTGAACCCGCCCAAATGTTGTGCTCACAAACAACATATTGAAGGGGTGTTGCGGCTCAGGCTTGTGTGATTGGTTGATCTGCTGGTTGGATTGGTAAAAAAGCCATTTGTCAGCAGTATCTGCCACTCAGGTCGAAGCCAACAAGATGTGGACAGAACTCAATTTCAGCATTAATGGAATAATACCACAGTTAATGTGCCGTCCACTGGAGCAGAACAGGAGGTCAACCCAGGGTCAAACTGCTGGATGCTGGCTGGCAGACCACGTGGGCACATCGCTTAATTCACAGTTGCTGCTAATTCAGATTTCTACCGTAGCGATGTTGAATTGAAAAAATAATTGAACTGTCCAGCAACTCTTTAGCGTTCTCCTTGCATGCATTTATTTTGGCCTTGATCATCAAGGATACCAGATGTTAATGCATGAAAAGCTGCTTTTGGCTTTTTATTCAGTAAACTTTTTCCAGAATATTTTGGGGTAGTAATGTTAATTTCCTCTCTTCCCAGGGTTACTTCTTACTGTTTGAGTCCATGTTGGACTCAGTCTTGTACGCCAGAAACCTCTACTTGGCTGACGGTGGCTCAGGTAGGTCACATATTCTCACTCCTCTTAAGTTCTCACATAAGAGTTTTCTGATATTATGCTTTTTTAAAAAAAAAATCAGTTCTCAGGTAAATAACATGTAAAAACTGTACAGAACATTATTATATTGCATTATTTTTCTGCAGGCGTTATTTAATATTTCTGTAATGTTTCTGTGAATTAATTTTATGAGTTATTAAACACAGCCTTTCATCCTGTCCCTGCATCCTATATGTCCTATACACTGACATGGAATAGTGGGGGGAGGAGTGTTGGGGGTGTCGCTCTACTTGTTTAACTCTATACTGACACAGGCAGCCAAACCCACCAGACACAGTTTCCACTCCAATTCGGCACACAAAGCAGCACATGAAGCTTGTCGGCAAGTAAACTAAATATGGCGTCTACCAGCTGCATCGTAAACAATAAACACATACTGTACATCGCAAGGCTTGCAATGGCCGAACTCAAATGGAAAAGGTACTGCAATGTCTCTGCCAACACTAAAAAGCTGTGAAGAGACTAAATTAAGGTTTAACAC
This sequence comes from Scomberomorus guttatus, assembly GCA_038419695.1. Lineage (NCBI taxonomy): Eukaryota > Metazoa > Chordata > Actinopteri > Scombriformes > Scombridae > Scomberomorus > Scomberomorus guttatus. The sequence continues at coordinate 33,720,395 of CM076445.1, read as the reverse complement.
AGCATCTCCACTGCCTACCGCTGTTAAATTATCATCCTGCGCTCACCTTAAGGAAATTTCCCCACCCTTGTCGCCACGTAGCAAGTGGCAAGCCGACGTAGCCAAATGGAGCACAGCCCTTGAAATCCTTGGTATGATGTCATCAAATGGGGCAGGGTTTACGAAAAGTGTCTAATTCTAGTTTTAACCCCCAAAGAGAGTTTGTATCTGCGAAGCTGATGACATTTGTTTTATATTCTCCACATAAAGTGTATGTGAATGAGTTAATGGCTGTTTCCCCTCCCACTGAATAGTTTTCAAATCAGCCCCCCATGGTTATTACAAGTAAAACATGCAGGAATGATTGGGGTGTATTCCCTGTATTCCAAGGAAATAGAACAATCACCTTAACGTACAAAGAGACAGTAATTTATGAGTGAAAATGCTAAATTTAAACTTGTATCTATATCTATCTCTTTTTTTTTTTTATATGAAGGACATTGAGGTTTTTTTTGTCATGTATGACTTGAACATGAAAAGGCAGCCAGCCCTCTCTAATCTGAGCGAGTCTCAGAGGTGGTGTAACAAACAGCTGAGGGGGAACAGTTACATCAGTCCAGAGACTCAGCAGCCCACCTCACCTCCACACACAGCTGTTTTAAAGACAACATGTCTCCTGTGTGGCTGGCCTGGCCTGAAGAATGGGCGAAAAGGGGAAATGTGCACACAGTAGTTGAATACGGGTTCTGTACTTGCATTTTTTTCCTCACTAGCAGCTTGACGTAAGCATGGCGATGTTGTTTTGACGTCATTTCAATTTCTACATTTTAGAATCCTACCTTTCAGAGAGGTGCTGCTGTAGTTCTGGAAAATGAAAATACATCAAGTGAGATTTTAAAGTGTTGGAGTCAAAATAATAATATAAACAGAGTATAATTTGACAGTATGCAAAGACCTTTTTCTTTAGGGATTTGCTTTTGTGTGTGTCGGTCTCCCGGGTCATCCCATCCCTGCCACTGACCAGATTTAATGGCTTGTGCCAAATGTGACCCATCTAAGGAACGGTTCCACCACACTGCTTTTAGTGGCTCCTTGGGACATAAGGGAGAGGTCACACACACACACACACACACACACACACACACACACACACACACACACACAGACGGTCAGCCAGAATGACAGCACCTATAGAGACAGATCTGTTAGCGAGGGAGATTGGACGGGAGAAGGTGTGACCTGAGTAGAGCAGAAAGTGACAGGTCAGAGGATGCCGTATGGTTTGTCATGAGCTTTTAACCCTGACGTTCCCAACATGGGCTGCTCACACTGGATCTAGTGCCAGCCAGCACTCCAAGAAATAAAATGATTATGATCAGTATTCACCAAAACCAGGTTAAAAACAGTTAAAGTCTGGCAGCCAGGGCAGCTTTTCAAACGCAACACTGCGTATTTCCAGGATAAATTATATGTCCCTCCAGGATGGCCTCTTTTTGTTTATAGTGTGTTATACAGTGACTAAAGAGAATATTAAACACTAGTTGGCCAATTGTAATGTGCATTATTTTTAGTTAACTGTACATCTCTGACATAGCAGTCCAATGTTCTAAGTTTCTTTTAGAGTGTATTGTCCTAAATAGTCCTGATTTTTATATTAGTTAAATTTTAAATTAGTTTTATTTTGATCACTTACATGTAATCATGTTGTAACCAAAACATGCACTTCATGGAGGAAAAGGTAAATGACCCTGTGTGTGACTTTATTTTTCCATAACTGCACATCTCATTTTGTATTATCCATTACATAATAACTTGGATGCAGATGATACATGTTGTTCCATGTGAGCTTTGACACAACAATGACAGCACGAAACATACTTTTAAATAACATCTACTTGCACTGTGCTCAAAAAATACACATTTTTTCAACTTGAAGAGATTCAGCATATAGGTGGAAGGAATCTTGATCATGATAAATCCCTTCAATTTTACCTCAATAATAATAAATGTAAGGACAACAACATTTTTATAATGCATCAGTATATGATAGTTCTTTTCTCTTGTTGGCTCACTTCTGATAGTTACAGATTCTGGACTGGACTGTGGGCTGATAAGTTCTTTGGATTTCTGGTTTAATGTCATTTGGTGTTGCAGATATTCACTATTTGATGAGTTTAAATGGAATTTCTTCATGGACAATCAGAAATATAGTCAGAGATTCATTAACTCGCTAATTTGAGTTATTTCCCTATTTCAGCATGCATGGTGCCAGGCACTAAAAAGAGGTTAGTTACCTGTGTCCGTAGTTTGAGTGGAGGCTCCTCCATGTTGTTCTTTTTGTTCAGAGGTAAACATGCCCAAGGCTGTATTTATGTGCAAATCTGTGAAGCAAACATTTCAGTACAGCCAAACTGCACCTTAATGCAGTAACCGAAACAACGGTACATATCCTAACTTTTTATTTTATTGAATGTTGATCCTACAAGTCATTGTGTCACAATAGATTTATCAACTTCTGTCCTTAAGTTTATTTTCAGATTTTGAGTGTGCGTGCACATGGCAGTGCTGAGTTATTAGTCCAGCCCTGCAGCACTGCTGCTGTATGTGTGTTTAAGCTACATTAGAAAAGAGTTACAGCGGCTCCCTCATTCTCCCCACTACATTAACCTCCCCTTCATCCTTAAATGTGTCCCCGCATGCCTGGCACAGCATAGCGTCCAGGGAAAAGGGATCTGTTTTGTCCCATGCCCCCTCCCACACCGTTTTTCCCTTTTTCACAGGCGACCAATGGGGGAGATGGAGAGAGCAAGAGTAGAGGGGGAAAGGGGGGGGCATGACAAACGGGCTGTGAGCAGCGAGTCGAGAAGGACGCAGATGTCAAAGCCATGAATCTGGGGACGCCCGTGTACCCCCCCCCTTCTTCCTTTTCCCCTTTCTCCCTCTCCATCCATACCACAGCACCCCCTCCTTCGGCTATTCGTCTCTCTGTCTCCATTTCTTTTTCAGTGTGTCTCTCAAACGGGCCTGTCCCGATTCTGCCCAATCAGCAGCCCTCCCTCCTCTTCTCACCTGGCCCTCGTAATTACTCACTCGGTTCAGTAATCAGAGTAAAATTAACTGACAAATCTGCTGTTTGTGTGTGTATGTGAGTGTGTAAGTGTGCAAACACCGTCGTTAGGTATGGTGACACTCACAGGGTCACCAGCAGGCTTCAGCTAATAATGAGGGGCCATGAGTTACCCATCACTGAGCTGTCACCATCCATTTACACATTTTATGGGCCGACGTATCGAAGGTTATGTGAGACTAAGCACTAACACACATGCCAGGCAAAATAAATAAAATGTGCTCATTGGAAGGCTTATATTTTTAAAACTACAAACAAAAGTTTGTAGTTTGCTCTCTTTATAGAGAACTGAGGCTGGGGTAGTGTTTGTTTCACAGCGGTTACCCCTCTTTCCCCTTTGCCTCCTGTAACACACTTAATAACTTATGTTTCGTGAAGTGCTACATAAATGAAGTTTGATTGCTTGCTTGCAATGGTGAGAAGTATCAAAAACGTTCATAGAAACTTTTCAAACCATTCCTGCATCATAATCGGCTTTTCTGCTATCCGTAAGATATTTTAAAGTAATTGCACCAACATAAGGATAACTTCAACTAAAATATAGATACATTGGCCCTATTTCAATGCTCTTACAATGAAAGGGTCAAGCTCATGTTAATATCTGTGCTGCCTTAACTGATCAGTTTGTTAGCTTAATGTAGCATCTGGTTAGCTAACCATATATGGAGATTATGGTGTTCAGGCAGGAATATGTGATTTATGCACTCCAACTAAGCACCTAAATTATTCAAATGACAGATATATCTGTCAAAATCCCCAGATCCACAATGCTAACTTCTGTTGCTTCATTCCTGGCAGCCAGGATATTCAACTTAATCCAATGCTGCTTCTGCGTGTTATTGATGCTGCTAAATTATTTCGTTATCTGCTATTGATGCTGCTAATTCATAACTGTTGCTATATGTTATTGTTGGTGCTAACAGTTACAGCTGTCTGCTGTTACCTCTGCTAGCTGTTTTCTCTTGCCATCTCCTATTGCTTTCGCTAAATGTTTGCCATTTATGCTATTGTTGCCAAGTACTTGCTGTAGCTTTATGCTCATATCTACCTGATATCTTTAATTGTTGTTCCCTTTCTTGGTCCATAAATAATTTTTGTATAGCTTGATAAAAGGAGAGAGAAGCTAGCTGCTATGGCTGCTGCTAACTACTTACTGTTGCTATCGATCATTGTTGTCTGCTATTGCTGCTGTTAATGCTTGCTAATTCGATTTGCTATCACTATGGCTAACTGCTGCTAACTGCTTGCTAACTCTATCTTCAATCTAGATAGATCAGTGATTTAATGTTATAAACCAATTTTAATGTTATAAATGAATACTTTAACCATCTGATATATTGTCATATGCATGGATAACACTGAATATTGTTATGACTTCACTACATTCAGGAAGGGTTAGGAAGAAATGTCACTCCAAGCTGAGTGTATTCTAAACTCTAGTTTAGGCCTTAGGCCTCTGTCTTGGCTAATGTTACTTCACAGTAGGGATACCAATGGCTTCAAGCATCTCAGCTCTGGCTTAATCACCAAGCAAATTAACCATACTAAGGAATCTATTCAGATGTGAAAACACTCTGAAAAGACATTAAGGCTCATGTTTAATGCTCATTTTAAGACATGGATAATGTTCATTCAGTAGACAGTGTTATGTAATAATATAATCACTGCCCGTGCTCAGTCGTCAAAGCTTTGAAAAATTAAACTAGAAGCACAGTTCCCAAGTAACTGGCCTGCTTCTTCCATTTTTTCTGAGGCTGTATGTCAGTCAGCTAAAAACAAAACTCAGAACCTTGTGTGACCATATAAACAGCCAACTGTATTTCAGCAGCAGTCATTTCTCTACAGTGTTGCAGAGACTGTTGTAAACCTCAAAACCCCAATTCACATGATTTCCTACCAATTCAGAATATATTCCAACCAACTACTAAATCTTTTAGGCTTTGATCACATCAATTTTTGTTTTTTTCCACAACAAAAGTGTAATGGAAAAGAGGAAGTTTATGATTGAGGCTTGCTTGTGTGTCTGCTTGAAGAAGAAAATTAGGCAATGAGGCATTTTTTTCTCTTCTGGCATAATATAATTTGTGCAGCGGAGAAAGTTGACTCATTCAACTTGGAGTGCCAGTGAAGTGTCTCAAAATGTCAGCTATTTAAAAATCTTTAGCTTCTGTACTGTGACGTATTTCCCAGTGAAACTGAATATTTGAGCGGTGTACAGTTACAAAAGGGAATTAAATCAAAGTCTTTGCATTTGATTGGACTGCTAAAAAGTGGGTGTGGCTTAGAATTTAGCACATTACGGAGTTGCAGAGAGAAACGGCTGCAGAGGACTGCTGGCTCCACACACACCTCCCTCACCTGTTAGATCAGGAGGAGGATGAGAGAGATGAATGAATTAGACCTCAGCCACATTGTTTTGTAAAAGAAAACAAAGTCTTTGCCCACTAATATCCAAACACACATCTCTTCCTGTCTCTCTCCATATTGCTCTGTTAACTATTATGATCCACAAATGGTGAAATGCAGTTTTATATAACCGGTGTGGCTAGCTACTCGCCCCAAAGTCATATTTGATTGGAGGTCCTTTTAAGCGCAGGATGAGTCATCAAACATATGAAAGTGTTTTACAGGAGGAGAAAAGACAGGGATTTTAATAAATAAATACTACGAGATAAATGAACAATTAACATAGAGATGCATGATTAAAACTGGGAAAATGTATTTTTTATTTCATGGGGCCTTCAAGACAACTTTGTTACAACAGTTTGGGTGAGTTTGGGTACGTTTGGGTCCTGTTTAAACTTGACAGTGTCCCAAAGCACTTTTGGGAGGAATTGGAACATAGAGTGGGAGCCAGACTTTATCACCCAACATCAATGTCTGACCTCACTAATGCTCTTGTGGCTGAATTGGAGTTTAAAGGATATGGCTGGTAATTTTATATATTTTTCTTATTGTCAACAAATCTCATGTGCAGAGCCCAACCAACAATGAATTTATCTACTTAAAAGTATTGTGTGTGTATCCAAAGCCTGATCTATCGTATTCCTCTGTACCGCAGACCTCTGTTATAGTTCTGTGTAAGGCAGATGCCACTGCGTATGTGTTTGTTTTTTGGGCAACAACGGAGGTCGACAGAGGAACAAGATATATCAGGCTTTGGATACATGCACAATACATGTTAGTAGATCAATTAATTGTTGGTTTGGCTCCAAACATGAGATTTGTTGGCAATAAGAAAAATAAAAAATATAAAATCGTCAGCCATATCCTTCATGTGGAAAGACCTCTCAGAAGAGTGGGGGCTGTTATAGCAACATATTAAATCCTATAGTTTTGGAATGAAATGTTCAACAGTCCTATTATGTTTGGGTGCCCACATTTGGGCCATGTAATTTACTTGCCTACTGTATGTATTTATTCTTATATTTGTATTCTATCAATTGGTGTTCTAAATAAGTGCTGTACAGAGTATGAAGTATGAAAGTAGGACAAAAATCAGGCCATGTTTTGTGCACATGTGATGGATATAGTCATTACAGCAGCCTCATGAAATTGATGCAGAGCTCCACACCCACAAGATGTTAAGGCATTCCTGTAATTACATTTGTTGAATGGTTTGTATGACATTAAATTTGTTAATATTAAGGATGTTGCAGCACTGAGAGTAGAGGTTTATGGAAACAGAATTTGCCCCCCCTTTCTTTTTAGTTATGATTAATGGTCTTTGGTTTTGAGCAAAATATGAAGTGACTCACTCATTGCAGATCAGGCAGCCTACAGTAGTTGGCTGGTTCTCTTGTTTCTTTTGGATGTGTAGTGCATTGTTAGTTTTAAGTTTTAAGCAACATTTTGGGTTATATAACAGTTTGAAAGGCTTTTGTGGGATTTTCTGCTGCTGAGGTGTTTGATGGGTGGGATCTGCCAATAAGGAATATGGAAGAAAATTAAGTTTAAAATTGTGTATTAAGTGTAACAAAATTAATTTAAGAACAAAGGCTTTTACTAGTTTTTCTGTGCTTTCAGCTGCATCTCATTGTCTTCTTCATTGCCTCCTGGTCAATGACCTTTGACCCTTTTTCCAGTCAATGCTCTGAGCGGTTTTGGTCTGGTGTTCACAGACGGCTGATCTGTTTCTGATGTTCAATCACTCGTCTGTCCACGGTTTTCACCTTGTGACTTGAATGTCAAGAAAACGACTGCAATAATGATACTGTTATGCTTATTTTATACATGTTTAACAGTCCTTGACTCCCTTTTCTCCTCTCGTCTCTGCACAGTCTATCCAGACCTTTGTAACATCAGCCTGGCAGCAGTGGGAGACACACAGAAGCACCAAGACCGCATTGCTTTCTGGGATGACGTGTATGGCTTCAACATGGCATGTATGAAGAAGGCTGTGGTACCCGAGGCTGTGGTGGAAGTGGTGAAAGCAGACACACTCATCTCTGAACCCACAGTCATACAGGTAAACATGCTTATAGAACATGTACTGCAAGACTCAATCTACAGTGTAGAGGCTTTGGAAGTCCAATAATGATATTTGAAACTGCAAGTAGCTGATATGTTTAACCAATATTCATATCTAAAATGACAATAACATTAATTATAGTGACTTTTCTCTAAAATTTGACATACTGTTGGCCATTCTGGGGGGGCATAATGTGGATTTTTGGCTGGACCGGCTACAGATTAGCCCTATAAACCCGAAAGTCTGTCTGTCACTGACTCACAGAGTCACTGAGTTTTGATCCAAGATATGAATGGAAAGTATTGTTCTTGCAACTGCGTTTATAACTTTTTTTTTTTTGACTCACAGGTTTGTGATATGCTACTTCAGTACACTTTAACAACAAATATTAATGGGGACCACTACAGAAAATTGCCGATGAGCATTTTATAATCAGGAGTTCAAATTATAGACACTACCACTGACTATCCCTGTAACAAACTGGCCACAATTTTGCACATTGCATACACAGTCCAGCCATATACTAGGTTTTGACCTCGTCTTGTTAAAAAGTGGAGGTGTGAATGTATAAGATGTAAACATTATACATATGGTGTTTTCAAGGAAGTAAAATGAATGGGGTTCAATTGTGATTCAAATGTGTGTTTCTGTATTTGTATTAAAAACACAAATTTAACTGGCATAACCCAGTGAGTCAGGATAAAGTTATATGAGCTCTGTGTAGCCATGTGATGAACCGTTTCACTAAGGACTGAGAAAATGTTCCTCTATTTCTTGGTAAGAAAATTGACGTTGTTTGAGCATTGGTTCCCAACCTGGGGGTTGAGACCCCACGTGGGGTCACGAGAAAAATTTAAGGATTCATGAGATGTTTACTGGGGTGGGAAATAAGAACAAAATTCTCCTACACAAATTGTTGTTTTTCAGTAAGTAACTGAAAATGATCCAAACACAATCTGAGAAGGCAAAATCACTCTTCAGTTGGACTGTTTACAAATCATAAACTTGCAACCTGTGACGAGGGATCAAAAGTATATATTTGTATTAAGGTCTATCTGGCAAAAAAAGGTAAGGGATCACTGATCAGGCAGGAGGAAAAAATGCTTAATTCATTGCTTAAATTAATTTAAATTTAATTCAGCTTTAAATGTCTTAAATGTAACCTCTTCTTTTAAAGGTTAGTTTTGACTGTCCATGATGCACCTGGCTTTGCATAGCCCTTGTTGTTCAAAGATGACAAACGGATGACATCAGCCATTATTATAAACAAAAGATTTTTAAAAAGTATCAAATGTTTCCCCGAAAGATTCCCTCCAAACCAAACTTTCAGTGCAGAAGTCCAGTGTCTTTTTTCTTCTGTAGCAGTAATTAGGGTGTATCTTCAATTTTGCCATCTATTGTCAATAACTCTGCGAAACGCCGAACTTTCTGATTCTTAACAACTGTATCGGCCCAACATATTGGCAAACCAGTATGTCAGTCTGATCCTAATGTACAGTGTGTGTATTCTCCAGACACACACACCTACACCTACACTACACAGGAGAAATAGTTTGTGGGGCCCAGGCTGTTAGGGTATAGACAGAGAATGAGAGCAGGAGTTAGCTGTGATGAGACCGATAGGGCCCCGGAGGTGTGTGCATGTATGTGTGTGTTTGTGGAGGTGCTGTAGTGCTAGGTGATTGATCTGTGTAATCCTTGTTTAAATTCCTCTAAAGGAAACTTCATTACTCTCAGCCCCCGTGGATAGAGCAGTTTTCACTGAGCTGATGGGAGAGCACACACATTACGCAGAGATAAAATAAACACACACACACACGTAGTCCAACATCTAAACATAGATACCTCCTCTGAATCTTTCTGTGTTGGAATGCTCTTCCCTCTTGTCTCTCATACCATCGTGTGTTTCCTCGCCGGTTGGCCTGTTTGCTAAGTAGCATGCCCTCCACCCATCTGTGGATGTGATGAATGAGGGGAGAACTTGATATAATGGAATTTGAATCCTCTAATCGATAGTTTCTCCCCTCCAGTGACAAATAGACAGCCCCTCTGCCCAAATTACATGGACTCTCATCTATTGCCTCCCGTTGATACGATCCAATAACATTCCATTAAGGCTGGCTGCTACTCCGTAAAATTGAGAGCCCTCTCATGGAATTATAAATTCCTGCAAAACAGATGGGATTTTTTTCTCAGTGAAAACAGATAGGAATGTTCAACTTGAGAAATATTAAACTTGCAACCATTGTAAGCTGCTCTAAAACCTGCTTTATGTAATGTGTTTCATGTTCAGTTATTTTGCTATGGAGTGTGTTTCTCTAAACAGTTTCTTAAAGGTGCAATCCATGATCCACATGCCTACCTGCACAGGATTATACATATTTACTGTGTCAAAGCTTTTGTTGAGCTGCTGTCAGTGGGCTTTTTTCATCAGTAGGTAAAACCGGGCCTTAATCTAATAATTTGTAATCTGAAATGTTGCCTGCTGGGTATAAATTGACTCAAACACCACTTGAGAGAAAGATGGTTTATCTTCATCAGGTTAAAAAGAGAATCCTGTTTAACACACTTGGATATCTACTAAGAAACTTTTTTTTTTTTATACACTTATACCAGGTGTCTTCAAGGTTTTTCAGGTGTACCCTTTTCATAGAGAAGACTTAAAGGAACCATTCTTTACAACTTTAGTTTTATTGTTGAAGCTGTAGTCATTGGTTCTGTCAGTTATGATTTCACTGTACTCACCAAAGTAGTTGCTGAGATTCGGTCACATTACGAAAAACAACACAGCCAGATGACCATACAGGTCGAGAACAAACCACCAGGTTACTTGTTTGGATGAGACGTTACTCTTTCAGACTTTCTGTTGCAACAGTTTACAGACTTTATTTATTGTGGTGTTGCACACTCAAAGTTTTCCTCTGCAATGAGGAATTATTAGTGACATTATGTGTGCACTTACTGTAGACTTTTCCACCAAATAAAGTGGTAGCTAATTTGGCTAAACTGAAAGGTTCGATTACAACCTGTATGTACTTGTGTTGCCCCGTTGGACCTATTTTCAGCAATGTTTCTGCATTTCAAGATCTCAGCAACTATGTTGGTATAACAAATAAAACTGGGTGCCAGAACACAGAAAATAAAACCTAAGTTGTAATGTGCCAGTTTTCCTTAAGACAGGCAAAAATTGCTGTGGGAAAGGAAAGGAAATACTGCTACACTTAGCTGTGAGACATTTTATTTAAAATGATTCCAAAGTACAGCATAAATGTTACAATTCCTGCTATAGACTGAAAGTCTTACAACAAAATAAGTCAGTTTTCACAACTGAACAGCAGGCCATTTGTAAAATTCAAATACCTGAAACAATGGTCAGAACTTTCACTGCAGATCCTGTCCTCACTGCAGTCAGACAGTCCAACTGTTCCAGCCAAGAAAAAAGCTGCAGTCTCAAATCAACACATCAGATTTTTTTCTATGCCGACTGCATGTTTGTTCTTAGTGTTTGATTTTTTTTATTGTTTGATCACAATTCATATAGTCATTATTATTTATGTATAAATGTATACGTTTTTGTACATTTGTGCATCATGGTGATGTGTGTGTTTTTGACTCTCAACAGACGATTGACTGTAACAGTGTGTGTCTATCTGAGCTGGAGTTTGCATCAGATTTCTGCTTGAAGATAACAGACACCACAGACTGCACGGTAAGTAACACACACACAAACACACGTAGAGACACTTATGCACTGAGCCACCCACAATACTATTGCTGTGGATAAGTTTGTAGAGTTGATAAAATTGATAAAGTTTGAGTTTTAGTCTCAATATGATCTTAAAATGAAAATATTATTTATAATATATATATATATAAAATATTTATTTCAAAGTATTTTCTGAGAGCCTGCAGTACCTCTGAAGTACTAAGTTTGTGTCATTCTCATGTCATTTTTTATGTTGCTGAGATCTCGAATGGAAAAATAAGCATTTTGAAGAAAACTTAATAGGGTTTCTATTATATACAAGATATTTTTGACTTCCCAGTTAGTTTTCCAGTTGTGTTTTTACAATTCTAATTTAATGTTAAACATTAAAGGCTACACAAATAAACCTGACTGGAAACAAAACTTTGCTCATCCACTGTTACCACCTGTCATTTATCAGAGATATTGTGTGGAAGGAGCGAGGCAGTACAAACAGCAGAGACATCAGTCAGCTCATGTTGATGGATTATGTGTCTGTATTTAAGAGGATGTCTGTCAGTTTGATATTTAATAGAGTTTCCAATCGAATCTGAACACAGAGGCTAATGTGACTTTGAATTACATGTCATAAAACATAGTGAATGTTCTCATCCTGCTTGCCCTGTCATTGTCTGAAATGCCAAAAAAACACTTACTCACACATTCACAACCTTCCTCACATACTTGGAACAGTAGCGAGCTGCCGTGTGTCATGGGGAAAAAAACATGTTTGCCCCTGTAAATTTTTATCCCGATCATATTTCCTCTGGACCAAAGCTGACCTCTTGTCTTTCAGAGTAATTCCTTATGTTTTAGACAGGCATAGCCATGTTCATTTGTACATACATGTCCTGTGAAGCTATCAAGACCAAAAGGTAGCCATATTTTATTAAAGAGATGCTTTGCTTGTCAGGGTGTTTTTGAGCAAGTAACATAAAGCTGCTAATACTTTTGAGAACAGCTGCTTCTTTTGAAAGAAATGTTTGTGATAAATCTCACCGAAAGTGACCGCATGGCTCGGTAGCGGTGATACCTTTTTTTTTTGTGATTTTGGTGTACTGATCCTTTTAACACACCTTATTTCATGGTATGACTAAAGATGGGATATAGTTTTGTGTTTGGGTTTTTCAGAGGCTGTGTACAGAGGTTCTGTCGCTTTGTTTGAGGTTTTCCAGATCCGTCCTTCTCCTCTTTGCAATGTCACTTACTACCACAAAAGTGAAGGAAAGAATGTTTACATGATTACAACAGGTATATAGCGAATGCGTGGTATGGTCTGATAATACACTACATATCCATCTAGTGTTTTGGTGGTGTTATGATCAGATCCTTTGATAAGTCTTATGGGTCGAAAATGGTGCTCTTGAATTACTTAATTTGTTAAATTTAGATTAATTGTGCACACAAATTAACAGAACATAATATTAGACAATATTGTTAACCTTTTAATATATGTTAAATGGATATCAAAGATAACACATTTTACTGGCAAAATGCCAAGTACATCCATGTATCTGTGTCTAAAATCAAAACAAAACTATATTAAACCCACTTGACTCATTTAGATGAGATTGTCCATTGTCTGACAACTTTTACACTGCATTAGGTAACACAGTGGTACGTATGCCCATCAGCCAAGCTGGCCAGTACTGCAGAAACAATAACCAGTGTTACATCACAACCGTATAATACACTACCAATAGAAAGTGATGAGAAAAGTGGGCAAGGGTGCAGAAAATGTTAAAAAGTTGGACATCAGCCGTAGTCCCTTCTAGTAAAATACCTAGAAATTACACAATGTTTGCACTGCAAATGACATCCTTATAATCTTATTTTGATTCAATTATTTGCACGTAAACAATTTGATGAAAAAAAAATCAATTTTTTCATCAAATTGTTTACGTTTTGTACTGTTAATATTTAGATATTTAAATTAAAAGACAAAAATAAAAGTATGACTTTACCTGACTCATCTGAAACCTGTCTGAACCTTTGAGTTGTGCTGTGTAGGTCAGCTTGACCAACGACTGCAACACAAAACTAAAGTGTGTGTCCTCAGTGAGGGTCAGCTAAAGGCACCAAAGCATGGAAAATGGTTTATGAGTCTATTTGGTGAGGTGCTGGCAGCCACCATCAAACCCCCCCAGGCCCCCCCACCCACCTCCCCTGAACTCCCTCCTGTGTCTGAGCCACATTGCTCTCTGTGGTACCAGCAGCCACCTGCCGACTACAGAACAGCCTCACTACTGCAGGCTGACGCTCTGCACTGTGAGAAGTGATCTGTCTGTAAAAAAAAATCCCATTGTGTTGGAGCAGCTTTGTGTTGTGCTGCAGTGTTACTGCGCTGTCTGGTGTATTGGTTTAATGGATAATCAATAGGTGGTTATTATCTGGCCTGTGCTCTCTGGGTAAGGCTGGTGGGTTTAATGGGATTTGTAAACATCCTCTCATTTTTCCTGTCTTCCCTGCTCTGTAATTGAAAACATCCAGTTTCTCTCTCTAGGATGTAAGTCTAGTCATGTTAGGGGAATGCTGCAGCAGAACAGATGATGGGATCACATAGGAAGGTGTCATTTTTCTGTACTTTTTTGTTTTCTCCAGGTTGCACAAATACTTTTTCCCTGCTTTCGTCCTGCTATTTCACGCTTCTCATCACATCCTCTTTTGGTGAGCTGATATGCAAGAGTGTACATGTGTCTTGGTATGTCATGTACAGTACGGGATTCATCATTCAGTCATGCTATCAGACTCATCCAGGTGTTTCTCGCTTTTATAATGCTGGTATTCTGTGTAGTCCACTACAGAGTCCACAATGTAGGTACTCACCTTCCAGCTTCCAGCCGGCTTGTCCCAGGATTTACAGATGCATTATTGACCTGCAGGAGTAGTGTGCTGTTACCATAAAGATACTGATCTGTAGTCAGTATTGGCTGCAGCTCCCCAGTAGTAGTTAAGGTTAGGATGTGTGAAGGGTAAACCGCTCCTGGACCAGTGCTCGGGGATCGGTGAGGGAGAGCTGCTGCGCCTGCCGTCCTGTGATGGAGCGCCTGCTTTTGTTCTCCTGTCGACAGTCCATTCATCAGCTCAGCCTGCCTAACCTTGCATTAAATGAACAGCACAACCCCTGCGTCTGCGCCGTTCACGCACAAGACAAATCCTCTCGCTCTCGCTTTTTTTAACCCTCCTTTTCTTACCTCCCTTTTATATCTCACATGCTCTGTGCCTTGTATACATCGTGTTCGCTTTTGCAAACCGCAAAGTCACATACAGGATATACTAGAAACAGGTTTATTGCCAAGTAGGTTTTCACATATAAGGAATTTGCCTTTGTGTTGCGGTGCATAACAATCAAAATATACAAATTAAGAGAAAATTGTTTTACAAATATCTATACAAAGTAGGAGAAAATACTGTATATTTGCTGAAAGTGGATTCTGAATTGCTCTCAGGACATCTATATCTTTACCTTTTTTTTTTTCTTTACCCCCAACAACTGCTCCAGTCATGATCCATTTACCAGAAATGGAGAACAGGGAGCAAAAATCTCTCATCCCCTCCTAAAGGCTGAAAATGATGTACGCTGATGGCAGGAGAGAATAAGTTTCTGTCTGTAATTAATTTTAACACCCCTGTCTCACTGCTGCTGACGTAGCTACTGTAGCGCTACAGAGGAAAACGTCTCTGCGATCCATCTCTCACCTGCTTTCCATCAAATTTAAATTCTGTGGGGGGGGGGTGGCCTTCTGGACTGACAGGGCAGGCACTCATCAACTTCAAGGACGATTTTCATCACATTAGTAGGAGAATTGTTAATGGAAAAATCCACTCTCTCAGCAGTGTATAAGTTCATAGCATTTTAAGCTGAGGTATCAGCTGACTGTCAACAAGAATGGTTTTGGCAGACTATTTCCAACTGACTATTGGTAAATGTTCAGCAAACTGATTTATGCCAACATCCTAGATGTTACTTTAAATTGTAAATCTACTTGCAAAGTTAACAGACATCTTTTGTTTAGCTTGGTCAGGACCAGGCACATAAACTAAGTGGGTTAGGCTGGAGGCTCATTTTAAAATGTTGCACTGGGTGGCAGACGAGAGGCAAAGTGGTGAAGTTACTGTCTACCACACCAGAGACCTGAGGTTCATCTCCTGGTTTCAGTACCATGGAAAGCATGACCAAGGTACTACTACCAGGAGGTGAACCCTAGAGACCTGAGCCTCTAAAGGTGGAAAAATCATCCAGTTGGAGGCTTTGACAATTTGTTTGAAATGTATAGTCAGTTTTCTAGGGCCCAGCATCTAGTTTTAGAGACTTAAGCATTTGTGCCAAGTCATACACAGAAAAACCACAACAGAAGAGACATAGACCAATGTCCACACACACAGCGGCAATAAAAGACCAGATGCCATGCAGCCACAAGATATATTTCTTTTGAACAAAGGGTGACATTTTTCTCAACTAAAACAACCTCAGTCTTTCGTTATCATCCAACATGAGCCAAATGTATCAGTTTCAGGCTTATTGGGGTGTTATTTGGAGGCACTGTGGGAAATGTGGGCCATCACTGAGAGGGATAATGGTTAGAATAAAATCATTTACACAGTTTCATCAAAGATGCCTCCTAGAATGCATTGCACATCACAGAGTAACAGTATATAACAGTATAAGCATATATGAGGGTTGACCTGCTCTTCTTTACTTATTTATTAGCAGCGCTGTTTGTCCATCATGAGTTATTGAGTCAAGTTATTCACCACCTATGTTGGTGAGATTTTGGAAAATGGAACTCTAGCAAGAACAACATTTTATGGGTCATTGAGCACAAGCTCCCTACTGCTTTCCAGAAAACTTCAACACAAAAGAAATCATCTCAAACACTTGTCAATGAGTTTAACACTGAAAGTAAACAGAGAGAGTACTCCCCTGGAAATCTGTGTTGCTGTTATAGCAAACTTATAGCAGCTGCAGGGCTATTCGTCACAACTGGAGTCACTCGTTATCGTTATAGTGGCTGTCGATGAAAACATTATGTGTACCTTGTCATTTAATTTTTGCAATTTGGAAACTTGCAGACACAAACTGCCTTCTTGCGTTGCGTTTGATTTTTTTTGTTTGAATTTTTTTTTGCTACAACTTGCCTTGCTTTCAAATACACGAAATCCAAAGCTAACCACTGCCTCACACTAATATAAACTAACTAGAGTGCACTCATAATCAGGAGGTGATGAAAGGAATTCTACTTTCTGTGCTTACTGAAAAACTTTCATTTGAGCTGTAGAAGGTTTGTGCTCCTTGCCTTGATGTCAGAGTTTGTGATTCCTAAATCTCTACAACAGAAGTTGTGAGTAAAAAGTTAGAATGTCCATTAGTAATTATTGGGAGAAAAAAAGAGAATAACACCCAGGCTGACAAATACTGGAATTTCCCTCTAAGATGTGAATAAGTTGTGTTAAAGGGGACCTATCATGCACATTTCCAGGTCTATATTTTTATTGTGGGACTCTACTGGAATATCTTTGTATGGTTTACAGTTCAAAAAACTCTTATTTATCTTATACTGGTTCTTTATGCAGCCCCTCAGTTCAGCCTCTGTCTGAAACGGGCAGTTTTAGCTCCCGTCTCTTTAAGGCCCCCCTCCTGGAGAGCCCACTCTGTTCTGATTGGACAGCTTTAAGAAGCTGCCCTTCGATAGATATCCACTGGCTCTGGAGGCTACGTAAACATACAGTAGTAGGATTTCGCTGCTTTTTCTCATTCTTTCCTTGAAATGGAACAATCTGATGTCATCATGAGGAAGAAGTAGAGGTAACATTGCAAACGATTCGTTCAGAGCAGGCTGAAGCCCAGGCTTTTGATTTTCAGGCAGTGTATTTACATACGTTCACCTCAAGTTTTGGAACTTTGACCATGTTTAACATCGACATCTGACATTATAACAGTATAAAAATAACAATCACAAAAATCTTCTCTACCATCTCCCTCCTGGAATTTAACTGAGTCCAGTTTTTTTTTTAATTCCTTGAGATCACCTGAACAAAACTCAGCGATGCAGCTCACCAGACAGCTTTGCACAGCTTGAATCAGGGCCGACTGTTACAGTACAGTTGTTTGTGTGTTTTTGTGAAGCATCATGAGTGAGGAACACCGACTGGAGGTAGGCTGCAGCCGAGGCTGATTCATGCTCCACCTCACTGGAGCGGCAGCAGTCGGGTGGAGAGGCTGAGAGGAGAGACAGAGGAGGTGGAGGGAGGGAATTCACACCAATCTGCCCGTGAGGTGGTCGTGCTTGAAGCTTCCATGCCTGGATAAACCCCATCAAAAGCGCATTAGCCCTCTCTCCTCCCTCCCTACCCCTCAGCACCCTTCCCTCTCCCTCCCCTTAACACCCCCTCCCTGCATCCCCCCACCGTTGTATAATAGTATCTGGCCGGGCCACGCGGCTTGCTGACACACAGCCAGGCGAAAGGGGAGCGATGATGAATTGCTCCCTGTTGGTGTTATCCATGATGATAATTATTAATTTTCCCCCCGCTCTTCCTGGAGAATGGGGGCCGGAGAGCTGCAGTGTTGCGGAGCCTCCTCCGTGAGCCATCAGGAAGCCCACTGTCATCACTTATCACAGACAGAGCCGGGGCCCAAGGCTAAACGCTGATGAAAATGAAAAGCGTTCATTCTGATTTGTCCTGTTTTTGTTGTGTGGGTGTGTGTATGTGTCTCTATATCTTAAGTTTACCCTTTCTTTTCCTTGTCATTTCTCTTCTCTCTCGTTCTTCCTTAACCCTTCCTCCCTCACAGAGACCTTAATGTGTAGGAGATAACAAAGCTGGGTTGTTAAAATTATCATATATTAGTGGAACTTTTGAACATAGGTCTATGAGGGTACGAAGTTTTTAATTACAAGGTTTCTGATCATCCTAAAATTAAATAAAGCTGAAAATGACAAGGCTATGTGCTCTGCTTTTTTTAAACCTGCATTAATCACTTATCACCTTATGGAATGTGAAAGGAGTTGCTTGTAGTGCTGAAATCGGAGAAATATAACCAACTCAGCATCTTTTTGGAGCTTTTTAGCCTTGTTTAGCTACTAGTTTTTGTTTCACAGCATTTTTACTGTATGGTTCAGTCTCTCATCAACCCTGTTTCCAGCAGCATCGGCCAGCTATTTTTAGCAAACAAGACCCGATTAACCCTCTGCACTACCTTCCCAGCACCAAATGGCAAATGAAGTTGGTGACTAGGTGAGAAAAGTCTAGCAGCCAAAGAACCAGATATTTTTCTCAGGTGTTTGCCGCAAGAACTTTTTTTTCCAGCTGTGATACGGTGGAGGTTTTGTATCTTTTAGGTTATTCTGATATTTTTCTGCCCTAAGGTGGCCAGAAAATTGGTTAATACAGTATCTTAAACATCAGACTTTAACTATCACTTACAGGCATCAGTGTTTGTGTGGTGGAGCTATTATGGAACAGTCTGGAACTTGAACTTATTTAGCAAAGACTTTTTAAGGTGTTTTAATACTTATAATGTCAGTGTCGTCAGATGAACATAAAATCTCACTCCCCATCTGTTTGAAAGTTTGAGTCCTGCTACCATTATATTAGTACTCATAAAAGCTATCATTAAGTTCTTTGAAAAGGCCCCAAAAGGTTTGATAAACTGTCTATCTCGGCCGCGTTTTAAATGAAAAAGTATTAAAAGCCTCCGATTAGCTTGGCTTGGTACAGTCTATATCAGGTGTGAGCCATCAAGGTCTTTATTACTTATCTGAACACTTCCGCGTCTGTTGTGTTTTATATGATTCAGTTGCATTCCTCTTTTTTTTCAAATGTGACTTTAATGGGGCAGCAAAGTACTGAACTTCTCTGCAGGTTTTGTGTGTGCAAGTTTCAATCTGTGGCCTAAATTTTAATTCCCCGCCTCGCTGCGGTGTGAAAGTTGCACAACGCAGAAGTGACAATCAATCTCGCTTATGAGGGGTTGTCATCAGCGAGATGCGATGAGGATGATCTCTGCCTCTCCGGCTGAGAGAGGTGAATTCGCTCTGCCTGACGAGTAATTACGGCTAATTTCCTAATTACCTCAGCACCGAGCGTCTCTGTGGCGTTCATTAAAAGCCATAATTGCATTGGGTTGACATGCTCTTTTATCCACTTTGGGTCCTTTTCTGGCGGTTTAGCTGTGAGCTAGCGGTGCCGCCCCTGCCTGTCTGAGTCGATAAAGGGTGATTGAAGCCTCAGTGCGGGGAGTGTGTTAAACACGGGGTCTGACGGCATCGTGATTATCAAGTCTGCATGTGTGTTTCTTTGTGTGTGTACTGTATTATGAAAAAATGAACTCTCTTAGCTGTTAACATACTACTGTATTTTGCTTCTTCAAGCGATACAAACCAATAAAAGCCTATGAAAACGAAACTCCCCAGCTTTTCCATCATGTTACACCCACTCTGCTTCATCCCTCCTTTCAACTTTCTACATGTCTCCCCTCTCTCTGTTTTCCTGTCCTAACCACTCTCTTTCCTCCTCTCCTCCTCTCCTCTTCCCCCCGTTTCCCTCTCTTGCATTGATTCGGCTCTTCTTTGTCTCTGAGAGCCGGCCTCCAAGTTGTCAGCTGCGTCAGTATTAAAAGCTATTAGTTCTGCATCATTGCCACTACAAGTGTGCTCCTGAGATTGATAGTGCCGCCCTTCTTCCAGTGGGGGGAGAAATGAGAGGAAAACAAGCCTGGGGGGTGGTTTTTACCTCACATATCTGACAACGGTCACCTACAGGCAGTCTGGCCATGGACTTTTTTCAGTTTGTTTTAGGTGTGTGAATTGGTTTTCACTCAGATGTGTTCATAGGTCTGCAAATCCTTACAGGCCGACAGCATATTTAAAAACTACATATCCATGCAGTAGATAGATTACATACCCAACCTAAAGGAAAAGTCATTTCTGGTCAAATTTAGGACCTAAAATGAGCCTTAATGAAGCTTCAGCCTGTGTGTTTTATTCTTCAGTTGTATAATTTCTTTCCCCCAGTTGGCATAATTCTGGAAAACATACATTCATATTCATATTCAGTTGGAACAAAATCATCTTGGCATTTATTTTCCTTCAGCAATTCCTCCACTCTGCTGAGCGTTTTCACATTGCTGCAACACTGTCACCAAAATAGCCACCTTTGCTAATTTCATATACCAAGGCTAGATTTTATTTTTTATTGTCAGCAAAATTGCCTCAGTGTTGTTGGCGGCTGCCTCATAATTTATTTCTTTCGTCTGGTGACAAGTCTCCCAGATGAGCTGAGAGGGAGCACATGGGACGTGTTGTTGACTCAGCCTAAATGAGAAACCAAGTTGGTTTTGAGTTGAAAGAGGGTTGAAGAAAATAGAGTTCTCACATCAGTAATACAGTTCTCTGGACTACACACACACACACACACACACACACTCACCTAACACACTACACACACATATTCACAACAATGACAGTGGTATGCATGGCAAGCAAAAGATCAGAATTTTGTCCTCTTTAAGGTAACACTATAAAGAAAAAGTACTGTAATTATATTAAGTATTTGAACATTAAATGTTGTTCTCAGTTTGGTTTTGCAGCTCTCTAAGCTTATTTTGCTCATTAAAACCTGAGACTTGTTCTGCCTCCTTCTTCTGTCTCAGCTCTGTGTGTCAGAGTTGCAGTGTAGTCAAACAAATCCAGCGGTTTATTGTACTGTCACATTCTAACATGCCCCTCATATTTCATTGCAGGCAATTGTCGGCTACTTTGACATTTTCTTTGACAAAGGCTGCAGCAACAAGGTAAGCAGCAGCGGCAACAGCCAAGCCATTTAACAGAAACTCAATTATGTTCACGCTTTAGCGTGTTCCTCCTCCCTGAGGCGTTCGCTGGCAATCGACGGGCGTCCTAGCCTACTGCTGATATAAGCACTTACCCAGCAGAGCCGGCCAGTTGGAACAGCCGATGCCAAGCTCTGTGAGCAATTGTACCTGAGACTCAAGATTCACATTATGGATGGTCCAGTAAATTATCATCTGCACTGGGAACTATGTAGGATGGGACAATGTAACATGGGATTATCTGTCTGCTTCATAAACACAATGCATTTGGATTTCAGTTTATAATACAGACTAAGTTATAGATGACTGACTGTAACAGAAGATTGATTCCAATCTTTTGTGCAGCTTTACTTTGATCTAAATAAGACTCCTTTAGGACCACCAGTAAGTTTTCACTTTGTTTTTTCCTTGAAAATATGACACTTCTACTGGAGTGAGTCCTTCCAACTTTATTTCTCTCAACTTTTTTTTTTTTTAACATTTAAATTGTATTGCTCTTTTCTTTTACTGCTGCTTATGGACTCACATAGAACATGAATGTGAATAGCATGGTTCCCATTAAGGCTCACAGTTTTCAGTTTTTACCAGTTTTCACTAAAAATACCCAGATTTTTTAGTAGCAGATCAGTTTAAACTGATTTACACCCAGAATTTATGTCCTCAAGCATCCTCAAGTTATCATTTTTGGCTGCAAGAAAACACACAGTTTACAGTAAACAAAATGCTTTTGCTGCAAACAGCCAGACAATGTGTCACATGTGTTGGGGAAAAAAAGAGAAAAGAATCATTTCATCAATCAATCAATAATCTGCTCATTCTTTGGGGTCTGTAAAATAATTAAAGAATAATTATTAATTATTAATTAATTATTTTAAACTATGATTTTCACCAGTTTTTTTTTCAAGTTAAAAATGAATACTGATAAAAATCCATTTTTGTAATAAAATGAAAATGATGAGCCGTAGCTATAATGTCTGCTATTTGTGGACGCGGTTGTTCCAAAACCACCTTTTAGGACCTTTACACCTTCACCAGGACAGGCTTCAGAAATCAGAAATTTTGGAAAGGCATGAGGCTAACAATGTTAAAGAATTAGATAAAGTTTCTGAAAAATACTGAGCATGTCCTGCAGGGTTGTTCTTACCTTCTTGAGATGAATCTTAGCTCTTTGTACTGAAGTAACAGCAGTGCTTTGTGATGTTTCTGCTCATCATGTTTTTCTTTTTACGTATTTTCGTGCCAGGTGATGTTCTCCACGGGTCCTCAGGTCACAAAGACACACTGGAAACAGACGGTCTTCCTACTGGAGAAGCCTGTTTCTGTCCAGGCAGGTCAGTAACTCCGCTCAGAATCACTAAAGCTTTTTATTTACATGTTATTTTAGTTTTGTGTTTAGGTTTCTGTCGTATGTGGGTGTTTTTTATGTTGTATATTATTGTATTTGTGTGTTTTATGTTCCACTTGTACACCTCGGTGGTGCGTCATAGCAGGCTGCGGCAGGTAATCTGTCTGCGGTGGAGATGTAGTCAGACTGGTTGACACCCGTTATCTGTCACCCACAGAGACAGCGAGGGATCAAAACAAATCGCATTCAGCCATCAGAGACAGCGTGTAAAACTTCATCTGATAGCCGATCGCAGGCCTCAAAATCATGACACTTTACAAGAGGAGAGCTTTGTAACTGACCAGTGAAATATTTATAGAGTCACTGCATCAGCAGATTTAAATATTATTAACTGATGCAGCTATCTGTGAGACAGCTGTGCGGATGTTCTCTGAAATAATGTTGTGCACCTTCAAACTCCAGCAAGCATGACACAGCATCTTCAATGTTTATTTGTCAAGTTCACCTCACTGTTGTTGGTCTGTAGTGAAAATGTCACCGACTGACCATGAACACAAATATATTTCTTACTGTAGCGGCATTATCAACCAGACAGGTATGACCCAACAAATCCAGTCTTTTCAATAACATAGTATAGAGAATATTTCCAACCTAATGTGCCATTTTTACTCTTCAATTCCATATACAAAGTGATATAACACACTTTCAACTACAGTTAACAGAAAGGCATTACTTTTTTTGTTTTATGATAAGATATCTTTGCTGGCGAGTGGTTCTTTCTGTGGTTCTGCGTCCATGAAGTAAATGATTGAAGAGGAATTTCTCCATCCCTTAGTGTACGAGAGCCTTCACTGTTGGAAATTAACTTCAAATAATAATTTTCCCATCTATGTAACCACAAAGGTCCGAGTGCCGTAAATTTCTCCATCTGCTTATGTGTGGACGAGTGTGTGCTGCTTGAAATTTATGGCTGCAAAGCTACAGGTGTGCCAGTTGCACGTGCTTAACATATACTAAGACAGTACAGAACCTTTTCTGGAGTATATCAGGGCTAATTCACTCAACAGATCACTTTGTTACAGTGCGGTTACTTTAGAAGTCACTGGACTGCAAACAGCTGCCAAACCTCCAAACAAACAAGCATGGGCTACAGAGCTGGGGCAGATGGGAAAATATAAGTATCACACTAATCTGATGACTTTCTTCTGATACTGACATGTAATTCACTCTTTTTGTTAAGGTACAATAAATAAAATCTCCGGACAAGTTCTTTAGTCGATGTCCATCTGTGGACTTCACAGTAATGGAAAGTCCAGCAAATGACAAACAGATCAAAAACAAGCAGTCCCAATAAAACGAGTCACATCCTCCCCTCTCATCTTGGAGAGCTTAGATAGGCATCAGGCTCGTTCAAAGATGGCGAAGAAGAACTTTGATATTTCAGCTATGCTCAAGCTCGCTGCCCAGTACATCTTCTGTTTATTTATCACCTGAGCATGTGAGTTTAGATCAGTAAATGTTAAAGCTTTAACTAAATACTGGTCTAATCACTTTCGCTGTTGTGAAAATGCAAAACTGAAATATCTTCCTAAAAAACAGTGTAATTATTACTTTACAGTGCAGTGTATACACTTCCTCCTTGTGTGTGTTGTGTGAGTGATCCTGTGTTTATTACTTCTGGCTCTGGCACTCTGTGCACAGTATCGTAATGGGAATCGCGGATGTGTCTGGTGATGTGAGGATGGATGGGCCCTGGGGGCCAGCTGTCCACTCACTGACCAGATATCAGATGGAGTCTACTGTAATAAATGACCTGCAGGGGTACAGAGACGCTTGATGTCCGGCGGCCCTTAGCCACGCTCAGCCTCCTCTGGCAGCAGCCAGGATGATAAGAACCTCAAAACCTCTGACGCTGCTCAAACACTATCGCAGGTTCCGCGCTCCGCTGGGTCAGATAAACGCAGCTGAATCTGAGAACAGAGCTGAGGACGACAGTATGCTAACACCGTGCAGAAACTGGAAACTGCAGAGTGAAACTGAGAAGATTTCATTTGATGAATGTGGTGTAGAATGTCTGCATCTGCTCCCGGTTTCATTTTACACATCTGTGTGTTTTTGTAAATTTATGGAGAAGGAACAAATGCAGATGCTTCCATACAAGACATGAAAGACACTGAATAGTTTGGAAATGATGAATCACCTGCTATGGCTTCACAGTCACCGGAACTCAACCCTTTGAACACCGATAGGAGATCTAACATTACAATATTCTCCAACACCATCATCAAAACACCAAATAAGGGAATATCTGTTGGGCCTCGCTGCCCATCTTTTGGTTCATTTCTCCAGCAGAGTTTTAGACTTTTAGAATCTCTGAGAAGGAGCATCGAAGCTGTTCTAGCAGCTTGTGGTTGATCAACACCTTCCAAACTCTGTGTGTTGGTTATTCCTTTAATTTGTCACCAGTATGAAGTATACATGCACCCTTTTATCTGTCTTTAAGTGTATTTTGTCTCTATTCAGGGGCAGTTTTTTATAAATATGAAACAATACTTTTGTATTATGTTTTTCAAGATAATTTAACATTAATGCTATTAAGATTTCACTATATCTAGAAAACTATTAACTGGATGTTCATTACATTTGCTGTGAATATTCATGGTCCCTACAGGATGAATGCTCATGTTTTTGGTGAATGTATCTGAATAACATCAGGCCAAAATTTCTGTTTGAACACAAGAAATATCAAAATCTAATGTGCAGATTGCCATGACATTCACTGAGCATATTTATTCTCCCAAGAGGATGAACCCTTCCCACTTTGGACACTCCATTAGTGCCACCTTAAGGCCAAAATGTCAAATGTTCAAATCCACAGGTTGGCAGAGTTTGCATCTTGGGGGCATAGTGATGAGAACATGAGCCAAGACGTAAACACACACTCATACACGTGTTTACAGCCTCAGCTCAGAATCAGCCAGTTTTGATTTTGATCGAGCTGAGTCAAGCTTAAACTAAGGTTGTGTGTGCTGTATATGTGAGCCAAGCAGTATGAGCAGCGTGAAGAGGAAAACAGCGTAAAGAGGATGAAGAAAATAAAGGCGAGGAGTGTTTGTGAGAGAGAGAGAGAGAGAGAAGTGTTATTGATGTGCTCGCTCCACCCCGGCGCCCTGACAGTCCCCAGCCTCCTCCAGGGGCCGTAAACCAGAAATGGAGTTTTTAACAGCATTTACTCGCTGCTTGCTAGGCTCCTATGGTGTACTTTACAACACACACACACACACACACACACTGTTCCTTTACACACTCAAATTCACAAGAGTACTTGCATACTTCTATACTAAACTTGCCTCTGGCTACAAGAGAAAACTTCCTAAAGTCACCTTGAAGATGACAAAACTCTCTTTTACACACACACACATACACACACACACAGCGGCCTCTCCTCCTGGGTGTTGACTAAGAAGCACCTTCAGCTCTGATCGACTGTAGTGAGGGCCGGGCATAAACATCCAGTGGTTTGTTTTAATACCGGCTCTGTCTGTGGTGATTTATCGTAGCAGAGACCGAATCCTATTTGATGTGTTTGTACGAGTGCAGCAGTAATTAACTCTGAGGCTGCGTTTCTGTGGGAGGTGCCGGCAGAAGAGAGAGAACGCACGCAGCAGGCTGGAACAAAACATTCCTGCAAATCCTCCCGGCTGGCAGCGTAATAAATTAAACAGCGAATCATTTGTCATGCTCTGATGTGTTTGTGTAGCTCGAGTATTGAAGAGGAGGGTCCTTTTTCACAGTTTTACCTACTTAATGTTCACCAAGAGAAAGGAGGTCACACTTTTTTTGGCAAGAAAGTCCCATGATCCTCGAGGTGAGGCGGTGGCCTGGTTACCTGCGCAGAGGGCCACACAGAGCAGCTGAAACATAGGCGTCCGTCCTTGTCAGGACTTTCATTGGATGGTCAGGTAGTCTTTGTTCCCGCCTACTTTCATGACTCACCTCCTCTGTCCTGAGTAGTGCTGTAGCTCTTCTCAATCTCCTCTTTCCCCCGCCCTCACCTGTCCTAGCTCAGTTTAAGCACCCCCCCCCCCCTCTCATTTGAACTCTGAAGGTCCTTGAGCTGTCCAACAGCAGTGCTGAGCCAAGCCTCTACTTCTTTGGGGCTGTAATTCAACACACAGACTGGATTTGTGTTTGCAGGGTGATGCTCAGGATATACGGCCCATCAGCTCTACTTCTTAGCTCTGCACTGAACAGGAAAGGCCTGTGAAGTAAAAACGGAAGGTAGATTGGAACAAGAGGGAGGATGTCAAAGAGCCTGGGCTGAAATGTGACTGTGAGCATCACCAGTGACAGGGAGGAGGTCAAAAAGGGTTCAGCTATGTCGGTTTGGCATTTTTTATGACAGAAATGCATCCCAGTGTCCCATCTAAATGCTTTTGGTATTTAGAGGAGAGATCCAGATTTCTGGAAGCATTGTAACTTAAAGCTCACAACTTTATTATTTTTGTCCAGTCTCAGCGCTCTCACCAACCTTGTTTCAAGAAGGTTTCAGTAAAAAAAGTTCTGATAACCTCACTGTATACTGCCTGCTCAGCACCAAGCAGCAGACAGACATAGCTGACAACTAGTTGGGGAAGAAAGTGGAGCACTTGGTGACTAAAGGGTCAAATATTTCCTTCAGGAGATGGTGGAGACCGAACCAGAGCTAAAAAGAGAGCGAATATTCAACTTACATTCAGGTGGTGGCCAGAAACACACCTCCAAATGAATGCTAATGTCAGTGTGTTTCAGCAGGATGTTTAAATAGGCAGCTGTTTCCTAACAAATTTACTTTGAGGTTGTATGTCAATGTTGTGTTTACAGCTTGAGTTTAGCTATTTGATAGCAAAAACACTTCTCACACTTTTAGGGACACTGGAATGATTAGTTGAATCCACCATCTGGCCAATACAACTGTGTCTTTGATTATTATAAAACCTGTGAGAATTAAAAAATCAGATGATAAAAACGTGTTGCTTTGGAATAATGCTTTTGAACTCTGTGAATCCATTGGAAGAACACGACTCACAGTAATGAGGTGAAAATAGTTAAACTTTTGAGCAAACTGCAACGGGCAACCAACGAATGACATGGCATCCCAGAAAACCATCTGTGTTCCTGTCTATTTTACAGTGTCACAACACTATGTCCTCTCTTCTCCTTTAGCAACAGTGTTTCACTGTTCCTTGTGTTTCTATGTCTGAACAGGGCCTTACAGAGACTCTGGTGCTCTACAGCTAAGTTCAGGTAAAAATCACTTCAAACTGCTTTGCTCCCTTGAAGTAAATCTGGGTGTTTTCTCTGTACAAACTAAAAATGATGAGTCTTGAAGTACTTCAGCTCCTCCCCTCACTGTATGGAGCTGCAGATATGAGTGTAAGCTAAATGGTTAAAATGTAAATGACAACAGTTTAAATGAATCACTAACACGAGCCGTGTATTTCCAGTGTAATTTCATGGAGAAGGACGGCGTTGAGCTGTTTCTGTGGGCCTGGTTGTGCTTAATGACACTGGCATGTTGATGTACGACATGGCAGCGAGAGCCCGGCTCCATTCCCCGACTCATTTCCACACATGGTTAACTTTTTCTCTCAGCATCTGAGGGGCCAGTTTACTGAAGGCACCGAGGCCCTCTTCCATGGGGAGTTTGGGCTGACTGATTACAGCAGAGCTGCTGTAGTCGCACCACCACTCAACAGATACTCTGTTCAGTTTGTATGTTTTAATACTTAAATCTGAAACCTGAGTTGGACAGTTTGCTGCAGTTATTTTGACAGCAAAGTTCTTTGGTCCCAAACCTCTTTTTTCTTTATATTTTTTTAAAGAAAGTTTACCAAAGGTCAAGCAATTATTCCTTTGACTTTTATCGGCTTTTTGCCAACTTGAATTTGACTCCAGCTGTCTGCTGCTTCCCATGAGCACCAGGCTCTGTTGCAGTTTCCAGATTACAGTGCGAAATTGAGGCTTCGTGTGTAATTTTCTATAAAATAAGTGAAAACAAATACAAAGATTGTTTGTTGTCTTTATCGATATTAAAGGGAATAGATCCAGAAATGGAACAGGGCTAAAATATTAATTTTGTGCAGGAAAACAAATGTACTTCAGTATAAATGGTCGCTTTCATTGGCTACATTTGGGAGGTCTGCATGAGGTTGAGAACAAGGGGAGAAAGAAGAGGAGCTGAAACCATCGACTCTTACCAGCGAAAGATTTTTCTTTTTTTTTTTCAGGTTCAGTGTGATGTGAATTTCAGTCAGATGCGTATTGAGCTCACCGGTGTTTTAGCCACAGAGAAAGCACAAACCAGGCAGTTAGTGTGTTAGTGACCTTTTGTGTTACAGTCAGGTTGTCTTGCATCCAAACTGTCGACTACTGGTCCAGTTCATTAGTTCTGTGATGGAGTAGAAGGCAGAAGAGCATCTTTTAGCCTCCTATGACGGCCTACATTCTGCAGCCTTGCAAAGTTTCTATCTGTTAGCTGCAGATTGTTTTGCTGAGCCAGAAATGTTAAAAGCTTAACTTTGATTCAAGTCTTTTGTTCTTTATTCCTTTCAACATGAACAAAACATGGTCAGAATTCCGCCATTTCTTCAAGTGATCTTGAAAAAGTCATCCACATATTTATTACCTTACATTTAGACAACTGTAAGGTACTTGGGACTTCTAGTTATATTTCTGAATGCTAACTCACCGTGCAGAAGATCGCAGTCTGAGATCTTCAGGCTGTTTCAACCAGATTGAGGACTGAAGGTGATTGTGACTTTGCTATCAGGTCTCTGAAACTATGGAACAACCTCCCTGACGGGTCTTTGAGCACACAAAGCAGCTAACTAGGACGCTACAGACAACTTTGGAATTAGAATATGAAATATATTAAGTCACAATATTGATTTTCTAACTTGTGCATAACTCAGTTACAGCTACAGTTAAGCTGGCACCATCATACCTGCTACTTCCTGTTGATGCCGCATTGCCATTAGACGTTCATTGTATAAAATCAGGACAGAGTGCACCGCTGTGGTTTGCGCCGCTACAAGACCACTGAAGCACTTTTCATCAAAAGCTCTGCTCTCACTCGTGTGTTTGGTATGCTCTAACCTTCCAGTGATGAGGAGCGTGTAGCACAGAGAGAGGAGGTGGGGGGGGGGGGGGGGGGGTGACAGCATGCTTTTTTGCCGTTTGGATAAACATTAATTTACATCCAGCAGTCAAACGTGAAGTTGATCAGTGATTATCATAATCAGCAGCGTCTTCTCCTGGCCTCCCGGTCGCTCGTGGGTCGTATGGAGATTTCACCGGGTCTGCATTCATACACACTTACACACAGTCTTGCTTATTAACATATAGTAAACCATATTGCCTTTACACACACATCATCATTTCTATAAGCAGCAGTGCATGTCTGCTCACACTGCAGAGGCCTGAGCTCAGCAGCACTGCACTGCTGCAGGGCAGCTGGAAGATTTCTTTTTATCAGCAATTGTTAATTTTTCTTCTATTATGAACACACTGATAATGATGATGTCACACACTGATGATAATGATGTTTGACGCAGTGAAATTGTTTCTGCCTTTTTATGTTTTTTTCGTCGTATATAAAGGCGTTGCTGTTATTGTCATGATATACTGAGGATAGTTATCAGCATGAAACCAAATGAGTAACAGTTTTATTTATTTGAACTTTTTTTCTGAGGTGAACAACTCTCATTTACACCCACCTGAACATGAATAACTGTACATAGGTGGATGCATAATTTGCCATTCCAAAACAAATTTAGTTGGTTACCATAGAGAGAGAAAAACAGTAAAAACAAAAAGACTTTCAAAGTCATGAAATGCATCTGTAACTTGTTAAATTTGTTCATATTAACAAGTAGTGTGTATTTTATCCTCTCTTCTTTAAGCAAAGCAGAACATCCTTGAGTAATGTAGCGTTAGTTGTGATCTTGGGTTTGTCTCTATATGGCCTCTGTATGTCATGTTGTTAAGGAGTATTACCATTAAAGCAAACATGCTGTATGTTCACAAAACTCTGGTTACTTACTCATCAAAGACACCCCCCCCCCCCCCTTTTTCTGCTGTGGTCTAATGTTCGGGGTGTCCCACCTTTGTTAGAAATGCTCCCTCACTGGAAACCTTCAGGACAAAATGTGGGGTAAAAACCAACTGCTCCTTAATCTTTTTTGCAGGCAACAGTTTTGTATTTATCTTTTGGGATTTTCAGAGCACCTTTTTGTCTTTCTCCTTGACATTTCATTTTTTTGTTTTAACCCTGTATTAATGTTTTTGTTGTGAGTCGTCTACAGAAACCTTGCACTTCAAATAATATTGGACTTAAACAGACAAGTTCTTGTTTTGAAGTTCGTTCGGCTGAACCAAAATCCTGCTTCATGTTCAAAGTGAACATGAACAGCAGGGATGGGCGACTGTGCCAAAACTCCAAATTTTAACTCAAAGCACAAAGTTTCTGCACTCTAGAAAGTCTTATGTGCAGATGCGTCTGATGATAAACTGACTGTGAAAGCACCAATTATTAGACCTTCAGACCTTCATCAGAAAAGGTTCATGAACCTATACACACACACTATATAGTGGTTACCAAAGCGAAACGGTGTGTATTGATGGTATTCCTCTGTCCTTGCTTTTTAGGGGAGGAGCTCAAGGGAAAGATCACCGTGCGTAAAAACAAGAAGGATCCTCGCTCACTGTTGGTCACCTTTGACCTCCGAGACAGGAAGCAGACCTACAGCCTGCAGTAAAGTCAGCCGTCATGTCATACAACATCCAGCTGACCTAACCAGAGAACTGTTAGAATAGTAAATGTACACAAATACGTACAAGTTTTTAATCAGCCACCGGAGCAGGTTAGACTTAAACATAAGATGTTTGGATTATTTCTGTGCCTTGTAATAAAAAAAACCAATGTTGTATGAGTTATTCTCCTTGTTAGTGTGTTTTATGAAGCATACAGTAAGATCATTATAGCCCAGTGCGCATCGACTTGGTGGCGTCTAGGAAACTTTTGTTTCAGTTTGAAGCAGATCCTAATTACACATTAAAATATAGTCATATAAATAACAAAGGTTATATGAAACAAAGACATCCAAAAAAAACTTGTAAATCACCAGAACCAAACTTAATGGGGGTAATTCAGACCACTGTCATCGTGCACCACAACTCACATGCCTCCTTTCTAATCAAATTGTCTTACTAAAGAAAAAACAAGTGGAAGTGGCTGCCAGCTCTTTTTTAAAGAGATTTTGTGCTTTTTCCAAGTATTTCTCTTAATTTCCCTCCACATTCTCCTCCTTATTGTCCTACTTTGAGCTGTGTAGGATCTCGACAGGGGCATCATCCATCTTCCGTGAGTTTACTGGGACAATGTGAAATGAATTTAAGCTTTAAAAAGGCTGACTGAAGCCTCTTTACATAGTTCATTGAGCAGCCCTGCTTACAATTAAAGATTTTTTCCTTGCTTCTTTCCCTGAGATGATGAATCCTGGACTCTGAGAGAGTGTAGTCATCTGTGCGGAGGAGGAGCAGACTGTGGGGCTGGCTGCCTGTCTTATTGCAGTCACCTTTTCTGATGTATTTCTAATGCTTCTGTCCTCTCTGCCGTCATATTAATACAGTCTGGTCTGCGTACTCACATTAACTATATATGGTTTATGCTCACAAGAACAGGTTTTTCTGTGGGAGAAAAGATGTGTGTGTTTTTTGGGGACAGGACTGCAGTTGTATCCTAAATGTCTTGTCAGCTCTTCAACCACAGTCCATTGAATAGTTTCAATTTCAACCCGGTGTTCTACTTGGATGAGATAAATCTATGCAGACTTCTTTTTGAAAGTTTAGCATGTGGAGTTCCTGCAGGAGCATGCCATTTGACATTTTCTAAGGCCCTATTTTCCAAATAAACAAAGCATCTTGTAATTTGATTTAATTGGCAACGATTCAAATCAAACAGCTAAAACTGACTTTGTTGTGCTTGAAAATCTTAAAAGGGCTTTGAATAAGCTGTTTTCATTAACAATGCAGATATCGACTGGTAAAGGCTTTCTGAGGCACATAGTGAGAGATTATATCTAAAAAACTGTCCATTTTCTTATATAGTCCATTTTGTAAACCCATTTTGCACCATTGCTCATTCATAAAGAAAATGAATGTTATTTATCTTGAGTAGTTGCAGCAATTTGTTCTACTTTTCCAAACTGATATTTTAGCTGTAGATGATTAATTTCCGCCAATCTACAGCAGATTAATGTATTTATTTGGGGGTGGCCTGTAGGCCCACTGTCTACACCCACACCTTTTTAAAGACCGAGTTGTCACCTAAATTGAGAAAAAGGCTCATAAGCTCAGAGAAATTTTCCTCGTATTTGTTTTTAGGAGACTACAAAAACACCTGCATGAATGGAAAAGACACAGTTCAATAGTCATTATTACGTTAGTGACACACATTATCGTCTAAACTTGAATTGTAAAGTGTGGAGGCTCTGCCAGCCAGGACTGATGATGATGATGGTGATGATGATGATGATAATGATGGCAGCCGTGGGCCTCTGGATGACCTCCTGCGCTGAATCACTGCTTTCCAGGCCCCCTCAGATGGATGCGTCTTCTTATCACTCAGGCGACAGTTGGAGTGATCAATTAATTACACGAGCTCGTGTAATTAACGAGCACGAGGAGACACCCAGAATACCCCTCCGCGAAGCGGTTAGTTCAGCTGTTTGATCAAGACTTTAGACTTTTAAAAAAAAAAGAAAGAAAGAAAAAGAACTGAGGCACCAATTTTAAGTCCAGTCTACCAGAGATCGATTCGAGCTTAAATTAAACAGATAAAAAATATTCTTAATTTGTAAAGGTGGTTCTATGAAAACCCAAAGACCCCTCTCTTTGTGAAAATGATTAAAAGTTGAGAACCAGAATTAAAAATATTTTACATCAGCTGTTTTGGACATCTCTCTGCAGCTTCTTTAATGCATGCAGCTCTGGCACATGTGGCCTTTTTTTTAACTCTGCGTAAAGCTCAGCAAACCATGTTCTGCTACATAGAGACAAGCTGGATGTGTTGGCATGGTATCTGTATGTGTATGTGTGTGTGTGTGTGTGTCAGTCCTTGTGTTCAGCGGACTCTGGAAGAGGAGCAGAAATCAATTACAATTATTCTCTGTTGACAATGTAATTAAACTCAAGGCGGCGGCTAATACACCCGCTCCAGTCTCTTATCTGGAACGGACGGAGATTTACAAGCGGAGGGAGCGCAGCGTGCATAGCAAGTGAGCGGCCCCGAGTGTAACCACTCCGATCCCAGCGGGGAGACTGCCTGAAAGCTCCTCAGCTGTCGTGAAATCAGCGCAGGTTAAAAACAGGACAACCTATAAAAAAAAGACTGCTGCCTCGTTATTTTAATGAGCTTGTAGAAAACCGAGCGGATGAGGAAATAGATCAAGAATTATCTGAGTTTATTAAAGCACAGGCCTGTAGTTAGGCTATTCTCATCGGGGTTGGGTGAACACATTAAACTAACCTATTACAGTTTGATAAAAATATTTTAAAATGATATTCTATAGTTTTTAAGTTCTTTGGATAGCCTGGTTTTCTTGCATTGTAGGCTACTGTATTTGAGCAAGTTTAGCTCGGTATTAAAGCATCAATAAAATTAGTATCTATAATAATAATAATAGTAATAATTATTATTATTTTTTTTTTTTGACAAGGCAATTTCTTTGATTATTATAGGGTAATTATTATTATTATTAGGCCTATTATTAGCTTTTACATCTGTCATGTTCAGTTTGACTTTACCTCTTAGGCCTATTCTCGAACAATAGCTAGACGTGGTTGCTAGGCAACTATGCATATGCCTAACCGTTTATTTTTCGTTAACACGTTTGAAATTGGACGCTAAACTGATCTGAGTTTAGCGTCCAAAGTACAAGCAGTTTCAGCCAATCAGAGGAGAGGACTGTCCGGCGTTGGTCTGCTTTATTTAAGAAAATATTTCAGTGTTGCTGCAAAGCTTCAAATTAAACACTTAATACGAAATCAATTTCCCCTGTCGTGGGTGTGTGGAGGCCTGTGTGTGTGTCTTTTATGTGTAGCCTATGTAGGCCTACCATACCATATGTGTGAATGTGTCTGTGTCGTCTTCATCTCCTCCACCACACACTGTATCGGTCTATGGAGGCCTAAAGATACAACTGTGTACAGTTAACAAGTTCTCCTGAATTGATCAGACAAACGAGGCCGCTCGTGAATTTGTAGTTAGTGGATAAATTACCACACACTTGACTTGGATATGCATTATCCGTTTAAAGGCAGACTTGGACTATGTTATGCGCAATGCAGTGTTTTAGGATCTCTACAGTATGGCACTTTTTTCCTTCGCTGTCACAGCTTCCAGTCCAGGCTCCAGTGGTTGGCTCCGGTTCCTCCTAACACACGTGATTTTAGAAAAAAAAAGCCTCCTTCTTGCGTAAGACTTTAACAAATGAGTAGCTTTATAAAGACCTCGCCCACTTTTTTTTTTTTTTTTTTACTTGATCAATGCTTCTATCGGTGACGCACAAAGGAATATAGAGCCTGGAGCGCGCCGTGCGTAAAACCTGCCAAGTGGAAAAAACTATTTATAGATCAGACCATTTTTAGCACATCATTTTTAACAGTCTATTTTACTTATACGACTTCCTACACCTACATTTATGTTTGTATATTGATAAGCATAATAACATTTACAAACAATGTCAGCCTCGTCTTTTTATAGGCTAATAAACACTTTGTTTTTATAATCTAGTTTCTGAATCTGCAGGCCTGAATGTTGATGACGGAATAAGACAACGTTTTTCTATAAAAACCAAGAAGCTTTGTAGACGTTGAGTTCCTGTTCCCAGAAACTGCTACTGTAATTGTAACTGTAGCAAAGAGACTCGACTCAGCACAATGCAAACATTAGTTGGACCCACATACCACTCTGATGCACCAGTATCTCCTCCAATAATCGCCTGAACCTGGAAATCTTTATCCCAAACGAGGTGTGTGTCTGTGTGTGACTGGGATGCCTTCGTGTACGTGTGTAAGCATCTTACACATCCCTGGAGACAAGTGTATTAATCATCTTTGTAAGAGTACGTCCAGCGATCACGCATGCACCGTGCGTAACCACAACGCACACAATTCACGCACGCACACCCGTCGTCTTGGCGCCAGTTGTCCCTTTAAAAATCCGAATCCAAGGCCAATGATTTATCAAAGTCCTATTATCAAGAAAATGTCACGCGAAGGGCACCTTGCTCTGCACTGACGCAAACCCAGGTCTTTCCCACGGAGCTATAGAAAAGCTTTGCACTTGGTGCTTTGCGCGGCTACAACCAGTCGGCTTCCAGTCCTCTCTCGTCTTTTTACAGCTGTTTCCAGCCTGCCAACAGAGCTCTGCAAAAATGGTAAGTGTCTGAAAACATTATCTTTACTTTTCCACCTGCGGTTTCAACTGTATTATGGACTCTTCGTGAGCTGCTTTCATGTCAATTTGATACTTTTTTTTTAACGCAGTTTGGCACGTAGAGGCACTTGCGCTGTCCGTGGTGCTGAAATGCAGCTGCGGCCACATTAAAAACTTTCTGCACTTAACTTCATTCTTTCGTCGTTTTTCCTCTTTCTGTAATATGACTGTTTTTAAAAGTTTAAATTGGAAAGAAAGTTTTATTAATTCGTTTTCTGTTGAAACAGAAAAGATTACAGCCAGGTGCAGTTATTTTTCCCCACTAATTAACACAGCTAAGCATTAATCAATCAACGGTTTTTTTAAACCTCCTCTTTTTTTGATTCTCTTTGCTTGTCTGGTCGCTTTCCCGCACCCCCCTCAAAGCTAAATTTTAGGGAGTCATTTGTAATTCCACCGCCCCGGGTCCGCTCACTGCTGTAACGCCGGTGATCTAGCATGCCTGCCGGGGAGAGCGGAGCTGCCGAGAGACCCGCAGCAGCTTGTCTATTGCCCATAAAAATCAGTGGATGTGTGTGGCTGAATGACATGAGGGGGAAATGGGGCGTAAAATTAAAGAATCTTGCAGAAAGGGAGAACTGGAGAAGCAAAGCAACCCCCCTCCCTCCAACACACACAGGCATTCACACACACACATACACTCCAACATACCCGGTAGACTGAGCTGAAACTGTAGAGCAGCTTGAGCCACAACATGCTGCAGAAAAACGTTGCAGAAACAGAATTCAACATTTTTAGTCTCAGAGCAGAGATGGGCTGCAGCAGCCTCACAGCTTCAAGGTTTCTGCCGCTCTGTCGCCTTTTGTCTTGCTGATCTGTCACTCCCATGTTCCAGGATTTCTCTGACCAGAGAGACATGGCCAAACAACCGGCCAGCGCTCCTACCGGCTACATCCCGACGCAGCAGCCTGACGGAGCTGCGGGACTTACAGCAAACAAACCAGACAACGCGGCTGCGTGCCCGCCGCCCGCCCCTCACCATCACCCGGCGCCTCAGCCGCCGCCTCCGAGCAATGAGAGCAAAACTTTTTGTCCCACGGAAAATAAACCGGGAGAAACGGAGAGCAATAAAGCATATGGGACGTTTAAAAGCACCGCGCCAGCGGTGCCTGGATCAGTGGCCGCCAACTCGGCCTTCAGGAAGGATTCCACCGGCTCTGCCCGTGGGGGGTCCGCCCAGTACGGAGACCCTCTCCGGGCCACCGCAGAGCAGAACAACACTGCAGGCAACTGGACGGCTATGAGCCAGACCACCATCATACTGGGAACAGATGGGAACACGTCTGTTCAGCCCGGCACCTTGGCGGGGGTAAGTCAGCTAAATGAACCGTTTCCTTAACGGAGAGCGGCTGGTCTGATAGCAGGGCGGGTCGGAGAGCCAGTGCTGCTGGGGGCAGGTGCGGTGTGGATGTGTCCGTGTGTCGCTGATAAGAAAGCTGACTGGATTAACCTGCTGCCTCCAAAACCGGGAAGGTGCAAACCCCTTGGAGCTCTCAGCGCCATGCAGAGCTTTAGTAGATCAGTGCTGTTGGTCTGTGATGGAGTGAAAGAGGAAAATCCAATCTGTGATAGTGCCATATGATTAAATGTGAGTCTCCAGGCGCTGGGTTGTTATTTAGTCACTGCACACATGTGAGATTTTTTTTTATTGGTAGCCTGTCAACTTCTGAGCAGAATCGGATGCTTGTGGCTTCAGATAATCGGATCACAACCCAAAAAAGAAACCATTACGAGGAGATTATGTAGACGGATTGTTCATAATATCTCCAATATATTATTATCATTTTAAGAAAGAAATGTCCAAGAATAGTAGTTTTGATTCAGACTGTAAAGCCACATGACTCTGGCTCATGTAAGTCACGCATTGTGTTCTGTATAAACTGTGCAGTAGATCAGTATGTTGGCTGAATTCTTGCATGTACAGTATGTATTCTGGGTGGATCACAGCTATTTGGCGTCCCTGCTCAGCACAGCCCCGGGCTGTCCTGTTAGGTATCCCCCTGCACCGAACTCATTAACTTTCCATCTCACTTATGTCACCTAAAAATCGTAGATATAAAGTGGAAAGAAGATGTTGGTAGGATATTTATTATTTGATAAGTGTGATGAATTATTTTAGAGGGAACATAAGTCCTGAATGAAGCGACATTAATTTTCATTTCAGAAATAAAGATTGCTGCTAATTAGCAATGCCTGCTTTTTATTCCCAGTTAGAATAATAACATGATTCAGTAATTGTTATTCTCGCGATATTTTCGGTGTTCCTTACTCCCAGCAGACACGCTTGATAAGGCCCAGGAGCCCATGTGTTATCTGGCTGTATTACATGAGACTGCGGATTGTTTCCAATCCCTGCGAGGGCAACCCCCCCCCCCCCCATCCCCCACCCCCCCCACACACATTCCCCTGCATAATGTTGTTTATGGCTGAATATTCATGCATCAGGAATTTTGTTCTGCTTTCCTCCCATTTCATCAGTGTT
The DNA here is from genome assembly GCA_038419695.1 of Scomberomorus guttatus. Lineage (NCBI taxonomy): Eukaryota > Metazoa > Chordata > Actinopteri > Scombriformes > Scombridae > Scomberomorus > Scomberomorus guttatus. The sequence goes on along the minus strand of CM076445.1, from coordinate 33,681,871 downwards.
GGCCATTAACGAAGTTTTTGGTGCATCTCAGATTCAAGATGTCATTTCAAGCGGTTTGGTACCAATATTGGGTCTATAAGAGAAGTTAAAGATTAGTTTTATATACAGGTTTGTCACTGGGAAAGCTGATGATGAGCTCTGATGGTGAAACGCATCTGTAACCGTGAACGAAATAAACATGAAGAGGAAATCCAGTAATATTTAGAGTACAGAGTAAGTTCAGTGAGGTTAACTGCACCGAAAAACTGTTTAAATTCTCTGATAGAAGTCATTTGAGTTTTTGTATTTTTAAATGAAATAAATGATGTTTTTATGTTAGTAAAATGTCTCCTGCTCAGGTAACATGAGCGGGAAAACTCAGCAATAAGAATGATGCATTTTGTTGGTCGCTGACTAAACATTATTGTTCTTTTATAAATTCCAGTTATTAAATCCCTGGTAGTAGCCTGTCAGGCCCAGTCTCAATGCTTTATGTTTAAATGGTTTAATCTGGATTCTAGGGGTTTATTTTGGCTTTGGCTTTTGGCTTTTTTTGGTTTATTTTACCATGTTTTTCCCACTCAGGATGACGATGATGACGAGGGGGGAGATGAGAATAAGGCCAGAGGAAACTGGTCCAATAAACTGGATTTTATTCTGTCCATGGTTGGCTATGCTGTGGGACTGGGGAACGTGTGGAGGTTCCCTTATCTTGCCTTCCAAAATGGTGGAGGTAAGAGTTGTGGGTTATTGGTTTGAATTCCGACACAGAACCAAACGAAAAATCAGTTTTAAGTGAGAGTTTAAATGATGGTTATAGATTCTCAGTAGTGTAGGCCTTTAACCATGATTATTTTTTATTTAAAAACAGACAAAAAGAAATAAGAACAATAAAAAGTACCTATAAAATACAAAATATATATCAACATAATAATAATAATAATAATAATAATGTGTTATATTCCTTCCTCTTTTCATTATTATTATTATTATTACTATTATTATTGATTTGGTGATACATGTTCGAACCCATTTACAGATAACTGATAATTTTTATTCATTAATGATGTAATGATCCATATTCCGTGTTGTTTAAATATCACAGTCAGCAGATGAGACGCACGCACGTGCTGCCTACACGTATCTTAATTTCCCTTTCATGTAGAAATAGTTTTGATGTAAGTTTTCAGGCTTTTTGTTTTATCTCTTAAACTGCGCTCTGTAGCCTGCTGTTCATTTCCTTGCAGGAGCTTTTTTGATCCCCTACCTGACAATGTTGGGCATTGCCGGGATCCCAATCTTTTTACTGGAGGTGTCTCTGGGCCAGTTTGCCAGCCAGGGGCCCGTGTCAGTGTGGAAATGCATCCCAGCTCTGCAAGGTAAACTGCCACAACTAATCAACTAAAAGAAAACATCAAAAATAAAACTCATTTCTTATCACCACGAGTCTCTACTTCCCTTAAGAGTAATTTATATATTTCGTCTCATTTATTTATTTTAGGTTGCGGGATTGCCATGTTGATAATATCTGTCTTGATAGCCATATACTATAATATTATAATGTGCTGGACACTGTACTACCTGTTCGCTTCGTTGAAGGGCTCACTGCCATGGGCTAACTGTAGGAATGAGTGGAACACGGTGGAATGTAAGGACAAAGACATGCTGCTGTTAGGTAAGACACACACCTTCACACACACTCACACACTTGCACACACACAGTTACACATACCAAAAGCACCTCTCTCTCCACAATGCGCAATGCGTCATGACTCCCTCAGCTGAGGTGTCCTGCGGTATAATGAATCCTGACCTGTGATCTCTGCGGTGTTTTCACTCTCAACACTTTAAATCCAGAGCAATTCATTTATCTATTTGATGATACAGGCCAATAATATGTGAGGAGGGCCTCAATGTGAAAGAAACTCAATATTTTTAATCATTTCGATTCATTTGTAGTCTTATAATGTCAGTTTATAGCAGATTTTTCTCCCTTGAAGCTGCGGTGTGCAGCTGAAGCAGCCCTCTTTGCTAAGATTTTTTAATGAAAATGTTGATTAAATCGTGTTTTAACTGTGAGGAAACGTGAGAGCGGGAACTCGGGGGCTTTTGGCGTCGATCTGCATCGAATAAATATCGAAATTCGGTTAATTTGGTGTAATATTTGCCTTCAGCGATTGTGTGAATTCAGCACAAAAACTGCTTGCTTGACAAATTTACTGTACAGGCTGAGCTGCTGCAGTGCTGCAGTGAGCCCGGCACTGACCCCTGCTGGCTGCAATACGAACTACAGGCCCGTTCAACACAGTAGTCTCTCTCCCACTCTCTCTCTCTGTAAATCTCTTAAATAAGGAAAATAACATACAGCAGAATATTGGCAACAAGAATATGTTCAAACGACAACAAAATCATTAAAAGATAACTTACCAATTTAATAAAAAATAGAAACATTTAGATGCATTATGTAAACTCTAATATAGGCCTATTAATATGTTTACATCCTGCACATGTAGTGAGGACATTTTAACCTGAACACCTTTATAATGTGATACAGAAGCTCTGCAAAAACACTGTGGTACATTTTTAGGCTGTATTTTTGTGTGAGTTAGTGTCATTTTGTTTTTTTGTCCCATTTAGTTACAAAAAACATTTATTTTCAGATTTGATTAGTATTTTGTCTTGAATTTAGAACAATCTGTGCAAAGCAGCAGTCATTATCTGCATCTTATGTGCTTTCATTATCACTAAAAAAAAGCATAAAAATAGATTTTGTTTGCACATTTTGTCTGCATGAAAAATGGTGCATAAAAAGAAAAACAAGTTTGCCTGTCTTTATTTTAGAAAGTATCTGAAGCGAGGCACAGATTCAGTATAATAATAATATAATTATAATAATTTCTGTTATTTCTATCTGGCTGTATATATCTAAAAGAACAAAAATCTAAATCTAACACAGCTGGGTCCAGTTCTCACTGAGGCTCCATGCTGCAGTCTCCAGGTCTTTTCCTGTTGCAGCAGCCTCCTGTCAGTCCTCCTTTACTCCAAATCAGATCCATCTGTTCTCCTCCCGCTTTACTTTCAGTGTGAAAACCTGAGTGGACAGTAAGTTCTGTCCCACGGCAGCACTCTGCCAGTCTCTCCCAGTTGATGTGTGTTGGTTTCTGATTGGAACAGACACGTGCATCCTGCGGGACAGAAACATCACCTCCATCAAGAACTCCACGTTCTGTTTGTCTGCTAACACTGTGGGAAACCTGACGAAACTGTTGAACATGACTGTGGACAGTAACAAGACCTACGTCAGCCCCAGTGAGGAGTACTTCAAGTGAGTGAAGCTTCTGGCTGATGAAAACTGCAGCGTAACGTAGGATTTACATAAATTAGAAACAAATATTAGGCCTTTAAATTTTGGTGTACAGGTCTCATTTTCTTATGTCCAAAGATTGGAGAATAAAATGTGACATTTTTCTTAGTTACTCTTCTCATAGTTAAAGTTTTCCAGGATCAAAAACAAGACTGTTTAAAATTAAACAGCTCTCATCTCTCACATTCAATAGACAATTCTGTTCTTGTCCTTGCGTAAACCTTGAATTAAATGCCTGTGAAGAGCCATCAAAGGTGATAAAAATTGCAAGTCCAAGGCAACCAAACTTAAAAGGTTTACATGAACAGACCAGGTTTGATCATAATGTTGGTGATTATATCTTTTTTTAAACTTAAATCTGCTCAGTTGTCTCTGTGGTCTAGAATAGGACCAAATTATTAACTTTAAAGCACATGTGGGAAAAAAATGATAATGTTCAACAAAAAATTGACATCTCAAAAAAAAAGGCCATCATTGATTCATAAAAATCTCAAAAAAGTTTAATCTGCTTGTTCAGTAAAATTCTTCATTTCTAATAAAAGGTACAAAGATAACAAAATACAAAACAAGGACAAATTGTCTTAGTTACATTCTAGAGAATGTGAGCAGCATCTTGAACAGGAGAAGAATAAAGTGACCATCTACACTAGAATCAAGAAAAATGAGACCTGATTTGTGTTGGAAACAGGCAGAAATAATCTTACTGCACTTTTTTACTTGTTCTAGGAAAACGAGGGCTTTTTAGCCTCAATAATACACATAAATTACTTGATCAAATGAAGAATTTGGAGTGTGCATAATGTTGTCGTTTATTGAGTGTTGCTTTCTGATTCACACATACAGGTACAATGTGTTGCACATCTCCAAAGGGATTGAATATCCCGGAGACATTCGCTGGCCTCTGGCAGGCTGCCTGCTCCTGGCCTGGATCATCGTCTACGCCTCCTTAGCCAAAGGAATCAAGTCATCAGGAAAGGTAACAAAACACACAAACTCCATAAATGAATCATCTGATCTCTTCAGCTGTTTTAACCTTTTGCAACAATTTCAATTTTAATTTCATATCAGCACAGACTTCCTTTCCATGCAGAGATGAAAGTGCCCCCTAGTGATGAAATGTGTAACATACAACAAGTCAGCAAGGAATCCACTGATGTTTAAATTGAGCAGTTCTCACCACCAATAAAAGGTTGTGTTGCTGATGGGTTTGTGTTTGTGATAGCTGGTTCCATTTTGGATCCGGTTCCAGTACCTGGATTTGTTGATCTCTGAGTCTAACAACACTGTTGAATCTTTAATCTCCTCTTTTATGTATCATTTATCTGGAAAAACTTTAGTTGTGAAGTTTTTTAGTAAAGAAATGGTCTCCACTCAATTATGGATTAAATAGACTTGATTTGAAAGGTTTCTGATTTGATTAGTTTTTAGATAAAATGCTGTCAAACCCAAACTATAATTGCTATAATTTATTCAATTTAAAAATTTAATGTTACTTTGAACTTTTTTAATGTAGATTGGGTTTCTTGCCTTACAGTGTGGAAGATACATTACATGCAAGAAATGACACATTTTAAGGTGAATGCATCCAGGTGTTAGAGATTAATCAGATTTAAATCTTGTAGCATAGGGCCCTCTGCTGGACAGGGAGGGGACATGCACCCTGCTGCTGTGGCAACACTCAGGAACCTCATTTAACATTTTAACCATACCAGTGGTTTACATATACTGTCCCAATAACTATAACTTGTGTGTTCTCAACCTTACTCCTCGTCACACAGAGGGATTTATGAACATTTACTCACCTGATTGTTATTTATTTGTGTATTTATTTATTTGTTAGTCAAGGCTACCTTTAAAGCTTCAATGATTACTTAATAATCAACAGAAAATTAATCGCCAACTAGTTTAATAATCGATGTTTTAGTCATTTAAAAAAAAAAAACTCAACTGAATATCATCAGATTTTGGACAGTCGATCAGATAAAAAAAGTCATTTGATGATGTCACCATGATCTCTAAGAAATTATAACGGAAATCTTTCGCTATTTTCTGACATTTTATAGACATTATGATATAATAAAAGTAATTGTTAGGTGCAGCCTAAAACTCTTGTACATTTTTCTGTGAATCAAAAACATGTTATGCAGAAAAGGAAGGATGTAAATGTAAACAAACAGCTATGCTTCTTTTAGCACCACCTGATTTCCAGTGTATTGTTTTATTACGCACGTTTTTGCTTTCATTGTCACATTTTTTGTGCCATTCTTGCTCTTTTTCTCTCGCTCACCTTGCCTGATCTCGTCTCCTCTCTGGTCAGGTGGTTTATTTCACAGCCACATTTCCCTACGTGGTGCTGGTGATCCTGCTGATCAGAGGAGTCACCCTCCCTGGGGCTGCCGACGGCATCCTTTACTTTATTACACCAAAGTGGGAGAAACTCAATGATGCAAAGGTACCTGATGCTTGCCAGTTAAATTCCATAAACAGCTACATTTCCAAACTGCAAAAAATCTTCCGGGTGTTTGTCCTCTACCTGCAGCTCTTTCTGTCTTCCTCTGTTAGGTGTGGAAAGACGCAGCCACTCAGATCTTCTTCTCTCTGTCGGCTGCTTGGGGAGGCCTCATCACTCTCTCTTCCTACAATAAGTTCCACAATAACTGCTACAGGTAAACACACAAAAGGTAAACTATGCTTTTGGCAAACAAATTAAAACTGTCACCATAGACACTTGATACTGTATCTGTGTATCTGATAGAAATAATAAATGTTGCTCTTTGCAGCCAGCAGCTCAGTGTTTCTTTCATTTTCTCTCACTTTAAGCACCCCCCCCCCTCTGTGTTTAAAACCCTTGAAATATAAATACATTTTATTGATCATACTGTCCAAAACATATGAATGCATTTTTATTGCAAAACATTTGAGCACTCGTGTGGTTAGAAATATACATACAGTATATAGAAAATGGTTATGTGTATAGCTTGTAGAAATATTTTTTTTCCTGCAGCGACTGAAGGATCTGAAAAGTTCATAAAACAACCATGTTTGAGTATAAAATTGAAAAAAAAACCTTCTTTGTGAAGATTTTAATGTTTAGTTCAGTTGAGAGACATGTTGATTCAACTCCATTTTTGCGGCTACAGTTTGTGGTTTTGTCAGACTAGTTTTCATTAGAAGATGTGTGTCTGTTTTATTTAAAGAAAATTATTTTTACAATATAATGCATTACACCCCCTTATGTACACCACCTGTAAATTTCTAACACTAACACTTTTTAACATTTCTTAGAGCCCTCTATTTGCAGACAGTTTTTATTCCTGCCACCAGAGGGCACTGTTGGATCTCTTTATCTGTGTGTACGCAAGACAGTGATGTCCTGTATCAAATAAAAGAGCATTATCATATTCTTTATTACTTGTAACATGTAGCATGTTTGGAAAATTGCTGCACTTTTGGAGTCAGATTTTTTGCTTATTCAAACTCTGTTTCTCTCTTTCCTCGTTTCCCCCTGCAGGGACACTATTATAGTGACATGTACAAACAGTGCCACCAGTATATTTGCGGGGTTTGTCATCTTCTCAGTCATTGGTTTCATGGCACATGAGTTGAAGGTGCCGATTGAGAAGGTGGCAGACGAAGGTAAGAGACCAGACCAGCAGCAGCAGGCTGGCACTGCTCGCTGAAACACACCTACACAAGTCTCATAGTTTTATTTGCCGTGTGTGTGGATCCTCATTTGTGTGTGTCCGTGTGTGTGTGTCAGGTCCAGGCATAGCGTTCGTGGTATATCCAGAGGCTCTAACCAGACTTCCCCTGTCTCCTTTCTGGGCGATCATCTTCTTCCTCATGCTCCTGACTCTTGGCCTGGATACCATGGTAACCACTGCTCCTTCTGTGTGTGTGTGTGTGTGTGTGTGTGTGTGTGTGTTTATTTCTATGCTTATGTGGCTCAAATCTACTAGAGTAAGGGCATTTTGCTGTTCATTGCTTCTACAGGTGCCAATATCTAAAACTGAAAGAAATAAGCTTGTTTGGAAAAGTTTTTCATCTTAAAGAATATGGCTGTTGATTTTCTATAAAACACGATCGCCTTTATTAGACTTTGGAGCCATTTCTAAACAAACTAATGTGACCGTACTATTTGTGGCAAAAGAACATGTCACCCAGTGCAGCAATGTGGCTGTTTTTAAGGTCATGGCATGGAGGAATAAGATATATCAGGCTTTGGATACACACACAATACTTGTTAGTAGGTTAAGGTCAAGGTAAACTTTATTAGCCCAGATAGGAAAATTCTGGTGGTCAAGGTGCAGAAATACACAGGACAGTCATAAAAACAGATAAAAATACAACTATACAATATGCAGTCCCCACTTCCACCCCCCAACACACACACTCACACACATACAATCTTGCTTAAGTCACTTTTGGGGTACATAGACTTACATTCCACTACTTGCCTAACCCTAACCCTAATGCTAACCTTAACCACTGACCCAAAAATCAGCATTTTAGCAAATGTGTCCCCAATTGCACAAACCGTCCCCAGTCAACTGGTGTTAAGTCTGGTTTGTGTCCCCGAAAGTGAATTAAGGTATACCCACACCCACATCCGCGTATGCACACACACACACAGGACATTTCCAAGGACCCTCGCTCTAGCATACACTGACACACACACAAATGTAGAGACAAATAAATACTTCACATACAGTGGACTGCATGATCCCTGAGAAACAAAGTCTGCATTATCATTAGAATCAACTAATAAAATATAAATTATCTTGCACCACACAAGTGTTGCACAAGGATTACCATTGCACATAGCCCTGGCCAAAAAACCATCAAATCCTATGTTTTGTACCGTCCCTCTCATTTAACAGTCTAATTGCTAAAGGAACAAAAGACTTGCTAAACCTGGTTGGTCTTATTTTCCTTCCTTTGACCCAATAGCTTAGTTGGAACCTGCTGCGTAGACGGTGAGCAGGGTCACTGAGGATGCGCTCAGCCTTACTCAGAATGAAGTCTTTACATGACTGAGCAGCTGACATCTGGTCACACCCAATGACCAGTTGCCATCTTGATCATACGCTGCTTATCTTGTCTTGGCTGCGCATGTTACCAAACACACAAATCAGGCCAAAGGATAAGATGCTCTGTAGGACAGCCTTGTAAAACAGTTGCAGATCAACATTAAAACTGTACAATTTCTGTAAGAAGAACATTCACTGTTGCAGTTTTTTGACCTTCACAGTAGCACATTCACTAAACTTCCGCTGGTCATCAATCTCTATCCATAAGTAGATCAATTCATTGATTTGGCTCTGCACATTAGATTTGTTGACAACAGCAAAAATATAGAAAATCACCAGCCATATCATTTAATCAGGGTCCTGTTTCCCAAAAGCATCTTAAGGCTAAAATGATCTTTGCCTTTAGATTTACAATGGGACTAAAATCATCTTAACCTTGAAATGCTATCAGGAAACAGGGCTGAGATTAAGACAAGGAGATCAATATCAATTTTATCTCTGTTCATCCAGTACAGACATAAGTCAAGAATGTGATTTGCCTAACTTAGAACAAAGACTGGAAGCTTGGAGTAACTGCTAACCTAGCTTTTTTAAAAGTAAAACAAAAAGTGAAAAAAATACACCTTCCAACACAAAGTTTTCATATTTAAATGTTGTCTTCTTAGTTGCCAAGATAGTCAGATTCCATCCAAATGTCAGCTGGGTTTTGCTAACTGTTCCTAAATTTACAATTACATTTCTATATTCCTTGTGTTAAAGGAACCAAATACAACATGTAAATATAGTCTTGGAGTTGTTCAAGAGCACATTTTTTTATGACAGAGCAAAGATAGCAGCTTCCCCCTGCTTTGAGTCTTTGTGCTAAGCTAGGCTAAATATGTCCTGGGCTTATTGTTGTACTTTTCTCATCTGAGTGTGGGTATGACAACAAATAAGCATAGTTTTTCCAAAAATGCTTGTAAGAGCAAAAAACATTCCATAACAAGCTGGCAGACACACAGCTGACATTTTCACCTTATGAATTCATTATGGGTATCATGTTAGCAAACATCAGTTGCCTATTTACACATCCTTGGGACAAGTAGCAACATAGCATTCATTTATAGTCGTGTTTTTGTCACTCTCCTTTTAACTCTCCACCAATTCCTGAGAAACAGTCGAATAGTAAATATGCTGTAAAACCAAAATAATGAGCTAAAAGAGGCTAAAAATCAAGTGATTATTCTCTCTGGCTTCACCACCACAAACAACCACTTTCATATTACACATTTGATTCAATATTAATATAAGAAGTATTCGTTAGTGGAGCTCTAAGAGTAGGAATTTTTGTTTAAAGGTTAAGATTATTCTCAGATCAGAGTGTGCAATATGTATTTCTTGTAAATTCTGATATTTTTGGGATTTTGCCTTGTGAGAAAACACAGTGTGTGTTTCTCTTAGTGATAATCCCAAAGTTTCACAACACCAACAGTCTTCCCTTCAGTAACGAGAGTCTCTTGACTTTTATCTGCTCCAAAGTAAACACTCAACTTCAGTAGCGTCATCCCGCTATGTATAAACGCTGCACACATTGACCCAATTAACATAATTATCCATACGTGCCACCCACTGTGACTGATTTCAGTGCTCTGGGGGTCTCCAGCTACTTAAGCAGAGGGGGGTCTGTGTAATCGGAGTGAGGGGAACTAAGTTGACCGTAAAGTTTTGGAACAACAAAACTGAAGTTAAGCCATATTTTAGTACAACTAAAGTGCGTCATAATTCAGAAAGATGGTTACAGCTTCCAAGTTCTTGGCTAGTTTTATACGCTAAACAATCACAAACAATAATTTAAAAAATTAAGTGATGGTGAAAATAATGATTTTCATGAGGTTTGAGGCAGGTGTGGAGCCTGGAGTTGCCACTGGAATAATTATAGACTGATAAATCGACCAGTTTAAAAAAAATAAATAAAAATTGACAAATTAAATTGGCATTAAACAATCATTTTTTAAACTCAAACATTAAAAACAATAAAAAATCACTGAATCACTGAATTTTAAAATGGAATAAAATAAACAAATGGAACAAAATAAACTTTATAATGGCCTTTAAATTTTACTTTATTTACTTTATTTATCATATTCAATCTCACAATGCATTAGCCTTCTGCTTTAATATCTCCATTTTGGGATTGTTTCAATTGATCAATTTATTTCAATAAAACATTGTAAAACTGTATAATTAATAATAATGTATAATTATTCCGCTGTCACACTGGTGATGATGCTATGATAACTCCTCTGAAGACTCATTTTTTAAGAAGATGTTAATCTTTATTCCTCATGAAGGCACACCTTCATGGGCTGTTTCCTTTCCTGAATGTGACATTACATCATCAGACACATCTCATTGGGTTGTTCTAATTGTGCTGTTTCATACATTATACACAGGAGTACATTGTTCATGTCTTTACAGCAGCTAGATATGACATCTGGCAGCAAATTCCAACCCCAATTAGCCCCTTTTTGAATTTTAATTTAAATAAAAACATAAATACACTGTTAAAGTTGCACTAATCAATATGTTTACATTACAATAGATCAAATGACTATATGTAACTAACTCTGTAGTCCCCCCCAGCTTTACAGAGGTTATTGTCCTCTTTTAGCTCATTGTTTTGGTTTCCGGCCCACAAACTCCGCTTTCATCAACCTGGTTTCCAGCAGCAGGGAACTGCTTTTCAGAAAGAGAGGCTCTAATAAACCCTCTGTACTCTTCTTCCCCAGCACCAAACAGCAGATTAGTAATAAGTTAGCAATTAGCCAGTGACAAAAGTGGAGCATTTAGCGACTAAAGAGCCAGATATTTCCCTCAGGAGTCTGTGAAGACCAAACTGCAGCTGAACAGAGAGTGAATATTAGACTTAAACTCATCACGTGGACTGAAAAATGACTACAAATAAATGGTGTAAATGAGCAAATGTTTGCTAACACATTAGCCATAACAAATGTATAAAATAATACTTTGTCAATGTTGTTTTGTCGGCTCGTTCTGCTGCCCCCCCCCCCCCCAAAAAACAAAAAACAGTTAGTGCAGCTTTAAAGTGACTCCTTTTTGGTGCAATCCACCACTTCACTTCTAAATTACAGAACTCTAATTGTGCCAGTTACTGCACTCATTTATTCCTGATGAAACTTCAGTGAACAAACACTTAAGTCTCCTCTGGGATGTTTTTTTTTAAGTCCAAAGCACCTGCAGGTACAATCCTGTGCAAACAATTCCAGATAAAACATCAACTCCTTTAAGTGCACAGCGATGCTCCTGAGCCAAGCAGAGGACCAGAGGGCACAGCGGCGCATTGAGATACAAGTCAACAGTAACAGTAAATGACGATGTTACTTTGCTTTGGCAGCGGCGGCTCGGAGGAGAAGGCTGGTGGCTTTGTTGCAGCAAGCAGCTCAGCAGTAATAGGCTTGGGATGTTGATGGGAAATTAGTTTTGGGAGCTCAGAAGGAAGGAGAGGAGTGGAGAAGTGGCAGATAGCTCAGTGCCAATGAGTTTCTTCGGTGCACACACACATACACACTCACAAATCCAACCTCCCTCAATTTGCCTGTTTGTATATTCATCCACTGCTGTCCTGTGGGTCCTGAGCACCTTTTACCATCTTGTTACATTTGCTAATCTCCAGACAGACTCCACCTGTCAGGTCTCTCCATTGCAATCTAAATTCTTCATGCTGATTTGTTTTCAAATCTGTTCCTGCTCAACATTAGAATAATGTTCTTTATTTTGTTTTGCAAATAAATGAAATTACAGTAAAAATGTGTTTATTGGATGAATTGAAGATGAACGCTTCACAACACTGGACGCTGAATTGCTGACAGCAGCAGCTCTGATTCAAATGAAGTAAACCTGCTGACGGGAGGGTTTTTCAGATGAAACGCTGCTGCATACTGGCCTGATTGGCTAAATCTCAGTAATTCTGTAGTGAAGACAGCCAATTAGAATCTGCTGGGATATGTGTTTTTTAGAGTTAGCCTGAAACTGCTTCTAAAACAGATTTCTTATCTTAATTTCTTTGAAACCTTTAAAATTTCACTTCCTTTAACAACCTTTAAACCATTTTGAGCAGCGTCTTCTTTCATCATACATGTGATTAAACAGAAAAGAAATAAAAAAATCTCTTTCTTATCCACATTGTCTCCCCTCTGTACACATTTTTCACTTTGTCTCTGGCTCATTTTCCCTCCTTCCTCCTCCTTCCTCATCATCTCTATCCAAGTTTGCCACCATTGAGACCATTGTGACCTCTGTGTCAGACGAGTTCCCCAAGTACTTGAGGAAGCACAAACCGCTCTTCACCCTGGTCTGCTGCGCCAGCTTCTTCATCCTGGGATTTCCCATGATCACAGAGGTATGACATGGACACACACACACACACACACACACACACACATATATATATATATCTATACACACAATGATGCCACACTGAGCGGGGGCATTTAAACGTTCTAGCCGTGCCCTTCTTTCTTTGAATAAGCCGACAGATTTCTGCATGTAAAGTGAAGTTGCAGCCTTCAGAGGACAGGCTCACTGAGTGGAACAAGAGAGGCTGAGTCTTATTAAAATCCCTCCAGACAACTTCAGAGGGGAAAATCCAGCCTAAAGTAGGATTCACACATGTCATTTCTTATGATCTGCTACAAGTCAGCGTGAAAGTTATGACCACAGACAAGTCAGAGGTGGAAAAAAAAAAAGGAAGGGTGTTATTTTTAACACAAATCCTGGAATCATCATTGTAATATTTTGTTTGTGTGTGTGTTTGTGATAGAGTGGGATGTACATGCTGCAGCTGGTGGACACATTCGCAGCCTCCTACTCTTTGGTCATCATTGCCATCTTCGAGCTGGTGGGGGTTTCTTACCTCTACGGTGAGTATAGCTGTTCCTGTTTCATTACATCGCCTTTAACCAACAAGAATTCAAGTCTGAAGCCCCGCTAGGAGCCTATAGAGGTTATAATGTTCATTACATCTCACGATATGAAAAGGTTGGATGAAATATACTGATAATTTTGTTCTTGTTAGTCTTGATGATGGCGCTACAGGAGCAACTATAACCCCCAGGGAGATTTGGTTTGCAATTTAAGCAATTTAAAATATACAAATATTAAAAATGAACAAAGAAAGAAGGAAACAAACAAACAGAGGAGAAAAATAATTAATCTCCAATCTAGAAAAGGTTCATCCTTCAGGATGGATGAATATCTTTAGTAAATGTCCTGATAATCTGTCCAATATTTAGATTTTTCTTTTGAACATTTGGACATTTTAGCCTGGTGGTGACACTGGAGGAAAGGTCAGGTAGGCATCATAACTATCAGGAATAACTTAATGAAAATTTCATGTAAATTTATTTGTCAGGAAATAAAGGTTTGGTCAATGGAAAATTGTGATGGTGACACTCGGAGTTCAGGAGTTCACAAAAACCAAAAGGAATCATCAAAATTTTATGGCAATTTGGCAGATTTTTGTCAAGATATCTTGTCCAAGATGTGTTGGACTGATCAACTGACCAGTTTCTCCACGATTGACTGTGGTGTTTACTTTGATTTAACCATTGGTCAGATTTCAGCAGTATTGGGCGCTTAAATTAAATGTCAGATATCATAACTGCTATCGCATCATCTCTAATGTCTCAGATCACAGCTACATTTGTTCTTTATCACACATTTTATTTATTTGTTTACAATTTTAGCAACCATTTTGTTTAGCAGAGTAACTCTTTATTAAGAAGCATTTATACTGAGTTTTCTTCCAGTAAATTTACATTTGCAGATAATGGTGTGCCCCCTTAATGATTTGCTAAACTTAAATTAATTCCATAATTCTGGGTTTTAGTTTCAGCTCAGTAGAAAAACATCTGTGTATCCTAACTACATATATGTGAGAAAGGGGGTGATCATCCAGAAGTCCTTCATGCTGTACAGTATCTCTTACCTCCGTTATTCTCCTGTGTACATTATGTTAGTCCAGCCGTGACCACTAGGTGTCTCTGTTGTAACGTCTAAGCCACACACACACACACACACAGGCAGAGCGCTCAGGTGTGAGTAAAGAAACCATTAGCAAGGAGCAAAGCAAACGGCTCACCTCCAGTTTGTTTGTCAAAGAATCAGTACAGGTGACAAATTCAAATGACTGTGTGACTCTGCCTCTTCATGTCACTCACTGTTATCCATCAATAAAGGCAGAGGAATGAGGCCATCTGCTCCCTGCTTTTTCAACAGAAACTGATGCTCTGCCCCCCCCCCCCCCCTCTCTCTCTGTCTCTCACACACACACACACACACACACACACTCATGAGGACGGATTGAATTTGCTGATCCTTATTAAGGGAGCTTATTAAACCCAGGTCACTCTCTGCCTCCTCTCAGGGACTTTCTCTCGTTTCTCTTCTTTTATTTTATTTATCTTCTTTTATATTTATTCTTATTCTCTGCAGGTCTGCAGAGGTTTTGTGAGGACATTGAAATGATGATTGGTTTCCAGCCAAACCGATTCTGGAGAATCTGCTGGGCCTTTGTAACTCCAACCATTCTGACGGTATGTTTATTTTTGTTCATCTCATTCTCAGACAGACAGACACACACACACACACACACGCACGCACGCCCATGTGCAGCTGAAAATCTTTCCATTTCCACTGCTGCCTTTCAAGTTCATTGATTTGCCATTGGAAAGGAACAGGGCACAGGAAATTGCTCCTGTTACGCTGAAATCGAAAATTATTTCTTCCTTCCAATTCCTGTCATGTCACAAGTTTTTTGTGTCTTTCAGAATAGTAACTGCCAAGTAGTTAGCGTGACGTCAGCTAGCCGCTATAAACACCACAGTTTGAGCAGCTATATTTTTTTCCCCCAGAAAACACATTTTCTGTAAAATGGCCACTTATTTGTCACATGCTGTGTAGCAGAGGCTGTACATTCCAATACACAGTGTTTACCAGCGTGTCAGTGTTGGACACTGGCCAGCATTAATGTTAGTAATTGTAATGAAAATCACTGTAGCACCAAAGCAGAAGAGGTGACGATGACAAATGGAGCATCAGTTGGCCGGCTGGTCATCCTGCTGCTCTCAAGGGAGATCAGATTTCCTCGGGGAGCTCATTGATGCACAACCTCAGGCTAATATATTTCTGTCTGCCTGTTGTTCTGTTTTCCTTTTCTTTCTCTTTTTCTAATCCTTCTAAGCCAACTGTGCTGTAGATAGGAGGTAGAATTTGTCCCTTTCTTGTACTCATCACACATATAGTAAAAAGGAAGGTCTTATTTCCACAGTCATCCATGTTCTTCTTTATATGGGATGGTGGACACAGCTCTAGCTTTGCATCCTGAGTTCAATCGAGTTAATTGGGAAGAAATCTACTGTACAGTTCTCATTCAGTGCAGAGAACCACTCCTATTGTTCAGTCAAAGCTAATGTGTGACTGCAGCAATCTAGCAAGCAATTTGTCATTACTTATAAACTTCAAGTCATTTTTACTTTTGCAACGGAGCGATGCAGAGGGAAAGTAATTTGGCTGTAATTGGCTCTTGAAGTAAGCCCTTTAATTTGCCTCCGTAGTTTTAGCATCACATTAGCTTGTGACGTGATTTTTTTTTTCACCATTAGTTTCATTGAAAGTTATGAGACAAGGTGAAGCTTCATGTCCAGTATCTACAGCGCCAGTTAAACGTTTGGACACACTTTCTCATTCAGGTGAATGGGAAGGTGTGTCCAAACAAAAAAAAAAGAAAAAGGTCTGGTCTGTAGATACCCACAGCTGATACCTCAGTTGTTTTTTGAAATCTGGGTCAATACAATGTATGTTAGTTATTCGTTCAAAAGTTTTATTCAGTTTTAATTCAATTCAATTCAATTCAATTTTATTTATATAGCGCCAAATCACAACAAAAGTTATCTCAGGGCACTTTACACATCGAGCAGGTCGAGACCGTACTCATTTATTTACAGAGACCCAACAATTCCCCCCATGAGCAAGCACTTGGCAACAGCGGCAAGGAAAAACTCCCCTTTAACGGGAAGAAACCTCGAGCAGAACCGGGCTCTAGGTGAGTGGCCATCTGCCTTGACCGGTTGGGTTTACAGAGAAAGAAGGAGGGAGGATGGTTTTAGGATGGTATATCATATTGTGAAGATTTTGCACCACCATTAATGTCAATACACACTTCATCAATACCTGTGGAAATAAACAATAGCCAAATGTATGTAGTAGTACTTGTATTATGAGGTGAGTGAATTTGCAACACAACTCGCAAGCTTATATAATAATGATCAACACATACCTGCATGTAAACCTGTAAATTAGAGGTGATTTGGGTTATTCTCTGCAGTTTGACAGTCAAATGTTTACAATAGTTCTCAACAGAAAACTACTAATTTAATATTTTTAAAAATCTTTTCTTCACATGTAAAAGTTGTTACTGCTATTAAAATACTGTATATTTGCAGGTTATGTTGCAGGTAGTCACACGCCTTGTCATTTGAACTCATTATTTGCAGTTTTTATATTTCTAAAAATGCAGTCCTTGCTACAAAATGACCCTTTTTACTCTAAACTGTCGTGTCCTCTTGCAGCAAAAACAACTTTGTACAAGTGGGAAATTATCTCTCAAATTAAAAAATGTGGGTACTTTTCAGTTAAAATCACAGCCTTATTCTGAGCAGGGTCCCTGGAACAGTTTGGTTTGAGCTGACTTTGCTCAAAGACACTGCAGCAGTAGGTAACATCTTATTTAACATGCATTTCGTGTATTCCCTGGTCTGTGCAGGGCATCCTGGGCCTGAGTCTGTACCAGTGGAACGTGATGACGTATGAGGACTACACCTACCCCACCTGGTCCATGGTACTGGGATGGCTCATGGTAATCTGCTCCGTCATCTGGATTCCCATCATGTTCGTCATTAAGATGTACCTCGCCCCCGGCACAATAATTGAGGTAATAATTGAGACGAAGCTGAGACGAGACATTGCCACGTATGTTTTGTTTTTGTCTGCTTCGCGCACACGCATGCACACACACACACACACACATTGTCAGAGAAATCAATAGTCTCATCCTTTGCTCATTAACAGGGAGAGGCGGGCTGCTGCCTGAGTATTAATATGGACATTTTTCTGGGAGTCCGGCGGATCCCTTTTAAATACTCTGATTAATGGATGATGATGATCATGGCTTTCTGTCCTAACGTCTCTGTTCCTTGAGCACTTCTGACAGCAGCCTCAATCATAGACCATCCTCCAACTTTATATTTTAATTTATTGTCTTTGCCAGGCTGTAATAAATACAGTCATAGTCTTTACTCCTACATTCAGGGGATATTGTGTTGTGCTACTGCAAAACAACTTCAAACACCCCACACAGGTTTTGATGATGTTTTGCAAGGGGTGTAGCCCAATAACTTTCTTCACATTTTTAAACTACTGTGAGGAATAACTGCAGCAGGAATAGCTGAGCATTGAGTTGTATTTGACGCTGGAGAAGCTCGCTAATGAGGGCCTTGATGGATCGGATTCAGATTTAATTTCAGAAACTTCAGATGAGGAAATCATCTCAGGCAACTGTGTTAAGGTAGTTAACTTACACAATGAATGCACTCGGATTTTAGTGTTCCTATGTTTGTATGATAAGGTAACGTTAGAGAGCGTAATTCAGACAGTGACAAAGTCCTTAGAGTTCATAAAAGTCCACACAATCAGAATAAACAGTTTTCAGATCCAAGAAGGTGCAGTAACATCTACTCAAGATCAGTAAAGTGCCAACAAAAAGAACAATATGAAACAAAATGTTTTAAAATTAGAGTGCAGGAGGTCTGTAGACATTACTCATTATTACAAACAAACTTACAAAACTGGAGGACCCAGTTAACAATGAAAACAAGGGGAAAAAGGAACCATAAATTAGAGGACTGCACTCTCTGTACCCTCTGCACTAAATGAAATATAAACAGGCATATCTGTAAGTCATCAAAATGCAGTCTATATAATCATACCCACAGTGAACATGCTGAAAACCCACCAACACTCACATTGATGCCATTCAAGTCACTGGCCTTCCATCAGAAGCAATTGGGGTTCAATATCTTGCTTAGGTGGTGACATGTGGACAGGAGGAGAAGAGAATCAAACCACCAACTCTGCAATTAATGGAAAAAAACGCTCTACTTTCTGAGCCACAGTTAACTAGCCTTAGTTAACTGAACCCGTATATTTGATATTTGAGGGCAATCCGATAATAAACATACACCAGAAGTCAAAGGAACACTTCAACCAAAACACTCACTCTATGTGATCGTTTCGGTTTGATCCCCAGCTCCTCCTGTCCACATGTCAAAGTGTCCTTGAGCAAGACACTGAACCCAAATAGCCCCTGATGGTTAGCCTAGCACCATGCATGGATAGCTTGCTGCCATACATGTGTGAGTGTGTGTGTGTGAATAGGGGAATGAGAGGCACATTGTAAATATATTTGGATAAAAGTGCTTCATAAATGTCCAAATGCAGTCCAACATCAAAGACCAGAGAGGTCTGACCAAAGTATTTTCCCATACGCTATGGTAACAAGTTCCCGTTTCCATCCACCTCCACCTTAATGATAGTGTCTGTGCAACATCTTATATTGTTTAAACTTCCTTTTTGCTTTCTTCACAATCTGTATATGAAATGTTTGGGGAGTGCAAACTTCTTCTTAATTTCTTTCCTGTTTTAAAGTCCCTAAGTGTGAGATGAGCATTTTTAGTTTTGGCCACTATCTAGTGGTAGTGTCAGAACAGACACAGTGACAGTGTGCATCGCTGTATGCCTCAAATATTTCATTTTTCTGCAAAAAAAACCCTATATCAGAATAATTAGAAGAGACGTTATAATCACCAGCTATAGTTAGAGGGAACAATTCAGTGCCCCATCCCTCACTACATCTATGACTTGATATCAAACTGCTGCATGTTTCCTCTCCTCCTGCAGCGTCTGAAGCTGGTCTGCTCCCCTCAGCCTGACTGGGGTCCCTTCCTGATGAAGCACCGGGGAGAACGCTACAAGAACATGATTGACCCTCTGGGAACCAACTCTCTGGGCCTCAAACTGCCCCCTAAGGACTTCCAGCTGGGCTCCTACCAGTAGCAGCTACCCTGGCAGCACCACACCCACCACCTGCAGGGGGCACCGGGACGAGGGCGATGTGCTTGCTTCAGACCGACTCTTCCTCCGCCTCTTTTTCTCCCTCCTTCTGCCTCTTTTTCTTCTACTCTGTGCTTCACCACCTTTGCTTCCTTTCTTCTTCCATATTATTGTGGATGTGGGAACAGGCTCCCTTTCCTCCTCCTCCTCCTCCTCTTCACCACTTCCCCTCTTCTCTCAGGGAGGAGGGTGGAGTGCCCAGGTGGAGTTTACTCCTCTGCTGCTGCTTTGTACTCAGTTAATGGGCTATCATTGCCTCCCACACATGACCACTGATTACACCAGAACCCTTTCCAGGGATCTTTATTCCAAGAGAAAAATTGTGTCATAAAAAGACACAGCTCAGACTGCACTTGCAATATTAGACTCACCATAGCTGCTCCCTATGGAGTTGTGTGTGTGTGTGTATGTATATTTGTGTGTGTGTGCCATCATATTTGTGTGCAGAGATAATGAATCATCTTGGTGCAAGCAGACACAGGAAAACAAAAAGAAAATTGAGCGACAGAGAAACAACTATTCAACGAGCTCGGCGGGGATTTGTGTTTTGTTCCATCTTTATACAAAAATTCCATCAGCAATACAAATAATATCAACTGCCTCATAAAAATAGAAGGAAAAAAAAACACAGTTATCACATTTTGTTCCTATCCAGCAGTATATATGTATATTCACACTAGCTACTGCTCAGTCGCTATTGCTTTGTCAAAAATAGATTACAAGATCTGCAATTTGTGCCTCCTACGTCCCAATAGAGTAGCGAATACATCCTGATTACCACTTTCTGTAGATACACTTTGGCCTTGAATGACTCTGCAGTCTAATAGAAGCTTGGGTCTATTTTTCTCTCTGAACCTGAGGGACCATTTGTGATACCCTCTCTCTTTCTCTATTTATTAAGTCGTATTCCTGTTGTATTATCCTAGAATGTAAAGTAGCACATTCCTATCATAGGAAGCCACTAGAGTAGTCTATCATTCTTTTAGTAGGTGATAACGTGGCCATTTAATATTTTTAAGTCCCAAAAACCCAACCTGATAGTCACTCTGTGCACATATTTTAGACAATGTATTTATTGCTGTATGTGTTGTGAACCTGTCACCATTTGTGAAAACCATCTTTACATCACGTCAGTAGGGTAACAGAATAAAATATATAGAAATATGTGCATATACAGTAATATACGTATGTATAGCCTCCAGCAGAGGAGAGAGCTAGCAAGACAGAGATTGAGTGTGTGTGTGTGCGTGTGTTCATGTCTCTCTGAACCCCATGTTTCTCTAATATCTTGTACAAAGTGTACACTTCTTAAAAAAAAGATCTTTAAGTAGTAAGTATGTGTGTTGTAACGTCCTTACAATGTTAGGAGCAGCTGCTATGTGTGAGTAGATGAAGATTAGACTAGAAAATTGCCTCTTTCTTTCTTGGAAGTGTACTTTGTCTCTTGTTGTTTGTGGTAGAGCTCCGGAGACCTCTTTGCCATTTCAGACTTATGCCTCTTGCTTCTCTGTGTGTCCTCATGAAAACAGGGTCTCAGGTATACTCGATTCAGACTACTACGGTAGTTATGGGAATAATAGCATTCAGTGCATAGGAAACAAAGAGAAGAGCCATGACAATGCTAAATTATAATGGGAAGGGTGTGGAAGTGTGTTGCAAGAGGTCAGAATCAAAATACTGCTTCCTGATGACCTCAGTGCATCACCACGTCTTTGCTTTTTGCTTGCCATTTCAAATACTGTTGGATTCTTCACGCAGCATCATGGGATTTGCTTAAACAAGCCTTATGATAATTATACACATCATGCAACTGACTTAACCTGTTGTGACCAACTGTGTGCACTTGCTTTTTAATATGTTTAAATTAAATTAAAAAATAATAACTAGGATTAACAAAAAAATTCTTACTTTGAATGTGATGTAATCCACTGGAAAATTTAATTGTTTCTTGAGCCAGTTAGTTGACCATTGACACGGTGACCAATTTTCTTTGGCATACAGCAAATGAAAGGCTTTCAGCGAAATTTCTGGTTGCCTTGTTGACACTGCGGTCAGTCAAATTACTGTAATTTAGCACATATTATCCTTTAAGTTGTGCTGTTAAGACATCAGCACAAATGAGCAGCTGTAAGAACGTGTGCAGGGGCGTAAATGTCTTCTCCAGATGTAACACCACAGCAGCCTGAAGGAACAGTTCGGTCCAGCTCAGCGAGCGGTCCAACCGACTTTACAGCCTCTTTAAATGTGACATGACAGGCAGCCAACCTTTACTTCGCGGGCTGCCAACCAATTAGCTTCAAAGTAACACCATGTATCTACTCAGAAGCAATTAGTCCTTTCGACAATTTGACTTGTTGGATATGCATTTTCATGTTGACACAAAGTCCTGACTGGCTTAAGTACGCTTTTAACATGACAGGCGTTAATTTTTGAGTGGCTTGAGTGTTTTTAATGGAGGCTGCAGGTATGGATGCAATAACGGTTGCTCAGAGGTTTAAGGGTCTCCCTAACTATTTCTCTAAGCCATGCCTTTTCATAAACTTGACATGAAAATAGCACAGATATGATTTAAGAGGTTGTATGGTTTGAAAACAAAACATAATCAATTGATGAGCACAAAAGTCCTGTTGTTAAATAGCTTGCTTGTTCCAGAGTGTTGCTTTTGTTAAGATTTAGTGCATTTAGCTCTATTTGTTCAAACGTGATAATAATGTATGTCTGTGTATGCTTGTGTGTGTGTGTGTTTGTCTCTGTATTAGTTTTACTTAACTGTCAATCAGATGTTTGCATGGCCAGTCTCAGAGTAGATCGCTGAAAGAAGCAGAGGAGATTTACAGGACTTTTCCCCCAGGATGCCTCGGCCTGAAGCTCCTCTTTCTCTTTTTTGATGGATGTGAGGATCTCAGACCTCCAATTGAGAACTTGAGCTGGGTAAAACAAACTAACACTGATATGCTCCAAGATATTCAATCCTATGGCAACCATTCACTTGAAAGCAACGTTGGGTGAAGGAGCAGGTTGGCATTTTAAATCATGTGTTGGATGTAGTGGAGAGTATGCTCTTTGTAGACTTGAAAGATAAAAGCTTTTTTATGCCCCGAGATGGATTATAATGATTTCCCTAAGGGACGCAGATAAGTAGCTATAATTTTTATGTTTTGTGTCCCCGTGTTTCCATTTCCTCTGGGCTTCTCTGCATTTGTTTTGAGAAAAAAAATCGGCTTAGGATTTCGTTAAAACCACATAGCGTCATAAAATATAGAGCTTGCATGTGCAGTTTGTGTTGCTCTAACTCAATGTCCACGTATAGTAATCCTCGTCTTTTCTCCTGCAATATTATTCGTCTGTGCATGTTTACTTTAGGGAGCTTTTTGTTCTACATAATGTTAAGAAACAGAAGGTCGTTGTTATCCTTCTTATAGAGGAGGAAGAAAGAAAAAAACAAAAAAAAGTAAGTGTTAATTCGCTTTGCCTGCAAGTCAACTTTGGGCAGTATAGGTAACCAAAGAAAGAGAACTTTAACTAGGGTTGTAGTGAAAACAGAAAACAAACTTTAGAAGAAAAAAGGAACGTGTCACCTGCGTACAGGAAGTTGAGATACTGCCATTCATATCCCATATAGTGTTCCTCGATGTTTGCCAATACGTTACAAAACATCTTCAGGTAACCATTGGCCTTATAGATGTCCTCTAATGGTAGATTATTGTATGTATTTCAAAAATAACACCACAGAATAGCTTATTGTCTGTCTCATATGGTACCAGTATTCCTATTGTTATGTCTGTTGTGTCTTTTTGGCACTTTATTGTGTGACCTATGAATGCATAGGTTAAATTTCTAATTACTTGAGTAATGTCATATATTTCTGTGTGTTCTATGTGAGGTACTGCTGCCTATGGATATAGATATGTGCCTCCAACAGCCCATGACATCCTTTGATTTAAAAATAGGGAGTAGATATATAACAAATATGTTTTAAAATTGGTGTGAGATGTAAAAAAAAAGAATATAAATATATATATATATCATATATGTGAAATGCATTTATTTATTTTCATTGTCATCAATCTTTGAGGCCCTACCTCAGATTTTGTATTTATGTATAGAAATGCAATTGGATTAGTATCTTTGCCAATAATAATATATCGCTATTATATCATGAAATGTATAACCTATGAATCAATAAATAAATGTTATTGTTTTCTTCGTTGTCACTGGCTTCTTTCAGACCCCCCCCGCTGTGATGCTGGAATTATGAACAATAACGACAAGAAAAACTAGGTTAAGATAATAAATCCCCTCTGTGATTCAACCTGACAACTTTTATATTCATCTGCATAATATCTGAAGTGAAGGCATCGCGGCTATGTGAAAACAGTACATACTGTTGTTTCAAACTGGGAAATTGTGATCAAAGAGGA
This sequence comes from Scomberomorus guttatus, assembly GCA_038419695.1. Classification (NCBI taxonomy): domain Eukaryota; kingdom Metazoa; phylum Chordata; class Actinopteri; order Scombriformes; family Scombridae; genus Scomberomorus; species Scomberomorus guttatus. The sequence goes on along the minus strand of CM076445.1, from coordinate 33,657,851 downwards.
GTAGATTAAAAAGAGAAAGACGATTTGAATGCTCCTGCAGGCATGTTGTTTGTTGGTACGTTCCTTGTGCAACTGCTGAACACCACTCACTGTGGCAGACAAGCTCGCATTTGTCATGTCAAACTAATTTGCAAACCATCTGTATGGAGCTCACTGGTTAGTACAATATATCCTCACATGCCAGTAAGAAGTCCCTGAAAGATCACCTCCAGACATGTTTAAAGAAATGTAAAAATACTATGCTTTGAATAATAATTTGTGCCTGATTACAAAAATTCAAATATTTTTCATTTCATGGCCTCCAGACATGTTTTAAAATGTATATAAAATACTTTGAATAATAATGTGTTTTTTCCACAAAAAAAGTTCAGTTGGCTCATTAAATGAGGGGTCTCATTAAAAATTCCAGAATCTATGAATATGCAAATATTTTTTATTTCTAAAGTTTAACTGCTTTAGAAATAAGATGCCTCCTACTTCACTAAAACGTCCATTCTCAGTGTATGTGCAGTGGAGGTTGAATGCCGGGCCAGGATTGGCTCCAAACTAGTTGTGATGTCACAAATCCTGCTCATAGGCACGTGCCTTCATCTCAGACTTTTGGTGAGCACAGAGAAACTTTCCACTTTCAGCAGATGAATGTGTGAAACAGCTTTCCAGTATCAAACTCTGCACATACATCATTCAACTGAAGTAACAATAAACACATTTCTGAGTGGATGGGGACTTTAAGCAAGATGTCTCCTACTTGAGAAATCCATTCTCAGTATATGTGAATTAGAAGCTTCAAGTTTCAACATCACACTTTTGTAAGTTGCATGCTGGACCATGATTGGCTGCTAACTAGTTGTGATATCACAAATCTTCTGTGTACCAACCTTATTTGGAATCGTTTGACTGTTTTTGTGATGTCTTTTCTTTATTAGTGTAATACTTTGTTCCTGTTTTCTTTGTGCATTATTAGATTTTCTGCCAATACAGTTGGGAAAAAAAACCACAGAGCTTCTAATAGAGTCTGAATGAGTAACAGTTATTAAATAATTTTCTCATGTTCTATATATTTAAATACCCTGTGACATCGGGGGTCCCAGTGCTGTGGGCAGTAATAGGCATACATCAGCTGCTAGCCAGACAAGAACAAGCAGAAATTTAAAAAATGTTCCTTGAGATAAATAAAAGGCTTCTATTTTGCATATGAATTAGTTAACATTTGATGGACATTTTAAATATGCAGAGAGAAGCAGCATGGAGCAAATTGCATTGAAATGCCATAAATTCTTTGATTACAATCTATTTTTATTGTGTTATTTTAAAAATGATTCATTCATTCAGTCAGTCTGTCAATAATGAATTAATAAATAAACAAATGAATGATTAGCCTAATTAATAAATACAATGAATTATAATAAAATAATAACTACTGCCTGCAAACTGTATTTTCAGAGAACAAATTAGGCTTTGTTATTTCAATCATGTGAAGAATTAGTCAAACTTAAACATAAAGAATAAATAATACATTTCCAAAGACCAATCTGACTTTTAAAAACCTAAATGACAGACTGTCATTGAGAAACTTGCTGTTTCCACAAACCAGTTTCTCTTCAGAATGATAGCAGACCACCTCAGTGTGTCACTCAGACAATATCAGGACAGACTGATGTTGAATTTCAACATGAAAGCCCTCTAAAATGTCATATATGAGCTATGCTCCGTCTGAATTCAGGTTAGAATTAAAAGGAAACTTCTTGTTTCCACAGACCAATTTTCCTTCAGAATGATAGAGAGTCTGAGCCATAAATTAACCTCATGTGTGGCTCAGCAGTAGTGGTGTATTTTCAACAGAAAAAAGTGTTGCTTGAAACTTTCCTTTGATGCACCTGGAGAATTTTGTTATGTCGTGGACACTGTCATATTTTGTCGTGTAATGTGATTGGACAGTGTTACTAACACGGAGAACTATGTGATTATTACAAACCAAAGGCGTTATTTTCTTTGTTTTTAGCTATAGCATCATCAGCATTCAGACCTGAATGTTATGTTCAAAGAAACTATAAAAGAAGGAAGGGTCATTACGTCATACCGATGTTCTAATGCTCTGCTTGGTGCCAGACTTTGGTGCCAGTTCTATTGAAGCCTATGGGAGATGCATGGAGAAGCACAGTAAAACCCAACATATCTACGTCGTATGACCTTTGATGAAGAAATGCCTCTACCAAATGAAAGAACACACAGAGAGTACAGTTGTTTATTTGGTCCTGAAATAGTATCCAGAAGATGATTAGAGGCATATTTTACAGGGCTCATGGTGAGTCAAATTAAAATGCTCACCATGGCAAATAAAAAATAAATAGATAATATTAACAAAATCTGTATTCTTCATTCCTTTTCTCCTCCTGGTATTTCGATCCCAGGCTGCTTTACGATGATTGACAGGGACGATAATAACTAATGTTATGGGAATATCACTAATGCTTAGCTATGAAACAACAAATGCATACATTTCATGGCTATCAGAAGCGTTTTGAAATTTTTTTAATAATGAACTTGATCATCAGAAAATAATGTATTGTAATTATTAAGGAAGCAATCTCTGCTGTGATAAAATCAACACCTGGGCTATAATCTCATTAGTCTGCTGCCTGCCTGGTCACCATATCAAAAACTGTAGATTACGTTACATAACGTTAACAGGCTCAGAGTTAATTTAGTTAGGGTATTATCACAGTTTAGCTAATTTTCTAAAATTACTCTGTTACTAACCTCAATCACATGCATAAATGTAGCATAACATTAATGTAACTCGCATACAAGTAAGAATTAACATATGACACACGAATTAAATGAAAATGTACCTTGAAAACACATGAAACATTAGCTAAATAACAACACACTAAAATAGCGGTGACTCTATCACTCAGACTGACAACCTGTGAAACTGAGAGGGGAGAGATGAAGGAATGGTCTGCCCTTTCAGCACTGCGCTAACTGCGCTGAGAGCATTCAAGTGTGGCGCTCCACAGTGACGTAATGACCCTTCCTTCTTTTCTAGTTTCCTTGGTTATGTTGAGGAAAAGTGCTGCCATCTGTACCGTCAGCTCTGTCCTTCTCTGCTCAACCTGCTAATGTAAGATCAAAGATCTCTGATGGAGGGAAAAATAAAGTTTGAGGTGTTCGCGAACGCTTTGTCTCCTTTTTGCAGGTGGTGACATTCAAACATTTATCATTGTGAACGTGGCAGTCAGGCCCAACAGCCTGTTTGTTTACCTCACCATCAGTTAAAAGTTGCCCAGCTTGAAGACACAAGACCCAGCTCACGGTTTCCTGTCAGTATTCAGCTGACAAGGAAATCCTTCATGATTTATCTCATCAGCTGATGAAAGCTGGTGAGATACAGAATGAAGAAAGATGACCTTGAGGAGCAGAAAACTTCTAAACAACACTAGCAAAATAGGATAACATGCTTTTAATGACTCTTTCTTTGTTATGATGAAAAATATGAATGCTGTTGACAACAACATAATATGTTTAAGATAAACCTGTTTATCCAGCCTCTCATTGGTGTTTTTCCACTGTTTTTCACACAGTAGAGTTCACATTCCTGTCTGTATACAGCTGACAAGAAAATCCTTCATGATTCATACAAAAAAATGAAGTAAGATGCAGTATTGAAAAATTTACTTCAATACTGTTAAAATATTAAGTATTTAATTTTGGCTTACTGTCATAATGCAACATGACATAACAACGGATAGGAGAGGAAATTAGATTTTAAAAAGCCTCTTATCCATTCCCTACCATTGTTAATGGAGTATTGTTTATCTATGTACTCTTTTATTTATGTACTTATTTGACTTTCTGCTTATAAAATATATGAGCTCAGTAATTAAATAGCAATGAGTTAGAGAATGCTTCCCTGTCTAAACACACTTTAAAGCCAGTGTCGTGTTAATTGTTTCTCCTTGACTTGAGGGCATCATTCACAAGAGACACTCTGCAAACACTGTTTAATTTGCACCACCGCCAGGTCCAGCGTCAGGCACACAGACAACATTTCCTCCCCTCTCTTTCTTTTGTTTGGCTGTTTGAGTTGCACAGCCTTGATGGTGTGTGAGTAATATGTTAGAGATGACGGCATGAGATCCTAACCTATTTTTGAAAGTTTGTAGTCAGTTTACCTCGTGGTTGTTTCAGAATTATCATCTGGTAAGGCAGCACTAAGCAGAAGTACTGTTGCTATGGTTACCTGCCATTTAATATACATTGCATGCTGAACAGTTCAAAACAGTGGTTAAATTGTAGACTGGAGTTTGTTTAAAGTGTCCTGTCATGCAAGGTATACAATATTAACAGTCACCTTTCAGCCAAAGTCATGCAATAAATACACTGCCTTTAAATTTTAGCATACATGTCTCGTTTTTGGTCACTTGGAGACAACAAGTTTAAAGCATATTATCACCTTATAAAGTTGATTTGGCAAACATGTTAGAAAACAGTGACTTATTTAAACATTGAGCAGACACCCGTTTTGGATGGAGCTGTTCTCATATCTAGAAATATGGCCGAGTTTATTAGTAGACAAAAAGCATGACAACCCAGAGGTGAGACCAGGAGGCAGAGCTGCAGTCCTACACGCTTCTCTGCCCTTCCATTAGAGCAGTTACCCACCCAAAACCCCATAGAGACTGTGTCTGTCCCCCAACTACTTACATAAATTAAATCTAAAGTAAACAGAAGAGGAGTTATACACAAAAAACTAATACAAATTAACACCACTACTACAATAGTACAACAAAATAGGAGAATTAAATGTGGACTCTTGAACATTAGATCTCTGTCATCTAAAACTGTATTAGTAAACTATCTAATCTCAGATTATTATATTCATTTATTCTGTTTTACTGAAACCTGGCTGTGCCATGAAGAATATGTTAGTTTATATGAATCCACTCCCCCCAGTCATATTAATACTCACATTCCTCAAGACACTGGCTGAGGAGGTGGAGTTGCAGCCATTTTCAACTCAAGCCTTTTAATCAACCCTCGACCTAAACTTAATTATTACTCATTGAAAGCCTCGTTCTTAGTCTTTCACACCCAACCTGGAAAACTTTACAGCCAATTTTATTACTGCCCTCCTGGCCCGTACTGTGAACTTTATCTGAATTCTCAGAGTTTTTATCAAACTTAGTCCTTAGTACAGATAAATAGTTTTAGTAGGTGACTTTAATATTCATGTGGACATCGATAATGAAAGCCTTAGCACTGTGTTTATCTCATTATTAGACTCAATTGGCTCATCAGAGTGTAAATAAACCCATTCACTGTCTTAACCACAAACCTCAACCTTGTTTTGGCATATGGCAATGAAATTCAACATTTGATAGTCTTTCCACAGATTCCTATTTTATCAGACCATTACTTAATAACTTTTGAATTCCTATTACTGGACTACAGACAAAAATGTCTTCACTAGATTTCTATCTGATAGTGTTACAGATAAATTGAATTGAATTCAATGCCATGTCTCAACACAACAGAGGACTCTTATGCTAACTTTAGTCCCTCCCAAATTGATCATCTTGTTGATAGTGCCGCAGGGTTACTGCGAATGACACTCGACTCCATCACCCCTTTAAAAAAGAAGATATAAAACATAAGAGGTTAGCTCCATGGTATAACTCCCAAACCCGTAAATTAAAGCAAACATCACGACAATTTGAAAGGATATGGCGTTCCACCAAACTGGAAGAATCTTGCTTAGTCTGGCAAGATAGTCTTAAAACATATAGGAAGTTGTAATGCCAGAGCCACCTATTACTCATCATTAATAGAGGAGAATAAAAACAGCCCTCGGTTCCTTTTCAGCACTTGAGCCAGGCTGACAAAGAGTCATAACTCTATTGATCCATTTATTCCTATAGCTCTCAGCAGTAACGACTTCATGAGCTTCTTTAATGATAAAATTCTAACTAGATACAAAATTCATCACCTCCTGCCCTCAACTGGCACAGATTTATCCCTAAACACAGGAACTTTAGAAACAGCTGTAAAACCTGATATTTATTTAGACTTTAGAGTTTTTCTCCAATCGACCTTCCTGAACTAACAACAATTTCTTCATCTAAACCATCAACCTGTCTCTTAGACCCCATCCCAACTAGGCTGCTTACCCTTAGTTAGCACTTCTTTACTAGATATGATCAATCTGTCTTTAGTGGGGGAATGTTGGGTCTCTGTTAATTAAAGAGTACGGTCTTGACCTGCTCTATGTGAAAAGTGTCATGAGATAACTTTTTGTTGTTATTTGGTGCTGTATAAATCCATCCATAGTATTGTGAAATAAATTAATGCGTAATAATTATGAAACCGTGATTTTTTCTCAGACTATAATCGTGTCATCAAAATCTATAATTGTTGCATCCCTAATCATAACATGAGTCACTTCTTTACTTCTTCTGCCAGGACAGTCTATTTAAAGAAATATGTGGTATTTTTCTCAGTTTCACTAATTCCTATGGCAGCCTCCAGCCTCCATCGAATCTACTTTATCTAACATGTAGCCCTGCAGGTATGATAACTTAAGCTGTGTTTATCTTGCTGAAAGGTAAAATGCTTTCCAGATATTTGGGATACAATGAAAAAGTGGTTGTTCCCACTTTTAAAGCTAAAGGCAAAATCAGAGCAAAGAGCTGACCAATATCGATGGCTTTTTAGAATAACCTGTATATCTGGGAAGCTGCACTCTATCTGGAATGGCAAAATGTTGCTCTGTGTGCTTCCTATACACTCACCTGTTTAAACCCCCCCCCCCCGCTATATGCTGCTATAAGGGGCCTTCCCCAGTGGTTGCAGTGAAACTGAAAGTACAGTATTGTCTATAAAATCATTGAATACAAAATGTAAGAAATCACAAACTGACATAGAAGGGGACAGTGGCTATATCAGTAGTAAATAGGAACACTTCACAAAATAACATCACAGACTGAACACTATAAGAGGATCTGTCAGGTGCTTTTTCTTGTAATATTTGTTATTGGACAGAAGGAATGTTCAAGTTCAAATACAAGGGGGGTTATATTGTGTAGGAACTGTAATGTAATACAAATGGAAATCATTGTATGACATTTACTTACTGAAAATGAAGCTTGGTCATGACATATTTCATTTGAATTTGATTTAAATCTCTGCTGTCTAAGAAAAAAAATCGACGCTATTTGCCCGCTGTGTCCCGCTATCAAACTAGCCACTCCACTGGCTTCATTCTGACAAGCTGGTGATGTTTAATCTGTGAAGGTCTTGGGCATGTGGGAAATGGAATATGTTAAAGGACACTAAAGCCATACAATCATTGTTTTTCTTACCACCCCTGTTAAGAAAAATGAAAGTGAACTTCATGACACACTGAGCATAAAGCACAATGTTGTGGGTCTGGATTTTTAGTAATTTGTGTTATTATAAATGTCACAGTGATCTTGAATGAAGTTTTATTACTTACTTACAGCACAATGCCGCCTCTATTCATTAGATTTGCTGCCCATTCCGACAGCAGTGGTACAGGAGGTGGGATGTGGTTGCCTGCCATATGAACAAGCACAGATTTAGCCATTTTCTGCCACTGAAGTCTGTCCATTTCAAACTCTTGATCCTAGATGAAGAGCGTCTGCGCCTTGGTGGGGATCCTCCTCAATGCTTCTGAAGAGAAATAGTAAATAAATAATGTAAAAGGCTTTTGGGTGCAGATACATTACTGTGAGTTACTTACTTACTAAGCGACTATGGATGCTATATTTTTGAATTGTTCCTTTAACAAACTGTATATAATGCAGTATGTGTGGTGTATTGTTGTTTGTGATTCTTTCAAATAGTTTTACTGTGAAGCATATGTGTAGAAAGAGTACAGAATTTTGTGGGGTGAATATAATGCTTCTTTTGAGATGTATGGCAACAGAAGACAAACAGTACAAGGGAGGAAAAAAACAAAGCGAAACAAGATAAAAAAACACAAAACAACAAAAAAAAACAACAAAAAACAAAAACACAACACCATGGAGCATACAAATCAAGTAACCCCTCACCCCCCTTCCCGTTGTTTGATTCTGTTTGATATTCATAATTTATTCGTCTCTCTTTCAAATGACTTGTTTGGTATGTAGTACGGTTTTGTAGTACATATTTCTGAAACTTGTGTTTTGCACTTGACACTGTCACCTGACAGGATTAACGTTCCTGTTTCAACTCAAATGTGTCTTTTCAGAGCCTCTTGAAATTCATGAGATGATAATTAATTTCTGAGCTCATTATTGACAAGACCATTCAATGTGACAGTCATGGAAGTGGAGAATTTGTGCAGACAGTGAGCTGTAAAGACTAAACCGAGTATTAAAGCTACATTACTTTTCTATTGGATTTTGAACAGTGTCACAATTAATGCAGGGAAACAGCTCAACACTCCAAAACACCCATAGGCTGACTTCCATTTTGTTACACCTGTGAGCAGCTTAAAGAGACCTAAAAAAGAGCAGAGCAACTCAGATATCTAAAAATATGTTTGTCACTGATCCAACTATAGAGCAAGAAAGACATCTGAGGTCTGCCTCTGTGTAATAGAGCGCTACAACAGACTGCACCTGCTCTGCTGACAAGAGGATATTAAATCTCAAATAGTCTGCTTTAGTAACAAGACCAGAGGGTGCAGATGTGCCCATCTCTGCATGCCGCGTTCGAGCTGTTATGGAGGTCAGCGCTGTCTTCATGCTGTTGTTTTCTGAACTGTGTGCAGAGATAAAGACAGTCTCCTGTGTCTTAATCCAAAGCAGCTACAGAAATGTCAGACTAGACCACAAGGCTTCTTGGTAACTAATGTTTCCAGCAATATCTTGAAAACTGACAAAAGTATTTTTACTCCAAATGCAAATGAGAAGATTGGTCCACCAACCAAAACCAGGATCTGAGGCATCCTTCTAACCTGAAATTGACTGGCAGAGCTCCAATCTTTGGCAGTGACAGTGAACCATAAGTAAATGTACATAGATTTGAAGCATTTTTTAATGTAGGTTTTATACGTTTTAGAATGATTACTTCTAGAGTAATCCAGATTTGTCCCTGAGAGGCTTTTGTAAATCCTTTGGCATGTCAATTTCTGAACTGGTCTGTGCAAAGGATTGCCAGCCTCAGTCTCCGAAATATCAATAACACTAACCACACTCACAGCATTATATCTGAAATACTGCACAAGTGTGAAAACATGTTATATGTGCAGCATAATGTGCTATTTGGATCAAAATGACATACTATATGTCCTTACAACAACTAAATGTTCAATTTCCCTTTGTGACATAATGGCATAGTATCAGAATGCAGCCTGATGATTTGACTTCATGTTCATGAAGTTTTGGGACTGGGGGTTATTTTGCCCCAACCAATCACCAGTGACAGATGTATACATCACAATGATGTGATTCCAGTTGACACCAAGGGTGTGGTCGTGGTTGCTAGGAGCAGATAACGTTTTTCATGTCGCCCAAAGAAATTCCTTGATTTAAGAACAGTCAAAAAACCCCCAAGGTAATCAAATGAGGTAATGAAAGGGCAATTCTTTGTCACCATATCACTGGTTCTGACACAGGAAGATGACATCCCCATTCATAATCCTACGTAAAAAGTATAAAACTTTACTTTACAAAATTTAAACAATTATATTTATGTTTATTTTGGGGGACATTTATCACCTTTATTAGATAGTAATAGTGGTGGAGTGAGGGGGAGAGATGCATTACAGCTGGATTCACGCCGGGGACATTGTGGTTAAAGGTTGGCACCACTGTGGTTTAATCCCTAAACCACAGAGGTGCCTCTTGTACACAAAGTTCTGATTGGCTTAACTGTTTTTCCAACCTGTGAAACAGCCATCAATAAGTGCAATCCCAGACCTATTTGAATCGATTTAGAGGTCTGGAACCAGGCTACAGAATGTGCATGTCATATATAGCAAGATGAAGACAAAAAGCCAATGGGCCAATATGGTCAGTCTGTTTACAGTTTGTATAGGTAAGTTTTATATGGATATATAAGGCAGTATATGCCTAGACTGTTTAGACTGTTTGTCTCATTTTGTTTGAGTGAAAGAGTTTGAACTTTTCCTGTGGCTGCTGACAGCATTTAATATCTGCTGTGTTAATCATAAAGCAATATTGTCAGTAAAACAGTATGAGCTGGTGTTGTGCCACTTTTTCCTTAGCTGGGAACTCTAGTAATTACAATAATAATAGTCTGGGTGCTTGACACAAGGAGTTGCAGCATATCATCACTAACAATGAGTTTCGCTTATACTGTATAAAAGGTCTTGCATGACTCTTTTCATATTGTAAACAGGTTTAAAAATAATTTGATGCTGACATATTTCCAAAAGTCTTTATTCCATCTACAAGTAAAAATTAAAAAGAAAAACACACAAACATTGCCTACTTCTGGTCAGATAAATTACAGGTTGTATCCTGCAAATTCATGTGCTCCTTCAAGGGAAATGATGATTTATAGTTGTAAAGCCGAGCCGAGGGTGTTTGGTAAAAATATGCCAGGGAAAATAATAATGTTATCCTTTAATGAGTCTTTCAAAATAAATTGCCTTGGCAAAACAAGAACGTTCCCTCTCTGGAACTGGCAATTTTGTCAGTACTTGAAAAGCCTTGGCAGTGTGCTAGTGAGTGCTTGTATTTGAAAATAAACAACAGTTAATTAATACACAATGGTCTGAATTGTTAGGTAGGAAATGACTCAACGATGACAGCCTCGCCTAATTTTAGCCCGCAGAATGAGTTAGGGGTTGAAGCAAGCAAATAATTTAATTACTATTTTTAATATTGCAGGTTAAAAGTTAATTTATACAGTAGAGGAAATTTAAATTTTTAATGTTCAGTATTGGTTATCATTAGACCTCTTCCTCCTAGAGCCTGAGGAAATACTGAGAAATAAATATAATCGCAATATTAATGGCACTGAGAAACATATCAAAGTAAAATAACTTTTTCCACCCACCAATAAGCCTCAATGGGATATTTCTTTCAGTATTATGGTGCCACCATTTGGAAATTAGACAGGTCTAAGTGAGCAAACGAGGCCCTCAAATGTTTGACATGTTGGAACAGTTTTATTTTTTGTTTTTAATGGAGAGCAGTATCGTAAATGAAAATATTTTTTTAGTCAAATCAACAAAGTTTTGGGGGCACAGAAGTAGGGTGAAAGGGTTGGTCATGTGTTCCAAAGAGGACAATTGGTTGTGTATGACTGTCCTCTCAAGAAAAACGACACAATTGGTCGTAATGTCAGTTGGCCAAAAATGACATATAGATATATTTGAGTGAGAGATGCCATTTAGTGGCCTTAGGAATTATGACCTGGAGCGGATGGCGCAGTTCAGGTGACGTATTTTTAAGTTTTCCTCATTTGGAGGTGGTGGGTTCGGTGGATGGTATAACCCAACAGAGGACTTTGCCACAGGAGACCGCTGTTCATTTCCTGTTTCCAACCACAAGTCGGGACAGTTTTTTAAAGAGTGTAAGTACAATCGTCCCTTTACCTTAACCCCATGGTTATTACTGTAGCCATGACAATGAAGGTTGCCTAAATTTAAGGAAGTAGTAACTTCCACGTTTCTCTACCTTAACAAAGTGATTATTTCAACCCAAACCATGATCTTTCCCTAAACCTAACCAAGTGTTTTTTGTGCTTAAACCTAACCAGACCTTAACCATTGTGTTGTAACATCAGGAAACATTTTGTTGTTTAATTTGGAGGACTGTGTTCATGGGTGGGAAGCTGATAGGGGATCATGTTCTTGTTGCTGCACTAGCGATTTCTGGTTGTGCAAACATGTGCTGCCACTGTGTCACAGAAGTCAACCCTACCTCCTAGAAGGATGTTAATATACGACTAAATTGCAACAGCAAATACCTTTTGCTAGAAGTGTAATGCTGGCTGGATTACTGGTACTGAACATATGAGTGAAATGTTCAGTGACAACATACTTCTTTTTTTCCCACCAAAATATCTGATCTTGCAATACCATATCTGCTAATTAAAGCAATATTCAACTTTTTATTGTTATATTTAGGCACTGGCAGCAGTTGGTTAAGGTTAGGGGAAGATCATGGTCTTGGTTTAATACAGAAAAAAGTCTGCAGTGACTTGAAGCAACATGTTTATTAACATTTAAGCAAAACCAAAATCTTTCACTAACCTTAACCAAAGTGCTTTTGTTGCCTCAGGATGCAAACCTTGGTCTCTGGTGCTGGAGTCCTGTGTCTTGTACAGCCACCATCCACCTGGACCTCTTCTCTACGACTTCAGTTAACTTTCCTGTTAATGTCAACAGAATTTTCATGTTAAAGCTAATTTACACATCTACATTTTATGATATTTAGGTATATATTTTATTATTATCTACAGCTGACAGAGAAACATAATAAAAACCTTAGTGATTACACCTTAAAACCACACAGACAGAAAGATATGCTTTAGTAGCTAGTTATCTGAGGAAATGAGCACACAGGGCTTGTGTGCATTGTATGCAAACCTCAGTTTAATAATAACTTGAACGTGAGAAAAGTGAGCATGTGGATGTTGACAGATGTATAACACAGAATGTGTCTGTGAATGCAACCGTGTGGTTGTACCCCGTGGTGTCTTTACAGCATTCAATTGGAGGATTCACTGACAGATGAGCTGAATAACTGTTAGGAAGGCGTGTAGGAAACTAATTAGCCCAGACAAGGTCATTACTTCACTTTGTGCTATACACCATTAACCTCATAGTAGAAAATCACTTGAAAACAAAGTTGTTTTCTGTTTGTAACAGCTTTTCTTCTTTTGTTATTAGACTTCTTTAATTTCCTTGCAACTTCACATGTACATTATCCTACCTGTGAAACTGATGCTCCAGTGGATTAAAAACAACTGACAGCATACATTTACCATTTTCCCATTCATTATTGGGGGAATAGTTGCAAATACACATTAATGAAGACTTATTTGCAGGCAATATGATGTACACGTTTTGATGGATGCTATATAGCACTTGGCTTTATGGTTACAGCAGAGTGAAAGCCTTCATTTGTCACACTATGTTCCATGGCTGAGGGAGATAACATCCAATATCCAATTCCCTCAGGCCTGTGGCTTTACTGAGGTGTGTGTGCCTTTCCTTAGCATTAGTGCCAGTGTATTATGGTCTGGTACTGAGCAGCAACAACAGAGCAGGAGGAATCAATGACTTTGCCCTCGTGAAAGAAGTGGGTGAACGAGGGCATTCATCAGAGCACAGAGGTGGATCAAGTCAAATTACAGTTGTGGCTCCAAACCCTGCTGTTTTTCTAGGAGATGTGGTTAGGACGCAGCTGACCTTTGAACCCAACGTCACATGGTGTTTGTTATCATTTTATCTCACATTAATGACAGCATCTTTACAGGGAAATGTCAGTGTAATGTAATTGCCACCAAATAATCTCTGTGATTGTAATTTTTGGCTGGACCGGCCACAGACCGTGGTTGTCACTCACTTGTTCATTCACGGACAACCACGGTCTGTGGTGAGTGAGTGATGAAGTTACACCATTGGTTAGCTGGCCGGGTGTTGGAGTCCCCATTGGCCGTTACTGTTTCAAAATGAATCGGCGTGAGATGATGGAAGCGGAAGACAGCAGCCTGAGGAAGACAGCAGCCTGAGGCAGAGTGACTGTGTTTTCTGCTCCAAGCTCTGACGCTCTCAGCTGCGGTGCTAAAATGCAGTGAAGTTGGCTAAACTGTTTAAACAGACGCATACCAGCGTCTCTGCCGTCTCCTCCTCTACTGTCCAGTGTGATCGACTCTCCGGCTAACAGCGCTGTCAGCAGCCGGGCAGGAGAGAGGCTCTGTGGTGCGTTTGATTTTATAACTGAACTAATACCAGGACGCATACTTTTTATTTCTCTGACGTTTTCACATCACAAATGATGAAAACAACAGCATTAAAACACGAGTCTTGCAGGTAAAACAGAGGTAACAGACTCATGTAGCTGTTATATCAGTTTAGTGTGTGGAATTTGCACCCAAAATGCTGTCAAAACTTTCATTTATAATTTCTACCGCAGCCTCTATGATTATCGACCAGGAAAGAGGCAGAAAAAAGGTGCATAGAGGCATGAGGCACAGCGCACAGTTAAAGCACCGCAAATAACCATCACCCTGACAAAACACTCAATGCAGAGAAACGAGAGACATCCACTGATAGAAACAGATGAAAGAGCAGGGGGAGTTAGAATTAGAATAGTTAATTCAAATAAGTTCTCTTTCAAATTAAACATCCCAAGATATGTGTGGAAAGTATTGTTCTTGCAACGACATTTATAAGCGTTTTTTTTTTTAACTCAAATGTAGCTTAACCATGTCATATAATGTGCTACACCAGTACACTTTACTTTATCTAATTATAACTGTTAGACTGCATTGACATTAAAGGCCCCATGCGAAGGTTTTATATGATTATGGCATCTTTCCAATAATTCTGATGGCATTTTTTTGTTCTACAGAGCAATCCTGAAAAAATGGCAGTTTATGTGCTTCTTTCAGCTTATTCATTCACGGTTTCCCAGGTTCCATATGGATTTAAGTGGACATGTAGTATAGAAACCAGTAAATCAATTCAGTCTGAAGAAGATGCTCACAAGCATTTACCTCTGAGGCCTCTGCTTCATGTCTATCAGCTTAAGGAAAGCTGACTGTAATAGCCTTTTACCTACATACATGGAGTCTCTGTCACATGACGCGATTATGTTACTGGTATTATCAGGTTCAGGTTGGACATGTGACTTTTTCTAGTGTGGTGAGAGAACATACAGAGCTGTCATTCAGATATTTTAAATGGCTGATTATAGAGACCACTGCTCGCTGTTCTGTTTGAATTTAGATTTGCATTAAAGGCGTCCTGTGATAACTCTTACTTTACATATTATGTGCTGAAAACGTCATGTCAGATTAGGACTTTGCAGCTCTGCCACAAATCGCCTGGTTAAGACTGAGCTGTGCATAGTGGACATAGTGGTTGAGCATACAATATCCAGGCTTGAAAAAGATTAGAATACAGAATACAAAATTATTGTCTACCAGAGTGGACAATTGACTGGTTCACCATGAAGTTAGCACAGAAGCATATAAAATGAAGAACAAATAAGTAGAGGACCATTAAAAAACAGGATGTCAGGATGGTGCACAATTGAGTTTGGCTCTACCAAGCACCTTTCTCAGAATGATTTTGACTGACCGCACAAGTCTCTCCCAGAATCCACCCCACTAGGCATCTCCAGGTGATGCCCTTTTCTGAGAAGAACTCTTGTAGCTGTGGATCTTTGATGGTCTTCTATAGCTCTCTCAAATCCTGGTCAGTTCTCTTGAACATTTTGGCATAATCTGAGTATATAACCTTGCATAATCCTCTTCTTGAGATGAATCTTTTCAAGGCTAACTGTAAGTTCTCTTTGGACTGATCAGAGAAAATTATTAACATGAATTAATAATTACAGGGCACCACCCTGAGGTCAGGGACCGATAACCAAACAGTAAATATTATCTCAAGAAGGGGTGTTCATACAACACAGGCAGGGATGTGTGTGTGTGTGTGTGTGTGTGTGAGTGTGTGTGCAGGGGAGGTGTGAAAGAGGAAGGAGGAGGAACAAGATGGCGGATGTGAACCACATTGGGTTATGTCATGCGAGAGTTCTGGTCAGCGGGGCTGAAGGCGAGATTTGAACAGAGGCTGTGATTAAATGGCAACCGCCTGTCAACATGTGCCTCTGATCATCAAAATGGCGTCGGACATAGCTGAGCGTCTGTGTTGCCTAGCAACACGTGACTACAGAATAGCGTGTCGGTGAGCGTCAGAGTGAGACAAGCAGGGCACAGAGGTTATCCTTCATCTTTATTCTGCAGGAAAGGTGGGAGCGCTGGGTTACACAGCGGAATCCCCGTACGTCCTGGTGGGTCATGTACAATGGGAGCCGAGAGTTTGACTCTGTCGGATTTCACACCGGGGTGCGAGTTGAGCAAAGCATGATAGGAGCTGAAGTTCGTTTTGGACTCCTTTTGGCGCTATTTCTTTGCTATCAGGCTTCATTTAGGCTTTATGACTGTGTGCAGGCCTTCTTTTGTCTCATACATGGCGTGTAAGGCCCAACAGTGTGCTCTGCTTCAGATCCTGCACAGTGATACCTCTGGTGGGAAGGTATGCTGGGTTCATTTTCCCTTGGCAGTGTGACCATGACTTTGGGTCAGGCAGGGATTGGATTTCCATTACTCTGTTTGCGACAAACTGTTTCCACTTCTGCAGAAGTGCAGAGCTGCGTATCCAATGTAGCACTATGATTGAGTCTGTCCATAGTCTGAATTGTGTCCTGTCTATTTGCAGTGATTTCATAAGGGTGCTCCCTAGTCCGGCTCCTATCATGGCTCCCATGAACTCCAGGCGTGGCAGTGTCATCCTCTTGAGTGGGGCCACTCTGGACTTGGATGCAACAAGGCTTGTGCTCATTTCTCCATCTTTTGTTTCTCCACCTTTTTACTAGCATCACAGAACACATGTAGTTTTAAGCTATGGCTGTTCTGCAGCTGCATGTCCATTCTGTACCAATGTGAGATAGACAGCCGGTGCAGTTGAGGGCCTTGTGAACACCAATGCTGCCAGTTTCTTGTTAGATCAGGTGGCAACTCCTCATCCCAACTCAGCCCTGTCTCCCACATTTTATCCTAATTATGAAAGGGGTCAAGAATCCCAGAGGTTCAAAAATGTGAGCAGACGATTGCAGAATGCTTCTCTTTGTGATCTCCCTTTCCTTCAGAATGACGAGCAAAACCCTGAGATCAAACACAAAATCATAGGTTGCTGGTCTCCACACTAAGCCCAGAACCTTCAATACTGACCCATGTGTGTCTGGCTCTATAGTGCAATCCACCAAGCTCTCCTGCCATTTTTCCTTCAGCTCAGAGTTTGTCATCCATTTGCAAAGGTCCATGCCTGCAGTAGACATAATGTTCTTTGCTGTTGTTGTCACTGAGTGGAACTCTGATACCTCCCTTGAACTTGCAATAAAATCATCCACATAAAGTGAGGTTCTGACAGTCTCTACCACTTCTGGGTTTTTGGACTTACATTGTTTCAAATGCTTCCTTATGGTGGCTGCGAGTAAGAATGGGCTTGAAGAAACTCCAAACACCACTCTGGTCATTCTTAGTACACACAGCTTCTCGTCCTTCTCCTCAGTTAGTGGGCCCAACTTTTTCTTGGCGATGCTGTAGTTGTCCTGGAGTGCAGGATGGTCTTGTTGCCATGGCAGCTCCACTTGGTAATGCCTATCATTGTAGAAATAGGTTTCCTCAAACCGCTGTAGACCTTCTACATCCTCTGGACTCTCAGATCTTTCACTTGTGATGCCCAATGACTCAAGCTCCCAGAATTCATGCAGCTGCTTGTCAATCTGTGCCTCCTCACTGAGCTGAATCTGCATACAAGTTGTCTCGGTCATGCAGGACATTGCTACTGCGCCCTGCACTGCCCATCCAAAGGTGCTGTCTAATTCTACCAGGCTCTCTGTCAGTCTCTCTACCTGGCCTGATACTATCTGCCAGTACTAATCTGAGCCAATTAGCACAGAATGTTCAGGTTTGCCATCTCCAGTGTAGCCTGCAAGTAGCAGGTTTCCCTGGAGCTGTGATGAACAACCTTCATCACAGCAATACTCAGCTGTTTATCCAAGATGTTCTCCAAACTTAGCTTCACCATGTTGTGCTTCATCGTTGTTGGAGCAGGGGAGCCAAATGTGTGGAGGTTGAATGTCCCTTCAACCACACTCTCATGCACAATGTGACTGCCTCCATCTAGCAAGCAACGGACTATCTTCCTACCTGCGGGGCCTACCACCCACGCCTTGGCAGTTTGTAGCAGTACAGTGTTCTCGCTGTCAGGCTTCATCTTCTCTGCTTGGGGAATTACTGAGGAAATGACAGTGTATGTATTTTCAGAAACCGTAGGTGGGTGTGCCTCATTGTCCTCACTTGTGATGCCTGCCTCCACATGTCACACATGACATGCCCTTTACCCTGTATAACCTTGCAATATGGTATAAATTTAGGTCCTAAACATACAAAGCACCTGCCTAGCTTGTTCAGCTCTTCCTTAAATGCTGCAACCTTGTGGTCTGGACATTTCTCAGATCTGTATTCAGCACTATCACAAAGCAGACAATTTTGTTTCTTCTGGCTAGCTGCGTGTAACGCAGCTGCAGATGCCATGCTCAGTTTCTTTAGTTTCATGTCACTGGAAGAATATGATTCGCTACATGGCTTGTGAGCAGACTGGCTCTCTCTAGGTGGGGAATGGCATGCTGATTCTGTTCTTGAAAACATAGCTTGTAGAAAACTAGAAGGATTAATTTTTTCCCATGGCAGTCAGAAACCATTATGTTTTTCTAAGAAATACCTTTAACAGACATGTTGCTTTGGTTTAAACATGGACATGAATATAAAAGCCATGATAGTAGTTAGTTTAAAATGTTGACTCAACATTTGCCTTCTCTGTTTCACTCCAACTGTCTTGACACTTGCTAGAATCAGAAAGGTGGCTGGTATGTTTCAGTCTGTAACTTCAGCTAGAGGACATACTGTACAGCAGCATTTGAAATGAGACAGAAATTGTGACTCAAGGAAACACCCTTGTCCTCACCCTTCGTCTCTGCTCCAACATCCTGTATAGCTTGAGAAGCACAACTTCTAAAAACACAAATCACAGATGGAAAAATAATTAGTTCCATTTCAAAAAATATACAGATGTTTATGTTTAGTTTAGTTGAGATGGCCAAGTTGTACTTTTAGATGTAGAATCAGCTGCTTATGTAAAGTTTGCCCTGAACAGAGGATCTCCAATATGACTGCTTTGACGTAAGAGCCCTCGCTACTGTTTGGATTGTGCATACATGTAATTTGATTGCAGTATCCCTCCAGGGAAATTGTAGAAATCAACAGTGTACGATGTGAAATGTGGTAATTGCATTGTAATTTGTAACCTTGTCTAGGGACATTATTTCTTGCTATCATGCACTGAATATGTGAATGGAATCAAATATTTGTCTGCATCAGCACAGGAAGACATGTAGGCGAATGGAGGACAACATCTGTCCGCTGTATTATGGCTCTTTGATTTGTACCCAGTCCAGATGGGCCGTCACGCTTCATGGTTTCACACAGCAAACACTACAGTAACAAATGACTCAGGCTGTGATCCAATGACAGGGACTTTCACTAGGACAAACAAAAGGCCAGATGAATGGGCATCTGTGGCTGCAGCTTCACTGCAGCAGTAGATTGTCCCACCTGTCCTACAAAGCCTGCATTGGAAAACTTTAAATGTCAAAACATGAAACATGATGATAAAGTGACAAAATACTGATAGACCCTGAGTTGTTAAAGTAATATTTTTAAACAATGAATATTATTATTTGTGGAGTAAAATTATTTTTATAGCTGAATTTAAGCTATTAAATTAAATCAAATAAATATGCTTGACATACACTAAAACCTAAAAGAAAAAACTTAATGCACTATAAAGGAGCTATAAAGCATGACCTGTCTTGTAATGATGACTGTGCCTTAATCCCAAGTAGTTGTGGAGCATTGCTAAGAACGATTTCACACTTTGGCCCATTGAAAAGTTTTCTCCAAATCCAAGGCCATTTGGAGATTTCAGTATGTTTGCATGAAAACTTGTATTGAACTAATCTCAGTTCCTCCATAAAACAGTGGTCTTGAGTTTGCTTTGAATGAGCTCTGATGCAGTCCCACATCAAGTCTGCAACAAATATGAAAGCCTTTTACTCCATGAAGAAATAGTTACGATGACACAAGTACTTGTTCTGCCATGGTGGTAAATTTTCATGGGAGCTGCAGTTTTTTGTATGCTAAATAATTTATTGTTATTTAACTTAGTTAAAATCACAAACTTCTAAAAACAAGTGCTGTTGTGGATTCGAATTTGTCCTAGAATATGGAAAGTAATCCTCAGGAACAGGCGGATGAAAGAAATGCTGAATGAAAGATTGCATTGAGCTACAGAAACTACTGGAACAGAGGCTAGCCCAGGACTTCAGCTCTCTATAGGGGTGTATATGTACATTGAATATGATTAGAAATGTTTTACTTATTCATGAATTTAACTGTTTTACTTTTAAGCAACTAAACTGCCAGTGCCACACCAACAATGAGCATTACATTAGAGCTTAACGTAAGAAGCATCAGAACGAAGACAGCCAGGTGGAACGATTATTAAAATAAAGCAATTTTTGACAAATTTCACACAACTTGGTTTGAATTTGTGCTTGTGCATCAATGTAGCCATATCTCTCTTGTATCAGTTTTCTGATACATATCGGTTAATCTTTACAGTGCGAGGGAAAAATAATGGACTTTGCATTGCTTTTAGGCATGCTTTCTGCTTACTGTGCACGCTACGTGGGGCATTCCAATTAATCATTTTTAGTGATACAGCTCACACAGTAGAATGTGGGTTACAGTGTCTTGGCCTTCACTATAATAACTCCTTCTGTGTTGAATTCCTGTGCCAGTTGTTATGGAGTGGGTTGTTGCTGTAGCCTTTCAGCCCTGTGTTCAGCCCACCAGCAGCAGCATGCAGCCCCAGCTTGATGAGAGCAGGAGGAGGCCCGAAGGAGCTCCTCAGGACGGAAACGCTCCGACTTCTCCATCTGGGACTGCTGCACATCTTCAGGCAAGAGAAAACATCTGATACACTTGTATATTATTCTAATTATACAAGCTACAATGTTGTACGATGGAAAGCAATTTCATCAATGTCAAATTGTGTACAAGATTAAATTTTACAAAGTACTGGGGAAGGGAGAGCATGTTGCCATCTAAACTTAATTTACTCATGAATGCAGGCAGCTCCATCATCACACAGAATCCCAATCTCTCCCCCATGTTCACTAGATTATTCTGTCAGATGAAATAATTAATTATCAGAATGATCAACATCATCTGGTATTATATGTATTCGAACTTGCAGTGTGCGGGGCAAAACTCAGTAATCTGATATCCGTGCGGATAATCCTCTGAATCCCATTCTAGTACTTTATTATTTTATTCATGAGATCTGCTGATACATTATCAGGCTTGGATGGAGACATGTGAATCCATTTGGGGTCTTTTCCTCTGCTGGAAATTGATCAGTGCCATTGCGCATGTGGGCCATTGTCATGTTTCAAACTGCCTGTGTGGCTTTGCTTCAGCAGAGATCTTAATTTCCTTTTTGCTTGTGTCACTTGTTCCTGATGCTTGTCTCCTGTTTGATGGCTTTTGGCTTCCTGGCTCTGGAATATTCATCACGTTTTAATTCTTTTTTCCTTTTTGTATCCTCTCTTGACTTTAGGACTTGACTGAGGAGCGTTTCCTGTAATGCTTTTGCGTTATGAGGAGCAATTCTTGTGGAGCAAAGATTTTTCCCTCAGAAAATTGAGGTTATTCATCCTTACTTGCATATATTGGTCTCCTTAAGAGTCTATCCATCCATAATTATGCAACACACCATCACTGCACCAGATTTTATCAATCAAGTCTTCAAATGTAGTTTGTGGAATTAATTAGATAGATAGATAGACAGATAGACAATTTATTAGGCAGGGCCATTTATTTCTGTAGTACATTTTATTACAGGTAAACTCAATGTGCTTTTACATTTATCTTCATAGCAATAAGTGACATGAGAATATATTAAATGAAATACAAATGCAAACAACACTGACATCTGCCCACCCTCCAAAAGACATTGACCATCCCACAAACCACCAACACACACACATAAATAATAACCATAAGTGTTCAGATTAGTGTTTATTTTTTGTAGAGTGATTTAAGTAGTGGAGTAGTTAATGTGTTTGTTCTTGTACACATGAAGAATCTGACTGCTGCATTCTGAATGAGCTGGAGCCTTCCTATAGTTTGTTTGGGTAATCCAGCAAAAATAGCTTTATAGTAATCTAACCTGAATAAGATACATGCATGAACCAGCTTCTCAGCTTGAGATATAAATCCTCTAACTTTTAATGTTTTTCAATTGGTAAATCGCTGTCCTGGTTAAGTTACTGACTTTACTTTCAAATTCAAGGCCAGAGTTTCCTGACTTGCTCACCGTACTCTGAGGTGTAAAAAAAATTCCTGTCTGTTTTTTCAAACCTGTTACAAGTATTTCAGTCTTGTCTTCAATTGTAAAAAAAAATCCTGACATCCACAAATTCATATCATTGATACAGTTTACCAGCTTGCTTATATGATCATTGGAAGACTGACAAGTGTACAGCTGTGTATCATCTGCATATGAATGATAGGATGTACTATGTTTCTTTATAATGTTGTCAAGTGGGAGCATATACAAATTACTGTAAAAAGCAAAAGGTCCAAAAATTGACCCTTGTGGAACCCCTGAGAAAATATTAGCTTCAGTAGATCTAAAACCACCCCAAACATAGTCCTGTCATTCTGGCACGAGGAAAACCAGTAAAGAACGGGACGTGTTAGACCAACTGAATCTTGAAATCTCTGGATTAAAATATCATCAATATCAATATCAACAACAGTATCAAAGACATTGGTGAGATTAAGCAAATCTAAAATATGAATCCCAAGGTAATGAGTCAATGCAGTTAACCTGGCGTGCCAGATGGTTCTCTCCCTTTCCTGTTTGGAAAAGGGCAGGCACTTTCAAAAAATACTTGGCAGGTGATTGGATGAACCATTTGCAAGGCAGCTGGATTCGCAATGCTGATTGGACACAAGCGCATAACTTGAAGCCTGACAAGATGGATTCTTGCGTGATCTTGTGAATCCAGCTACCTCGCAAGGTAACAATGCAGCACCATACATAAGAAATCACACTGGGCCACACTGGCCGTGGGGATAAATATAAGCAGCAACATCAGTGACTTGAGACACTGTAACTAGGAATAAGGATACAGACCCACAGTTAAAAGTTCAATGTCAAACTCATTCATGTCTTGTTTTACACCATCTACTGATAACCAGAATGGCAAACACCCCTCCTTTCCTCTTACTGCTCTCCTTTCTGTTTTTATCAGCCTGTACAGTCTCAAAGCTGAAGGTACTGCAGCCCAGTGTAACTTTGTTGATGAATAATTTTTGTCATAGTTTTTGTGAACATATTTTCACTGACGAAAAGGAGATGATAACTAAAAAACTAATTTATGATGAACTATGACAAAATCTATTGACACTTTCGTCAATGAACAAACACGAGACGAAAATGTTAAGGAGAGACGAGTTGGGAAGAGATCAGACATATGGATACATTTCACATTTGATGTCAAGGAAAACAAGACCCTGTGTAAACCGTGTGGAGTGACCACCACCTGTAAAAACACAACAAACAATACAAACAATCAGCAACATTTGCAGACGAGTCATCCCGAAATTCATGCAAAGGTAAGCACACCTAAATGTTTTTTATCAGCTAACCTGAGCTGGTGTGTTTTCACTGAACTTGTAATACAATAGAACCAACCAAAATGTTTGTTTACAATAATTTCTTGGTAGAAAACCCCTGTGTCACATACATACAATTTAATGGCATGGAGCAAATGGGAGCGAGGAACAACTGAGATATACTCTCAATTGAAGAGAAAATGGAAGCTCTGGATTCAGCATCTGAAACAGGAGCAGTTATTCTGACTGGTGGTGAGATGTTGCTGTTGAGTAGATTTGGTTTATGAAAGACGCTAGCAAAGCAACACAGTACATAAAATAAGCACAGCAAAAATGTCAGATCGGACCATTGTGTTTAGTTACAGCTGAAAATGACAACAGAAATAAACAAGTTTGCTGATTTCACATATCTCCGCAATTCAAAGCAGCAGAGTGTATCTAATTATTCAGGGAGAGTAGGCCTAATGCTCATCGGTGTTATTTTGTTATCGTCTGAGTTGGTCTTTTACGAAAAAGCAAGGCCATATTTTTCTTTCTTTTATATGAGACTTGGTTTTATTTGTATTTGATTTTGAGATAAAGACATGTTTCATATCACAACAGTTAAAACTGTGTCTGTATTGCACGTTCAAACCTTAATACCGTTCTATTATAACATGTTATTAGATGTTTCCTCCAGGAGTCTCTAATGAGTTTGTAGAGCAATCTGTCTAAATACAGAAAATTAATTGGAAATTCTAGATAAATATTTAAATAATGCATTACACTTTAACTAAACCTGTTAGATTTTAGTCGACTTAATCTACTGTAGATTTAGTCAACTAAAATCTTATATTTAATCAACTAAAACTAGACTAATTCAGATGACTAAAATATGACTAAAAGTAAATGGCATTTTAGTGAAAAAAAACTATGACTAACATTAAATAAAAATTTGCTGTGTGGCCAATCTTTGAGGTAGGAGTTGCTTCCTGGAGTAAATAAAAGGGACCTTTCCAGCTGGTGATCTTTGTTATTCATGATCATCATGAAGCAAATAACCAAGAGGTATCAAACCAAACTCTGATGATGCATGATAAAAAGCAAAACACAGATGACAGGGGAAATTATCCATGTTTCTGAATTTGCACATTGGTTTAAGCTCTGTGCTGTAATGGCTTGAAATAAATCCAGTTGCATATTTCCCATAACACTATGCTTACTGATTGGATTATTGGAAAACATTTCCCTCCTTTGTTATTGGCTGAAAAGATGAAATAGTTTCTCTATGCCATATGGGTATGCTATTGGATAAAATTTATTAAAAACAAATGAATAGAGCACTGTTGATGATATTGATAAACCTTTTACCTCTATCCATTAAATTTACATTTGTGTAAAATAGTGAGCTGGATTTCAGTTTGTCAACTTTATATGCCAAGCTTAAATAGGTTTGCCTCATTAGAAAAGTTAGATTTTCATAACTGGTCCATCTGCTGCATCTGCAGTTGTCATATGTTAATTGAATCCATTAAGGCAGACTGTCAAAGCCCTCATTTGTCCAGAATTATATAACCAAACATGATGATATTCGGGAAATGTCTCCTTCTGCATTGTTAACCTTTAAGCAGTTGTTTCTTTGAACAAGTAATGTTATTCGCTCAAAAAGTCCAAGTCCAATGGAAGTCCAAGATATGTTTAACCTAGCTTATGGCAAACGCAGAAAGAAAGGAATAATGGTTGGGTGGGGGGTTACGGTCTGCAAGGTATTGGTGACATTACTTACGGAGGCAGCTGAAGGCATCATGAGGTAGCGTTCTTCTTGGCTGAACTACATGTACTGTAAATCTTTAACTATTAAAAAAAAAAAGTCTACACTACTAAACTACTTGTAATTAGTTCCCACTAATGGTGGTCAGCTGGCAGTTACAATTGTAGTGTCTGAAATTCTATATGGTGTTTGGATTTCTGAGGGATGTTTAAGTTAAGAGACCCCAGGTCCAAATGTTAAGGTTCAAAGGTTGAGGTTAGCTTGTCAGCGCCAGTGCTAGCTTGGCTCAAGCAACAGAGTTGGGGTGTGAGGTGATTCTGGCGGTGGTCACTGGCCACACTCGGTAATGTGGCATCACGTGACGCACACTGGCCCAAAGATACTTTTCCCCATACGCAATCCTTACAAAAGGAACAACTGTAATGCAATGAACGATTTTTTTGTGAGCATCACACACACACCTAAATGACTCTTTGTATGATCATAATTGAATCCATTCTGTCCAATAAAATTTGGAAAGTCTAGAAAAGCTGTACAACTAAATAATTTTATGCCATTTCTGTGTGCGAGGAGCACAACAGGAAGTCTTTTACATGCATGCTCTCAACTTTCTGGGAATGAATGGAGGCACCATCATACGGTATCCATTTTTTCTTAATATACCCATAGCTCAGCTGCCTTCGTCGCCTAGGTGACCCTTGCAGATTGTAGTGGCAACTTGAGAATCTTCTTAAACAGCTAACACATAACTTCATTAAAGGCACCTTGCAATAACTCTAAAGTTGTCTTAATCATTTTGTCTATTTAACACGTGTAGAAATGGAAAACTGTTTAACTGTTAGCTTGACAGCTGGGCTCAGTGGCTGTACATCACTTAAGAAGTCCTGTCCTGTTAGTGAAGTTACCATATTTGCACACTTCCAGAACTCTGAATAAAACAAAGCTTATTATTAGAAGTATTTATCACCTGCTAGCTAGCAAGATATCAAGCAAGCAAACAATACATTTGTTTCCCCCTGCTTCCAGTCTTTGTAGTATGCTAAACTACAGTAAACACATCCTTGGCTGATCTCTCGACAGAACAGAAATGATATTACAGAACTGATATTGATTCCCAGTCAGAAAAGCTTATTTCCCAAACTGCCAGAGTATCCCTTTAAGGTTTTGCTCCTCTTCATTTGTCTCCGTCTCATTACCCAGAACCCTTCTAAATTATTTATGAAAATTAAGTTCGCTGTGCAGTGATTGAACAGAAAACAAGTGGGGAAAACAAGAAATCAGTCCTCTATTGTGTTGCTGAGAAGAGAGCATTACTGGCCAGCTACTTTTCTCAGCCCAGTGATAGTGTGAAAGTATTATTAATGCTGGCTTCATCATCGCTGGCATTTCTTTCGTTTCCTTCCTCTCATTTATAGAGGTGTAAATCAGCCCCCAACACCCCCCCCACCTCACCTCCACCACCTCAAACCCACCAAATTGAGCTCTCGATGCCGTCTGGGCCCCAGAGCAGTGAACACAAATGTCAGCTAGATTACCAGCCTAATTGGCACGACGTTGGCCTTGCTTTCCAAAGCCAAGAGCCAGACTAAGAGCTGAGATGCAGCAGTGAGTAATTCACAGAGCCCACATCTAAACTAAGCAGAGCAGTGAGGAGGAGGAATTTCCCTTTTCTCTTCTCAGCCTCATATTCTGCACACACACAGATGCACACGGCTAGCATGCACATGCATGCATAAACAATGACATACAAGAACACGAGGCAGGCTACAAACACACATTCGTTTGTGCACACTCACGTATTGGTAGGATCTGCATGCTTTAGGAATGTAATGAAATAAGAATAATGCCTTAAAAAGGAAATACCCGCTGTGTTTGTTGAAAGTGAAGAAATTCGAGATTCAAAAAACTTTTGTTGATCACATAATGATAGAAACTTGTCTTAGGTTAGGGGCTCACAAACAACATAAAAACATACACCCATGAAACATACGTTAAATTACAATTAAACACAAACAATTCCATAAATATATAAGAGTAGTGACAGTCTATTTGGCCTTGTTTAAAATGGATACTGCAGTGGGAATGAAAGATTTTTGTAAGTTCTCTTTTTGGCAGCTGATGGGAATAGCTGAAAGGAGTGGTAAAGAGGGTGTGAAGAGTCCTTATAGTGATGGAGTCTACCTTTCTTTTTACTGGGTGACTGTAAAGGTCTTGAGAGTTGGGTTTGAGTGGTGCTGCTGATTTTTGTTGCATGCTTGATGATTCTTGTGAGTTTTTTCTTTCTTTCCTCTGTGAGGAAGTTGTATGTCAGGACTGATTCGATGAGTGACGGTATACTGCTGTTAAAATGTCCTGTTTGACAACCTTTCAGCCTCCTCAGGAGAAACATATGCTGTTGGGCCTTTTGTAGACCCTGTCCGCATGTTGTGAGAAGTACAGGTGGTGGTAGATCTCAGTACTTAAAGATCTCGACTTGTTCCACCACCTGCCCCTCCAACCTGAGTGGTCCAGAGAGTGTGAGCTGTGTGAAGTGCCTGGTGCCCCCCCCCCCGCAACACAGCTCTTTGGTCTTACTGATGTTCAGCTCAAGGGAGCTATCCTGGAACAAGAGGACCATGGTGTCCACATACTGCCTTTAAAAAAGGACAGTCCATTGCTTTTGCAGGTGATTTTTTGTTTTTTAATTTATATGAAGACTAGATGATAAAGTGTTTTTATTCTCCATGTTTTGTTTCCTTCTCTTCCTGTGTATCCTATCATTTACAATAGCTAAAAAAATCTCTGCATGCTTAAGATGATGTTACAGTGATTACAGTGTGCTGCAGCGAATATCAGGTGATTGTAGTGCACTTTGTACTCTCAATCAACTGCCATTTGTGTTGTGTGCCATTGCTCTCCATGTGGAGAAGAGGTTATGGACTCTGACCTCTGTATTAACAGAATCACCAGGCTGTTCTCAGCATTGCAGAGCCACTCCTCCTCCTCCTCGCCTGCTTATCTGATTGGGGTTAATTATGAGTTAGGTATGATCATCAGAGATATGAAATCACAGCTCTTACTTCAGCCAGTTTCTGTGCTATTGTAACTACAGACCTGTGTTTATCACTCACAAGATTATATAAAGATACTGTTGAATATGTGGTGCTGTTAGACTGAGAGTCTGAGGCTGTACTTAGAGACAGCGGCACTTAGAGCTAAATGCTAACTTTAGCATGGCCTTTTCACACTTTCCACGTTTCATGTCCGCGGACAGCTGTGGGCTTGCATGCCGACCATGGACACGCACGCGGTTCCATTCATACTTTTTTCGGAGGTCCACGGATACAGACACGTCAGCACTAGTAAACAGGGTTGCAGCGTGGTAACTTTCCAGAGTTGTAAAATCCAGTCTGTAAATATATTACAATCCACTGTGCAGTGTTTTTCTGATCAGCCTTTAAACACATTAATCTGTTACTCCAACCAGACTTGCTGGATCATATGTCTCACAAACAACACGCCCACACCAACACAGCCCCTTCCATTGATCCATCTGACTGACAGACAGACATTGCTATCCAAAAATCACTTAATACACCCCGGTCGTTTTACTGCTTAATGTAAAATTGTATCCTAACATATAAACTTAACATTTAAATAAGGAAATGAATAAGGAATACTATATTTTACGAGTGTTCAACTCAGCAGTGTATGTCACAAACTTGTTTTCTTTAGACTGCACTTATTGTCTCACAATGCTTTTGGGCAGCAACCGTGGCGACGCTTTCATGATTTTCTGCTACTCTCGCCCATTCCTGCAAATCCATTTGTACCAAGCAGACACACCAGCCCATAATCTGAAGTCTGTGCCAGTTAACCATCAAATTTCACTGTTTTCTAAGATCTGATTGAACAGCAGTTTCAGTGTAACTAAGACATTGGTTGCAGTTTCCTAGATCTTAAAGGGCCTTTTGCACCTTCTGTGTTGTGCTGCGTCACAATAAACTAGTTTGCAACCCTTTCTCCTAGAAACACTGGACGCACCAAACAAATAAAAGAAGCATGCAGTGTACGGTAGCAGGGATGTGCTGATGAAATTGATCGAATTGCACTTTGATGCTGGGAAATAGAACAGACGTGTATTTTGATGTGGACTTGCATAGAAAACAGTAAGTGCAGGTGTTTTTATGCATGTCATAAGATGCCAGTGTGTGCTGCCAATTTTTAGCAAGCTATAAGAATGGAAATCAATAAGTCTGGAGAAGGCTCACAAAAATAGCTGCTACAGCTGAATCAAAACAACCTAATAACTGATAGCTGACTATGTTTTGAAGTATTGCCTGTGAAAAATACATGTTTGGTGATTTTTGCATGGGTCTCTTTATTTTTAGTCATTAGCAACCCATAAAAAAGTGAGTTGCATCCTGACTGTGCTTTCAAACACAGCTGACAACTCAGCCGCAACTGAAGGAGAATTTAACTGAGGTTAATTTGTTGTTTATGAAATAACAGTACCAGGATTCTGAATTCACTAAAAGGACTTATTTATTGCTCAGACTTGGAAAGAATAGCAATGTGAGTCTCTGACTCACACAGAGACTCAGGAGTGGGCATACTGTATATGATGTGGGTGTTATTTACATGCAGGCGCTGCTGTTGGGGATTTGAAATAAGAAGATGATGTGGACAACACAGCTGACCAGACACAGCACCTTCAACAACAGCATACAAATAAATGTCATCATTTATTCTGATATATCCAGCTACTGCACTCTACCCGCCTGAGAAGGCACAAAGTTTTGCAGAGAATGCAGAGAAATGCTAAAAGCAAAAACAAACCCAAAATCTTTAGTCATTGAATTGTTTAAAAGTTTAGTCTTTACTCGGATCAATAAGATTTATTTTTGTCTAAATTCTTAATTATAAAATGGTTCCATATTTGACTAGAAACAGTACAAAAAATTCATTATTATTTCTGTTATTTCTGTTTAACACGGTCAGTGCACTGGATTTTGCTTCTCCTACTTCCCCTCAACTTTATTTTTTGGAACAGTTTTTTTCCACACTTTTTTTTATAAAACAGAAGCACTTTTAAACAGTAAAATCTGATACATTCATCTAAAATTCAGTCAGTAAAAATCAGACACTGCAGAATTAAAAGATGAGCTTGTTTCCCTTTTTCAATAAATATTATTTTCAAGCTAATGCATTACTTTCCAGCCTCATCCTTTGCCACAGAATAGTCTAAGACTATAGTATGTTCTCTTTGATTTATTAGCTCTGACACCTGGGTCATATTTTCATTAATTAAACATGGCTTTGTAATAATTTCATACTGATAGAGAGCCATTTCACCGCAGACTTTGGGCACACAAGATATGCTTTTGCCACATAACTTAATTAGAAAATGATAAATGCCTTAGTAGTGTGTCCATACATTCCCTAAAGGTCAGGGCCACCTCTGGCTTTACTCATTTTAATTCATCACGCATTTGCAGAGGAGTTGTTGAGGATATGAAAGTTCTGCCTCCAACTCTTATATTTGTGTGCCTTTCAGGTCCACTACATCTTAAACATAATAGGTGAACCTCAATGTTTGTGTGTGTTTGTGTGTGTGTGTGCGCATGTTTTTTTAAACTTTAGAAAGCCCCATAGCATCTTGTGAAGCTAAGAATCATTGCTCAGACTATCAATGTGAGAAAGTAACCTTAGGTCACCATTCATTCCAGACTACAAGAGCTTTATGTGGCCGATACAAGACCCTCCATATTTTTGCAGTGACATACCCTCAGACAGTGCTTGTATTGTGCAAATGAGTTTCACAGACTTTCAAGGGCTTGCTTTTTCTTTTTTAATTTCCTACAGAATGATGGGCGATGCCCTGTTGCCCCACTACATGCCTCTTAATTTCCTGCTGATCAAGTAGTAGTCTTGTCCAGTCATCAGTTCACCGTTTGCAGGTTAGGACCCAATAAGTCAAAATAGGTTGGCCCTAGACTGGCATAAACCAAAATCATGCTAGACTTGTGATGAATGACACAAAATGGACACGAGCACATTTTCTGGGGTCCAAAGGTAGCTTAAAGGCCTTTAAATGGAGTTAATATTGAGCCCAAATCAGCCAGTGTCCACACTGTCAAAGCATTGCCAAAATATGCCAGAGCCTGCTCTCTTCATCTTGTGGTGCCAGAACACAGCCTGTTAAGCAGACCAAGCCCTCAGAAAGAGCATCAGGCTGTACAGGGATTTTGGCATGGTGGCCACAATTGGGCATGTGATGCATACTGGCACAAAAATACTTTTTGCTTATACATAATCGAGGCTGTAAAATGGTGAATACACAACCTAAAATTTGTCTTAGTTATCTTTATTTTTTTTATCCATTTGGTTCAATACATCTTGAAGTCATTTAGGTTTTGCTGACAAGCTCAAAGGCAGAAGTAGAACGAGGAACGTGCACAAGGTTGTTTTAGTCTGTTATAACTTCTCAGGGAGGAGGCTGTGTTGAATGCCACAAGAAACCAGAATCAAATTCCCTGTATGTTTAAGCATACTTGGCTCAATAAAGATAATTCTGATTTCTTTTAATAATGATCATTGCCTTTCCATAATCTTAACCAAGTAGTTTTTGTGCCTAAAGTTACCCAACACTTGGTGGTATCAGATGAGAAAACAGTCATATCAGTCACTTTTTGTCATTTGTTATGATTCTGGAAAGCACTGATAACGATGTCATCCTGCTGAGAGAGACGTCGGATCAGAAAATGCAATATATTGAAAGTATTGTATTGGAAGGAAATGAGACACCTGATTGTCGTTGATTATAAAAGTGTGATCCTATCACACTATAGTGTCAACTGTAAAACAAAGGCAAAATGCTATACTGTAACAGCTCACTTATGAGCTTATAACCACCCAGCGACATTATGTAAAGACTAACCAGCCTGCCTGAAAGAATAGGTTCACTGGTATCACTTGATAAGCCTTGACAAAAAGTTAAACTTAATTACCTAAATCAAGATAAAGCTGCAGATATACTCATTCATCAGTTGAGTTAAAGTATGGAAAGGCCAGAGCCAGTGCCCCCCAGCTCAGTGAAACCTGCAGTTACACTGATGTTTGCTGTTGGATTTTCATATTGTTTCTGCATCCAACTTAGAATCTCAGGGACCAGAAACAAGCTTCTCTCCCAGTGAATTTTTTATGTCCCCTCACTGTCTCCTTCTTCTTCCTCCCCAGTGAACATCACATCCCTGAAAAAGAGGAAGGAGCAGCTTGCCGAACACATGATTACAATCTCCACATTCATGCACCCAGTAAAGAAGAAAAGCATGACTTTCTATTATATCGCTAATTTTCTATTTCTGGTGGGGCTTTCTTGATAATAATGTCTCTTGAAAATTCATGACACATTTTACACACCACCTCAAGAAATTCCCGAAACATTTATGTGCATTTCTTAAAGAATACTGTAACGAATTCATGGGGCAAAGCTTGTTCAAAGCAATCTACAATCTCATGGCGTTAATGCAAAACAAGTCAATCAAAGTACCATAAATTATGTAAATCTGATTGATGCAATGCAGATTTTGAGTGTACAAACTTGTGTCTTTTTATTGTTGGCATGAAGCCGAGGTGTCAGAGGACTCCACTTTCCCGTGTGGTAGCAGGATCTGTGTACCACAAAGCATGGTACTGCATGAAACAACAAGGCAAATATTGGACTTTGGGACCCACTTTGCAATTGTTTGGCAACAAGCAATGAAGGGAAAACAAAGCAAAAAAAGGGAAGTGTTGTCATCTGTTTGACTGCCTGGCGATTGCAGTCATTCACATTCTGGCAATCATAGCCTTCCACAGCGGACAAGCTTGTTGTCCGTCCACACCATTTGTTTCCTTGGGCACCTGAGCAGCTCCATAACAGGAATTAAATGGACTGACTAAGTTATAGTCTTGTGCAGCAAAGAGTATTTTCAAGAAAAGATTACAGTCAAGTTCTTATTGACTGTAATTTACTTCTCATTAGAAAAAAGTCCACGACCAATTCTTTTTTCTTTCTTACAAACTTAAACAGTCCAAAAAAAACAGGGGCAGCTTGACTTGATTGACTTTTCTTCACACATCACCATTGTCCAATAACCTAGTGATAACCACGGGTGTCTCTGACACAAGAATAGAAACTACCAACATTACTGCTGCCTCTAATATTGTTATGGCTGTAATTCTAAAATACAGTAAGAAACTAAAAAAAATGCAGTACTTTGCAGGTGAAGCTGCTGACAGTTAATTACTGCAAATTTACAGCAACAAGTTTTACAGTGTAAATATGAAGCCAGTAGCCAGACAGCTCCACTTAGCATAAAGACTGGAAACGGGGAAACAGCTAGCCTAGATCTGTCCAAAGGTAATAACATCTACCTACAAGCACAAACAAGATGTAACGTTTTTATTATGTGAGCTTTAGAGGTATTAGTAGGTGGATTTTCACAGGCACTCTTGGCACCCAGTGCATTCATGTTGCTACTTTAGATAACATCTGCAAAGACAGTACATTGGCTGTTCACAGCAAAAAAAAAAAAAAAAAAAAAGTACAGAAAAATAATCCGGTGGCCACATTAGTGCAAATAACTTGAGGTAATAATTTGCTGTTCACTTTTAGATTTCTTTTCCCTTCTTTTTAAAGACTAGACTAGACTAGATAATTGCTGTTAGGAGCTGTGTCCATTTTGCACTTTCAAAGTCGTTTTGTTAGTTGTCTTTTTCGTGAACAATTACTACAAAATCATTTTCCAAAAGTTCTAAAGATAACCAAGACTGAAAAAATATAGCAGGATTTAAAAGGTGCAATGTGTAGGATTCAGTGGCATCTAGCAATGAGGTTGCTAGATGCCCCCCCCCCTTCCAAGTGTGTAGGAGGACCTACGGTGGCTGTGAAACTCACGAAAACCACAAAAGGCCCTCTCTAGAGCCAGTGTTTGGTTTGTCCGTTCTGGGCTACTGTAGAAACATGGTGATGCAGCATGGCGGGCTCCGTGGAAGGGGACCCGCTCCTTATGCAGATATAGAGGGGTCATTCCAAGGTAACAAAAACACAACGATTCTTATTTTCATGGGATACACTAATTAAAACATACTGACTTGTACTTACATTATGTTTCTCCCAAGTCCGTTCTGATAGATACCATTAAATTCTGCACCTTTAAAAGATGTATCCATAAAATATAACCTATGCATATAAAATTACAACAGAACTTTCCCTATCATTCAGAGAGGACTTTTTGTTTGGATGTTTGCTGCAAAGCTATTAGCTTGGGTCGTCTTTTAAACAACGAAACGACATCTGTTTATGAAACCTGTGTATGACATTTACAAAGAAGTGTGAAATGTGTAGGTAGTGCGAGGTGGAGTCGCAGTTCTGTTTTCTAAACAGAGCAGCGACTCTAACCTATCCATCACTGTAAGGGATTGTTGTGCGCATTGACATTTTATATGCTGTGAAGGGAGCAAAGTGGGCTGCTGTTGCCTGTGATTCATTTGTTGTTGTTTTTCATTGGGATCCTGCAGAGGAGTGGAGGAGCCAGTGCTTTGTTTGAATGTCAGTAGCTGAGATAGAAAGAGACTGCTGTGCCCACTGAGCTATGTACAGTATGCACCCATGATTATGATGGATTGTCCACTGTGAGTGCACATTTGTGAATGTTAAGAGCACCTTTTATTGTAAGTGCATGTTCTGAAAGTTGGCCTGTCATGAAGAATACCGATATGCTGAAATATTTCAGTCTTATCCATATGGAGGAGATGGATGAGAAGAATGAATTTACTATTTTAAAACTGAGCCCAAAGCTCAGGTAATATTCTTGTAATTCATCACTCAAATGAAAGTTTATTTGGAACTTTCAGACAGACAATCTCTTGTTCTCATGACCTTGTACTGCTTGGCCTAAAAGCAATTTCATATAATTGCCTTAAATATAATACCAATTGTGGCACCATCATAGACAGTATTAAAGCTGTTGAAAGGTAAAACTTTAACTAAATAGGTGTTCATTGTGCTGTGGCCTTCCCATCAACTCGTAGAAATGTCAACAACTGTTCAGAGTTTCAAGGCTTCAAATCTTCAGTTCTGAACAGTTAATTTTTTTTCCCAGAGATCAGAAAGCATCACAATATGAAATACTGATGCTCCTGTGTGTAAATGTGATGTGTGAATGACAAGTTATTTTGCTAGTTAGACGTGAGATAATGGCAACTTCTGTAGTGTAAAGTAAAGACTGGTATTTGACTGCATTTCTCACCACAGAAAATCCAACAAACTTATTCCAACTGACAGTGCAAAATAATATTTATGTGCATCATGTATTTCAGCCAGGACTCAGTAGAAAAGCAATTGAGCTTCCTAAACAAGAGTGAGTATATCCTGTAGAACATGACATTGCTGATCCATTGTTGGCATTTTGTGGAGCGCAGCAAGAGAAGTGTTTCTCCAAACTGAACTGAGATAGAACTTTCAGTACTTTACTATAGCACTGTGATAGTACTTTCCCAAAACCTAACCACACTTTAAAGGGGACATATGTACATTTTCAGGAAGACTATCTTTTGCATGCTCAAACCATCTGTCATTCCCATCCTTCCTTCAGGCATGCTCACTCGTAAAATTTCCTTGCTGTCATTGCCCGGGGCCATCAATAGAGACATCAGCTGTTCACATCAGCTGGTCACATCTAACCAATATCATGGTGACACACCTTCATTGTCAGCCTATCATCTTGCGGCTGTCTTTTAAAATATGCTTTCTTCCTCTCTGCCTTAGTGCTTTCGTGCTGCATTATGCGCGCCCCACCACCTCCTCATCACCGCCCAGTCTTCGCAGATTCATCAGTGCATCACTTCATCAACCTCATCTAGCCTCATCAGTCTCAGCAGAAGTCATCAGCTACCACAAACACCAGTGTCTGGACTCCAGGGGGTGATTAATGTTGTTGCTGCTCAGGACTGATGTCCCTTGATTACAAAATCTCCCTGTAGAGTCAAAATGCCAACGACTTTTGACAGGACTTAATCGTCAATATCATATGTATAATAAACAATTATTTTTGCTTCATTCACTTGTCTCTCCTGATTGAAATGTCTCTAGTGGTTCCAACATCACACACCACACTCTGTGTTTTCAGGAAAATTAGTCAAATGTTTTGGGCTGTGTCTACACAGGAGGCCTAGCGTGAGCAGCACATTAGCAAAGCAGCAGCAGCAGCAGCTATTGCTCCGTTTGTGTGTTTCTATACAGGAGGCTGTCAGGCAGTGTTGAGTGTAGGTCACATGTGTTTTGGAACTGCTCGGAGCCCAACACAGAATCACTGTAGTTCAGTCAGACAACTCATGTGAAATAGATTATATACTGTATGTACAGCATCAGTGCCTGGCGTTTACCTTGTCGCTCTCCACAAGGAAACATTGAGCTCCCACAGCAGAGAGTGGGGAGCAACAATAATAATCTTCCCCCCTTTCTGTGCGTTACTGATGTGGAAACTGATTTTTAACTCTGAAAATACAGTACTGTGCCTTATCCATTATGCAGTACCATCAGGGAGGCGTCTGATTACTCCCAAATTAATTTTGCAGCATGACAACAATCCCAAACATACAGCCAGAGTCATAAAGAACTACTTTATCTTCAGTGACAAGGAGAACAAGGAGTCCTCCAACAGATAATATGGCCCCCAGAGAGCCCTGATCTTAACATCATGGAATCAGTCTGGGATTACATGAAGACACAGAAGCAACTGAGACGCCTAAATCCACAGAAGAACTGTGGCAAGTTCTCCAAGATGCTTGGAACAACCGACCTGCCATAGCAAGTGTACTGAGGAGAACTGGTGCTGTTTTAAAGGCAAAGCGCGCTCACACCAAATATTGATTTCATTTAAGGTTTCTTCTGTTAACTGAACTTTGTATGATGTTAACTGATAAATAATAATGAATAATAATAATATTCACAATTTTTTAAAGCATCCTCACTTTACTTCTAGTACCTAAAACTTTTGCACAGTACTGTATGTTATGGAGTATTAATGACAATATTTTCAGTTTGTCCTTTTTGTATTAGTTTTGAAGTTCAATCACTTGTACATGACATTTCATTAAAAAGTTGTGCAATTATCTATGTACTGTATATACAGTATTAATGCCCCCATATCATTAAGGTACAGTAGGATATGATGTTTCACATTTGCAATATGTAGCGTGCAAATAAGTTTTGGTCCAGTACAAATTCACTTATTGCATTTTGCCTGATTGAACCTCTTCACCTGACCGTGTGGACTGTTTGATTGACATCTCGCTCACTTTCCTGTTGGCTTTGTTCTATCTGTTTACAGTTGTATACGAGTTACACTTTTATCATCCTTATTGGAATATTTTGGTGAACATGTAACTCCTAACACAGCTCCATCCAACTGAGGTCTAATCAGCCAGAATAAGAGAAAACACCTATGTGGGTCAACCAACAAACAAAACCGTAATCTTTGAAAAAAAAACAGTGTCAGGAAGAGTAGCAGGAGATGGACCCAAATGCAGGATGCAGGCAGTATAAACTGAAGAACAACTTCTTTATTTAGCTCGAGTGCAGGCAAAGTAAAACTGAACTGAACAATGCAGAACAAACAGAGCAGACTGAACAAAGCAAAGCCGAACAGAACAAATGATCCAATAACACTAAACTGACAACCAGGACTTAAATACAAACTGAACTGAATTAAACAACAAGGAACAGGTGGCAAGACACAACGGCAGGCTGGGAGTTGATTGGGTGGGGAAGACACAGGGAGCAGGGCAGGGCTAACGAGACTGAATGCAGGGCAGGTGTGAAGAGAAAAGCAGGTTGAGGAGGAGTACATAAACACAGGAGAGAAACACAGAGCAAAGAGAAACTAAAAACCCAGAAAACACAATAAGTAGGCTCAAGAAAACCACAAAAATAATCTGGTCATTAAACAAACATTCTCATTCTTAACCAGGTGAAGGCACCAAGTATTACAGATTGCACTTAGTTATGTTAGCTCTTCCAGTGGAGCACATGTATACGAACTAGGCAATTAAATGTCAGGACAAAGTTTGCAGAATATATGAAAGGATCACTTGAGATACTGTTGCTCATTGTATTGAACTTATCTGTCCATCTCCCACTTAGTCCAACAAACAGGGAAAAAGTCTGAGGGTATCTGGTGGATAATGGCAACCATGGAACATAGAGCCAGACTGGGACAGAACCATGACAAACTGACAGCTTTGTTACATCACCATTTTTACCCCTGATTTGTGACACAAAATGTTTATGTTTGGAAGGAGCCAGTGCAATTTAGTGTTATCAGTGTCCCTGTGCAGAAAATCATATTTGTGCGGCAAAATGCTTTTGTGCTCACTTTAATATCACAAACTCATAACACTGAGCCCAAAGATGAATGCTATTTGACTCGGTTGCACTGCCCTAAAGTAGGGTTAAAACATATCAGACTGCTCTCTGTCAATCAAATGTCTTTGTGCTCATAGTTATTAAAAACCTGTCAATAAAATTGGCCTAGAAATTGATCTATTTTTGTTCTGAAACATTGATAATAGATGGAACTTAATTAAATGTTTCCCATCTAGTTTGTCCTTATCTCACAAATAAAAATACATTAACCATTGTGGTCCTTTTCTGTTATTGACAAAATATCTTTTTTTTTTTTATAGGAAAAGACGTTATATAATAAATCCTCCAAATTAAACAACAAAATACATAGTTGGTCCATATCCAGAATAACAGGTAAGTTTTTTCTGATGATTCTGATAGGCTGACATTGCCATTTTTTTCTCATCTTGCACCACTTTGGTTAAGGTTTGTTAAAAAAAAAAACTACTTTGTTAAAGTTATGGAAATATCATGATTTCGGTTAAAATGACTGTTAAGTTTAGGGGATGTGTATCATCATGGCTACAATAATAACTTTGTTACAGTTAGGGGTACGACTGCGGTTATGGTAAAAATAAACCGACCTTGGCTGTCGGTAGGAAACTAACAGCGGTTTCTTATGTTACTGTAAAGTACAAGTACAAGTACAAGTACAAGTACAACCACGATCATCCCCTGACCTGAACCACATGGTTATTATTGTAGCCATGATGATGAAGGTCACCTAACCTTAAAGAAGTAGTTACTTTAGCCCACACCACAGCTTATTTTAACCCAAACTACGATCTTTCTCTAAATCTAACCAAGAGGTTTTTGTGCCTAAACCTAACCAGACATAAAGCATAATTAATTTTAACAGTGATTTGTAATGTTTTTTGAAATGATCTTGTCCTGCCTGTTACTGCCGATAGAGACGTCAGAATAGAAAATGCTTCTATGTGTTGCTCTGGATTTTGTCATTTAATTTGGAAGACTTGTTGTGAAGTAGTGAAGTTTTGTTGACCCATCCATCCGCAGACCTCCTCCTTATGCGGACTTTGTGGCTATGTAATAACGTCACATGACTTCCTCTTTTAGTCCTAACAGATAAGAGTCTCATGCCGCTCGAGGGCTTTGTTACTTGAACATAGACAAATATCGTTTTGGGTCATTTGCTGAGACGACTGATGCTCTCATTTTAGGAGAGTCTCAATAATCAGAGACTGTGATCTGTTCTTTACTAAAACTCTAAACTTTCACAAGTATCTATCTGGATGGATTCTCATGGATAAATTATATACAAATTCTGCTCACAAATATGCCAGCATGCTGTCCATGAATAGGAAAAACCTGGCATATATTACCATGGAAACTTACTTTAT
Source organism: Scomberomorus guttatus (assembly GCA_038419695.1). Lineage (NCBI taxonomy): Eukaryota > Metazoa > Chordata > Actinopteri > Scombriformes > Scombridae > Scomberomorus > Scomberomorus guttatus. Next base: position 33,617,788 of record CM076445.1, on the reverse strand, counting down.
CTACTTCATATAAAGCCTTAGTTACTGGGCAAAAGGCGTATACATGGCTGCATGTCCTTACAAATAATGATGTAGCCAGGCTGTCTTCTTTAGGTAGCTCATAATTAAGATAAGTAAATTATTGTTTGTGGGATTAACATTGTGGTGAATGTCGTTGATTCTGTGATGCTCGGGGGTTGAATCAGTGCCATTTCGCTGGCTGCCTCTGTCCATTGCCTCTATTGTTAGCGGGTCCATTTTGCTTTGCCTTGTGGAGCCAAAGTACATAAACACCATTATCAGAGGAGCAGTTGGAGGAAGCGTGCTGCTGTCAAACAAACAATGGCCCAGTGGAATTACCTGCCATGACTCATACATTGGGGAGCTGCTATCATCCTCATTCAACCGCAGTCTGGGAGCCCTCAAGTTTTTGTTGTGTTCATTTGGCTTCTAAGTGATTGAGGAGGATCTGTCTATTAATTAAGAATGTTGATTACTGTAATTTGTAATCATTCTTCCCATAATTTTTGCAAAGTGTACAGCAGTGCACAGAGGGAGGTCCTTGAACAGTACCAATGTGCTATTGTTTTTTAAATGATGTGAGAAAATCTTGGCCTGATTTTGAATACTTTGATTTAATAATACAGATAATTAATTAGCCGTATGCTATTGGGGGTTTTTATAAAACCCATTAAGACAAAACTGAGATAACTGCAGCAAATATTTGGCTGAAAAAGTATGCAGTTTGTACTACTATACAGTCTCTGAGCTGAAATGGTGGTTACTGGCATTCAGCCTCTAGATTTTTTTCTTAATTTCTTCTGCAGGTTTTATGTTCAGCTTTTGACTGAAAAAGTTCAGAGAGGCAGACGTTCACTCACACCAGTATCATAAACCATAGCACATCATCTGTGGATGTTGCTTTTAATCAGAAACCCCAGCTGCCAGGTTGTATGAGGCTATTACATATTCAGCCGGCCCTGCTCAATGGCTTGTTTTATACTGCTATCACTCAAGGTTATGCCGAACCTGATTTGTACTGACATTACACGGGTTCTGTTGACATTTCAAGTACTCTAAAGCTGAATCATGGCCTGCAGCATGCTTTATGAAATTGCCCTCCAGTGGACAGAAACTGAAACAATAACTTCAGAGAAAGATTACTCTGAGATATCCATCTTTATGCGTGATAGCAAACGCTGTAAGATGTATTCTTCAAAGATTCTGTTAGAGTTTTAATCAGATCAAAGAGTCACAGTTCTCACAAAAATGTTCCCACTGTTTCATCTGAAATTATGTATTATTTTAACATTTGGTACACTTTCTTGGGTTAGTTTCCAGTTAGACAAGATCTCTTGCTGTATTTGAGTTTAAATTGCCCTGAAGATAATTGATTTGCCCGTCCTCAGTATTTATGAGCTTTCCCCCTGCGGTAACCCTCCAGACAGAAACCATGGAAGTGAGGTTACTGCTGCCCTCAGTTAGCATGTCAATAATGTTGTCAATGATCTTGTCTTGGTATTTTGAGAAAAGCATGACAAGTCTGGCTCACTGCACCATATCCAACTCTTTTACTGTAACACATCCATGTGAGACACCTGTCATTCGGGCAAACAAGCCCCGAAATCTACTTGAATGTACTGTAAGCTTTTCTAATGAAATCGTAATTTTTATAATCACCCACAAGACACACATTAGATGAAATGAAATTAGCTGTTTACAACTTCACTTACTGTGGTGAGATTGCTCAGAGGCAGCATTTACCACACAGACACAAAACGCTCTGCCTCCCAATCATTTTCTGTGAGGAGCAGTAGCATGATGGGATTAAACCAATCACACCTGAGACCCTTTGTGTATTCGCTGTAAATAAACAAAACTTGCTGCCTTGTATTTTAAGGCTGATATAAAACTCCTGTCAGACGGGCTCCTGCACTAGCCGCTTTCACCAAATTGCAAGAACTGTTAGAACTGCAGCTGGATCACCAAGGCAATGGATCCACCACAAGTGGCCAATCCTCAGAGGCTCCTGTAGAGCCTGGCAGTCTGTTGACATTACATGAACTTTATCTTAAGGCAATTACATATTGGTCTGCTATAAATGTTCTGCCGTTCATTGTGAATTGAACCTCTTAAGACATGCTGGAGCTGACCTCACATTACGACTGAAAGTCTCACAAGGCTCCCAGCAGTGTAACGTAGAAAGCTGAGAAAGGTTTAGCTTGTTTGACAGGTGACAATCAATGGGACTTGTTTTGATTCCCTCATGAATCAACCAGGTAAACGAAAAGCTGATGTGTAGTGGTCAACGACTTCCCAATTCTCGACCACGTAACTTTTACGAGCTACCAGGACTTAAAGAGACCACCTGTTACTTTGAATCTATATGTGTAAACTCATTAACTCCTTGAAACGTGTCATTAGCTGTTTTCATTTTCAGGTTTACTTCAGTTATTTAATTTGAATAAGGTGAGGCGAAACAGGATCAGTGTAAATATCACTTTTCATGCACAAGAAAAATTGTATGTGCTTTATTTTAAAGTGCCTATATTTAGGATTTGAAAATGTCAGACACTTGTTGACTACTACTATGAAGAATAATTAGAAGAGGAAGAAAAAGATTACTTGTGACAATGTATTCTTCATATAGCTATAAGAAGTTCAGAGAGTTTATATTAAATAACAAAAAGCCTGTTTAAGTAGAAATTAAGCCAAGGAACAACCAAGCACTGTACAGGACTGTGTTGGAGCTAAAACTCCTCTTACTGTAGCTGAAGGCTGTAGAAATGTACGCTTATTGCTGGGGTTGACTAGCTTGGAGGGAAAATGTGTTTCTTTGTGTTTCTGGCAGCAGTTGAAGGTGAATCTGTGTGTTTGTGTGAGTGCTGCCATTGAAGAGTGGAGCGGATGCTGTTCTTCCTTTTGCTCTGAGATTGGAGCTCCCAACCAGCCCAGTGTGTGCTCCCAGCGCTGCAGCCCTGAATGGGAAGCACCAGCAGCCACTCACTGCGAGGTGCAGACCTGACAAGCCTGCGTTGACAGATAAGGCAGGGCGGCTTTGGTCAACAACAGAGCTGCACAATACAAATGCTAATATCCAACTGTAGGGTTGTACCAAGATGTTTACTACAGAGATTTGATTGAATTCCGCCTCAAGATCCGACCTGGCCAAATCAGATCCCTACTGCTTATCTGCAGAAGCCTTGCTGATGGCTAAAATATGAAATGGTAATCACAGTGGCCTTTTTCAGCACAGGGTTTTCAAGTGGAATGCCCTTTCTGGGTCCAATTGGAAAAGCTGGATGATCCTACGGGCCATTACTGGCTGTCCTGTCTCTGTTCTTAATGCATCTTTTGTGTCTACTAATGAGAAACTCTGTCCCTGCCTTTCCTCTCTGACTTTTGAAACACATTGAAGGTCACTTTGAAGGGGTTATCTTAAGTGAACCACAGGTTTCTGCAATTGTCCTCGGGGTTTCTATAAAGAGCCAGTGCTAAATGGATAGAGTTCATCCCATTGGGGAGACAGACTCTTCATCTAACTAACTTCTGCAGTTTGCCTGTAAAGCCGATGTAACAAGAACGCTGCCATTTTTCTTTCCACCTGAACAAGGAGAACATACCTTGTACCTTGTGCTGGAAATTGTCAGCCATGTGGCGTGGGGATTGGGAGTGCTTAACATATCAAGAAGACATTGGGTCTTTGTGAGAGGAAGATGTACAATTGTGAGAAGCAGAATTTGTTGTGTAAAATGTCCCTCAGTTAATACCTGGGAAGACGTAATCTCTCTGAAACCTTCCACTGGACGTCCAATTTTCCTGCTGTCATATTAACACCTCAACACAGCTGCAGTTTGTACTTTGAAAGACATACAATTTAATATTTGCATTTTAAGTTTTTTTCCTATCAGCAAGGGATTAGAATGAAAAAAATCCTGCACCAGCTTCAACGTTTTCTTTTCAAGAAATTTTTATAAAACATAATAAACACTATTAGATCTCTAGGCATGTTTAGATTATTGTTGTGGTGAAAATGAATGACATATTGAATCATATATCTTACAATATTGTATGTTTTGTTATTTCTAATACACTCACATGGTCCTCGCAAGTTGTATACTACAGATGAGATAACACATGCATTACCACAGTTTGTGGGTATTAAAACACCAACTCACTGCATCATTAGAGTAATGGTAATGACTTGTATTGATTTCCACACACTGTCTGTGCATGCTGCCCCAGGCTGTGAAATGTCAGTATCTCAAGTGTCTGCCAAGTTGACTTTTTGCATCCATAATAAACTCATGCTCTCATTACTCGCAACACTTGCACAGATATTGAAGATTATATTGGCACAGTATAATATGCACATAAATATATGTTGTCTGTTTCTGATGAAATCACACTAGTCAGTTTGTCAATACTAGTTTGTATGTTTGTATGTAATGCATGAAATTCTTTTTTATTCATTATGTCTCCATCTGTGCTGCTGTGATTTATGCTGTGGTGTTTTTGCAACCTTCCCAGAGATCTCCCATCGATCAAACAAGGACTGCAGCATCTTTTTCCTTGGATTTTCAATTGATGAAGTTTGACCTTCCATAGATAGCCCTACAGGTCAAAGAGTAGTGAGTGAGAAGAAATAGAAACAAAATACATTAAAGCTACTTATGTTTCTCCTTAGTTATTGTTTCTGCATTGTCTTTTACTTCTAACACAAACAAAAACTTTCCAAACGCAACTCTTTATCAGATGTATTCTCAATTCATATTCAAAGCATATGACAAGACAGTTTTAACAGACTGACAGAAAACGGTTGGCTAGTTTGTTTTGTTTGCTTGTCTGTGAAAGATTAGAAAAACAGACTGCTGACTTGATATTTTCTCTTACACAGGTGCAGAGCATGCATACACTTTATCAGTAAACTAGCCATTTGTTGCAGTCTTTGTCTTTCAGCTCGAGCGCAACTTAAAAACGTGCTGCAATGCAAAGTCTGTGTCGGTGCTAGTTTTATGCAGTCACCTTGGTGTGTCAGGACCTCTGTTATTGCTGCTATTGCTATTGTTGTTACTGCTGTTATTACAGCCTATTTAGGAGAGGTTGAGACATTCTTACCGTTATCTATAACTGGACAAGGTCAGGATCAGATCCTACGGTGAATTGTTTGGGGATATTGCTGCTGTGGGCATGTAATTCTGACTTAAACATTTTATTATGATATCCCTATACAGTAAGTATTTGGATAGTTACACATTTTCTGTTCTACAGACTCTGTGATTCACGACCTTCAATTTGAAATAAAATAATGGTAACTACATTGAGGTGCCAAGTCTCAGCTTTAATCTCAGTAGGTTTACATCAAGTTAGAAAGAACTGTGGGGGAGATATAGTCCTTTTAACACATAGTGCACAAAGTTTAGGGGTTCAAAAGTAATTGGACAGATACACATGAAGTCAAAGAAAATCCTCATATTTAATATTTTGTGGAAAATCCTTTGCAGTCAGTGACTGCCTGAAGTCTTGGACCCATAGCCATCAGCAGATGCTTTGTATCTTCCCTAGTGATGCTCTCCCATGCACTTTTACTGCAGCCACCTTCATCTCTTGCTTGTTGTGGGCTCTCTCTGCCTTTAGCCTGGTCTTCAGCAAACAAAAACTCTGTAACAGTGTAGATACCGTTGCACATGCATATTATCTTATCTATCAAGGATACAGTGTTGTTGTTTTGTTCATCATTACTACAGACAGCCTGTACTTTGGCTGTGATCAGTGGACACTCTTGGAGATGGTGGGTTTGAAACCCAACTTCTACCTGTATGGATAATTATCCCCTCTGCTTGTTATGCTTCAGGCTTCAATCATACGGCCAGCTGAAACGGAACAGAGAGCAAACATTTAGCCTCACAATGTAAACACCAAGGCTGTCATGTGTTGGGAGTGCCGTGGTTAATCTCAAACAGAGGTGTCAATGAGCTGTAACAATGGACACAGAGTTTAAACATCTACATGAACTGCTCTTCAACATCATCCTCTTTATGCATGTTTTTCCCAACAAGAATGCAGCCAATTCCTATTAAACAAGTAAACATTTAGCTATATATCTTAATATTCCAGTATATTTAGAGAGAGTGTGCACATTTAAGTGGTGAACCAACCTTGACTGATCATTCCATTAAACACAATATAATCCATAGAAGTATTGACCATGTGATATTTATTCTCCGGCAGTGCCAGCTAAAGCACTAACTAGGACTGTATGAGTTTTGATACAGTGTGGAAAATGGTTTCAAAACTAAAAAGTGTATACAGACTTCTTAAAATTAGTGTAAGGAGCCAGTTATGTGGCCTTAAAAACGCTGTACTCAGAGTGTGACTTATAATGATTTAATGTTGACATAAAATGTCTTTTCAGTTTTCAGCCAAACCATTGCTGCCACTGCCCGCCCGCCAGGCTCTGTGAATCAGGTCTCCCCCAAGTCTCCAATCCCAATTCTGGCAATAAGGAAGATTTTTTTATTGTCCTACACCACAAAATGACCACAATGTATCAGCAGGGGTCGATAGGATTTCTGATCAATCCCAGTGAATCAAGCCTGCTTTGTCTGTGGCTGCGCCTTCTGTTTTGTGGTCCTTTCTGAGAGAAAAGCTTTGACTCAGCAGTTGCAGGACAGCGCTTCAAGTCAGTGAGCGGAAACAAAAAATTGTTCTCAAGACTTAAAAGGACACGAGTATTATTACGACAGTAAAAAGAGACAGACTAATTTCTACATTTCTACATGAGTGGAATAACTCATAGCATTCTTGTTCATGTCTATTTTTTCTTAGATCTCTTTGTTAGTTAGTTAGTTTGTTTGTATTTCTATTTTAAACATGTAACAAATAAAAAAACAAAAACAAAAGAAGAATAACAAATACAATGATCAGTAAACATATACAGCAAACTCTCAATAAACAAATTCTCATAAACATAAATAAACAACATAAATAAATATTACATGTTTGAAAAGGAGTAGGAAGAAGTATACACTTATATGGTCGTACCCCTTCTCCGTAACTCAAACAATTAACTCAATATTTATCATATATACAACTCACAAACATCTACCCCAATGCTATTATGTAGAACCCAAATATACACCCAGTGTCAATCAGATATAACTTATACCAATACCAAAATATAACAATTACCTCAACATTCCTACTCACCATTCTTAATCACTTGTATGTGAATGTTTATTTTACAATTTCCAAATAGCATCTTTGTTTTGTTCAAATTTAATTTTTTTATGTGAAACCACTTTAATTTACTCATTTCCATTGTGATCACCTCCAAAAGCTGCTGTAAATTCTTCCCAGAACAAAAAATATTAATATTGTCTGCAAATAAAACAAATTTCAGTATTTTTGATACATATATCACTTATGTACAAAATGAACAATTTCGGGCCTAATACTGACCCCTGAGGGGCTCCACAAGTAATATCCATGCATGTGATTTATGCTCACCTGTACCTACAAATTGTTGCTTGTTTCTTAAATAGCTTCTCAACCAATTCAGCACAATCCCTCTGATACCATACCTTTCCAATTTGTCGAGTAATATATCATGATCAAAGCTTTTTTTAGATCTATAAATACTCCCACTACATACTTTGTCTATACAACCAGTAATTTCTTCTATTAATTCAATTAGCGCCAAAGATGTTGATAATGTTAGATGTCGTCTAACCTTTCAATAAAGAGTTTTTCCATTATCTCAGAGAATTGGGAAAGTAAAGAAACAGGCCTGTAATGCGTAATATGGTGTCTATCCCCAGCTTTATATAATGGGATAACTTTGCAATTTTCATTTTGCTTGAAAATTTACCAGGTTGGAAGGACCAGGTACAAATATGAGTTAGTGGTTTTACAATACCATCAATGATGTTCTTGACTATTGTCATATCAATTTCATTCCAGTCATTAGACGTTTTATTCTTACACTTACTAACAATACTTTATAATTGAAGATTTTGTCCACATATAGTGCCACACCCCCTCCTTTTTTGTTTTTCCTATTCATATAAGTCACTTCTGTCCACTGAATCCACTGATATTCCCTTGCTGTTGAAGAAGGTGATGACCTGTTTCTTGTGATCAGGCTTGGTGGGCTCTCGCTCCACCGGCGCTGCAGCCCTTGCATATGACTGGGGCTTGGTATCCAGATGGCTGATTATTATGTCATTCATGTGAGAGTATTGTTCCAAGTCTGACACTTGGCACTCCACGAGGGCGATCCTTGTATCCTTTTCAACTTTTTTTTTCCCCGTTCATGACAACTGGGGGGAAGGGGGGGGTGAATTTTTTTATAACTCACCCGTTTAAATTTTATTAAGCCGTAACATTGCTAGCTGCTAGGTGCCTTGTTTCAGCAACCAGGCTTCATTTGGCCCGCCTCAGCGCCTCACCTCGTTGCCGTATGGTCCCATCTTGCTTGCTCAGTGCAATGTGTACATGGTAGACCAAACAGTGTCTGCAGAAAGTACAAACAAAGTTCACAGTTGGGGGCCAGGCGCAGCCAGGCAAAGATAGCCAGCAGGCTCACTACCCCGTTTGATCAAGGTCCATGGTCAAGATCCAGGTGAGACCAAGAATATGTCCCACTTCAGACAATCCGTGGTCCAAAATCCACGATACTGGTGTGGTTAAGTCAACCACTTTAGGGTGGTATACAGCCAAGCTAAGCTAGTTTATTTGCACCTTCAAGACAGACAGACAGACAGACAGACAGACACGCACGTTCAATAAGGAGAAATCAGTTGGAAGTGTATAACAATATTTATTGATGTTAGCGACAGAAAGAGTTTTGGAGATTAGACTGCATTGATGTGAATAATCTTCATAAAGAATAAGCCCAGAATTGCAGAACTGCAGTGATATTTAAAGAACAGTATCTGGAGACTGATTGGCTTAAAGCATGCAGGCAGATAGGTCATTCGTCAGGTATGGTGACGTCAGAATTGTGAATGAAGGGATTTTGACAGTGTGGGAAAGCAGAAGGGATGGAGAGAAATAGAACAGGGGGAGACAGACATTCACCCTTAGGTGAGGGAAGAGATCTTCCTTCTTGAATGATAGGTTGTGATGAGTGCTGCTTACTGTGGGGACATTCTTTGAACTGTCTATGGAAAAAATGCACATACTGTTGATGCACCTCAATATAATAAAAGGTATCAGGGTATATGAAGAAATATGTGCTTTATCAGAATATGATTTATACTTATAGCATGGGGTGCTGCAGGAATTCAGTTGAAATGTAAAACCACATTAACTGATTTGTTAGGCCACAAAGGGACAGAAGAACTCCCTGACAAGCTGACAGACACAAATCCCACTTTATGGCATAACAACCTTGAATTGTAATAACATGTAATGGGTAATGAGTTAGCAACTATTGCCTATTTTCTGTCCATATAACAAATGTAAGTCCAATATTCACTCTCCTTTCAGCTGTGTTTTGGTCTCCATCAAATCCTGAGGAAAAATATTTGGCTCTTTAGCGGCTAGATGTAAACTTTGTCTGTCTGCCTGCCGCTTGACAATGGATTTATCAGAACAGAACAGCTGCCTGCTGCTGCTGGAAACAAGGTTGATGAGAGCACTGAGACAGAACCAAACAGTACACAACTTGTACACATCACTTGAGGCAACTGCAAGTGATGTGAGTGTCTACAAGTTAACTCCACAAAAGACTTGTATGTATAAAATCGCTTGAGTTCCCTTTAATATTCAGCATATAGGAAATATGTCTTCATGGCAGTAAGGGCAATTAATTATTCTGTCAATAAGCTACAGCATAATAAGCTAAAAGAGCGAGAGATAGATAGGAAAAAAAACTTTCAATCCAAACATTTTAAGATGACGTAAAATGACCTCTACATTCTAGCAGAATGTGAATCCCATAAACCTCCCACAAAATGCTGACAAAACAGAGGATAGCGTGCCATCAATAATAGCAGTGATTGTATCTGTTTCTTTTTTCCCCTTTATCTTTTCTTTTTATTGTCCTCAGTAGGAGCAATCTGATAAGATAAAGTCCATCTCCTCAAAAATGTTGACACAAATGTTATTTCCTTAAGGTCATCCCGGGCCTATGGAGACAAATGGTCTTTGTTGTCATTATTTTTTGCGTTTTGCTAACGCCTGTGTTTTAACTCAGCTGAATTACTCTGCAAAAAGTCTCATGACAAAAGCAGTTTGCTTTAACTTCAATCCGCAGGAGACCATCTTGTTTTTCATCTGGAAACAATGGCTGCAAGCTGGGGGGGGACCCCTGTGATCAATAATGTGTCTGCTTGGTCTGGGGAGAGATTTAAAGAGAAAGCAGCACTCCACCTCCGCTGGGAGGTGTTTAATCCTGAGATGTACCACCAAGGTCAAAAGACCATTGAGTACATTGGGACCTTTGAGTTTTCATTGCAGTGAAGGCAGAGCTGTAACTGTTATTAGGGTGATGGGTGGAGGCCATTTAAGCGCCCCATGTTATTTATAAATAATTTAATTGATAAATACTGCATGGTTTTAAATTTTAACTTGATTTGATGAAGAAATGTGGAAGGATCATTTCTTATTAATTTTTTAGTGCCTTTGTATCATTCACTTTCCACAGTAGCAGTGGCAGAGTTTGTTAATATCCAGCAACTCTAGTGTCACTATAGCGGCCCCTCTCCCTGCACTCTCACAGAAAAACACCAACGCCAAACTGGCTCTGAGGTTCAGGCCAGGACACAGTCGGGATGCCAAGCTGGGCACCTGCCATTACAATCCCTGTCTCGCTGTTATTTCCTTTTCTTTCAAACCTCTCAGATTCTCTCTTCTTGCCTTTTTTTCTAGCTAGGTCTCCGTCCAGATATTTTTTGGTGATCATCATACTGAATTGGAAAAGTTGGACAGTTGCAGAATTAGATTTTTTTTTTTTTTAAACAGAAGTTCTTTAGAAGTCCTGGAATGCTGTTGGTAAAAACTGTATCTGTCCACTGCAGCCTGCCAGAAACTTCAAACCTGATGTTGTTTCATTGTGGGTGTGTGTGTGTGCGGCAATCAGAGTGTGCCCAGTTTATGGCCGCCATGAGCTGGCAGTCAGTAACAGCAATCATTGAGTCTTCCTGTTTTTTTTTTAATGCCTTTTCGGCTTTTAGGAAGACCTGTTATAGAACCAAACATGATAGAACTAAACTTATATGGATCTAAGCAATAGACTGGACTGCCTTCTGCTCATGCTCTGTCACACACTTCATATGTCATTGCTGTCTAACCTCATGTTATGGTTCTGTCCTAGTCTGGCTTTATGTCCCTCCACCAGCCCACCAGATGCCCTCAGGCTTTTTTCTGCCTGTTTAAGACTGGACTGAGTGGGTAGAACAACAGATGAGAGAGGTTGCAAATTATATTTAAGGACCACTTGAGAAACTGCCTTCTACATTGACTCTCGTTGGAACTAAGTGCTTAAGTGAATGATAACACTAGTTGTTATTCAGAGCTGCAGTTGTCTTTTAGTTCGATTTATGTTACATGCAGCCTTAATATGCAGACCACTCTGCTTGACAGATTTATTGGTTCTTATTTGTCAACAGCAATTTATGTTTTTAGTCTTTAGCAAAGGTTCCTGGGGTGGCGATGTAATGCTGAAGTTATGTTTGCTGTGTTTTCTCAGTGTGACTTGTGCACTTATTTGAGTTATATTTATGTAATTCCAAGACAGTTTAATGAATGACGGTCTAGACATTAAGAGGATTGTGCATGGTTATATTGTGGACTTCGGCTTATGGATGAAGTTCTGTTTTTCATGTGTCCTCAGCCCAGAGCAGCTATTGCCTTTTGTATTTTTTCTTGTTTTTCCCAGCCTGCTCTTCCCTCCACATGTCCTGCCCTGCATTCAGTTTCATTAGTCCTGCCCTGCTCCCTGTGTCTTCCCCAGCCAATCAGCTCTCAGCCTGCTCTTGTGTCTTGCCACCTGTTCCTTGTTGTTTCATTAGTTCAGTTTGTATTTAAGTCCTGGTTTTCTGTTCAGTTTGTTCAGCTCTGTGTTGTTCAGTTTTGCGTTTGACCTGCCAGCTTTGTTTTTTGCCTTTATAAGCCCAGAATAAATAAGTTAATCTTCAGCCTTGCTCTGTCTGATGTCTCCTGCATTTGGGTCCACCTGCTCTACTCCACTTAAAACACCACCCTTTTATAGACGTAAATAATCATTCTAGTTACCTGACACAGACAAGGCTTCAAGCTTAAATATATTTATGATTATTTTTATTCAGAAACTTGCAAATTGATCAAAGTCATGAAAGTTAATAATATATGTCTATACTTGTAATTAATTAATCTGAGAGCAACATGTCTGGATGAGTATCAAAAACAGCAATTGTCTTTCTATAAAAATCCACCACTATTTCTGGGCTAAAATAGGCAAGAATGCACAGAAGCTATTCCTACACAGCCGGAAAAAGTGGGAATAGACCAAGCTCGCCACCAGTGTAAATCCACTTATCACGCCACTACAAGTTCCTGTGCTCTAATTCAACCACAACACTCACTGCAACATGTGCTTCTTAGCTGTAGTGTAATACTTAGCTGCATGCAGGTGCAGCTGCAGGTGACAAAAGGGAAAACCAGATGACTAGCATCCCCACCTTGACCAGACTCATTCCCCAACCAGCTTCCTACAGGAGAAACTCTAAAGGTTAAGAATATGTCTATACTTTATTTTTAGTTGTAACTAATTAATATAAAAGGAAATCAGTGAGCCTGGATGAGTAAAAAAAAAAAACCCACAAATTTCTTTATATAAAAAAATGCCCATATATTTGAGCTTGAAGCAATATCTGTCATTTTTACAAACTTATCTGTTGAGCATTCATTAAAGGTGTTTTTTTTTTTTAAAAAAAGAAAAAAAAAAAGTGCGTCTCCGGGAAACACGGTCTAAGGTGCCATTGTTTGGCCCTTCAGGTGCTTTACACTCCAGTCCCACCATTCAGCAGAAACAGTTGTGGTGGCAGGTAATTAAGAATCAGCTGAAATCAAAGCAACCGGGTGGTCATCTTAGTTGTCAGAATTGCTGACAGTCTGCTCTGGGCTATGCAGATCTGTGATGGAACTGGTTACCATCACACATTTTCAAATGACATGCTGCCATTTTAACACACAAAGATAAGGTAGAGCCCTATCAGATTGTGACAGAAGATGTGTTAATGCTTTTAGTGATACAAAAAAAAAAAAAAAAAAAATCAGGAGTGACACACTGAGCCATGAGAGCTTTTTCCTGTTGACACCAGATGAGTTGGAGACCTAATTTGGTGTGTTTCCATCATTTGTACCATTCTTGAGGAAATAATAAATCCTTGAATGCTGTTATACTGCGCCTACACTGTTAATTATAGTTTTAAGTGCTACAGTAGAGTTTGAACACCAGAAACACCTAGCACATAGAATGTCAACTTGATTTGATATAGGCTAGGATTTTTCAGAAGAAAGTGAAGTTGTTGTCACAGCACAGAGGCAATTCCTGGCTTACTGGATCATGAAAAAATTTCATCAGTTATTGACTGTATATATAGATGGATGTGGTGAGGTGTGACGCCGTCCATTGGTTTGCGTTGGAGCCGGTTTGAAGCCCAGAGTTGCGGCTTATGGTCGGCGTCCATCTGTTCCGTTTGGAGGCAGAACCTTCCAAATAAGGAGTGCAGGGTGTTGCCTTTCATGCTCTGGAAACATGACATGCTACCTCAGACTGAAGACAATGCTAGCTTACTTGGGCTAACGTTAGCTACTCTAGCTAAATTGTGCTAACAGGGCATGTATTGTAATCAAGTAACATTTCTTACCACAATATTGCGGCAATAGTCTGACATCAAAAGTCATCAAAGCCTACTAGAAGTCTTCAAATCTTATCTTAACCTAGCAATAATTTCCAAAATGACAACTGAAATTAGTGATTGAGACCATAATGACTTGTTGAAAAAATTAATCATTAAATTAATATTTCAAGAGAGAAGCTGATGCTTTTTGAATGGGAATCAATTGGAGCCAGGGATTTTCTGGAGCCAGCATCTAATGGCCATCAGTGGCATTGTACTTTAAGGTACAGTATTCCGCATTCAAGCTGTGATAATTGCGGCTAGGGTTAACCCCAATAATAACTGCAATCACTGCTAATCATATGAGTAAGACTGCATTGTTAAGATAACTTTACACAATCATGTGAGCCTAACATTTAAGACTTTGGCAACTCCAAGTGTTAATACAGTCACAAATCTTGCAAAAAGAACAGTATGCCAATTATATGAGGCTTGTGTTTGGCCAGACAGTAACGTTCAGCACTGTCAACTTCATAATGGTAATACGAGGACCATTAATACCTAAATGGCTCCAATCCTCCAAAACTGATGCAGACACAAGGGCAGCCAGAAGACAAGCGTGAAGTTCTGTGGGTGTCTGCGTACAAGCTCAACACATGTACAGTCGATGCACTCGTTGGCGTGTACTGTCCAGATGGCCGCACAGATGTCTACGTGGACCCTCATGGACATGAGCAGATGATGAAGTCTACATCACTCTTGCAGCTACAAACAGGTGACAAATTAAAGGGAAAAACCTGAATAAATGAGTGGAGAAACAATGAATGCAGATGCTTCCACACAGGTGCACTGCATGGTACAATTAAGCAGTTAACATTCAATCATGCTCTGTTGCATGTATAAAAATCCTAAGTTGATTCTGATTTTGTATCAGGCTGGCAAGAGGAAAAGATCTAAGTGACTTTGAAAGAAGGTTCATTGTTGCGGCACAGACGGCAAGAGCTTCAGTCACAAAGACTGCTCAACTGACTAGTGTTTCAATGGGAACAGTGACTAAAGTGACATCTGCATTTAGATCTATGGGAAAGACATCAGTAAATAGGGTCGGATATTGTGGTCGACAGTGGTCGTTTGATGACAATGATGCTTGTGCATTAGTGTGATATGCAAGGAAAAACAGAGGGTGACTCAGAATGCAATGTAGTACGTGATCAGACTGTCAGCAAGAACAGTCCGTCTACAATTACATAGAGAGGGATATTATAGTAGGGCTGCAGTGCATAAACCCCTCATTACAAAGATGAATGCACATTTGGGAGTTCAGTGGTGCAAATACCATAGGCACTGGTCTACAGAATGTGGGAAAAAAGTGATATGGTCAGATGAGTCACCTTTCACTATATTCCCGACAAGTGGGTGAGTGCGTATGTTGCGTACACCAAGAGTATGGTACAGGTCTAAATTCTTGACCCCTACAGTGAGGGGATCCAGTGGCTCTGTTATGCTGTGGGGGGCATTTTGCTGGCATGGTTTGGGTCCACTTGGACTGACATGTTAGACAGCACTCTCCACCACCATCATTAAACACCAAATGAGAGAATATCTTTTGGAAGAATGGTGTTCATCCCTCCAGTAATGTTCAGAGACTGGAGAATCAATGCTATGGTGCATTTAAGACGTTCTGGCAGCACCTTACTAAGACACTTTATGTTTTTCCTTTTCCTTTAATGTGTCACCTGTCTGTACATGCAGGAAGTATTACTATAGGAGTAAGGATCTTTTGAGGCTCAAGAACCAAAATTCCTAAGCTACTGCAGTTTAAATGCAGTCAAAGTTCCTAAAAACATTCCTGGAAAAGTAAATATTATTATTATTATTATTATTATTATTATTTATTTATTTATTTTTTTCCAAAAAGCATTATTTGTGACAGTATGCACATATGGAACAGATGCAGTAGGGATAGCCTATGTACAGTATATAATTAGTCCTTTGTTTTTATTTAGTTAGTCTTGGCAGAAAATGCCAAGCTCGATGTGCAGGTATTCTATTCTCACCATCCTGTGGACAGCTTTCACACATCTTTCAGGCAGGGTGATAATGAGGCTGAATTTTAAATTCCACTATAGGTCCTTTTTAAAGAAAGCCCCACACTAGCATTTTGAAATATTCAGTAGCTGAAAATTAATCTAATGGATAATGAGTTGTTAATCACAGCAGCTCTGGGTGTTTAATCTATTCACAGTAAAGAGACTGTTAACCTGAAGTTCCACGGAGAAAGGAGAGGCTTGTGACAATGGCTTTCACAGCTGTAGGTGAGCGGCTTATTCTGATTATTATTGAGAAGCCTGGTGCTCAGAGGGAACGTACAGGACTTGAGATATACCACAATATAAATTTGGCTTTTTCTTTCCTACCTGTATTTTCTCTCAGCTTCTATCTTTTTTATAATTCTCAAAAGAAATACATCCACAAGTAACTGTGTTTAGCCTCCCAAAAAAACCTCAATCGTATTTAAAGAGTTCCAGTTTTTTCAGTTAACAAGGCAGGAAATGGCTTCTATGAGTGACACTTTATTTTCTGGTGTGATCTGTGGGATGGCAGGGTCTTATTATCAGGAAGCTGCCATTCCCAATGAGGAAGCAGTGCTCCTGTAATTATGCTTAATCCAGGGAAAATGTAGCCAGTCATATCGCACATGTCACACAGGGAACTAAATATGGTTGTGCTTTCAACAGGACACACAGTCAGACAGTTGTCAGACATCGCTTGTGTTGGAATCCAAGGGTGTGATTCTCTTTCAAACCACTCAGCTGTCACCCTGTTTACCAGAATCCGGATCAGTGTGGATGGGAAGGGACAAAAACACATTTTCTGAGCCCTGGGTAGCAAGATAGGAAGAGGCAAAATTTACATGAGAGAGGAAAGGCTTTATTTAAAATTTATCTTTTAATGGGGTGTAGGCACATTGGCAGGAACATGAGAGTTTTAGAGAGTTGGCATAACTCAGTGCTATGACACATTATGAGTAAATAAGGAAAAGGAAAAACCGATGAGTTAGATTGCGTTCTTGCAGTGTCAAAAGATAACTGGTTTTGTGACATCTTGGGTCTTATTTTTATAAAAACATTAGCAGTTACAGGTTGTAAACAAGCCAACATTTTATTGATTATTTAAACGACTTTATTTGGAGGTAAAAATGGAGTGCAACTGTAATGTTGGTAATAATCCCTTTGCGCAGGAAAACTCGCTAAACTACGGCAAGTGCAGAAGGTCAATGTTGAAACAATAAGTCAGACTGTGACAAGTCCTCCAAATTAAATGGCAAAATGACACAAACGTGTTTTCTGATCTGACGGTCCTCTCTGCAGTTTTCTGTAGGATGACATAATTTATCTGTGCGTTCCAAAACCGTTATAAATCACTGTTGAAAAATAATTGTTTTATTAAGTGACAATGTTTGGTCAGGTTTAGGCACAATAAACAACCTTGTTATGTTTAGTGAAACATCATAGTGTCCTCCAAATAAGTTTGGCTAACCTGGGGATTTAGGACTTTAGTGATGTCGCTGCAACCCCAGTTCCCAACAATTAACTTCATCATTACTGATGGCCAAACCAATTAAATGAGGATCAAAGTTGTAATAAACCAGACTTATCCTTTAAGAACTCCTTACACAATTCTTGGATTTGTACCAGAATGTATCATTTATCACTTGCTCCTTGGCCAATGGCCAACATTTACGTTTTTTTTTTTTGAGATATCTAACTCATTGGCAAAAAAAAAAGGACTGAAAACATAACCTTATTGGCAGACACTTAATCCAAAAATCAATCTTATCATGTCAACAATAAGTGAAAGAATTACTTTGAGTTCAAACAAAACATTTTCTATACCGAACACTTCACATTATTCATCTTTACTTTAGCGAATAGTGGACATGACCGAGTCTTATAGCCGTCAGCCTCACTTGACCTCTGGTTGCATTATTTCTCCGACGCACAGACTGACTGAAATAACCAAGATGAATTTGCGGAGGTGTTGGAGAAATACAGAGCCTGTGTTTACCACAGTGCAGATGCAGTTGTCAATTTATTCAAAGACACCACAGAGAGCAGAAATAACAACATTTTGCGAAACATTTCAGCAGTGACCCCTGGTCTCACCAAGGCTGCCACTGTAAAATACACATGGGAGAAACATTGACATCCACATACTGTATTTAAATGAGCAAGAAACCACATCAATCAACTGAGATGAATTAATTTTTGTGTTGTCATGTAGTGTGGGTTGTATTGTATTGTGGTGTGGTTGTATTTGATGCTGTCAGAGGTTTACCAAGTCACAGGACTATTTGCCATGTGGAATGGAGGGCTGTGTTTTTTTTTCATTTGAGTATCTACTGTTACTTTGCTCAAGGCTTGACCTGTATTAGCCTAGTCATTGCCTTGTAGCAAAAGGATTGTGCTGTATGAATTATGCACAATACTTTGGAAGGCTCTACATCTTAGTCTTTATAGCCTTTAGCAAAGAAAATAAAGTCTGATTTAAACCATGGCGCTAAAAATTTCAGTTGTTCCACCCTGTAGCAAAAGGAGTCACATTTCACGCAGAGTCTTTTGTAGATTTTATTTCCTAAACATTTATTTCATCTTCAAACAACACAAACAATGTCTGCTGATGTCTGCATTTGGGCGGTGGAAAATCAGCGCCTTGACAGATGTCACTGTAGTGATGAATGCCTTCATTGCAGAGCAAGACATGAGGGGCTTTGTTCTTCTGTCTGTGGATGCCATGGCAACACAGACAGAGCAGTGTGTGTGACCTGCCCACATTCCAAACACTGAACAGTTTAACTTCTGTGTTCTGTCACTGTGTCTGCCTGCCAATCTGGGCTCAGCTGATACGCCACATCGGCTCGTCTGCTCCGGGAGTGGAAAGACTTTGATCCGCTATTAGTCAGTGACCAGAATCATGTATGCAGCTTGATGCAGTTCAAGGAGGACTTTGAAATCACTAGATGTGTGTGTATGTGTGGCTGTGTATGTATGTGTGTTCTACTTGTGAGTTTTAGGGCTCCTTTCCTCACTTCTTCAAGGATCTGTTTTAAAAATCCTTAACTCTGGCACGTCATTGAGACAGATCTCAAACTAAACATATCTTCAAGGATCCCCAAAACTGGTCTTGAAATGATCCACAATCTTCTGGTAAAAACTGATATCTCCACCCGTTGTCCATCTACCAGTGTACCTTAACCCAAAAGTGCAATTCGGCACCACTCGTAATTTACACTGCCCACATGGTTTGGCTTATGTCCTCAAAATCCAGGCTAATTTTGTTGGACTAAGTAACGAAAAGTAATGTAACAAGTAAAGTACTTCTCAATGGTGAGTAATTTGTAATGTAATGTAAATCCCCCGAACACCAACTGTCCAATTATAGCTTAGCAACCGTAACTAGACACGGCAGGCCTGTCAAGCTTTGGGCTTCTCCACATGCTGAAGCGATGTGCGTGGGGCTGTAGTAAGAGTGATACTTGGTATAAAAAGAGGGTTGTGCCTTTCCAAAACAAAAAACACAAGAGCAAACAATTGCTTTTTTCCTGCCACAATAAGGACTCTCTGCCTCTAAATCTCAAATTCTTGCATCTTACATTGTGTTACATACGGCTCTTCATTGTCTGGGAATGTTGTGATTATTATTTACAGGAATTGTGTAAATATGTTGTCTGCTTATATGTTGTGCAGTTGACACTGTGTACTAAGCGTTCTTTTTCATTCTGTACCAATAACAAATTCCACCGACTTTGGTTGTGTTCGCCATTGAAATGAAGTGAAGTGGAACGGATTAAACAGAGTGTTTGCTTTAACATAGTGTTAACTATCAAGTGTACATAGCTCACATAGCTTTGTGGCTTACAGGATGAAAACCATTAATGGCTAGCATGTCCACAGTGTAGTATTTCCCCACTGTGTAGGACTCAGTCGTGGGTGCTAGGGTAATGTTAGCAGCTCTGTCCGGTCTTTTTTGGATTTGAAGACGTTTACACTCCAGCAACACCAGCCCACATTACCCAAGATAGCATTACCTTTGACAAATCAGTTAGTCCTCATCCTAAAAGCCATTTCTCTTATAAAGTTATACTGTTTGAAAATACAATTATTTCAGCGTACATACACTGCAATACAAAAACAATGCTGATCCTTTCTTCCATTTCTACTACATATATTATCAACTGATAACCTTAGCCTAGTCTTTCATTATGACATCATGGATGTAGCCATATTTAAGACCCCTTCTGTAAGATTATTGTTAAAAAGTCAGCCAGAGACATTGTTTTCAACTATCTCATGGAGCTAACATTAGCCTGTTTTTGTCTACCTCTGAAAATAAGGAGCCATTGATTCAGTCAAGACTTAACAGTGAATCTGCCACCATTTTCTGCCACCATGTGCTGTGCGAGAATGGAAAGTTTTGGTGTAGCAAAAGTAATTTTCGCAATAATGATTGTGATAGAAGAATTTTTATCCTTATCGCCCAGCCTGATTAGTGGGTGTCCTCATAAGGGCTGAAGTATAACAGCCTGTGTGTGGTTGTAGTGGAGAGTGTGGGTGCAGGAGAGAGGTGAGAGACGAGAGAAAGTGAAGATGGAGGGGGGGGGAGTCAGTGGAGGGAAGAGGCAGGAGGGAAGATAAAAGAGAGGTGGAAGTAACGACAAAAAGACGGAGAGAGAGCAGAGACAAAGACAGAGATAGATAGGAAAAAAGAGAGGGAGGTGGACAGAGGGAGAACACAGTGATCTAGAGAAATGAATTAGCCTGCTCTGAATTGACAGTTCCAGCTCTGTCGCCAGTCCACCACAATAACTCGCTCTCTCATACACACACTATGAATAGGAGGTATAGCCAAAAGCAAAATAACATGGAAATTATGGGTTTGAAAAAAAGGAAATTGAATTGTTGTGTTCATTTTTGAAAGTCAACATTATTTTCTAAAATCACCAGAGAGTACCTGTCGGCAAGCATTTGAAGTCAGGCAGTGATTGTACATATATTCAATCCTCAGCTGAGGCAGCAAAGGTCCATTTGTTGATAGTGTTTCATTTTGTCATATTTAAGACCTCCATATTGAACAGATCCATACATAGATAGACACAGGCTATACAATTGCATCCATATATTCATAACCAGGGAAATGTGACAGGAAATTTTATTTCTCCCCAAGGACAAGCATCTGCATTTTCTGCAAAAGGATGAGCATTTCTCAGGTAGTAGTGGATAATGAAATGTGAATAATGTGAACACAAGGTCTTAGATACAGTATGTGTCTGATCTCATTGGCTCATTCTGATTTTTAACTGTTCTGCCTCTATTCCCTTTACCTGCCTCTTATCCATTTACTCTGTGATGGCACGTTCAGTGGCATTAAAGGTGCACTGCTGTAATATCAGATCTCTTGTCTCTTTTTTTTCTCTCCTCTCCTTTTAGCCTTAAGACCTTGACAATCAGGGTTTTCCCCTGGAGTTTTTTGAGACAAAGATGGCAAAGGCTGGAGAACATGTGTGGTACACGGTTTGTGCATGCACCTTTTTAGAGTGTTGAGCACTTAAGTGAAAAAAAATCATGATCTGACAGACTAAAGTGTCCATAGGGATTAAAATTTTATACCAAGATGGAACAAAAAGATGAAAAATAAAGGTTGTGACAAATGAGTGTTTATTTTGTGGGCCTGGGACAATCTGCTGATCTCCTGATTCGATACTATCATGATACTTGGGTGCCAATGGATTCAGAATTGATTCTTGATTCAAAACCGGTTCTCAATTGAATGAATAGAAAAGGGGGCACTATTTTCGGTGTCTTGCTCCAGTATACTGTGTGCTGCAAAACCATTCACTGGTGTCCTTAGTCCACGGAAATACAATACGAAACATAACTGGCAGACAGCCTGCCTTTGAGTTAGATAGGCACGGAAAACGAAAAAAGACTAATTTGCTGTCATTTCTTTGCTTTTTTTTTTCTTTTCATAGACCCTGATTTAGATACAAGAGATTTTGGCACATATGCATACAAGTATGTGTAGTGAAATGTTGCATCAAACTCCCAGGCAGTGCACAATACAAGTACAAGAAGAAATTATAAAAGCTAAGCTAATAGTTACAAAATCTATGCCTATGGAAGAGTCAACAATTAAAAAAATAAAAAAAACACTACTTTTAATATACAGAATATATATTAAAAAATCCAATCTGAGCATCTTGTTGGAAAATGATAGTTTAGTGTAGTAGGGTCACTGGAAGGTCACAGTTCATAAATCGTGCTCTCTGATTACAAATCTGTGGGAATGGATCATGTAACTGTGCCCACAGATTTGTAATCTGTGTCCATGGATTTGTAAACTGTGTCACTAGAGCAGGGGTTCTCAAACTTTTTGGGGCCAGGAACCCCTTACAGGGGAGAAATATTTTTCAAGGACCCCCTCATAATTGTAACACTGATTTAGCACTCTTAGATGCCATTGGAACTATCTGTATTCTAAAATGTTTCATAGTGATAAACAGACAAACAAACACGTTTCAATTTGAATCATATTAATACCATTTATATACTTTTATGCTGGCCTTACACAAACGATTTTACCATTGCAGAAAAATTTCCAATGTTGGAATAAAATGAGTTGTGCTGCACTCCTGTAATCTTGATCATTTGGTGTAAGTTTGTCAAAAAACTCAGTCCGAGCTGTCTTAAGTTAGTACGATAAAATCAAACATGTTTAATTTAATATTATCGAAAGTCTTAAGTCTTGGCTCAGGCAAATGGTGAAGTTCAATGATGTGAACATTGTCAACAACCAATAGATGCGCTCTCTCCAGCAACAAACAGGAAACAGCAAACTGGGTAGTTACTGTAATGGCTGAAAAAAAAACAAATACCGTCACAGTGAATAGACAGTGTTATGAGTCAGTGTTTAATTCAGCGTGTATCTGATCCATCAACCAATATGTATTTTAGTGGGAAACGTAATTTTTGAAGTGGTTCACTTCTCATTCCCACGGTCTTCTTCCACTAAATGGCACAGCTAACCAACAGAGGCTGGTAGTGAGTTGAAGAGACAAAATCCAAAATGTCAAGTTTGTACAGAAATAGTTTATTTTTATGGATTATATTGATGCCAAATTGACAAGACTGTCGACATGATACCTTTTTATCTTGTGTTTTTGAGTTTTTTTGGACATGTAAGGAATTGTTTGTCTTAAAGGGAGTTTGGTGTAATATTTCCCCAGAGAGTGCAGAGAGCTTCAGTTTAAATTAAACTGCTAATGTGTATTTTTTAACGTTTTGTCACCACTAGAGAAACACAAGGTAAGTATGATAAGGCTGTCTGACATTGACTGCTGTTAGTTATTGGTTTGATTAATGGTTTACAGCCTAATAATGTGTTTGTATTGATTACTGATGGTGGCTGATCAGGCTAATTATCAGCTAATTGTACTCAGTTTCTAACGGCAGTATGCAGTAAATGGTTGCCCTTTGTGGGTGTGTTTTTAAACTACTTTCCTAATTAAACATGATGTGCTTGATGCTGTTATTAATGGCTCCTGATGAAACTTGAAAACTCAGCATTCTTGTTGCCCTTTAGCTTCCCTTTTTATAAGTCACATTAACATTTATTCACCCAGAAAAAGATAATATTTCTCTGTATAATATGACCTCCTCTTGCTGTCATCTGCTGTGTCTGCAGTGTATTTACTGGCTTTTCACACATGATTTCAAGCCAGTTGGGGGAGTTGAACATGTGACTTTCTGCCTTTGTCCAGGCTGCTCCTGTTTTCTACTGTATTTCTCTGTATACTCTAACATCCAGCAGCTAAAAGTGCTGGGTCCAGATAGTTAATGGCTGAAGGTGGTTGCTGTTCTCAGTAAAACCAACGGTTGTCAAATTTTCTCAATTTAGCTAGTTTGGGCTTGGCGTCACTTGATGACGTGGACTGAATCAAATATTTCTCCATGCTTGCCAGCTAGCTAGCTGGCTAATAAGCCAAGCTAAGCAGCAGCAGGAATGGTTTGTTGTGCCCTGAGTGAAGTGAGTAATTGATGAGAGATTGACATTATCTGTCACAATCATATCAGTTTCTATTGGCCCAAAGCTAATGTGGGTGTGAGTAATGGGCACAACGTAATGGGCACAGATTCTATGAGTAGAGGCGTACTTGTTTTATTGCACGGCTTGGCGCAACTAATTTATAGCATGCATATATATCTGAGTAATGGCTGTCTAATGTGTTAGAGGACTAAACAATTAGCATGCAAAATGCTAAACACTCTTGGCTAACACTGCCGCTAGTGCACACTGTACACAATACACAACTTACTTTCTCACTCACGATGGCACAAACACAGCAGCAGTCCCGAGTGGGACAAACACAAACAGTCTAGCATGGTGAACACAAACTAAACAGGCACAAACTTTAAATACTCCTCAGAGTATGGCAGGCAAAAGGGACTCGGCGGTCCGTTAAATCAAACAACAACAACTATCAATAAAGCTTACAAGCTAAACGCTAACAAACACACAATTAATTCTGTCTCTGTCCAGACATAGCCTCTTACGTGATCGCTTCACAAAGCGATTCGATGTGTGTTTCATCCGTCTTGGTCCGGTTCGGATACTGACGGGGTCGTCCTCACGGTCTGTTGGCGGGGTTTTGACGGCAGCCGATCCTCATTGTGGCGGGGGAAACAGTGGGTTGACTCAATCGGTAGATGGCAGGGCAGAGAAATTATCCGCGTCTCCGTGAAGAAATCCTTTTCTTCCTTTTGCAGGCAGTGAGAGCGGTGACTATCGGTGGTGTTGGTGCATCTCTGCCAATCAGAGACCAGGGTTTGAGCTCCCTGCTGAGAGTTCTCACCAAGGTGCGAACTTGGCAAAGCATCATGGGAGGTGGAGTCTGTGAGCAGCATTTTGGTGCTGCTCCTTTGTTCCAGAGGACAAAGGACAAAGGAAGCCTCATGGTCAGGCTTCAGAGGTTACATGTAGGCCTGCCTTTGTCTGACCCCATGGTTGAGGCCCAGCAATGTAAACTTTGTGATCTTCCACTATTGTGAGTTTAAACAATGATTGATCACACAACAGTTTGTAAAGAAAATGATTAATTGATTTATGACTAACTGGTTTAAGGTTTTACGTAAATGTGGGAAACCTTAGGCCAGTTGTATTATACTTAGCCCCTTCTCGTTGATCCTCTGTAGGGAAGTGGAGATGAGAAAAGGGAAGGAACGAATTCATTAGAAAATGAGGGATGTTTGAAACACTTGAGGCCTGCTGTATGATCTATAATGCATTTAATGTGTGATCTATCTGTTAAATTTGTTTTTTAAAATGCTACTCATGCACCATTAGGAAGGCTTTGAACTTGCAATAATTCTCTTGATAGTATATATGGGTCTGGTGAAGCCCAGACAGGGTTAAATAACTCTGAATTTGGGCTCTTTTGCCACATTTGACTTCCAGTAAATTAAATATTGCCAGCCTTAGCCTTCTACCACAACATCTTAACTTAATGAATCTTGAAGAATCAGGGTAAGATTGCCTGTATTAGTTGGTCACTTCATAACATACCTGACATTATCAATAAAAACATCTTTCACCTGAATGAGTAATCCTGTAAGTATGCAGTAAGTATTCACACTTAGTGACGTTGCATTCAGGATTATGCAAAACAATATTAAGCCTTAAATCCAATCAAAGGTTGCAGATTATATTCACTGTTTAAAATTCCTCAAATTTCATAAAACTATATCAGGACATTCCCTTTGTCAGTATCAATAGAATGGTGAAGTCACAAAACACTAAAGTAGTGACTGTTAGGTGACTCACTGAAGTGCTTAGCCTGTTAGCAGGGAAAAGTGGGTGAAAACAACAAAGAGCGAGTATACCTTTTTTATTTATTTTGAAAAAGACAATTTTTCATCATCTTGTTTTTGTCATGAACTCTAATACATTTGTACATCATTGTCAGAAAGATGATGAATTCTACTTATTTATTATTGAGGTTGTAGTGGGTGGTGGTGGTGGTGGTGTGCTGGAGTGCATTATATTGAAGAGAATTCCTAATTCTCTTCCCCCTGGCTGTTTCCAAAATTGTATAATATGTATAGGCTTCGTAAAAAGTAAAAGTGAAATTTATGGCAGAGCTGTTGTATAGGATTGCATTAGATTGCACAGGTATTCCTATAAAAAGTGCTTGGTGAGTGTATGTTTCGTTGTGAAAGCCGGTCTTGGCAGAGACTCAGAAAGCAGACATGTCAAACCCCAGCAAAAGCATCCAAGGTAAGCGACACTACATCCACAGCTGTCTTCCCTGGTGTCTCGCAAGCTCTCTACTCTGGTCCTCTGGAAACTCTAATAAAAGAAAATGTTTTGTTAAGTTTAAAAGAGATGTCTTAAATAACGACTGCATAAAGAAAATAAATGACTGAGGTTAAACTTTCCTCTTTACTTTGATGGTGTTTACGTTCACAGATGAACAGTGTAGGAATTGTAGCTTTAGTTTTAATTTTAACTAAAGTCCTCCAATTTTAGTGGACCAAACATCATTTGACCAATTAAAACAAACTTTAGTCATAATATATAATATTTGGTGTCAAACTATTGTCAGTCATTGATTGTCTGTGATCCCAGAGAACACTTATATCTTCCTGTGGTGATTCTATGCCAGACCTCAACTGCAAACTGGACTTTTGCCTTCGATGTGATTTTCGGCAAGTGACACACCTACTCAGCTGGAATGAGGTCAGGTGAATGACAATGGTCAGTCAACAACATCCCACTGCTGGGTCCTAAAAACTCTCTGGCTGCATTTGCTATCTATTTAGGATCCTCCTCCTCCTGCATTGTCCTAAAATTGGCAGACTACCTAAAAATGGGGGCTACAGTTGCTTCACTGTTCACCCAGTATGGATGTGAACACAACAAAACTACTTAAAACCAAGTCAGCACTTTTGTTTCAGTCATTGTTTCATTTCAAATCAAATATGCTGGAGCCAAAACAACCTATATATGTCACCAGCCGCTAGTTTCTAGGGTGAGGGTTTGCTAGGGTGAGTTTATACATCAGTCTACCAATGGAGGTTCCACACCTGGCAAATAGGGACACATGACATTTATTATATTATTTTGAACATTTCTTTACTCTGTAGTCTGCATGCACAAACACATTACTGGTAATTTACACATTTGTGAATACAAAGACCACACGAGATCTTGATAAATCAAAAATGCATGTCAACCCCTAATCGTTACATATATGACTGAAGAGGGTCCAGTTAGCTCACTTCTACCATAAATGTAGACATTTCACACAGACTTAGATGAGCAACTATCCAAATGAGGTACAAAATATACAATGACAGCTGTGAAATGTCCACTGCAGAACACAATATAGCATTAAATCTACCTTATGGACAAGTAGTTGCACCGTAAATGGAAGTCTGTAGTGACACAAAGTTGCCTAACAAGTAAGCATGGGGAACTAACGTTAGCTGCTTCCCCACGAGTCTCAAACTAGTTTTGGATTGAGAAGCACAATTAATACAACGTTGCACAATTAAATTACAGCATTAAATGTACCCTTAAATGCAGATGAATTGGACTTACTTAGCGGATGTGGTCACTGTTGAAATGCTCCATGCATGAAGGTCCTTATTGCATGGATTGCAAATCTGAGGGTACAGTTTACGAATCTGTGGACATGGATTATGAATCCGAGAGCGTGGTTTATAAACCGTGCGCACATATTTACACATAGATCTTTTTCTTTTCTCAGCTGACCCCATGGGGGCTCCATAGGCAGACAATGACATTATTATTCAGAAAAAGCGCAGGACTGTCGCAACATGGATCATGGTCATGGATGGATATTAGTGGGAACCCACATTTCAACCCCTCAGGGGTTCATAAAATTCGTTATGGGAAGAATAATGTGCAAACTCACCAGATGTTAGGCAATCTCATTACCTACTTGAAAGATTGTGTGCAGACCGACTTTAGTGTGTTAAATACAGCCCCTTCATTAATTTGAATGAAGCCACTCCATTGACACATCAGAGTGTCAACACAGAGGGCTCAGACAAAAAACCCCACAGTCACCAGGCAAAAAAGTTGAACCTGGTTCAACTTTTGCTTCATCACAGTACATCGTCATGCTGCAAGGCACTGTGTTGGCCTATTACAAATACATCCATGCACAAATTCCTTGTGAGTCACTTTGAAATGTGAACGCAATATTTCTTTCTTCTCCCCTGAGTTGTAAAATCCAGTCTAAAATTATTATAACCCACTATAAACTCATGGATCTCTTACTCAAATTGGACTTCCTGGGTTGTATTTCATAGTCTCATGGGTACCTGAAACAACACAGCCACACCAACGCAGCCATTTACATGTTTTAAATTGAGGGCTGTTTTTGGTCTGAACACATGCGAATGAGAGAAAAAACGATGTGAAGCTGGTATAAATTAACAATTTGCTCCAACAGAGAGAGATACATGTTCTTTTA
The DNA here is from genome assembly GCA_038419695.1 of Scomberomorus guttatus. Taxonomy (NCBI): domain Eukaryota; kingdom Metazoa; phylum Chordata; class Actinopteri; order Scombriformes; family Scombridae; genus Scomberomorus; species Scomberomorus guttatus. The sequence goes on along the minus strand of CM076445.1, from coordinate 33,589,423 downwards.
AAGTCAATACATTAATTGTGATATTCTGCTGCTACTCTCCTGAACACAACATACAGTAAGTAAATTAAAATACACTTAAGCTACATTTAGCTGGTGACTAAATATTTTGGATGGATAATGAAGAAAAAAAAATTAAAAAATCTCTACCAACACAACCAGCGTGCCCCGCACTCTCATGGCCTAAAAAGTGCACATCAGCCAAGATTTTAAAACCAGAAAAAGTAGTTTGAAGAAAGTTTGATACATTAAGAGGTCTGGTTACTTGGTACGTAGCAAAGCACATACTGTAAGATTTTAAATGTGATACATACAATCCTGGTTGAGGGCTGTTTCAAATCAGTGGAGTCTTACTGTTGCTACTTGTTTTGCGATGTGTGGTCAAGATTTCAAAGCAGGTTAAACTGGTCGCTCTTTTGTCATTTCCTTTTTCTGCCTTTCCGTGTATGGTATGTAATTATTTATTTATTATTATTATTTTTATACTCATCTAATTACATCTTTCTTCTGTTTATAGTCTCTTGTTCTAACTTTTATTAAACAAATCACAATGTTTTTCTTTTATAGACATAGTCACTAAGGACAGCAAAATTTTATTGCACAGTGGCTCTTTCTCTGTGCATATACAACATAATAACATATAGCTTTTAATCTTGAATCTTCCCTAACCTTTTTTTTTCTTCCCTTCCAATTGGTTAGCTTCAGGTGTTCTTAATTGAAACAAAGCCTCTGCAGAAGTCTGTTCATTAGATAAGTGACAACACAGGATGGCTTAAAGCGTTCAAAGCTACTTTTATATTGTAATGAGCAGTTCACCCTGGAGAACACGTGTCATCATTAATGCTATAATTGTTTCGAAAACATTTTTTTCTTATGCCTTCTGCTAGTGCTGCATTAAACAAACAGTCGGCTTAGTGCTGTAAAAGCATACACATTTTTACTACTCAAAAACATCTAAGATAGATAAATAGTGGTCTCTGTCTCGATACTACAGATTTTACTCTAATGGTCTATTAGTGAGGAATATCAGTGTAACAGAGTATATTAGTGGTATATTTCCTCAAAAAGAGCAGCGTCTCAGCTTGAAATCGAGTTGAAATGCAGATCTTCTCATTTCTATTCTGAAGTGGTGCTGGTTTTGGTGGCTATAAACCCAGGCCTGTTTTATTTAATGAGCATGGAGTATTTAATTCTCCTCTGCTCCACAGCTCCTGGCAGGAGACAGTCTAGGAGGACAATTTGTTTACAAGGCAGGAGGTAATTGCAAGGCTCGACCTCTCAGCTCAGCCAAAGAAATATCAAGGCTGGTTTTTGGAATCACTGAGGGGAAGCAGACAATTAGCCACCACGGAAAACACCTCTGGTGAGCACACCATGGTTTCTGACATCTGTGTTGCACAGCTTACCCAGAGATACTCCGAGTCGAGTGGTGAGTAGGCAGGATGTGTCTGTTTTTTGTTGCTCTAGAGAAGAATTCTTTAATTAACTGAGAGTTGGCAGTACAGCAGTGTTGCCCGTAGACAATCGATCCATTTTTCTCGTTGTAAAGTGTCCCGGCTCCTCTGTCGAAACTCAAGCCACCAAGCAGCCTTGTCTACTTCAGCTGGGACAGATTAGAGCAGTCCTGCACTATCATCCCTTTCTCTGTAGTACCTCACACCACAATCAAAGGCTTGCTGTCTCTAAGAACTGGATTCTTATCTTGTCATCTGCACCTCCTTTTATGGATTTGATCTTCTTTCTGCTTAAGTAATTCATTATATTGTGTAAAAACAATTCCCTCTGTGACCACTTTATATTCCTTCATTTAGAAATCCACACACTACTCAGCTCTTTGATCAATGCATATCTTATGAGTCAAAGACTGGTATCAGCTTGTGTTCAGTTTAGGGAACAGACCAAGCTGAACACAAAATGTAGCGGCTTCTTGAATGTGCATATTTGCTAAAGCATGTATGTTGTATGTTGAAACTGTGAAACTGTAAAATGTTAAAAACGTAAAGGTATCCATAAACTAAATAAAGTTTGAAGGCATAAGAATTTTGAATATACAGTAAAGAATTTGTTTAACTTTTAGTTCCTTGTCTACTTGATTTTCATTTTCACTTTCTGGATGTGAACATTATGAAAAGTTGTTCACTGTATTTTGGAGATTATAGATTTTATGGAAGTTTTTAACAAAAATGCCATTTTTGCGCCTTTTCAGAAAAGAATGCCTAGTGATAATATCCACATTTTCAGTCTTGGCGATGTGCAGCAGTGAAGCCCGCAGAACAGCATGGACTCACGATGCAACGAAGAGAACTAAGTGAGAGGGCTGAAATACAGTAAGCCACTTTTTTCAATTTGTGCTTCTTTGGCAAAATAAACAGGAAAGAAAACAGGAAGCAAACAGCGATCTCCCGTGACAAGTCTGATGTTTTGTTGACCCATCCAGTCACCTCAACCTCCTCCCTCTGCGGACTTCATGGCTCTAAAAATGTCACACTATTTCCTCCTCTATTTTGCTCCCAACAGAAAATAATCATACTGGAATACCCACAACCACTAGAAACTTGCCTATAAAAAAACCTTTAAGAACGTATTTTCATTTAAAAATAACAATGACATCTCCTGACAGCTTGTTTTGACACATGATCACATGATAAATTTTGCCTGTCCACGCATAAATACAGCCTCTCATATTATGCACAGGTTCAACCTGACCCTTCCCCCCCCTCTTAATTAAAACATGCAAACACACACACATCTTAAGAAATCCATGGACCTATGCACTACGGGGAACCTGCCTCTTGAACTTTATATAGATTATTTTGCAGCGATAAGAAATATTCCCCTACTGATCTGATGGAAATCTATATTCTCTGGGCTAACTGCAATGACATTCGGTCGATAGGAGTCAGCAACTGTTTTTCAGTACGACACAAGTGGATCTCTGCAGAGCTGAGATTGATAAGCAAGGCTGGATCTGCATCAGAGTTTAACATAATGAGCCTGACAGTGGGAGGTCTGCAGTAGTGAACGAGCAACACAAACTTCCACTGACCCCTTTAGATTGTTTAGTCTATAACTGCCTCTGGAGGAAGAAGTTTGTTTGAAGAATTGCCAAACTTTATTTTATTTAATTGTCGATGAGGGCACCTTCAGTATAAGCAGCAGAGTAGATTCTCCTTCTTCCGGAGTTGCTTTGGAAAAAACTGAAGTTAATTAATTTATCCTCCATTTGGTGTTCTTGTCTCCATTAACGCACACTTTCCCCTGCAGAAAAATTATTCAGCTTTTCTAAAAAGAATTAAAACTTTTAATTTATCTCACGAAACCTCCAACCTTATGTTCATTGAGCTTGACTGAGTTAATTATGGCAACAAATGTGCCCTTGAAAAATCATGGTTGAGTCCAGTGATTATTCAAATGTTCACAAAATAATCTGCTTTGATTTGATAGTGTCTTTGCACATTGACTATGCATGTCCTTTTCTTCCATAATTGATTTGCTTGTAAACAGCTTATTAGTGCAAAGATTGCTTTAGGACTCAATAAACTCATATCATTAGGAGGGAAATGCAGTAGTGCTGATTAATATGAAGCTTGAATACTGATGATGCGTCATGCAGGAGTGTGGAAGAGGTGGGGGGAGGGGGGGGGCTTCTTATGAAAAACCTGCGTAATCATCCTTTTAGTTGGAACAAATAAACAATGCATTTTCAGCCTGCATGGAGCACCAGAGAGCATGTTAGCATCCACCTCAGCTGTTCGGTCCATCTGCACGCTCTCTTTGTCTCCGAGCCACACACACACTCTGCAGTCAGCCAGTGGGCAGTGCTGGTGCGAGAATGCCATCTGTACTCACACCATCAGATCCACCCTGGAGGCTGTCCACACCATGCCATGCTTATTTATCACCGCCTGGCACATGGCGATGATGGTAATTGATTTTATTGAGGCCTCCCCTACCCCTCAACACCTCACCCCCCACCCCCCCCATATCTCCTAAACTCCTCTGCCTCTCCACACAGCAGCGTCCCGCTGCCTCACTGCAGCAGCCTTGGCAATGTGGGATCTTTTCTTTACATGTCAAGGAGATGGGTCGGTGTTTTTGTAAATGATGGGTTGTTGAGAGAATTCACTGATAGCAGCGCTGATTGTATTGCATGTCCAGGGGGTTGTGAGGCACCGCGCATATGGTGTGCATTCAGGCTTTGGGCTCTATATCTGAAGAAAAGAGGGGTGATGGAGAGGAGTGACAGTGCTGAGTGCTGCTGCAGTGGGACAACCATCTCTGGTTTAAGATGGAGGAACCAGGACGGTCAATAACACTTGATGACTGTCACAGAGGCTCAATGTTAGGGGCCTCATGGAGCCTGAGGGGTCTCTTTAGGAGTCAGGTACACTGAGTGATAGTGCGGCTCCCCTGGCAATTAACTCCACAAAGCCGACTCTGCCTTATTTGGACTGTGTAAAAGCGCAGTAAAACACTCTCTGCTTGCCTGAGTTACCCTAACAGCCATGATTATGTGGTAAATAACAGTAAACAAGACAACATGCCAAATCTTACTTAACACAAACAGCGTGACAAGCAAATAACCTGCCCTCTGTCTTCTGCTCTCCTCGCCTGTACACTGGAGGAAAAACACAGCTTTCTATTTCTATTTAACAGCTTTAATTTGAAAACTTGTGAATGTGTTCCTGTGTGTATATATGTGTATATGTATATATATATATATAAGCATGTATTTTAGTGTTTACAGGCATCACTATTTGTAGCTGAATTTGTTGAGAGAATTTTTTAAAATATTTGTTTAAAAAAACAGTCTCAGGTTTTATTTGATCAGAATAGTGAACTGAAAAGAATGGAAAACAATGGCAACCTAGACAGATGGAATAACACACAGTCACCAAACAGTCGCCTCATGAGTGCTGGGCGAAAATGCAAAGACTGTTATTTGCTTAACTAAAACATGCAAAACATCAGATTTATCATTTGAAAATGTGTTTTTTCAGTGGACTATGATTAGGACTTACAAATAAATAATACTTAAAAAAGACAGATCCAGGTACATCCCTAAAAATATTTGCTAGGTGTGTGTGTGCACATGTTTTCTATGTATGTGTGTGTTTGACCAGGGTTTTTTGTGTCTGAGTGATTCTATCTCAGGCTGTCATTACCTATCTCAGCGCACACTGCTGGAGAACGAGCCAGGCATTAGGATGGGCGGCAGGTGGGAGGCAGGTCCAGGGAAAGATCAATGCAATTTGCAAAGTGCCTTCCACACAATTTCAGTGTTGGATTGTCTCCAGCAGTGAGAACGGCAGGTACACGGTGCAGGATAAAAGTCATGACTCAACTTAACTTCAGCAAAACTCTATCCCTTTTTACCCTGTCAGCGATGACACAGGCTAACAGACAGAGAAGATGAAGCTGTGGGATCTGCATCTCCTGCCTGCCACACAGGCGTACAGCAGCAAATACATCTCTGCTTGTTGTAGTCAAGCAAGGCAGCTATCAGGACATTCTGGTACAGCAGGAATGATACCATCACACATGTTCCACTTTACACTTCAAACTGTAAATTATTGCTCCTCTCCTGCTTTGCCCCAAAGAGTAAATTATTTATAAATCGAACTTTGTCCTCTGTTCAGCTATCAACCATTTCGGGCACAGCATCCCCATCCAATTCCACTTTGTGACTCTTAATGGAGAAAAACATGAAGGTTTTTATTGCTAAAAAAAAGGATAAAGTACATTAAGCCTGTGGCGTATGTTGCGTTAATGATCATTGTTTCCTCTGAAGAGGTTTTTTCCCCAGTGGTGAGTCTTAACTTCAAATTCACACCTGGGAAGAGACAAAATTGTTTTAGATTGCTTTGTGATATTGTTATCTCAAAGCACAAGCATCTATTGATTCTACAACGTGTTTGACTATAAATTAATCTAGTTATCACACTTACTGTATGTGTATTTTCCTCAGCCCACCTTTCTTGTACAGTGGCAAACATCTCACACTGAAGACAAAATAGACAGATGCTATTAAATCAAGTTGATGTATATTTAAGTTTATTCTTTTTTTTAATCATATTAAACATTATACTATTATTATCGTGAACGATACGATATGGCACACACACTTCAAAGCTACAGGTATGTAAACCTGATTTCATCACATTTGATGTGCCTTTCCCTACATTTCTGCTTTTTTCCCCCTCAAAAACAAGTTATACCTATAATTTCATGTAAATGAGGTCTACTGACCATAAATTCCAAATAGTTGTGTAAAACTTGTGGTAATGTGTTGGAATGAAGTTGGCTAAAAAGATGTAACACAGCATTGGGTGGTAATTAATACTTTGTGCTTTATAAACAGTCAAAACAGACAGGGTCAATTTTGACCAGGGAGGACAACAGATGTCATTATGTGCTGCCATTAAAACATTTGAAATGGTTTCAAAACAGTATCCTGACTAAACTTTGACATATACCAGTCTGTAATAATCCATCAACATATGTTTCTCTGATGTTACCTATAATCAAAACAATTAATAACTCAAAACAAGGTAATATTTCATGTAAATTAGGTCTATTGACCAAAAAAGTGTAAACTTGTGGTAATGAGTTGGAATGAAGTTGGCTAAAAAGGTGTAACACAGAATTGGGTGATAATTTATACTTTATGCTTTTATAAATGGACAAAAAATGCACATTTGACAGAAAGACAACGATAAAGAAATGAAGGCTAGTGTAGCTATTATACAAGTTACATCATAGTCATAATTAAATGAATAACATAATATTTTCCAAATATATTATACCAAAATACTGCATCAGACTTTCTTAACCTTGGAGTTTTGCAAGCCATTTCTGATGTTCTTCTTTGTTTTTTCCCCATTTGATACATTGCATTTTAGGTATCTTGGCATAACTGTTTCTAAAAGATGCAAATGGAAGATCTACCACCCAAGTTCTTTATCTGGTGGAAACACTGGGTCCTCAGATATTTTCAGGTCAAGGACAGAAACCATTTGGGCCTCCTCTCTCCTGTCTGTTGCTGGATCTTTGCTTCACTGATCTCCAGGGACAGAGGCTACAGTAGGACTCTAAAATAAGTCCGATGTGCCCGGCAAAATCAATGGCTCTTCCACAGCTGGCCTACTTTAGCTTCCTCACACACTGAACGCTGATCAGCAAACAACATCTAAACATACACAGAGGCCTCCCACTAGTGACTGCCTTCACCAGATCTCATTTATTTTTCATTTTTTCTCCCTATCTCTTTAACTGTCTCCAGCTCTCACATGCACAGTCTGAGAATACTATACTATACTGTACTATACTATACTATACTATACAATACTATACAATACTATACAATACTATACAATACTATAAACTTGTATTTCTGTTGGGTTTTTTTTGCGGTTTCAGTTTTATTTGATTTTCTGACAGACACAACTGTTTTTGTCTCTTAAAGACAAGAAAATAATTGCATTTTATTATTATTTATAATATATATAATAATACGAAAAGCATTCTAAAGGCGGCACGATTGCATATAAAGTCAAAGGAAAGTCGCTAGTAGATGCAAATATGTCTGGGCTGGCACAGAGGTGTGTCCATGTGAGTTGAAAATGTTTCAGCTTAGTTGTCTTAGTTGAAGTGTAAGCAATGAAAGCACCAGAAATGCCATTTGGAATGTGTCAGTTGAGGAATAAGCCCTGGAAGTGGCTAAATTGTCAGAGTGTAATTACTGAAAACAGCTGTAAGCCCTGACATGTAAGCTCTGATAGCAGTTGATTGTCAGTTGAGGTGTAAGCAATGTACGGGAGTTGAAGTATCAGTTTGAATGCAAGAAGAGAATGCAGTTAAAATATCAGTTGATCTGTCAGTTGCATTGAAAGCACCCGAAATGTAATTTGAAGAGTATGGCAGTTGAATTGTCAGTTGAGGAATAAGCTCTGGAAACAACTAAATTATCAGTTAGAATGTAAACACCGAAAGCAGTTGAAATGTGTGACATTGAAAGCAGGTGAATTATCAGGTGAACTGTAGGTGGAAGTAGTTGTCGAGGGCTCCAAAGGGGGTGAGTTTGAACAGTCCAAGAAGTTCAGTATTTTTAAAATTATGAGAAATATGAAACATTTGAATAGAAGCATACATCACCTCAAGTAGCTGAACATTTTGGTGGTAGGGGAGAACGGGGTTAGTTGAGCCAGTGGGTAAAATGAGCTATCCCTTGTATTTAGGTAACCATAAACAAAAGTAATCATGAGACCACAAATTAAGGAAGTATAGTTCACATTTCTCAATTCATCTTGAACTCAACCACAAGGAGAGAGTGGTAAGCAAACCAGAGCAAAAAAAAAGATTTTTGTGAATTCATCATGTTACTAACGTTATCAAAAAAGATTAAATAGGCTACATATGTACAGAGTAACCTGTGTATTTAAGTATTATTTTCTGATATTTTACAGATAACATCAAGATGGCGAGGCAGTACAAAAGAAAGACAAATAGAGGTTCAGCTTCCTTGGATGATCTAAAGAAAACAGCAAGGTGTCAGAGGGGAGGTCCATTCGGTCTGTGGCAAAGGACCACAAGATAGGATGACATTAAAAAGGTATATCAACAAAACAAGTAAAGGAGAAGTTCTCAGAACAGGTTATGTCAGACTAACAAAAGCTCATCAGATTTTTGATGATAACATGGAGTGTGAACTTGCCAGCCACATCAAGAAACCTGCAGACCAGTTTCATGGATTAACTCCCTTAAAATCTTGCATTTAAGTTGGCAAGCAAGAACGGCATTTCTATTCTTGAAAACTGGACCAAGCAAAAGAGAGCAGGTTAGTTCTTTTTAAATAAGTTATTTTATATTACCCAATTATTTTTCTTGCAAAATTATTACTTTAATGGGTTTTTTACCTATGTTGCGTTTGGTTTGAGCTCTCTGTAAAGCGCCACCATCTATCACCCCAGAAGCTGTCATTGGTAAGAGCCACTGCCTCCAGATTGTTGGAGAATTCTTCAACAATCTGGCATCAGTGATGGAGCAGTTTGATTCACATAAGCTAACTATGTCTGAGTACAAATCTGAATCAGTCATTCTATGAAGGAATGTTCATCTGTATGTGTTATGTTTTATATCAGATACAAATTCCCTCCACATATGATCTCCAACATGGACGAGACAGGTGTCAGGTGACAACTGTGCAGTCACCGAAAGAAACTGTGACAGAGAGGGGCAAGAAACAAGTTGGCTCGGCTGAAAGGAGAGAGCTTATAACACTGATTTGTGCTGTCAGTGCAACAGGCAATGCTGTTCCACCACTGTTCATTTTTCCACTAGTCCAGTACAAGGATCATTTCCTCAAAGGAGCACCCATGAGTTCAGTTTGATGCTCAGTGAAGTCTGGATGGATGAATGAAGATGTCTTTACACGCTACCTAGAGCACTTCATCAACCACACCTATGGCTAAAAAGAGCATCCTGCTTTGCTTCTTCTTAACAATCATGAATCTCATGTCTCCCTCAAAGCTGTAGAAATCATGAAGGATAATGGAATTGTATTGCTGACCCTACCACCTCATACATCTCATTGCTGTCATTGCTGATAAAACTGTCCTTGGGCTCCTGAAAAGATTCTACAATCGAGCAACGGATGCTTGGATGCGATCCAACCCTGGAAAGACAGCCACCATTTATGATGTACCAGGGCTGGTGAATGTTGCATTTGTGGCAGCAAGGACACCCAGAAACATCCTGTCTGGCTTCATATCTGCAGGTATCTGTCCATTTCATCCAGACATATTTCCTGACGATGTGTTTGAGCCATCTGCAGTCACAGACAGACCCAATCCCAGGCAATCTGCAACTGCTGAGACATGCAAGCCATCTACATCGCAGTACACAGAGTCTACCTCTGCTGAGCCACAGTTTGAGAGGATGGACCAGCAGACGCCCTCATCAGATGGCACATAACAAAACAAGAATGTTGATTGACACTCCTGACACGAGAGGGAGCACAAAAGAAGGCTCCAAATAAGCAAATTGAGAAGCAATTTGCGGGAGAAACTGGGCAGAAAGCAAAAACTTGAAGAGGAAAGCAGTTAAAATGATAGTGACAAGACTGTCATCCTAAATGACTGCACAGATGATGAAAGTCCGGAAGAATCGAGTGATTATGATTTGACAACCCTTGCTGTAGGTGATTTTGTTGTCCAAAATCCAAAATATACCACTACATTGGATTACTTGAGAAAGTTTTAGAGGATGAGCTCGAGGTAAGATTCTTGAAGAGAGGCAGAGTGTGCTCTATGCTCGACAAGCCAACTTTTACATTCAAGTCAATTGATGAAGGAACCTTTCCAAGAGACAATGTCGTGAAAAAGACCAATCACATTTGGTGGAACAGCTAGAAAACAGCTAAAAAACAGCTTTTCTCTCCATGCACTTTTGAAAAGTGGAATGTGGAGTAAGGCACAGAGGCACTTAGCCACACTGAAAGTGGTCAGCCATCTCTCACTGCACATATACACACTTACACACACATGCGCGTGCACACACACACACTCTTTCTGTGTGTCACTGTTACAAGTTTATGTTTGATTGATTGATTGATTTGATGTTTACTTTAATAGCCTTTTGCCTTTGTTAAATTGATGGCATTAATACAGTTCAAAATTATCTCAAAATTGTTTGATTTTGTGTCATTTTTATATCAGTATTTAACAGTGGCACTATTTACCCCTAGAGGGCTCAATTTACCCCGTCCCCATGCTCATTTTACCCCTACCTTGGGGCAAGTTGTGCTATAGGACTAACTTTTTTTGATGGGTCATTGTTCTAAAACCATAATCATTAGATAACTTGTTTTAATGGGTGCACAACAACCTGAGGTGTATATAGTAATTATTTTTTTAAACAAATACACTTTTATTTTGCAGTAAAATCATCAAATGTAAAAAGTGGCTCGTTATCCCATTCTCCCCTGCTGTAGGTGAAAAAGTAGCCAAAATACACTGATGTAAGCACACTAATAACCAAACAGATTTATGAAAATGTTACAAGATGTCACTGAAAGGCATAAAGATTCTGTAATTTCAAAATTAAGAAATACATACCATCAGTCAGGGTGGACGTAAACTAAAATAAGTGTCCATTTCTACTGGGGCTGTGTGATTGGGGAGTGAATGGAAACTATAATGAATCAGAAACCAGGGAGTGGCTGCAGCTCTTTCTCTGGGAGGCAGAGAGAGCTGAGTGAACACAGGTCAGACTGAATAGCTCAGTTCAGCTCAGCTACATCAGGAAACAACGGCAAGAATGACTTCAAATAGAGAAATCCACCACCATCACCACCAAATGCAACTACAATCTGCTCTAAGCCCTATTCTTAGTCCGACCCTCTGCAACAGCACAAGCTGTAAGTGATAGAGCTGTGTAAGATTGAGATTCTCTGGGTGAGAATCAGGAATGGAGAATGGGTTGTTTGCCTGAGCAACCCAATCTCACATCAAAATGTGTAATAGCTACATTGGTCCACAGCGCAAAACACATTAGTTTCACAATAGCAGCTCTAAAATTGTGAGATGTCTGTTTTTTTTTTTGGCCTATTTTTTTCTATTGGCCTGCATCTACGTCATGTAACTGTCAAGTTTCTGTCTGCAAAGACAAAAAAAAGGCTGACTCTTTTATTCTCAGTGCAATGTTTTTAGATGGTTTTTAGCATTAAAATGTATTTAATTTTTATCTTTATTTTTAGGAAAGTTAGTTAATTTGTATATTGTGTAAAACAAAAAGATACTTTTCTTTAATACAAATTGCAGCTTTTATCCCAAGTACAATCTTTCCACAAAGCCTTAAAAATGACTGACAGAGTGCCCCCCCCGATAGTGTGTGATACTTTAAGTTAGGACTCATGCCAAACATGAACTCAATAAATAGTTCCATCTATTAAAACTGCAAGTGCGGAGTTGGGTGCTTTTGACTGGGGTCCCCCAGGACCCCAATACATTGGTATTTTTGAAAAACAGTAATTAAAACAGAAACAGTAAACAATGATATGAAGTCATTAGGAACAAATTGATTGACAAAGTCAAGAAGAATTGGAATAATAGAATAAAACACCTGTGAGACAAACAGTATACCTCTGGGGTCTGCAGGTACCCCAGTTGGTAGGATTAACATTAAGGGTGCTTGGGCGCCACCCCTTCTGCGATTCCAACTGTGAAATACATATTTTAAAGAAAAATAGTTTTTGGCAATTGTTTGTTTTGTGTGTGTATAAATTCCAGTTGTTACTCTCACATAATTCATACATAATTACAGAAATGTGCGATGACTAATGAAAAAGCACTGCCTAGAATCTTTGTCTATGTGACGCAGGGCGTACTTTTCTTCGCCCAACAGCAGTGTTTGTGTAATATGTTCAGCTTTTCCTGGTGGCCCCTGATTGGTTGACACTGCAACTGACACCGACACTGCACTGTTGACACTGGGGCAGAAAATTTTACACCCAAGAAACGTTGACAGATTAGGCGATTTTCCGCCCAATTGCTGCTTCCTCATTAGATAAAATTTCCCCCCTGAAGGCAGGCAAAACGTACACCAATTGTTGTGGTACTGTGGTGATAATTGTAAGTGGCCACCAAAACAATACTGCCAGCCTAGCCGCTAACCACCAGCAGCACTATGGCACATGCTCACGGCCAAAATACACAGAGCTAACTAGGGCCGTAGCCCCTCCTAGTGGAAAAGTCACGCCATGCCACTGGGTTTGGGATAATTAATGTATTTTATCTACTGTATTACACAACAAAGTTGACAAACTCCAAGAACTTCTGAGGTCTGCAGGTAGTTACGGATGCATGAGAGGAGATCTATTTTTAATTTAATCTTTTTATCCATCTCAAGCAGCTTTTTTTCCCTACCAGGTACACAACTCTGACACATCATTAACTTTTTAATAGATAAATAGATAGCAAAAAGCTGGACTTTGCTGCAGTAGACCACTGTTTGCTTCCTGCTTCCCACCACCATTTTAACCTAAACCATGATCTTTCCCTAACCCTAACCAAGTGTTTTTTGTGCCTAATACTGCACATTGAAAAATGCGTCTAATAATGATGCAGATGGGTTTACATCAGGGCTAGCTGTTCAATTACAAATTCACTTGGGCCAGATTTTAAAACCAGGAAATGTAGATGGGCCAGACATTTTCAGCAGCCTGTTTAAAGAAGTCTCACTCTGAAATCTCACGAGAGTTTAGTTGTTAATCTTAGTTAGTTTGACTATTAGTTGTTAATGATCAGCAAAATATTAACCCATGACTTAACTAAGCTACGCTTTCTGTACTCAAACACAACAAACTCTTCCCGGCACTCCTCTCTCCAACTCTCTCTCACGTTTCCACAGTTGTCTTCCTGCAATAACTCAACTGTTGTGAGATTTCGGAGCAAGACTTCTCCTTGAGCGAGACTTGGTTAGACAGAATAACAGACAGACTGGATCAAGCAAAAAGTAAAAACATTTTATTTCTCTGTAGGGATCCTTTCCATAATGTTGTCAGACACCTATAATAATAATCTGAGCCTGTCAATGGCAAAAACAAGCACTTTTAGGGGACGTACTGTACTGCACTGGGGTGCAATTGAGTCGTGCGGGTGTATGTGGTTTGTCCAAATGGTGTTGCTGTACCTAGCTGTCCTGTAGTGACAGGCGGAATATGTTTCTCATGTTGGTTTTGCTGTAACTATTTAGGCTACACAATAACATTGCTATTAACAAATATTTTTATCAAATAATATTACAATCAAAATATTAAAATTGCTATTAAAATAGCCTATTTAATTCAAGCTGGACCACTCGAAGGTTGCTTCTGGGCTGGATGTGGCCCGCAGGCTGCCAGTTGAATAGGCCAGGCTTACATTGTAGTAAGTTATAAGCCTGGGGTGTCTCATACAGACGCTAAAGGATGCCTTGTGTGTCAGTATCAGGCGCCGGGGGGCATGACAAAGTGGCGCTATTTAATAACCTGGGAATAAGAACAGACAGGTGTTTCTGTCCACCTGGTTAATGTAAATCCAATATTCACTCTCTTTCTCTCTACCAGCTCCTGAGGGAAATATCTGGTTTTAAAGCTCTTTGAAAAGAGCTGCCTGCTGAGGCCGAAAATGACAATATAAGAACGCTAAGAGTGACTCAAAACAGTAAAGTTGCAGCCAGACAGCTTAACAATGAATTGAAACTCACTATGAAACTCTGTAAAGCTGAGGGGAGCCGCAGAGTCGCTGATTATTCTTTGTAGTTTAGATTATTCAAACTACATCTGCAGCATATCCAGCTCTTCACCTGTCCATCAATATGTAACAGAATTTCTACACTATACTGTTTCTGTCTTGTGCACAACCTTATCGAGCTTGTGTGGCATGTACATCTGTTTTTGTGCATCACAGTGGCCATCTCCTGCTTGTATTGATCTGTCAAAGCCCACTCATTGACTAGTCTGTTGCTGCACTTCCTAAACAAAACGGAGCATAGCTGAGCAGAAGTTTGATTTATGGAGTGAAACGAGGACGAGCATAAGAACTGAACAGAGACAGCATCAGGTGGTGAAAACTAGCTGCCTTAGAATTTTTTTGATAGCGGAAGTACATGTACTGTGACTTTCAACCATTAACCTACAATAGGAATTCAGACAAATGAAACCGGACAGAAGCAGGTTAGCTGATGAAAAGGCTAAGAGAGAGTGGTTCTGACCAGATGGAAGGACGGGCAAGCTCATTTGTGCAAAGCTCGCAAGCTCGACAGGATTGTGAGGAGGAGGAGGCACCAGCGTGGCTAAAAATTGCAGAATTTTCAAATTTCTGTGATAGATCTTGATTTGAAAGAAAGGTATTTTCAGGCCATCCATTCTTAAAAAAATGAAGACCCTTTATTTCTCTTAAATCCATAGACTTTCAAGGATTTTCATGGCCAGAGGGAATGCACTGCAGCGTTTTGGGCTTAGTAACTGAGCAAAAATGTATTCCTACTGATGTTTCTCTCACTACATGGGCTGAGGGGCACTTTCAATAAGAGAGAGAGAGAGGAAGAGAGAGAGGAGAGAGAGCAGTATATGACTGGCAGCCATGAGAATGTCATTAGGATTAGCTATAAAATGTAGGCCATCCTCCATTTTCCTGGTATGGCCCACAGAGCAGAAAGTGCAGCAGAGAACACATTATATGTACAGTAAAGCAAATATACAGCACAGAGAGGGAGAAATATCAAGCAGTTCAGTATTTAAAGAGGTTTTGGTTTGGTTTATTACTTGCACAGTGTTAATCATCATACATCTTTCTGAGGGAAACAGCCGAGAAAATAACACGCTTGTGTCACCTTGCTCTTTAGGTGCTGCATTTTGTTCAATTACAGGTGAGGGGAACAATGAAATAAAACATTTGCATTGCTGTTTGGCAAGTAAACACTCAATTTGTCAAAACTCTGGTAATATTACTGGTAATATTCATTTTGTTCTGTTCCAGGCTGCATGCTAGGTTGGTGTTTGGTGAAACACTGCTCAGTTTTTCTTGCCATGATCATTACAGATAGAATGACATGATTTCATAGACTCACCCACAGTGTACAGTAGTCACATTCATGCACATAAACCAATTCAGTTGCAAGTAGAGCACAGTGAAAATAAAAAAACAGGTTTTGTTACCTTTTAAATGCTGTTTTGTGCTGAAACACATTGCATTCATCAAAGAAAATAACATTTGGAGACATAGATTTCTTGTAGTTATAACTTTCATATTTCAGAATTATGAAATAAAGGAAAAACTATCTCAAACACGACTGTTATTCCTGTTTTCCTTTTCTCATATAGTAATTATGAGATATCTTCCAAAATAGAGCCTCGGGTGTCAAATATCAACACCCCACACTCAATCTGGGGTCCATGCCAGAAAGCAGGTTCAACAAACTCTGAGTTGATGAACCCCAAGATGGAAAACTCAGAGTTTTTGGTTCCAGAACAGCTGATCAGAGTTTGTTCAATCAACTATATGTATGTATGTTCACTCTGGGTTAAGCGCATAGGTGATGCATGAAAAAAGCAATCATCAGCGGAGCTCTGATACTATGATTCACCATGGCAACAGGTAAATAAAAAGCAGAGCCTCCATTTTAAACCAGTAGACATAGACATGCATGTGTATGTATCTTTAAAAAAAGAGCCTGAGTCAGAGCAGGAAAAGTGTCACTAAGTTAACACAATAAAGTTTTATTCACTGTTGTCCATTAATCCATCATTTACCAGACTTATATTTCCTTAATGGATGATAAAGTGGGAGCTATCTGACTGTGTATCAGGCTGCAGCGACATTACATTTTAAATATATTTATTCAGCTTTAATCTGACGGGGACAAAACACAGGAGGCAGCAACTGAAGATGAGAAATATAGTTAAAGATTTAAAACACATATAGATCAAAGACAGAGACATGACTGTAAGTTCACAGTCTGGTCCAGTAATAATGTGTTTGGTGATTTGCACTTGAAAAGGCGTTGAGGTTAAAATACAGTAGATTTGAATAGTTTAGATATATATTTGTATCTTGCCTCAACAGTATTCAGTGATGCTGCTCGATCCTGCTCACTCAGAAATATTAACATATATCTCCAATATTATAAGAATGATGTTCCATCAGTGCGACCAATCACATCATGAGTAACAGACATAATTATTCATTGATCCTACGTGTCTAAAGCTTC
Organism: Scomberomorus guttatus; assembly: GCA_038419695.1. Classification (NCBI taxonomy): domain Eukaryota; kingdom Metazoa; phylum Chordata; class Actinopteri; order Scombriformes; family Scombridae; genus Scomberomorus; species Scomberomorus guttatus. The sequence goes on along the minus strand of CM076445.1, from coordinate 33,572,677 downwards.
ATACCGATTTTTTAAATTTAAACTGAGATTACACATTATGTGCAATAAACATTTCAGTGCAAGAGCTGCTCTAACAAACTGACAGCTTTCTTGTGTGCACAGAGTCACAGTGTTATAAAAAAAACAGAACTTTCACTTGCAAAAAAGACATGCAGAGGCTTTTATTCTGAGCTGAGGGTGAATTCACGTTATGTAATATTTGAATGTGAGAGCAAAAAGAAATGACTGATGTGCATAAAAGACGTAACTTTACAAAGTCCTTGAGTAACTCACTAATATCCAACCAGGATTTTGATTATGACAGACAGTAAACCCCCCTAATGAATGATTTTTTAAACATGCTTTGATACAGACTGACTGAATGAGGAACTGAAGTGGGGGGACATCCCATTCATCCATGTCTGAACAGGCAGAATAACCGACCAGTCTGATGTGTGTGTGTGTGTGTGTGTGTGTGTGTGTGTGCGTGTGTGTGTGTGTGTGTGTGTGTGTGTGTGTGTGTGTGTGTGTGTGTGTTCTGCAGAAGCCTGGTGTCGTTTTCAAGTGATTTAATGAAGGTAAACACAGTGAACGGCCGTGCGTCACTTCTCAGAGGCTGCAGATTTATCAACAGATACTGCAGGGATTTAATGAACTGAAGAAGCTTTTCATACAGTATAAACAGCTGTGAACAACAGTCACTGTCAGAATCACCAACATTCATTTACAGATCAATACAGATGCTTTAACATTTCACTTCTCACACAGCGAAGAACTTTTCTCTTCCACATGTGCAGGCAATAATAGTCCGCCGGCACTAATAGTCAGCAGGTTCCATTGTCAACATCCATTGTTGCTCGGCTTTTGTATTTGTGTTGTGATTTTTGCATTTGCGTTTTCCGTTAATGCGCTTGTGTTTTTCAAATTTGCAAAGCATTTTAGATTTGCAGTTCGTTTGACACGTCTCGGCCGCCGTGTACGTTATAATAATTCATTCCATATGAGTTGGCTAATTCAACTGAAATGGGTAGACAAGGGAAATTTCTGATGATCAGAAGATCAACAGTCATCAGGAGTCATCTTCTGGGGACCACGAATGTTCAAAATTTCACGACAATAATGATAATGCAGGAAGAGTTTTGTTTGTTCTGTGGAGGCTGAGAAAATATGCGGACCTACGTCACAGACCTTCAGAAGCCTCAAACGTGTAAATTAAAATAGCAGAATCAGACAGAGACACTGAGTTACAATATGTAGTGGCTCTGAGTAAGGCTGACAACTGAGAAGAACATTATGACAAGTGGAAGCAGTCATTCTAAGATTGTACAGTCTGTTGTTCACTAAATCAGAAGGTACAAATATAAGAAGTTGGATGAGTCATCTATTGAGTGAAAAGGTGTTGTTTTTCTGGGAAAGAAAGCTGTTGTTGTCTCAGTATGGTGTGTTTTTACAGAGCTACAGTGTATAAAAATGGCTGAAGACATTGTGAGACCTATTCATGTCTTAGGCTTTGTGAAAAACAAATGAATACAAAACATGATGAATTTTTAATCCCTCCAGTCCCCTGGGTGACGTGAGGACTTGTACATGATTTCTGTGGCTAAATCGCTATTCAAGCTGCTCTTCAGATTTTGGTGTAGGATGAACTGGCATTGCAAGGCCTGAACAGATACAGTGGATTTACTTAAAACCTCTCATATGTAGTTACATTAAAATCCTAATTCCAAAACCTGGCAGCAACCAGATACCAGACACGACACCACCAAATCTCTCTGTAAGAATGTACATAATTTATTTAAAAATAAATATCACAAAGCAATAAACAACAGTAGATAAGGTTTAAAAATACTCATTTTAAAGTAAAAGCATTCAAAAAAAAAAAGTTGAATTATTATATTATTAAATAAAAGTGCTCAGTAGAATGGCTATTTTCTTACAGTATTATTAGTAATATATTAACATTTATTATACAATGGTCACTGAGAATCCTTAGTTCTGATTGGCTGGCAGGTGTCCATTAATTTGTAGTAACCAAACAGTATAACTGGACACCTCTGACGAATGTGTTTGTTTGCTAAATGAATGCACCAGTAGTAAAAGGTCAACAACGAGGCCTCGCTGAAGAGCTTAGAGCTTGTGTTATTTGTGTGACTTACTTAAAAAAATAGATCAGTAACTTGCCAGTGAGAACCACACAAGTTTAATCTAAAATGTATTTGATATTTGAGTGAATCTGGGTGTTTAATTTAACAAATGGTATCAGGAGAAAGAGAGGACCTCTGAAATTGTGTTACAGCGAATCTGTAGGGTTAAGGGACAGCTGCAGGGGAAAGGAGAGAAGAAATGTGAACAAAACCACACAGAAATTAAAGAAATATATGAGAAGACATAGGTAAACATGTAAGAGGGAAAGAGATTCAAACAGGGGCGTTTGGTCCATTATGGGTACTGGGACGCCACCCCTCCCGCAATTCCAATTGTGAAATACATATTTTAATGAAAAATCATTTTTGTTAGCGTTGTGTTTGCTTGTGTGTGTGCGTAAATCATGACTAATGAAAAAGTCTGTGTGCTGAAGGGCGTACTTTTCTCCGCCCAGTGGCAGGATGTGTGTAATATGTTCAGCTTTTCCTGGCGGCCCCTGATTGGTTGACACCGCATGCCGAAAATTTTATGCCCAAGAAATGTTGCCAGATTGGATGATTTTCCACCCAGTTGCTGCTTCCTTATTAGATAAAATTTACCCCCTGAGGGCAGGCAAAACGTACACGGATCTTTGTGGTACTGTGGTGATAACTGTAAAGTGAAAGCAGTTGCTAAGTCGCCACCAAAAGATACTTTTAGAAACTGCTAGACTAGCCACTAGCCACCAGCAGCTGGCTCTCTGCTACATTGTACGGTGCATGCTCACGGCCAAAATATACAAAGATACTTGTGCTGTAGCCCCACGTAGTGGAAAAGTCACACCATTTCACTGCAAACAGCTAATGTAATATAATATCCACAAAATAGTGGAGCAGAAGTATAAAGTATCATCAAATAAATGCTAGTGAAGAATAATTTAACTACGGTAAAATTGTAAGTAAATACATTATATTTTAAGTATATAAGCTACATTTACTTCAATAAATTCTTAAGTACAACTGGCAATAAACTGTTGCAAATATTAATACTTTGTTTATATTTGAGACTGTCTTCATCAGAAAACAGAAAACAATTTGTCATTTGTTCAAACTACTTCTTCTACAATACTTCTCGTTGTAGTTCGAACAATGACTATACTCACTTGGAGGCAAACGTGGAAGTGGCACACTGCAACAAAATCGTGTAGAGTAAATTGATGCAAGAGGCAGAGGTTGAGGTGGAGGGATGGATGACTTTACACTTCTGTTCGCATCCCGTATCCTATCAATAGTCAACACAGGTTTCTTTTAACCATAACCATGAACTTTCCCTAATCTTGACTAAGTTGTTTATTTGCTTTACTTGATCAGAAAAAGCTCATAGAAGTTGCTTTAGTGACGATTATGTGATTCATTTTGCAAGGCAGTGACAAATGACTGATTTTGTCATTTTCTGTAGGCATGAGGAATTGCTAGTATATTTAGGTAAACTGTCACAGTTACAGTAGATTAAAAAATGATTAGTAATATAAGTTCTCTGCTTTTTGTCTTCAATACAGACCTTTTTCTTATTTCTGGTCCTCAGTGGTATTTCGCTCAGGACTGATAAAGCCCTTAAATCAGTGAAACAACATTCTTATTGCAATTATCTCTCCCCAATTAACTTAGGTGATTATGGTGCAATGGCACACAGTAGTATAAAGATATAGAGAAATACATATAACAAGTCATGAAGTGCCCTTAAGTTAATCACTAATTTCATATTTGGAAATAAATTCCCTGTGCAAGATGAAGATGGCTTGGAGGTTTGCAATAAAAGTGGAACAATAAAAGTTAGCATTAGCCACTGTGACAATACTTTCAACAATACTCTCTTGTCTCCCTCTAATAGAGTTCAGAAACAGAGACAGAAAAGGTAACACCTGCAGGTGGCATTAATTTATCTAATGTGACAGTAACATTTAAGCACCAGGAAATAATCTTTTAAAAAGCTTAAAGTGGTTCAATGGGTACAGCCAAGTCCATGGAGTCCAGCTTTGTGTTGAGGATTTGAACTTTTTTCAGTCATTAGTTGCTGATTTTCAGTTTTATGGTAAACTCCTCTGGATTGACAGTGTCTGTGTGACAGACTACAGAATTGGAGTAGTTTAGAATTTCACATTTATGATAAGATAGAATGTGATAAAAGGCATAAAATCAAGGTGATTTTTTAATAGATCCAGTCAGCTCTGCTATGAAATATCTGCATGAGACAGAACCAGATTCTGTGGTTTAAGAATAATATCTGCTGCATGATAACTGCACATAGGCATTTACAGCTCATACAGTATTGTCTATAATGAAAGTATGAGGGGAGACGCAAAAATCCCCTTAATCGTTTTAAAAAAAACTGTCATTATAACCCTTTCACTTGATTTTTCTAACCCCCTACAAAGTACTCTACTTGAGCTGCAACACACTTATCCCAGTGCTTCTCCCATTCCTGGAAACATTTCCTGTAGTCATGATTTGTCACCATGTCCAGAGCCTCCTGCATTTCTTCTTAGATTTCTTCCACGGTGGTGAATTCTCCCTTCCAGTCCCAATTTTAGTTTTGGGAACAAAAAGAAGACACAGAGTTTCACAGAAACTCTTAGCTCTTTACCCTGTTAAAAATGTAATAAGTAATGTAACTATTTTAATTACTTCATCAAAGTAATGTAACTTATTACATTTTGATTACTTGTCCGACGACATGGCCACCTGCCTTGACGTAGTCAGTTGGTTGCTGGCATGGCAGACTCAAGTTGCTTAGAGCAGGGGTCCCCAACCTTTTTTGCACCGCAGACTGGTTAAATATTGACAATGTTCTTGCGGACTGGCTGGTGGGGTGGGTAGGGGGATGTTAATCACAACCGTAATATAGGTTAGGTTTGTAAATATCACTATAACATTTAAGTAAAGTTTAGATATTAAACACACAGCACATATTTATGAACCTGGGGGCAGATCTGTTGTCCAGGGGCATGCCACTATACGGAGAATGGACTCTGCACCCAGCAATTGTGGAGCAAGCGTGGATACGTTACGACTGGGCTGAGGTGGATCTGTTCGCATCAAGAGAAAACACACAGTGTCTGCTGTTCTGTCTAGGTGCACCTCTTGGTGTGGATGCACTCATGCACATTTGGCCGCCCATCCTCTTGTACGTATTTCTACCTTTGGCTCTGATACCCTCCACTCTGTCCAAAGTGAGGGAGCACTGCCACACACTGCTTCTAATACCTCCACACTGGCCAGCAATGCACTGGCTGGCGGAGATTTATCAACCGCTGTGCGGACAGCTGTGGCAACTCCTGCTACGCAGGGACATGCTGTCCCAGGCAGGGGGACAATATTTCACCCACACCTGGAACACCTGACTCTATGAGCCCGGCCCGTGAGTGGTATAATTTATGCACAGTGGGGCTGCCTCAGAATGTAATTGACACCATTCAGAGTGCTTGACTCTAGGTAAGAAAGGTGCAGCACAGACTGTGCCAAGTTCAATGTAATTATCAAACATAGCCTATAATGTTTTATTTTGTTATTCAGGGTTTATGTATTTATTTATATATTTATTTATTTTTTGCCAAATCATATAGTTTCCTGGTGGCCTGGTAGTGAATGCTTTGTGGCCTGGTGCCGGCCCGGGGCCTGGTGGTTGGGGACCACTGGCTTAGAACAATGCGCATTGATTTGATTGGCAGATGAGCGGCGGGGCAAATTCAAACAAGAGAACCAATCAAAAACAGTGCTTAAAATTTGAGTGCATACTGCCAAATGATTGGAGCCTGTCTAGATGTAGAGACAGCTCCTTGTAAGCAATCCTACCCTTGATGGTGTTGCACTCAAATTTGTCCCAATGGCTTTGCTGACCTGTGTTGTCTGCAAATATGCCAAAAGAAGGCATTCCTGCGTGGTGAAAAGATGCAAAGCAACAGAATGAATGTTATATTCTACATTTAAGCTTTTTACCGAAAAAGAATATATTCGGATGTAACCCCTTTGTAATCAACATTTTGATTAGTAACTGTAATCTCATTACATATTTTTTTCTCAGTAACTGTAATGGATTACAATTACATTTATTTTGTAAATTAATTACATAACACCGTTACATGTAACTAGTGACTCCCCAACACTGGGCATATGCTACCTAGTGCAAATCCGATGAGTACACCCTCCTTCCATGCTATCAATGGATTTGGGTCCCCCCTTGTACATCATTTCATGCAATTTCTTTCTCCATTTTGTAGTCTTTGTTCGTTCCTTGGAAGATCTGCGTTGTCAAGATGGTTTGGTATTGGTCAATGGCGCATATTTGCATGGTGAAGTCCACCAAAGTTAAACTTGACTTTTCCCCTGTGAACAAATGACACTGTCCTCCCAAGAAAAACGACAATTAGTCGTAATGTCACTCACCCAGAAACGAAATATAGTTACATTTGAGTGACAGATGCCATTTAGCAACCATTGTAATTATGACCTGGAGCAGTGGCGTAGTTCAGGTGATGTACTATATATACAGTACTGTGCAAAAGTTTTAGGCACTAAGATGTTTAGATTTTTATCCATAATGCAATTACCATCAATAAGGCATCTGATCAGTCCCAAATTGATTCTGCAGCATGACAACAACCCCAAACATACAGCCATAAAGAACAATCTTCAGCAACAAAAAGAAAAAGGAGTCCTCTAACAGATGGTATGGTCCCCACAGAGCCCTGATCTCAACATCATTGAGTCTGTGATTGAATGAAAAGCCAGAAGCAACTGAGACAGCCTAAATCCACAGAAGAACTGTGGCAAGTTCTCCAAGATACTTGGAACAACAGACCTGCCAAGTACCTTGAAAAACCGTGTACAGATGTACCAAAGGGGGACTGGTGCTGTTTAAAAGGCGGTTGGAGGACTTTGCCACAGGAGACTGCTGTTCATTTCCGGTTTCCACACAACAAGTATCACATTTCCAACCGCGAGTTGTTCTTTTGAAAACTGTAACTACAGTCGTTCCCTAACACTGTGGTTATTATTAAGAAGTATTTTATTGATCCCCGTGGGAAAATTGATCCTCTGCATTTGACCCATCTGCAGTGCAGCGCCCAGGGACTAACTCTAGTTCTTTTGCCAGTGCCTTGGTCAGGGGCACTGACAGGAGTATTAACTTTAACATACATGTCTTTGATGGTGGGAGGAAACTGGAGCACCTGGTGAAAACCCACGCAAACATGGGGAGAACATGCGAACTCCACACACAAAGGACCTGGGACGGCTGGGGTTCAAACCCAGGACCTTCTTGCTGTGAGGCAACAATGCTAGCTGATGAGTCACCATGCAGCTTATTGTAGCTATGACAATGAAGGTTGCCTAACTTTAGGGAAGTAGTAACTTTAACCCACACCACATGTTTCTCAAACCTTAACAAAGTGATCATTTTAATCCAAACCATGATTTTTCCCTAAACCTAACCAGGTGGTTTTTGTATGGAAACTTAACTACACCTTAACCATAGAGCATAATCATAAAGCATAATAATTTTTTAACAGTGAAGGTTTTGGAAAACACAGACAAATGATGTTGTCCTGCTGATTAATGCCAATGGGGGTGCCATATTAGAGAACACTTCTATGAGTCGTTCTGGAGTACATGGTCAAATTATGTATTTAGTCGTTTAATTTGGAGGACTTATAGGAACACATCCACTGGTTTCGGGGATTCAATTTAAATGAACTGATATCACTGCAAAATTTTGCCATTTTAAACGGTGGTGGGACTGGCTTATGGTATAGTCATATTAGTCTACAGTCTACCAAAATCACCATGCAGCCAGCCCAGAAAAGGATGGGATGTCACTGCTCTGACATGGGCAATAAGCAAAGCAGCAACAAACTGTAAACAGTCTGTGAGAGTGATGCTGCAGTTTGTAGTCTGGTAGTGCAATATTGTGCTAAACAAGGTGGTGTCATACACTTAAATAATGACTATTCCATTTCCACAGTGCTTTACAATTTGTATTGGCTGACTGTGCACATCTGCATGGTCAAAGTTGAATAAAGGCGAACTCTGAACGAGGGTCTGCTTGAGCCGTCTGGAGACCAGACCAAAACAAGAAACACCTGCTTGAATGTATCTATTGTTTGAGTTTCAACTGATGTGAATAGGAGAGGGAGCGAATATTCACAGGACAGAGGTGTATGTCATATAATTTTCAATAAAGCTCTACCCAGTTTCAACCTGAGCAGAGGTCTAATCGGCCAAAAACTCAAAACACCTGTGTGGGTTTGCAGGGCCATTAACATTCTCTTTAGGAGGAAATATTCTCACTGCTGTGGGATAGTAAGCAGACCGAGAATCAATACTGTTTGGTTACAAACAGCATGTTTGACTGTCTGATGTGTGGTAGTTAAATGGAAAAGATAGATCAAGCAGTTTAATGAAATACTACTACTAAAGCTAGGGAGTATTATTAAAGTAGGAGTCCTCATTGTTTTTAAACAGCAGGCAACACATTGATTTTGTGATGGACAAACATTAGCTTTACTACATGGGTAAGGTTACATTATTGAAAAGGCTCATTATTTCCAGGAAAGCCAAATGAACAACAGAATTATTAGAAACAGATTTTTAGTAGTAACACACTAAGCCTGTCTCCATTTAGTCAGAAATGAAATCAAGGCAATTACCAGAATAATAGCAAGTGCAGGCAGGCTAGCAGTGAGCGCTTTCTTTTTATAATTAGTATTGCAACCAAACAATAATTGACTTTAAAAATAATCAAGCCTCCCTCAGCTAGGAGCACTATAAACTGATGGATGGGTGGCATTAAACAAGGCTTTCCATGCATTATTTTCTTCCTCGAGGTCATGTAGAATGAGTCACTGTGATTCTGTTCTAATGCATTCTGTAGCTTATGAGAAATTTCTGTTAGTCCTGACTTAACCTTACAGGGCAGCTGCTACCAGCTATAGAGCTAAGTGTGACTTGGAGGAGAGAGAACTTAATGTCTTTTTTCAAGACACCCCCTGACATGCTGTCATTACAGCTAATAACATTACTGGTGCATTTGTGATGAATCATCCGAATCATATTTCTTTAATTTCCCACAAATAAACCTCTCAACTGGAAGTGCTTCCAAACTACCAGCATTGTTATGTGTTTGGTATTGTGCACTTTGTTATTGAGAGTGTATGATAGAGGATGAAGAGGTCTGTCAAGTATGTGAATCAGCCACTCAGGGCCTGCCAGTACTTTGTGATTCACATTCCTGATCCCTCATCTGCTATCACAATACAGCTGTGTAACGATGACTGCTGTGTTAAGGGAGTTGCAAAAACACAGGTCAGCAAAGAAAACCCATTTAAGAAAACAGATTAGTTGGAGTCTATCCTGCCTATTTCAAAGATAGGGGTTACATCAAATATACTGAAATAATAATAGCTTTCTGTGAAGTTGTAATCTTAATTTCTTTTTTTTTCTTTTCCTTTGATTATTTTCTTTTAAAACCTGAGACCTTGCACTAATTCCAAATGAACTTATAATAAGATGAAGAGGGGGAAAAGGCGATTTATCTCAGTATGGCTTGCTTATACGAAAGAGCAGTCTGGCTTCATTGTGCCATCTCAGGTCATTTAGTTTCAGAGCGGCTCTCTGGCCCCTGGGACTATCTACCTGAATCATCCATTAATCGTCTGCTCTAACTGAGGTTTCTACCATTGGCTGGTTATGCAAAGGCCTTATTGTTAGAGTAAAATAAAAGCATGCCATTCTATGGAAAAGAAACACTTACTGCTTGGCCTGTAATTACTATATTATCTGTGTGTTCATTGCCATTCACTATGAGGCTGTAATTTGTTTTCATTGTTGAAAGGTTCAGGTAACGGTGATCTTTAATAACAGGTATAAGGTTTACAGATTATTTATATAAAACAGAACCGCGCTCACAGCATATCTACTGCTTCACAGCTGAACTCCTCTAAAGAGAGAGGTTGATCTGAGGCACAAGGATTCAGGAAATCCTGTCAGTGTCATTTATGTGCACATTAGTAGTCAAGACCACTCACATTGCCAGAAGCTAGGCTAGGAGAAAAAGAAGATGTGACAACAATGAATGTGTGGCTCTCCTCAGAACATCAACAACAAAAATGTTCTTTTAAAAGGATGTCAACCTGGCTATATACAGTAGGTGATGGACTTTTATTTAATTCCTTAGGAAATATAGATAAGGGAGTTAGAGCCTGAAGGCAAAGCTCTCAATTTATCAGTCAGTTTACGTTTCAAACCTCAAATGTGCTCATGAGTTGTGGGTAGATACTGTGATGACAGAGATTACAGATACAAGGGTTTGAAATTCTTGTAGAAGAAAAGAACAAGCCATATGACTAGAGGAGGTTGCTTGTGACTTAAAGGAGAGGTTCACAATTTTCAAGTCTGTCTTGAAACAATTGCCAGGTGCCCATATTAACTTTTAAACAGGTTTTTCTGGCTGTAATCATTCTTTCTAGTCATACTGATCATTATAAGATCCCTTCCTAATGGCGGGACAAAATCCACTGTCCTCGTTTTATGAAAAAAAAAAAAGTTTAAGTTTCAAGTTTATTTAATTGTACAGCACAATTCATACAGCAGTTGTAACTCAAGGTGCTGTACATATAAGAAAACATGTACAGAACATTAAGATACATTACAAATAAGGGAATAAAACATTAAAATACATAAAAAAATAATTTTAAAAAATAGACATTAAAGTGCACAAAGTGCAATAAGCATACATAGGTAGATGTTGGGGAGGAAGTTCATTAAAGGCCAGTCTGTATAGGTAAGTTTTTACTTGGCTTTTAAAAGTTCTCACTGAGGTCGTCTCTTTAATTTCTGCTGGTAAGGTGTTCCAGATTTTGGGTGCATAAGCAGAAAAGGCTGCGCCCCCCAATGTTTTTATGGGTGCGGTTCTGTGAGAGCAGCAGCGGGGTATCAGAGTACCTCAGGGTTGGGACATGTGGTTTTAGTAGCTCTGCAATATATATATATATTAAAATGAATTCCAATAAATGGGAGCCAGTGTAGTACAAGGGTGTAGGTTTGGTTTTAACTTTGATAGGAACATTTTTTTGTCCGATGGCCAAAATAATTGTGTATGTGTACTTGCTTCGTCGCTATCACTCTGTTCTCTTTCATAGGCACATGTGCGCACACACATATAAACATAAAGAGCCTGACTATGCAAAATTTTACTTTACTGAATATGCATTTGCTGACTTGCCTGAAACAAGACTTGTATTATGATTTGTTCTCTGGTTTTTACATTTTATTTTATTGATAGACTACTTAACTACAAATCTGAGACCAAAATCAATATTTAAAAATAACATATCATAGACTGTAACAATGTTACACCAAAATAAATGTATGTAAACCTGTAGGTAATGTGCTGCTCTGTAACTACCTGCTGTAAGGTTTTCAAACCTCACCTCAGATTCTGTCCTTCTTTCAGTTTGTGAGTTTGGGCAACACAACTCAAGAGTTTCATCACAGAGCCACAGTGATACTCAAACCCATCTTTAAATCATCTCAAAAACTACTATTTGTATTATTTTCATTCATCTCCTGAACCTATGGCTAGATCTTTCACTATGACATCAGAGCTCACCTGAGAGGCTGCAGCTCACCTGTCTGTGTGTCTATGTGCTGCTCAGGCTGCTGCTGACAGGATTTTCATAATGAAATTATGCCTGACAGTCACAAACAAATCACAAGCTGTGGCTAATTTAGCTTATAAATAACGTTCATGTCTTAATGACACATTTGCAATAATAACTCTGCTCTTGATCCACTCATGGAAGAGGGGAGATGGCATTCTTATTAACTAAGCTCAACTGTTACTGAAACTTCTTCTTTAAAAAGGACCAGATGTCTTCATTTGCTTTTTGAAGGAATTTTCACCGACAGTAATAAAGTTGTTTAATTAAACAGCAAGTCTGAGCAACAATCACAAATTAGCTAACAACACCTAACTTTAGCTAACCTTAAATATAATATGAAATCATCTTAGTTTTGTCCAGTAGAGTCGTTTTCAATTCTACATTTAGAACGTTTAAACTATAAATACTATAAAAACTATAACCACTTTAGATTCTCCACCTCACTGCCTCCACTACTGCTGCTGCTGCCAGGCTGCTGCTAGTCAACAACGTGTACAGCCTCGAAGTGGTGGGTTGCCAGATCATCAGGTCGAGTATCCCCCATATCCTGCTCTATCCTCACTCTTTATCATAATAGCGCACTTTTTTTTTGCAGAAAACACACAAACCTGGCAACTCTGCAGAGATCTTACCGTTACCATTATGTGAAGCTCGATTGTTTGACATCAGTAAAAATATTGGTAGGGACAATCCAGCAACACCTTGATATTGGTAGGGACATGTCCCTACCGTCCATACTCAAATCTACACCCATGGTGTAGAGTAGCTAAAATCAGTGTAATGTGCTCACTCCTCTTGGTTCTGTTTAAGAACCTGGCAGCCCAGTTCTGAATGAATTGTAGTTGTTTTACTGAGTTTTTGCAGAGTCTGCTGAAAGGTGCATTGCAGTAGTCAATTCAACTAGAGATGAAGGCATCTTTTTGAATGATCAGACCCTTCCTGAGGTGAAAAAATGCTGTTTTTGTGATTGAGAATTTATGTGGGAGTTAACATTTAATTCAGAGTCTAAAATCAACACCAGGCTGGTAACTTCTGATTTAGTTTTAGGTATCCCATTTTGCAGAGCACTAAGTTGCTTTTAGGTTTTGTCCCAATCAATAATATCTGTTGTGTCCTCATTTAGTTTTAAGAAGTTATTTTGCATCCACTGGTAGATTGACATCAGGCAAGAGGTAAGTGAGTCAATGATGCCAGTATTTGAAGAATCAACATGTACAATTGCGTGTCATCAGTGTAGCTATGAATATTTATGTTATGTTGTCTGATGACATCACCAAGAGGAAGCATGTACAGAGTAAAAAGTAATGGACCAAGGCAGCTTCCTTGGGCTAGCCTACAAGTTAGGTCGTACCACCCTGACTGATGTTCTCACATATTGACACACAGAATTTTCTGTCTGATATATAGGAGCGAAACCACTGTAGGACAGTACCAGATAGACCAACTCAGTTTTCGAGGCAGTCAATTAAGATACAGTGATCAATTGTGTCAAATGCTGCAGTAAGATCTAGCAGAATTAGCATTGATACTTTGTTGTTATCAGAGTTTGGTCTTAAGTCATTCAGTATTTTTGTGAGAGCAATTTCGCTGCTATAATTTGCTCTAAAACCAGATTGGAATTTTTCCAGTGTTTAAAGACAGACTTGAAAAGTTGTGGACCTATCCTTTAATCTGTTTGATAAACGAGGATGTCTTGTGTGGATGGTCTTTTTCAGCCGTATCTATCTTTCATGAAATGATGACAGCTTCAAATACCATATAGCCATCAAGAGTTGCTCCTGTCTTAAGCACACAAAAGAGTAAGAGAAAAGTTTATGCTGGTGCTCCTTTTACATTTTACTTTTTACAGAGTGACTCCATTCCTGAGGCCACTGTCTTTTCGTCCTGCTACTGTCTGTTTGTAGTCAAAGCTTAAATGTGTGTGTATGTGCTCATGTGCAGCACTTGATTGATAACACACACTGGTAGATGCAAATAGACGAAAGATGAAAAAGCATAATCGTGGATTCAAATGTAAACTTCTCAGTAACTGTTTCTATTGTACGTCAGTTACACGTGCTGCCTGGCTGCATCTACACAGTCATTTGTTTGATATGTGGCTGCTGTAGTGTGGCTTTGCAACAAGAGAGACTCGCCTCTCACAGAGTTGGTGCAATGTGCGTGGACTCCTGCCAAGTGTTCATATTTTGAATGGCTTTGAAGTTTGAGGCTTTTACAGAGTCATAACACAAGGTTGTCATGCCGAGCTAATTTCTTTTCTTTTCTTTTCAACAGTACCACTGAGTTAGAACAATACAATGAAAACCATGAAGAAATCAGGTGATGTACACAAAATATTTTATTCCTTTTGAATCTTAAAGATACAACAGGCAGTGTTTTGCTTTCAGTATGTTGTTAGTCCTCCCTGAGTTGTTCAAAATCCAGTTTTTCACAAAAGTACTATCATCCATAAACCCACCACTGACATTGAGGTAGACCGAGTAGATGCTGAACTGTGATGACCAGCTATTTAACAGGTCTTTTGTCATGTGCATGTTGTGGCTGTGAATCCCATGTACTCTGACTGCTAGCTTCACCCCAGCCCCCAAGCACAGCGGTGGTACTTGCAAGGAACTGCTACGATGTAAAAGTCCAGGGTCACATGACTGACGGAGGCAGCCAAAGGTATCAGTTGGCTATATTTTTGTAGCCTTGCTAGCTAGGCTACTTGTACTGTATACCAATCAGTGGAGTGGTGGAAGACAAAACTTGAAGGTTAACAATTAATCACAGCAAAGAGTTTGTTAAACAACTTGCTTCTTCTACTATGTTTACTTTTGACAAAAAAATACTTTATTTTCGTGATTCGATTGTAGCCAATGCAAAATTACCAGTTGTACTAAAAAAGATTGTTGTGAATGAAACAAACAGCAGAATAGTTTGCTAGGTCTATATTGCTAGTTTAGCTACCTCTATTTGTAAGGTGATACTTATTTTACATTTTGTAGCAGCCCCTTAATATTTCTACTGGCCATTACAAAAGAAACAGCTGAGAAAAAACTAAGAAGAACATTTCTGTCATGCTCATTCAAAAATCCAATATACTGCATTTAGAAGCCAACAATAGTCCTATCAAGATTAATATTGGTGTCATTCTTGTATGAAGGCGGCCGGGCAGACAGAGCCAGACTGAGAAGAAAGGGAGCAGTTTTGATTGAAATGAATGGTCACCGTATTTGGATTCCTCATCCATTGCTCAATACATCCATGGCCTCATCTTGGAAGTCAAAGCCTAACTCACAGTTGACCATACGACCCACCAACAACAAATGAATTTAGACAAAAATGGAAAAAAAAAAACAACCCAAAAAACAGATTTTTATTTTATAGTGAGATTCATTTGATTCCCACATTGTACTGTAAATAACAAATATCCGATTCTCCAAGACCTAAAGGTGCTTTACTGAGCTGTATTTTTGAGTGTGGACTGGAGTGTGGATCTGTTAATCAATTGTGCTGCACTCAACTGTTCACTGTACCATTATATACATTACATATACATTATATTTACATTACACACACACATACACACACATATATATATATATAAACTTTTAAAAGTAGTAATTAGGTATTTTAAATGTATTCTCATTTATAATATTTTAAGTACTATGTTCTTTTATTTCTGTATTCTGAATGCATGAATTCTTAATGTATCTTATAACCTGACCCTGTCAATTAAACATTGAAAAATTGTAATATTAATGCTGAGATCTCATATTGAACCCATACACGTTATAACTAGATGAATGCCTTACTGTGATTATTGACAATATTTAAATAATTGTGTTAAAAATCCAGATCCTTTCCCACCGCTGCTGGATATAACGAGTAAGAGACACAAAGGGTTTAATATCTGTTTTACTTCCTTTCTCACCTCAGCAGCCTCTGCAGAGGCTCTATAATTTGGGGGGTTGGGAAATCCATATGGCCTGATAAGCATTATTTTAGCATACAGCACCCGCTGCCTCTAAGTAGCTAATTTGGGTCTATGGAAATTAAATGTCTGCACTCTGTATTTACTGTAAGGCGCTCCTCCATTTGTACAATAATGATTCCAACCAGGAGAACACCATCAAGGCTCAATCAGCTATAATAGCCCTGCTCTCAATAGTAATAATCAGAACTCTAGTTCAGTAAATCACATATTATATTTAAAATTTTGCACCATATACTACCAAGTCTGCATTTAATATCTCCTATAAAAGCATAAATTTAGAGATTATTCCTTAGCCTAAAAAAACATTTGCATAAAATGAGACAATTATAATGAGGTGATTCAATGGGCCATGATGCCAGAGATGACACATACCACACACTGAATACTCTATTTCATCTTCAAGGGTGGCATTAGCTATAATGTCTGAAGATGAGTCTCTACATTCCAGATTTCATTATTAGCAACCGATTAAGTGAGCAAATTTAGGAAGCACTGTAATGGATCAAAGCGTTGTTATGCAGTTAATGGTTTATTAATGCATTGTGCTCTGGTTTTATGAGTATTTAACATTTCAAAGGTTTTTAGTCCTCATAGTCTTTCAAACTTTAATGCCTTGTTTTACAAATTATATTCATCGCTGTTCATAAATCACCTTACTTTTGTTTCTTTTGTTTCCAGATTAGGTCAGAACACTGTGTGTTAATATGGAAGATCATGGTCTGGTGTGAATGCTAACACTGCACACGTCTATGCAATCAATGGTTAGCATAATCCTAAAAGTTGAAAATGACAACTAGTCGCAGGTTTAAGGATAAATTGATGGTTAGTAAGTGTAATGATGCATCTAAGCCTGCTGGCTTGTTCACTGATGATCATAACAGACAAAAATTAATGCACATTTAATTGTGAATCTCTTTTCCTCCAAGAATTTTAAAGTAGACAATAACAAATTTTAAAGAATTTTACACCAAAAATCTTATTCTTTGGACATCACCTGTCAAAAAGGGGAAACTTTTCAGAGACACCTTTCAGATCTACAGGGGGGATCAAAAGCGATTTTCTCTGGGGAAATCCTTTAAGAAAAAGTAAAGATGTACTATGTCAAATGCAGTTGTACTAAATTCAAGCCTCTCACTCAAGAGACTGCATCAGATCTACTGTGATGATAAGTCTCAGGTCTTTAAACTGTGATATGGTATAGAATTTTAAAAACAAAATAACTTGTAGTTATTACTGGTTGGTACATACTTAATTGGGACTTCCCAGGTGGTCTCACTGCCATTTAAACCCTTTAAGCCTTAAATATACTATATGTTCATATGCAACTCCTTTGCACTACCAAAAAATGTTTTGCACAAAGAGTAATTCTGCCCAATTACGCCCTTTTTTTCCTGGCCATTATTTGGATTGGCCTTTGTTTGTGCAGATCGTACTGCCATTATTTGAATACTTTTAAGACAGTATTTCCAGTGTGCTGCAAAATGGCACACAAAAGCAAATGTTAGTGTGTCGTTGTGTTGTTCCAAGAGAAAATTAAAAGCTTTCAACTCATTCAGTGCCTGAGCACAGACAAATCCTTCAGAGGAGTTCATTCATACAATAGTGCTGAGTCTTATCGAGAGGATCAAGTAATCCAAGTAAATATGTACCAACCAGAACCAAACAATCAAAACAAAACAGTTCAGATATGGAGGAATAAAGTCACTGCCTCTTTCTAACTCTGTGAAGATGTTGGACATTATAGAAAACATAACAAAAATGTTTCTAATGCAACTATTTACCCCCAAGAGTTTACCTCTACACATGACAGGACAGTGAGGTCAGAGGAAAACTGCTGTATGTGGGAAAAGGGGAAAAAGACAAAACAACAGTCAAAGAAAAATATTGTCAATAAAACACTAAATATCTGTTTGTGATGTACTTTAATCTTTTTTAGTCAGTGTAGTATTTTCAAGACAACTTGCCAAATCTTGGATGATGTGATGTCAAGTTAAATATTTTCACCACAGTAGAAAATGTTAATGTAAGCACATCACTGGTAAATATCAGGTTCAGGTATCAAGTTCAAACACCTTTTTGTACAAAAGTTCTCTCACTCAGGGAAAAATATATCACAGAAGAAGCAAAGAGAACAATTTCTACACCTACAGAAGCTACAGGAAATAAAACAAAAAGCAATGTTCAGAGTCTGAGCACCAAACCATGCAGCTGAGTGTAACAGGTTTGCACATCATTTTGGATGTTATTGAATGTTTGGGGAGGTAATCACAGGTATTTTTTTGATTTTTCAAATGTATTTTTCCTGCTGTTCCGGGCAGCTGTTGTTGGAAATCAGTTAGCAATCTCTTTGGTTTGGTTTTGTAAACAGTCACAGTGAACATCAAGTCTACATTTATTTCTCTGTTACATTGCATGGTAAATTGAAATATTTACTGTGCAATATATATTAAATATAATATTTAAATTGAATTTGAAAAGTCTGTACTCTATTATGACACAACATTAATGATAATGAAAGCAGGAACGATCAATTTATTGTTGGTTTTGGTCCTTTATGGGATATGTTGAAAAAAACGGATACATTTATATATTTATAATATTTCCAGCCTCGTCCTTGAGGGAGCTAAAACTTGCAAAAAAACTGATGCTTTAAAGAAAGCATAATTATGCAGGTTTACCAGGAGGGTAATGCATACGTTAATCAATAGGGGTCGCTATAATTTAATGAGCATCATTGTTCTCTTACCTGTTTGTTGCAGGTCTTTGAATTCATGTCTCACATTAGAGACCTTTTGTCTGCAGTTTGGGAGGTGTGATCTCACTGATACAGTGATACAGCAGTAAGTTGTCATTCCAATCACACCCCTGCCTTCTCCAAGGAGACGCTGCTCCTTTCAGTCAAGCAAGTGTGTTTACCTCTGCCTAAAGAAAGTTGAGAGCAAAAGTGGGTCATGCTTGGGATAAGTGCTGCTATATTTGTCAAAGGAATCAAACCAACAAACTTGCAGGGACAATTCATGCCCATCACGGCCGGAGCTGAGAGTTTTCTGTGCACCCAATAATTGCCTCCCAGCCACAGTTTTTGTGAACAATTCACCAGTCTAGAGCTGTGGTTCCCATGTGCCGGAGCTCTTCCCACCATGGTTTTCATATTACATGACACCGTGTCATGATATACTAACCTCACACGGCAGAGGTGTGTGGTGCATTGAGTGTGCCACTGGAATAATTCCAGATCATACAGTGTTAAGTTATAATTAATTAAACTGATCATGGAGAAAAAGGCTATTATAAATTGATGAATATAACCTGAAAATAATGGATTAAATGATTAAGTAAAATTTATAATACAAATATCATTTAAAAAAAAAAGTTTTCTGTTAATTAATTGATTACAGTAAAACACTGTTAGTCTTTAAACCTACTATAAATTATCTTTTTTGGACACTTGGGGGCAGCAGAAGTTATGAGCACAACAATGAGATATCATCACCTTTTAAGTTGATATGATGAACTTGTTAGCAACTTGTTCATTTGGAGTCATGTTTCTGTCGCCTGGTGAATGTAAGTCTAACAGGGCTGTTACAGATTGTTGAAGTTCATCAAAATTCATTTCTATATTCATTTAGTATTCTTTTTATTTTGCAAGAAAGTTACCTTGTTATTTTTTCATTTCCTTGGGAAATAGTTTAATATCCTATTTTTATCTATGCAAGGCTCCTTTTGTTTGTTTTATTTGCAGGTGGTGGTAACTATAGCGACTGGAAGTTGTCAGCTTGCCCCTTTTGCTTGCTGACGATTTTAGCTGTGGTATGTACTAAAAACAGCTCTGTGATTTTATAAATTAATCAATCAAACTTTATTTATACAGCACAAGTCATACATCAAATGCAACTCCAAGTGCTGAACATAAAGAGTTAAAAAGAACATGAATTTAAATAAACATTTAAATGAATAAAATATAATAAAACTAATAATAAAATGAGAGATATGAAATAACAGTAAAAGTGCAAGTCGAAATACACACGCATTAGATAAAAGCCAGGCTAAAAAGGTGTGTTTTAAGTTCTATTTTAAAGATATCCACACTCTGCCCCCCTCAGGTCCTCCAGCAGGCTGTTCCACAGGCTGGGGCCTTAGTGGCTAAAAGCAGCCTTGCTGTGGGTCTTAGACTGGATGTTGGGACAACTAAGAGATTTTTTTCAAATACTAAGTTATAAAATTAACTTCACTCAAAATCAAAGTGTAAATTAAATGACATGAAATTAAATGACAGGATCTATATGTAAGAATTGTGAAGCAATTTACATATATTAATCATTTTTTGGTGCTGATATTTTTTTTTTCATATAAATCTAGAAAATGGGTTCATGGCAGTTTATGTGATAAAACAAGATGTTACATAGAGAAGCAGAATGCACATTTCTATAAGTAGGTTTTCATAAGTAGGTCACATCCAAGACCACAAGCCCAAGATTTCTCAAATAGCTGCGTCTAGGCTATATCCTGAAAGTGTTACAACTGTCAAGTCTAGAGCTGGACGTATCATTAGACCTGTCAGTAGGCTTATCCATACTATGAACAGTCAGAAACTGCACACACAGACTAATAAGCTGAAAACAGTGGCTAGTCATTTATTCAGTGTAAATACAGCATGTTAGATTCCCTTCCCAGTGAATTGTTGAATTTACCTTTGCTTTCTTCCATATCTCTGAGCCATGCCATTGTAGGTGAATTGAATGTGAGAAGTGTATACAGGCACTTTTTATGTCATCTGTGAAGGGTTTGTGATAAGCGCTGCACTATCCTCATGAGTTCTTTATTGAACAGCCTTATAGCTTGACAGGGCACATTGTTGTTGTATGTGTGTATGTGTCTATTACTGTATTAGTGTTAATTCTACATGGAGTGCCCAGTGCCCCCTACCTCCAAACCCGCACCCCCCATGCATTGTATGTATACAATAACAGCCCCTCATAGACATCTGCCAGGGAATCAAATCAGTCAGTCATTTTGTTGCCAGTATAACCTTCAGTAGTAGGGGCAGAGTTTCTCTGTTAATTGCATTATATTGAGATATTATTTACCCTCATTATTTGTCATACTGCATGACACTCATATACAGTAGGTCTCAAATAGGAACACATTTTAATTAGTATGAATAAACTTAGCAAAAGTTACGTTTAAGTTAAGTTTAAGATACCAGCCTTATCAGGCTGAATTTGCAGGAAATTCAGAGAAATGATCAACATGTAGAATACTTACATTTTATAGAATAATACAGCCATTAAAAAATTGGCATCTTGGGCTGCAATTAGTGCAGGCATCATAAACAGTATCTTCATTGCAGTGTTGAAACAATCAGCGAACCTACTGTGTATGTGATATTGTCATACAATTTATTTTAAAGTAATTGCTCAAGTCAAAAGAGTTTTCCAGTAGAAGAAGATGTACTGGATTAAAACTTTTCAACACACATAGCAGATGTGTGAAAAACCCCCAGTCAACAGTTTTTGCAGATGTTACAGGATCATCTGCAGCGAACACTCTGTGCGTTCTGAGTAATTTATAAACTTAAATGAGACAGAACTGCATTGTTATATTTGATGCATGGGTGTCCAACGTGTTCTCAAAGTACATTTGCTTTGCACTACATCTACAAATGGCCTAAACTGAAATATAGTTTTTTGGACATGATTAAATTTGAAAGAGTCATTCTTGTTAAAGATGATATTACCTTCAAAAATGTGTCTATCAGGAGTTAAGAATCAAAGCCAGGTCATCAGGTTTTGAAGATAAATGTATACTGTCACTGTGGCGACAGGTCACGTTGCTGCTCTTGATTCCTAGAAATATCAGAGCATATAAGTTTCTTATTACTTGTGCTATTTCCATAATAATAAACATGATGTTCTCAGATTGAAGTACCAGTTAAGCACAAAACAAGGTAGGGATGAAAACGGGGGGACATAAAGAGAGCCATCATGTAAAATAGAAGCACTGCTGCATGTTGTTTACCACATCAGTGACTGAGCACCATGTCACCTCCAGTGGGTTTAATATGACCCCTGTTCTGCTCAGAGAAACACTAAACTTTGGCCTCCATCTCTGTGTAAGCTAAAACCCACAGCGAATGAGCTTTCCCAGTGTTGTTTTGACGTCACTTCTGTTTGTGCGCAATTGGGTAGCTTGTTTATCTGTTTCCTGATAAGGAAGGGTCTGCTGGGTGGGCCTCTTTTTGTGACCTTGCAGTGTGTAACTGTGGAACGATGGCCGGCATTGTAATGTGTTGACAAGCGCAGATTGAAAACAGCTGGGCCACACTGCAGTCCTGCAATCTGGAGAATGGGACTAAATTATAGAGCTAATCCTGTTGACATTCATATTGCTGCCAGTCATGCTTTCTCTGTCGCTCTCTGTCTCTTTCGCTCTCGCTGTTTGTTCACTTTAGGTTTGGTACATCCCTGATGCAGACAGCATACTGTATGTACCAACAAATTTTCAAATTTCCAGTGCATTAGTAGCACAATGAGCACTGATTTGCTGATTTGCAGGTTAAAAGAACTCCAGATGTCTAGGTTACAAATGGTCTTGTTTCATTGGGCTGTGATGACATGGAGTGCTGTCCTAGTCTTTCTTTTTCATTATTAACTACTTCAAAGATCCACCACCCAGTTTTCATGATATCATTGTGAGTTGAGCACATTGTATCTTATTTTTTTATGAGCTGTCATGACATGAGCCACATGATATCACTTGATGAAATCAAGACATTAGTGGAGCCTTCACCCAAAGATCAGATGGATGTCTCACCCTGTCTCCTA
The DNA here is from genome assembly GCA_038419695.1 of Scomberomorus guttatus. Classification (NCBI taxonomy): domain Eukaryota; kingdom Metazoa; phylum Chordata; class Actinopteri; order Scombriformes; family Scombridae; genus Scomberomorus; species Scomberomorus guttatus. The sequence goes on along the minus strand of CM076445.1, from coordinate 33,550,056 downwards.
GAAATTACTTTTATATACGACTGAAATGCCAGTAACAGAAACAGCCAGTATGTTTTGCAGTAACGTAATGCTGGTTGAGTTACGTTTTCTCTCATCATAATGAGAAAATGTTGGTAATTGACATATTTGGCATTTGTTGATACTGAATGTATAAGTGAAATGTTCAGTGACAACATATTTCATTATTTTTAGTATATTAACTACAGCAATATTATGGTTATAGGCACTGACAGCACATGGTTAAGGTTAGGGAAAGATCATCGGCTTGTTTTAATACAGAAAAAGGTCTGCAGTGACCTGAAGCACAAGACACGATGTATTTATTAGCATTTAACCAAAACCACAGTCTTTCACTAACCTTAACCAAAAGGCTTTTGTTGCCTAAACCTAACAACACGCAGGACTCAGGATTGGAATCTGAATCTCTGGTGTCAGAGTCCTGCATCTTGTGTGCCCGCCATCCACCCCAACCCCCGATTTCAGTGTGATGTATTAATGTGCCACTTAATTCATTCTAAAAAACATTGCCTGTGAACATAATCCGGACAGTCATTATGTTTGCCAACACACTGCGATATAACATCACACCACTTACACCTTTGGCTCTGAGAGGGGACATTCACTATTCACCTGGCCACAAGATGTCCTTATCAGGGAAACATGGACTCCTACATTTCAGGATCAAACAAATGACCAATGTTATAGTTTTCCCTATGAGAACTGTCTCAAACTGAAGGTGGAGGGCTGGAGGTAGGTCGTGTAAATCAAACAATGAAATGACAGCGGACAGAGGCCCAGAAAAAAATGTTTTTTAAATTCTGACAGCAACAAGATGACTGGTTGACAGAGGTTATGGCAAAATCAGATGGGTTCAAGGGAATAAGAGGAAACACACTCAGTCACCTGAATCTAGGTTACATAAAATAGAGTTATATATGAAGCCTAGACATATAAAAAACAACTTACTTTTCAACTTTTAGCCCTTTTGACCAGACGTCTACATGTCTTTTTACCTACAAATCACCAAATCAACATTCCTTGAAGGTGAACTGCCAGCACAGTAGTGTTGTGTTGATTTAGTGAGATAAAAGAACTGTCATTGAATTAAGATGAATTAAAATCTGTATTCATTTAACTTTTTCAGTTTTTTCTTTGTTTTTCTCTGCTGGCGTACATCTGCTGTGCTTCTGTAATTTCACAAATGATTTTGATGTTTATGAAGAAATGGAGAAAATGTAGATGAACAAGACAACTAAATTTCAAGCAGCTTAATTGCTTCTTTTTTACTTATTAAAATCCTGAAAGGCAGAAGTTATGTTGCCTGTAAACCTCAACGCCCAAAAACAATTTAAATTCTCCTTCCCTCCCTTCCTCGTCAGTGCTCTGCAACCTGTAATTTCAAATAATGTGTTTTTTTTCCCTTCAAGATTTTTCAGTTCTGGATCAGTGGATAGGCTTGCGGATGCTGCTCTTGCTTACAGTTTAATTTGAGAGAGTGGAACAGTGACCTGCATCCCAAAGCAGACATTACACCATCACTGGTGTAGAACACACTCGCACAGGCGGAGCAGGCAGTGCACACTGTGTCACTGCCATAATCACTAAGCAGACACCACTGTTCTCTCCCCCACCAGTTTGTGTTGATGCAGGTAACCCAGACAACCTGACAATGTACACAAATTAGAGGGAGGCAGGAGAAGGGTATGATTAATGGGTCTCAATAAGGACAGGCCCCAGGGGAAAGAGGACTGGAGCAGCAGTGCTTATAAATCCCGGGGACTCTCTGAGGCAAGGGGTGGGGGGGTGGTAGAGGTCGATTCAGGAGTTGGAGGAGGTGATGAGGGGATGCTGTGTGAAACAATGAGAGAATTTTGTTTTTGTCTTTGCTACTGCTAGGATAAAAAACCTTCATTCAGAGCAAACATACATTCTGCAGGCTGCAGTATCTTCATACAGTTAACGATAAATGTTCTACTTTGTCAGCTGCAGTGTTGTTAATTTGCGTGAGATTGGAAATTCTTTGAATAATCTCTGCTGTGACAAGTGAGCCTACCTATCTATTACAGAGAATTCCCATATCCTCCACTCACCGACTTTTCGTTGAAAAGCCTTTTTCTCACCTCCAAAATTGGAAGTTTCTGTGGTCTGAACGGGGGGAACTTTACAGATTCAGGATTGAAAACATCTTGATATTTTCCGTCTGCAGTCCGGTTTAATTTATGTTCTGAATAAAAGCGGACATCTGTCACTGTTGATGACAGGAGGGGCGAATTAAACGCAGTCCCACATTATAAAACGACGTGGTTTTGCATTGAGGGAACCCCTGTTCATGTGTTGTGGACCGTTCCTCCGTTCCTCCACATCCAAGCGAGGTGAGAAAGGCGCACAACGCCAGACGGACCAGAGTGTGTTAGAGTGGATACACAGCGAAGCGCACGGCTGAGGACTCTGTACAGCGCAACTCCAGCACAAATGGATATTTACGTGGCTTTGTTATCCCTTTTCTTTTTTACCAAACCAGGTAAGTACAAGACGCGTGGCACTCTGTCATCCCGATGAGGAATTTTGTTGCGAGTGTCAGAAGCTTCTTAACATTTTTACGCTCCTCGTTTTGCATCTTGCGCGCAAGCATGTCAGATTTTTGTTAGTGTCTTTAGACTGCAGCGTATTGTTTTTGTAATCACCTGCAGGTTTTAGAGCAATTGTTTGTAAATAACAAGGATGCAGATAAGGTAAAAAAGAAAGATGACACCACTTACCTTATGGTCTTCGCACAGTGCACCTACAGCCCTGGAGAACACAGGTGTTGGCTGCGGGCAGACACGGTGCATTTTAGTGGGCAGCATCTTAGCAAAACCCTGCGTATAAATTAAAACTGCGAGACTTTTTCCACAACCAGCCATTTTAAGCTGTGGAATGCACGCAGCGAGTTTGTCTCTTTATTAATTAGTATTTTAGTTAAAACCCTGCCAGGTTTAATCCTCTCTGCCACAGCAAGCTGTGAACCCACAGCTTCACATCCTCTAACCTTCATTTCTCTTCACCAGCTTTGGCTTTCGGGTCAGATCAAGAATACCAGATTGATATCATCAATGAACTTGACCTGGCAAATGCCACCTATGGAATTACCCAAGTGGCGGGGCTTCACAACAGCAGCAAAGCCTTCCTTTTTCGAGGTAAGGGACGCACGCCATCAATTTCCTCCTCATTAGTCGCGCTACTCAAGTTCAGGAATGTCTTTGTCTTCTCTTTCACGGCTGCGCGCGCGCGCACACACACACACACACGCACACACATGCTCTTTGTTTCATTAGTTAGTGTGAGCAAAGCCACGCAGCGCCACACCTTTTGGTATCACAGTATTAGCGGGGATGCTGAGGCAGAGCACTCCGGGGAGCCTCCTCTCATAATTACTCCACATTTAATTTGTCCCAGACAGCAGATGCTCCGGCTCTTTCTGGACACACTTGAGCGCGCTGTCTGTGTAGGATTTCTTCATCACTTTCGACTGTTTACAATGACATTTAGTGTTGAAAGTATGTGGCCAGGATGTTTGGAGCCTCAAAAGAGAAGAAAATCAGACTCAACGATCTCATAATTATAGAAAATGCCAAGCCATTAGTCCTAATTGGATTATAGCAGTGATAGGAAACAAAAGAGATTATAAAGTATGAAACTTGATGACACTGTTAACCCTGTTGAGGTTGGTTTGAGATGAGTGTCAGAAGACAACTTTGCTTTGCTCACTTGCACTGCTCCCTGAAAAGGGCTCGCAATATTTGGCACAGCTCCTTCCGTCTTCCTGTAGTGCCCTCAGCTTTAAGCAGAGCCTGGATTGTTAGAGAGTAGAAGTAGAAAGAGCAAAGAAGGGGGATACACAGCAGTGAGAGAAGAGATCTGGGGGACTGAATGAGAGAGTTGGATTTTGTTTAGTGATTAGTTGTATATTGTGTTTCTGTGTGTTTTGTTTCCTGCTTTGTTGCAGTTACAGAAAAAACCTGCAATGAACACTGTATTAAATTTATATTTTAAACTTGTTTCTTTTATTAATTTAGGTGTTTAATTTCTTGTTCAATGGCTCGGTATTTGAAGGCAGTATGTATGAGTTTTCATTGGAGAGATTTTATTGTCCCATGATAGTTTGAATGCTGCTTCAAAGGCTGAACAAAAATATAGTTTTGGGAGAAAACACTAAGGTTTTTTCCACTTTTCTGGCATGGAAATGTTCAAATTCAAAGATACTGGCAAAAACACCAGTAGCTTGAATCCAAAATAAGCAGCATTGGGTGCTGAGAAACATATCGGCAGAGTGGTAGTGTATTGTGTGTGTTTGTGTGTGTGTGTGTGTGGTTTTATTTTCTAGAGTGCTTGGCTTGCTGTGCCACTGGCTCTGTATGAATGAAGGCAGGGCAGGTTGGCCAACTCTGCCGAAGTGGAGCTGTCCAAGATTCAGGGCTGGCGGCCATGCGGGATACACAACCTCACTTTTTACTTGATACATGTACACACACATACACACACTCTCACACTCCAAGCCTCAGAGCTGCTCTCCCTACGGTTTAGAGGCTCCCAGGGTCGAGGAGCAGCATCCAGTGCCGCAGATAGTGTGGGAAACAGGTGGCTAATCCAAAGGGGAAAACTGGACCCGCGAGTGTTGGAGAGGATGCTTGTGTTGTGACCTATTTAACACATCACCCACCCTTGCACTGCTTTCATGGCCCTGTAATACAGATGGCTTGACAGAGCAACTGCAGCCAAAGTTGCAGCAACTACCACGATCTTTTAAAAATGGAGTGTTTGATGTTCTCATGGGTTACAGTAACAAACAGTCCATGATTAACTGTCTAGTAGGAGCTGTGCAGGAGCCACTGTGGCTGATTGGGTCAGTGATTATTCAAGATGATTTATGTATGCTGTATGCAATCATGTTGTGCACTGAGCTCGGTATCATATTTCATCTGTTTGATTGCATAAATTGTGGAGCAACATATTGTAACGCTGGTGAAATGGCTGGAAAAAAGGGGCAATTTGGTGCTCCAATTAGTGTCGATAGCACTGAGAGAAAAGAGAGCTCTGGCAGTGTCTTTGGCTGGACACTCGGACCAGTCTCTGCGGCCTCCCAGTTAGCCAGTAATACACAAATAACAGATGCTTTGAAGAAACACATATCAGCATCTCTTTTCAGCCATAGAAAGGCAGATAAGCACAGCCTTCACTAAAAGGTCCTTATCTGGATGTGTGATCCGACCTTGCGATGAAAACAAAGAAAAGTACTAATATTCTCCCACTGTGAACCGATAACAGGGAACAAAGCTCAGCTAATTGCTAAGATGTTTGCATGTATTTGTTATACTTTTTATCAACAGGATTGCTTGTATTGTGAGAATTTCTGTGATGTATTGAATAAAGTTAGTTTGTCCAGACAGAGGCTGACCTAGTTTCTCATCCTACATTGGAACCCAGATTGTCAGCCTCATTACTCAGACCCCCTTCTGTCTCACTGTTGATTTAGATTTAAAATTCTTCTAATGGTGATTATTAGTTTATATTTTGGTATCCCCTTGTGAGTATATATGTTGGGTCTGTTGGTCTGGCAGTTTGATTCAGAGTGAAACAATGTCAAACAGATGCTGGCACTTCAATCATACAAAGCTTTTCTCATTAGCTGAAAAATGCTTAGTTCTTTGAAATATGGAATTTTATAAAGTGTCTAAAGAACTCTTGGAAATAATACCATGGAGATCTGACCTTGCTTATATTCAAGTCATAGCACCAAGTCTAAGAGCCTAAAGACAGGTCCACATTAAAGTTAGGCTAATCGGTCTTGGGTCTATGTTTCAATAATACCTGAGTGGATTCTGGATTTTTCAGGCTAATACCAATGTCGATGTTTGATTGATAAAAATCATAAAAACAGTATTAACAGATAATAGGTGGGACATTTTGCAGTTGAAAAATAAACTTGTCAGTGCTCTCTGGTAGATAGCAACACTTCAATCATCAAAGATATCTTTGGCATTTCTGTACTGCAATTTCCTTTTACTTATCGGCCAACATACAGTATTTGCAGATAATGATGTATATGTGATAGGATAATATCTGCCTGATTTATCAGTCAGGCTCTACTTGCTATCAGGTCTGATCACGCGGTGCGTCATATGTTTTGGACTGGTAGTGTGAACTATAAATTACAGGGAAAACTGACATGTATTAGACAGTGATTGCTCTTTAATTGGTCCACATCATGATGCTGCTACTTTTGGTTTTCTGTCTCCATTTGGATCTGTTCAGGTCAACTGTGTTTTGGAGTCTGGCTGTCTTTGGGTCCTTTTCATATCACATTTAGTTATTTGTTCCGAATTAATTTTTTTCATGCGTCTGTTCTGGACCGACCTCCAGGTTTCACTGATGAAAGTTGAGAGAAACCCTTTGAGCAACCAAGTCTGACAATGTAGAGATGAGCCTGACAGACTGAGTCTGAGATGTCCCAGAATAGCCAGCGTACAGAGGAGAAACCCTTTTCATTTAGGAAACAGCACAACTTTTCTTCTGATGCCACAATCTGGACAAACTTTAAATTTTTTGCCCCACTGCTAGTAAAGATCTAAGAAAAGCAAAGTCTTGTCTTGTTATGACAGAGATGGAGTACTTGGATATTAAGCTACTGTATTTGTACTGAATGGTAATTTAGTCACATGATCATGAAAGAATGTGATAATGGTCTGTTAAGATCCAGAATTAGTATATTGTGTATTAATATGCTGACATGACATCATAAGCTGTATGAACTTTGGTTTGGCTAATTGTCACATGACCACAGTTAAAGTATGATAAGAATCAAGCAATCTTCTACATATGTGTCATATCTAATTTTAATGTGAATTTTCTCTTTGCTTTGCATCATTACAACATGCTGACAATTTGAAATAATGATTTCATTGTGTAAGATTTTCTTCAATTAGAGCCAAAAAGACCCTGCAGTCTATTATAATAGTAGTTTATTTACTTGTTTTTTTTCTTAATTACATGAATCCCATTAAAATTAACACAGTGCCAAAGTTAAAAAACATGTAGGAAACCCAGTTATCTGTGAATCTGTCTGGTCAGTATAGATTCCTCTGTTCTTCATTGACTCTCTAAATCATTAATGTTAAACAGTTAAATGGTAACAGCAAATGCAGCCTTGATCCTGATATCCCTATCCCTGAGATCTATAAACATGCCTCCTATCAGCCTCTTAGGCCAATTATCCTTAACATATAACAACTCTGCAGTCTGGTTTTAGGACTGAAAGAGTCCTTAATTAACATTTAATCGACCCTCCTGTCGATTCCAATCAAAACTTTTTTCCAACCTCATTTAAAGCAGAAATCCACACTGGAACACCTCACCACTGTCTAATAAAGAACTATAGCTGATGCACATTGTTTTTTTGGGTTTTCTTTTGTTTTTACAAGCTTTTTTTTAAAAGTTGTGCTGTTTCCTAAATGAAATCAATAACTGGCCAAATTTAGTTTAATTGCAGACAGCATTTTAGTGATCTAAAACAAGATGTCAGGTTTTGGTCAGTCCCTCAGAATCAGAATGACGTTTTTTTCCTAGTTTTGACACTTTGCACTGGTGTATAAAAACCATATTAGGAGATTCCATTGTGAAAGAGCAAACAGATGAATAAATACACTCATAGTAGAAAATGGACCGATGCAGCAACAACGCAAACGGTACATCTTGAGCTCAAAGCAATAGGGGTGAAACTTTTTGTTTAATTGAAACTTTGGCCCTTTGATTGCCGTTATGACTGCTGGCTTTACATACAGTATAAAAATCTGAAAGCCACAGCTTCATGCTGTCAAAAGCCATTGTAGGAAATGTAGGAAATCACTAACTGATGTAGAGGCAGTTTGAGGGCCAGTGTACATTTAAATTGTAAATTTCAAGATTTTGAGACATACGGTCTTTCACTTTCTTGCCGAGAGTTAGATTATATTGATACCACTCTCATATCTGTCCATTAAATACAATATGAAGCTACAGCCACAAGGTACTTAATTAACACAATATATATCTTTGTTTAAAAGTGTAAAATTGGGTTTACAGGATGTGTAAAGTTGTTGTTTTCACACTTAGACAATTAAAGACATTAAACAAAAGAGATGTGAAGTGTTGATTAGTGAGCTTTGGAGGTCACCTGTAACCACCTTGTTGTGAACAAAGAGGTAGCAGATGGTTGCTCTCTGTAGTTGCTTCACATGAACGGCCTATTGATTTGTAAGGCTGATTGACTGAATGAATGTGGGAGTCAAACAAAATGAACCCCAGTGTCTCCTGTGTTATACAGATCCTCTTCCACGGAGCCTGCCATGTTGCACTGCCATGTTTCTACAGTAGCCCAGAATGGTCAAACCAAACACTGGGGGTGCTGAGCTTGTCACTAAAATGAGAATAGCTGGTCCACCGTAAGTGAGTTAAGTGATCCTGGGCTGAAATCGTCCCTAACTTGGGGGCTAACCCCCGTCACTTCAGCTGGGTGGCAAGCAAGATACAGGAACTTGGCTTGGGTCTTGAGGAGTTGTAACATTTATTCACCGACAAATAGGATAAACTGTACACACATTGCATGGCTACGTTCACAGCTATACTCTCTCTCTCTCGACCAAACACTTGCTACGCACACAACCTACGCACTGAGCTATTCCTTTAAGGAGCTATGTTACTTGTATGACATGTTTTAGTTTAAAAAACGAAACGAAAACATTCCCCAATGCTTAGGCCCAGCGGGGAGTCAACTTAGACTTGGCGGGCCGCCGGGCTTGTAGTGCACTGGCGGAAACCCTGCAGAGGTCTCCTGTCTAGCATCTTTTCCGGATTAGTTCACAAGTAGCTGCAGCTGCTTCTTCTGTTGGGCTGTTGTAGAATACTGTGCATTGTAAGAACATATGTATTGTGAAAGCTGAAATAGGTTTGTTATGAACAGATAAAATTGGCAATTTTGAAATCGCTCAATTTCTGCAGGGACTCACAGTTGAAAAGAAAAAAAAAATGAAGGTCTCCCAAACAAGCAGTCCAGAATGCAGCAAACATTTATAAACAGCAGAAAACAGGTTGTAACCATCTGCTGTCTTAACACACATTATCCTCTACAAACCCTGACCAGAACTACAGAGAGTAGACAAAATAATGTAACCACTGAATCATAATTACCAACACCACAGCAAAGGTGAATCGTATAAGGTTGAATGTAAAGTAGTAGCTTTTTGTCTAATAGAAAAAAAAGTGTGTGTTTTTTTTTTGTAACACGAATCAACAAAGGGACAAATTCATCTAAGCCCAAACTGCAGGAACAGTGGCCAAACAAATAGAAGACTTATTTAATGTTTCAAAGAGAAAACTCTGGAAAAACATGGCAATGTGTGCCAAATAGACAAACTGCATACTGCCTCTGTGATAGTATACTGTAGGAGGGAATGAGATACTTTTGTAGCAGTGTTTAAAGGATGAGGAATTTGTTATTCTACATTTTTTTTATTGTCAACAAATCCCATGAAAAGTCCAAAACCAACTATGTCTTAGCATTATAGCAAATGTTACTCAAACGGGAGTAAATAATGCATTTTTTAGGGATTATTTTCAGCCATTGATTAATACACATTTCGTATGCACATAGGCATATATCACAGCAGGATGGTACATGTGGAATTGAGTCAAATTAAACAATTTTGCCCATGTTTATGTTAATGAAGGCACATGTTAGTGCAATGCTTTGGCTCATTAATGTATTTTATGTCATGTTTGGACAACAACGGAGCTCTATGGCACAAAGGAAAAGCGATATCAGGCTTTGGCTAAACAAGCAATACTAAGCAGGATAAATCGATTGTTAGTTTTGGTCTATTCATAGGATTAGTTAACATAATAAAAATGTAGAATATTACCTAATATTATAAGTATGTACCTCATTCTATGTACCCCCTGTAGATGTTCAGAGCATGCTCTCTGCTACTTTCATCATCACTTCCTTTGCTAATTTTAAAAGAAAAGCCATCTTTAAACATTTTAAAGGGGACATATTATGTTTTTTTGTGATTTTCTGTATGTTGTTTTGATGTCAGATGTCTATGTTAAACATGGTCAAAGGTCCAAAACTTGAGGTGAACGTATGTAAAAATGCTTGCTGCAAGTCAAAAGCCAGGGCTTCAGCCTGCTCTGAACACTTTGTTTGCAAAGTTACCTCTATTTCCTCTTTGTGATGACATCAGCTTGTTTGAAGAAGCGTAATCCGACTACTATTGTTTGTTTATGTAGCCTCCTGAAGCTAACCAATCAGAACAGAGTTGGCTCATCAGGTGGGGGGCCTTAAAGAGACAGGAGCTAAAATGGCTCTGTTTTAGACAGAGGCTGAACTGAGGAGCTGCACAAAGGAACATTATAAGAAAAATAATTTGTTTTTTGAACTGTAAATCATACAAACATATTCCAGTAGAACCCCAGAATAAAAAGGGCCTGGACCTGGAAATGTGCACAATACATCCCCTTTAACTCTTGCAAAAGGTCCTTTTTTCACATCCACAGTAAATATCAGTATTTGCTGTCAGTCCCTTGTTTTGCACATATAGAAAGTACATACAAGAAAGAAGTCAATCGTAGAGGAGGAAACATAGACACCAATGTCTACACTCACAGGATCAGAAATACAGTATACCTGAGATCAGGTTGGGTTTTGAGTAAGAGGCAACTCTCACAGTGACATCACAGTAAGATCATTATCACTCGCTCCACTTGCACATAAAACCCAGAAGTAAATGCAACAGGTTCTCACCACTACTCTGTGGCAATCTGGGTATGGTACAAAATCTCAACATGAAATATAAATAGATGAAGCAAGTTGAGGTTGCACCAATAAAGTAAATCACATGACAGGATCCTAGCTGGAACTTTATCAGTACCCTTTGACCAAGAGAAAAACATGGATCATACACACAGATAACAGTTCCTTGTAACAATACATGAGTCTAGACTACATAAGTGTTGAGAATTGTGATAATGATAGTTTCTAATTGCAAATGGGAAAAATGATTCCCTGAAGTTTTCAAGCCTGAATTGAGGCAGGACATGATGATTACTCCTGATTACAATGATTACTGTCGCTGAATACACTGAATAAAAGGACCCCTAATTATATGTAATGGTCTATGTTTTCCTCTCTGTCATCTAACAACCATCAGTGTGTAGTTACAGTACAATTCTGATATGATACTTAACTAAATGCTGTGCGTGCAGCTCACTGTGCCCAGCTTTCATGTGTAATAGGGATATTTTACCAACATTTTGATTTGTTAAATTTATCACTAATTGTCTTGTAAATTCTTCATATAAACACTTTCATCAACAGGTTACTGATTAATTAAAGAAAAAACACAGATGCTGCCTGCGTTCCTGTCAGTTTGTTTATCTTTCTGTTAGCATGATGTGACAAGATGTTGCACCCAGACTTGGATAAAATATGGTACATATATCAGTCTTGGCCCACGGATCCATTAATTAGACAGTGGTGGTGAGCTAGGATTTAAAAAGCTAATTTTAACCAGCTGTTTTTGTTTGTGTTGTTTGTTGGTTTGCTGTGCTACTTATCAGTCCAGCACCTTTCAAATGTCTGTTCAAATCAATAAATCAATCAATCAAACTTTATTTATATAGCACCTTTCAAACTAATCAAATGCAGACTAATGCACACCAAAACAACTAAAAAGCAAAAAAATAGTCATAATAAAAATGAATGTCTATGACTCACTGGAGGGATTTTAAACACTAATTTGTGTTTCCTTGCTGTATCTTCTGTTCATTAGCTACAGTTGTACAGTGTTTTTTTAAAATTAAAGTCCAACCACATACACCATGTTTACAAACCTATATATATATATATATATATATATATATATATATAGTGATTTTTAAAAATCAAAACAAAACAGAACATGACAGAGACTAGGCATTGTTTATTGTTCCAGCGATGTTAACATGCGTGTGGTCAGTGTCACCTATAAAAACTGAAGAAAGAAACTTTACAATTTATAATACCCTCTTAAGTGGGTTTAGGTGACTTGAGCTCTTTGACAAAAGCAGGCATTTGAAAGTGTGGAATAGTCTATAGTGTATACATACTCAGTAGGTGGGAACAATATTTAACACACAGAGTGACACATCACTATCATGTCACCTCAGCTGTCATCATTCAGCTGCCTGCTAGCCGCCACAGTTAGCAAGGTTGTTGTTGAATGTAGGAGTTCCGGTTGATAAAGTAAAATGACTTGTTCAAAACTAGCTGATACAAAAAAGAGAGGTTGGATAGGTGAGGTTGGTTTTACCTGAGGGAAGTACGACACCATTGTGCTTGATTTGCAATGAAACAGCGGCCATAATGAAGAGTGGGAATGCAAAACACCACTACGACACCAAATATGCCTGTTTTGAACAAAACTATCCCAAAAAACATGGCGGTAAGAACCACAAAACTGACCCAGTTGAAATCGTAATATTCTTAAGACTTCAGCAGAATAATTGTAAAATCAAACATTCTCAACAATGAATACAGTGAAGAACTTGTTAATGAACATTTACACCAGTGTCTCCGCCAGTCCAACCACTGCACCTGTTTATGCTCAACGGACTTGTGTAACCAAAGGACTTGGTTACACAACGAAGGTGTTGAAATGCTGTTCATGTACAGACTTCTAGAGTTTTTCTTCTAAAATATCATCATGTAAGGCACCCTTACTGGACCTTTGATGCAGTGAATATTTATTAAGTGGACCTCTAAGACTTGTATTTGAGTAATCCTGCTGTAGTGGTTAGAGGCATAGTTGAATGAAGTTCTGCCCAAGAAAGGCTTGGGTCAGCTCTGGATAACAGTTCTGCTCTGTGAAAAATATCCAACAACTACAACTTTTAAATCAGCTGCTAAACACTGTTGAATTTACATGCTGTTTTGCCAGAAAATCAAACCTGGAAGCCAAATGCATAAACTTTTAGAGAGGCTGCAGCTGTCTGCTTTGTAGCTCTTAATGATTTTGTTGCATCTTCTATGCTACAATATGACATGAAGCTCTGTTACAGGACTGTTTTCTCCTGATAGATTTTCTAGTGTTTTAACCGCCATCAAATGTTCTGCTGACAGATTTCTTGTCAACCCGGAGTTAAATCAATATAAATGTATATAAATCAAATCGAACACTCAGTGACCCATTCTGGTACCAACAAGGATTTTAATGCATTGACACTGCAGCAGCAATAGAGTTCATGATTGAATTGATGGCTAGTTATATCTGTCTCTTTACAGATAGAGTTCCTTGACAAATGCCTTGAACCAAAAGGTTTAGCCCTCATGTCTTTTTAGTATTTCAGATTTACCCTTGGGTAACTGAAGAGGGTAGAAGGTTAACAAGACGGGCTGATAAAACCACGTCTCACTGCAGGTTTCTTTTCTTCTGAGCATATCGGCGCCGTGCATGTTACTCCTGTTTTAGAAAGACAAAATATGCCAATCCTTGATCTGTTCTAGTGAAATGTTATCAGGTTTGTGTCAGGCAATTGAGCTGGGAGAAGGTTTGGCTGTACTCAAATGGATCCGTCTGTTCTCTCATGGTGGAGATGAGACTAAGCTGCATGTAACAGAATGGAAAAGAGAAATGGCAAATTAAAAAGCTGAATATAGCTCACAACTGCAGATGCTGCAGTAGGTGGTTTAAGTAGGAGAAATACATGATGACACATTTTAGGAGTCTTGATAAACACAAATATAACAGCACAATGTGACCAAAACATTTGATCTATTCTCTCTGCAGGCTATTTCTGTGCCACTCCTGCAGGTTAGTAGTGAACTGACTAGAAAGTGAGAGGTTTCAGTGAGGTCTCATTCTCTCCTGCATCCATGTTGTTGCTATTTATACCTCCCCCCCCTCTGACTGCAGAGCGGAGCCAGGTTGCATATGGCACAGATATTACAGAGAAAGCCCCATGCAGACAGGCCTGGGAGGCTGTGGGCAGTTCACAGGCTGCGAGCAGCTAAGCCAGGCTACGACTCGAAAGTCTACAGAGGAACAGTCCAAGCCACTGAATCCAATGGAGGCTATCAAACCTTTCATCTTTTATGTATGAGCTTCCTGGCTGTCCTACTGCTGGAGGAGGCGAGACACTGGTCCCACCTCACAGGAACCTCTGCAGAGTTATTCCATCTGAATTATTCATCGTACATGAGGGCGATATCATTTAAAGGGACAGACGTGTCTCTATTGCCCCCCTGCTGTCAAATTAAAGACAGTGTGGATGAACAATGGCCAGACACAAGTGCCTTCAGTTGGATGTGGGAAACATGATCTCATCTGGCACACCTAAAATCCATATAATTGGACTGGAGCATCATGGTCTCCTGGGACCAGGATCAATAGTGAGGTTTTACTGTAAAGGATCTATTTCTGGCGCTGAAGCTCTACAGTGAAGCTGCCCTCTGCAGTTTTGGACCCAAACTGTGGAATTCTCTCCCTTACCATCGCATACCATCTGTTGGGATTTTTAAAGCCTCTATGTGTGAAATTTTTAATGCGATTATAGAATCTTTCAAAATGTACTATTGGCATAAGAAAATTGAAAAATATCTTTTTTGTCAACATGTACCCCTTTTACACCTGGCATTAAAATGCGATCTGTGTTTGGATTATCTGCAGTGGTGGAAGTACTCAGATCCTTTACTTAAGTAAAAGTACCAATACAGCAATGTAAAATACTCCATTACAAGCAAAAGTCCTGCATGAAAAAATTAAGTAAAAGTACATAAGCATTAGCAGCAAAATGTGCTTAAAGTATTGCAGTAAAAGTAGTGATTTGGTCCCTCTGACTGATATATTATTATATATGACATCATTAGATTATTAATACTGAAGCATCAGTGTGTAAGCAGCATGTTACTGTTGTAGCTGCTGGAGGTGGAGCTAGTTTCAACTACTTTATATACTGCTTCAATGCTGTTTTCTTATGTACACATCTGCTCTATTTTAGAAAATGTATAAAATTTCAGTTCAGATTTTTTGCTCTTTCTTTTAAATTGTTTCATATTGGAAGAGCACTTTGAACAATATTTCATGTATTAAAGATACTGTATGAATAAAGTTAATTATTTACCATTATTTTTATTACATGCCTTGTGACTTATCTTTCCATTCAAGATTAGTTAGTGGACCTTATTTCTAAGATGGCTGTGTTGCTAAAGTTGGTTCTAGTCGCTGTTAGACATGTGCTTGTAGAAACTGCATGTCTGACTCATCCAACCTATCCTGGTGTACAACACACACACACACACACACACACACACACACACAATAAATAGTTACAGCTTTAATAATAACACCACATACTGCATCTCCCTACAGAGTTCACTGCACAGAAGGAAGCTAGATTGCAGGCTCCTTTTAAGGATTCATCTATTCTATTTTTACAAGTAAGACAGCAGCAAACGGCTGTTTTGTTTTGTTTTGCACCCTCAGATTTTCTCTTATGAACAATGCAAATTTAAAGCTGACCATTTGAAAAATAGTTGCAGTGCTGCATTATTATACATCTAAAGCGCCTTCCAAAGTCCGGCTCATTATCACACACAGAAAAATGTCATCTGCAATATTACGTGCTCAAATCCTTGGCTGCATGACTGGAAACTGGCTCAGTAACCTCAGTGCGGAGCAATTAAAATCTGTCTATTTATCGCTGTCTCAAAATGTTCGTAGAAGGTGCAAGAACGAGCCTTCAGCACCTTCGTATCTCCATCAGAAACGTGATATAATTAGCCCTGCTTTGTCCTGCCTGGAGCCATTGTCTTTGTTTTGATGGTATCGCAGTCGCACTGTAATTGCATTCACTTTCACTCTATTGGCTTTATAACCTATCATAGATTGGAATTGGAATTTGTTCTGTTACGACTAATTACAGCCAGTGACATTTTTGCACCACTTGGACACGATGCAGGAGATTCATTTCATGCCAGCAGCCGAAACTTTATTGCCAACAAAATGAAACAACAAAGAAGGAATGGAAAGGAAACATTTTTTATCCTAGATTAACTTAATAGCGTCCAGCTAGCCATCTGACTTTGCTGTTCCACCGTTGTGTATTGTCACTTCAAGGATTGAAGGATTTTGGTTGTCACATGGACACCACATACTGTATAGTGACAGAAATCAAGATTGTGCGGAAGACAACTAAACTTTCGTGCAGTAACCTGACGCGCCAGATGGTTTGTTACACTGAACCATCTGAGATGTCGTCCTTGGAAACTGTTTGGAAAAGGGCAGGCACCTTCCAAATATACTTGACCGGTGATTGGATGAACCATCTGTCTATCACCGTCTATCACTTTTTTACCTTGTGAGGCAGCTGGATTCATGAGATCACGTGATCACACGAGAATCCTCACAGGACGCTGATTGGTCAGCACAAGCACATAATTTAAAGCCTGACAAGATGAATTCTCGTGTGATCTCGTGATCTCATGATCTCGCAAAGGTAAATTGTGCAGATGTTAAAAAAATAATGGGTTATATTAAGACAACAAAAACAAAATATGCACTAAAAAACAGACTTGCTACTGTACTTTACTGAAGCTGTTTAGTAAACACCTGAAGAACAAGAAGAAGCAGTTTTCATCTGTGGTTACAACAATAAGAGTTTAGCTAGCTAGCTATATCCATCCATAATCTAACAATCACATGGATTGATCATATTTCTGAGCTATGGGCAACACCGAGGTATTATCACACACGCAGATCATTTAGAACAACAGCAAATTTCAGTGTCACTTCAGCTGCTGTTATCACAGGTACAGAGCCTGAGAGGTATGAAGGTATGACAGATGGTGTGTTGACATAGTTACACTTGGGAGGAGTAAACATTACATAGATGTGACACAGATGTGTTTATACCTTTTTATTATCTGTTTTAAATCTCCTCTGAGGTGGCTTCAGCAGTCAGATTTCAATCCTTAATCTTTAAAGTATCTTGGATGCATTTACACAATGTATCAAGTGACTTAAGTATAAATGGGGTCATTATCACACAAGTCAAGTTTATTTTATTTATATATCCTCATATCACAAATCATAAATTGTGAAGCGACGTCCATTTCTGATGACGTTGACAGCAGGATCAGCTGTCGGTCGGCTTTAGCGGCTCTAGCGACTTTTGATGGAGTTTGTGTCTGCACACATGTGCACTGTGCTAATACTAATAAATGTGCACAGTTATCACTGCCACAGCAGCAGTGTTTTCTCTCTGCAGCCTGTTACCTGTTTGACACCTGCACATGAATAAAAACCTGCATTCTGTATTTATGCTGTGTCCTGCTCAGACACAGATGAACCATTTCTACTGGCAGAATGCGTTTGTATTATTTATTAATTATCTGTGTCTGTATTTATTGATATTCTGATTGTGAATTCATTATTTAATAACCCAGAATATGATTAGAGTGTACCTTGAATAATTATATATTTGGCTAAATGTTACAGGGAAAATGGAAATTATGTAACTCATATCAAACCTGATGCTCTGAAATTTTCAGCCTTGCATGTGACTGAATGGAAATGACGACAAATTATGTAAAATATAAATGTGTTTAAAATGTGTTTCTTGATGACAGACACTCTCCTACTTTCCCTGAATTTAATTGTATCCATAATTAAAGTTAATGGGGACATGACAGATCATGAAAAGAAAAAACTTCATAATCAGTGAAGAAAGCTGTTCATAGTTCTTTTTTTGATTGGACCTACAGTTAACACAGATGCACTATTTTTAACTAGATGGTGAATCAGAAAACAAATAAAATATAAGACTTGGGAGTGATAAACTCTTTGCTCAGTGATGTTGTGATCATCAGTATCAGCTCAGTCCGATCAGCTGCAGCGTCTAATCAGTAACTGATATCCAATAAGGGGGAGTGTCGGCCGGTAAAAGACTTCTGTGAAAGCTGCTCTTGTGTATCCTCGCTCATGGCTCCTCAGAGATCCCTCCTCGATCATCGCTCCTCAGTGCAGAAATAAGCACATTGGGATGGCCTTCATGATGGCGGACCGGAGCGGCTTCCGGGTCAATTGAGGATCGAAGAGTGAGGAACGATCAAATAATGGGATGGGATGAGATGTACCCCATGACACCAGATCACAGGAGAGGTTGGCTTTAAAAGTTCCGCTAAATTGGGGAAGACTGGTTTCTGGTACATTGCACTTTACTACTGGAATAACTTGCATCACAGTTTGAAGTTAGAGACACTTGCAGTATTTCTCTGAGGGGCTTTAAGGTTTTACCAGCTGATATTTTTATCAACATTTGCAGTTGTTTTAATTAGCGCATCTGTAGCTGTCTGTGATGATTTTTTTGTGTGAATGAAATATCTTATTGTGGTTTTGTGTATATGTAATCTGTTCTTAGAGATCCTGATCTCAAAGATATTTCCTAATAAAGCTTAACTAATTAATTAACACAAACATGCTGTACAAATAGTATAAATACATACATAAATAGATATTACACATTAAAAGGAATATGATCAGCAAAGTAAAACTTTCACTTTTCCACCACCTCATAAGAAATTTGAATACTTCCTGCCTCTGCCTCATGTTTTCAGGCTACCATTTGTTATGAATAAATAGTATCCAATCACACTGTCTGATATGTTATCTGAGATAAGAGCGCCAGCCAACAGCAACATTCGTGATGCTTAGTTACCCATTTAAAAAACAAACAAACAAAAAAACAAAAATATAGCTAACAGTAATACTAATCTCTAGCAAAGGTACAGAGGGAAAGTGTGCTGGGATTTAGCAGGACTGGGTTCATCTCCCATAATGCGGTCACGGTACTTCATGGATTAACTGTCAACACAAGCTGGTTACCGAGACAACACCATCATAGCTGTGCTTTGCTGGTAATTTACCGTACCACAAAATGCAGCCGTGGCAGCTTCAAGGCAAAAGGTGTCACTGACAACCTTTAAACTCAAACTGAAGCCTCTAACACGCCGGAGCAAACACTGAGCATATCGCTATTGCCATGTGAACACCTTGCCAGACCAGTCGTGCTGATTTTCATGTTTAAAGTGAAAATGAAAACTTCTCATGCCTTAAGGAGTTGAGAAAGTTTCACCACTGCTGGGTCTTATTAAGAGATTAAGACCCTCTTTATTGTCATTTCTCAGCACTCACATACATTGAAACGAAATTTATCTTCTGCATTTGACCCATTTTATACACCAGGAGCAGTGGGCAGCTGTGGTGCAGTGCCCAGGGACCAACTCCAGTTCTTTTTGCCAGTGCCAGTGGTCAGGGGCTCTAACAGGAGTATTAACCCTAACATACATTTCTTTGATGAAACAATTTCAGACAGAGGGGAGATGCTCACACTTCTCCCTACATTTATTGCAACCCAGTCTCATACTGAAATAGCTATGTTGATCCACAGCACAAAACATATTAGTTTTACAACAACGGCTCTAAAAATTGTGAGATGCCTACTCTTTTTTTTGGCCTATTTTGCCTTTTCTGTTGGCCTGCGTCCACGTCACGTGACTTTCAAGTTTCTGTCTGCGAAAACAAACAAACAAAAAAAGCATTCCTTCTATTCTCAGTGGAAAATGCAACATTTTAAGATAGTTTTGGCATTAAAATGCGTTTTAATAACATTTCTAGCAAGAAATGTGCATTGGCATAATCTTCTTCAGTGAATGTATATGATGTTGAGGCTTTCTATCGTTGCTATGGTGGTTGCTATGGATGCTGTTATCGCTGAAACCATGTAGCTTACATGTTTGAATGACTGTCTTTGCATTGTGTAGTTATCTGAGCTGAACACATGAATGTATCCTTGATAACTCAACAATATGAATATATATTGATGTTAAGGCCATCAGTTTTAATTATTTCTCCTTTGATTCTGAGAAATAAAGTTATATCTGAAATAAACCAACATGTAAACATCATATACATTCACTCAATGAAGATTATGAAAATAAAATGCACATTTCTCAATAGAAATATTATCAAAACACATTTTAATGCCAAAACTATCTTAAAATAATGCATTTTCCACTAAGAATAAAAGGAATGTCAGCCTTTTTTTTTTGTTTTTGTTTTTGCAGACAGAAACTTGACAGGCTTCTCACAATTTTAGAGCTGTTATTGTGAAACTAATATGTTTTGCACTGTAGACGAACATAGCTATTAAACATTTTGAAGTGAGACTGGGTTATTTATCAGTTGTCAGACTAATACGGCATCCTTTTAAGCACCTGGGTATCCATGATATGCATGGTGTCATTCTTAGCTGTGTGTGTGTGCATATGCACGTTTTAGTTGTGGGTGCTGTTTAAAATGGAGGGAAAAGTTAAAAAAAAAAAAGTTGTGCTGCTGGTGGTTCAAAAACTGCTCCTTGAGAGGCTGTCTGACTCCTGTCTAAAGCTTTCTGTCACAGCAAATCCACACTGACACTCCTCTATACAGATTACAGGGAACCATCAAAGAAAGCCTGAATTTATATTTCCTAAAGCAATGATCTGTGGCCAAACTGATTTCAATAGCTAAATCAATACTAATTTCACTGTATTTTAATGGAATATAGTATGCTGTGCAACTGTAATGTGTTGGGGAACAAACTTAAAAAATAGATATTTAATACTAAAAGACTCTGATTACGATCAGGAGGGGGAAAAAACACTCAGACATCTCTGCTTTTATCTGAGCTATAGTGGGACATTTAGCAGCTAAAGAGCCAGATATTTCCCTCAGGAGCTGATGGAGACTGAAACAGATCTAAAAGGAGAGTAAATTGTGGACTTACATTCATCAGGTGGATAGGAACATGACTCCAAATGAATGCTGCTCGGTGTCTGCTTGGTGTATAAATAGGCAACTGTTTGCTAATACATTAGTGTCTGCTGTATGTCGCAGTTTTAATGGATTCCAGTGGTGACCAATTTTCACAGTAGAGGAAAAACAAGAAAATATATCCATAGAAACTTTTCAAACAACTCCTCCTGCATAATTCACCTCCCCCACAGTATGTTCCAAATGTTCATACATTTGCTAAAATATAGATAAATAAACTGCCTCTTTTTCATTTCTCGTGCAGAAAGCAAAGAAATGTTACAGTGCCCAGATGCTGGTCTTACATTAGTCAGAAAGTACTAAATTGAGAGCATTCATTACTGATTTGCCAGGTAGAAGTCAGTGCTTCATCATGCCTGTTTATTTATTTAGGTGAAATGACTTTTACTTATAATGGAGCATTTTTCTTTTGTTGTATCACCACTTTTACATAGCACTTTAGTGCCTCTTCCACCCCTGCCATCCTTATCTGCTGGCAGTTGGCAGTCAGGCCAGTTTGCAGCTTTAAAAGTCTCACTCAGCAGGTTTGACATTTGATGAGCTGTTATCAACCAGTTAGCTTCCAGTATTGTGTAGTCAGTACATCTCAGGTTTCTGGGTAGTTAGTCATTTTGCTGGAAAAATCATATGCAAAATAAATGCTGAACAAATCTGAATGTCAGGGACAAGGACGAGGAAATTGGTTTTATCAAAAATCCATTCAGTTAGTTGATATTCATAGAACATTTTCTCTTTGAACTAAACTCAGGAAGAATATTACTCTCATCCGGCAACACAGCAAATGTGAAATTATAAAAACTATATCATACTATAGATTTATAAGATTTCACTTAATGTAAACAGAAAAAAAAGGTTTTCTGGCTTTTTAGATATACAGAAACTTGGTCTGACAAGGGAGCTCTAATTAAATGTTTGGCACAATAAATGTATTTCATGTGAAAATGTAAAACTTTAAAAGTGTTGGACCACTGGTCAGATTTAGAAGAAAGCTTTGAGGATGATGCTTTTTGTTGCTGATTGGCTCAAGTCTGTCTGCAGCATTTGCTGGGAACAAAGTGTTTGTTTGTTACTTGTTTACTGGTATGAATGAACTTGACTTTATTAGTTGGTCAGAACCAACATAATGTTCATAACAGCATGGGTACTGTACCGTACCTGCCACAGTGTTTAAAGCTTCAGCACTCAGGAAGGTGCAAACACAAAACTCTCCAGTGAAGGATCAAAGGATGCTGGATTTAAAATTAAAAAAAAAAATGTGAGAGCCGAGTTCTTCACAAGACGAGCCGTCATTTTGTTTTAGTCGGGGTTAGAGGAGAAAGAGGCATAGCAAAACACAGAGATGCTGCTGCTCTTCTTGACTGCAAGCTGTACAGTTCTGTCTCGGAGGCAATACAGAGTGCTGTAAAGTGAGAGGGGCTTTAATTGAAACAGTGTAGGCTTATTCAGTTGTGCTACTAAATGAGTTCAGCTTGTTGTTTTCTCCTCAAGCATCTGTCACGCCAAGAGTATGAATATGAAAGAGACTTCAACATGAGCAACAAAAATTCTGACACATGCAACTGAACACCATTAAGTATAGTTAAGTAAGTATATCCTAATTACGGTTTGAACATAATTTAATTATCATTCAATAATTTAATAATATTAAATTTAATAATTGGAGCACATTATTTTCTTGTGGAATATATCTATTATAAACACATTTTTATAGTCTGACAATGTTTAAAATGCAGTCTGGGAGGATTGGTTTACTTACTTACTTACTTGAGGAGCAGGGTAGAACTGTTATTTTCCTTATCTGTATCTGTAGATTATTTTTTCCAACTAAGTGATTAATCGTTTAATGGTTAAGTGTTTATAAAATATCAGAAAATAATAAAAATGCCCATTACGGGGTGACATTTTCTTGTTTGCTCAACATAACCCAAGATAATGCGGAGTTATTCAATTTACAATGATATAAGATAAAATTTAATTAATCCCCATGTAACAAGAAACAGGCTAAAGAGACAAGATAATTAAAATGAAATGAAGTGAACTGAAACAAAGAAAACATACATTTTCATATTTGAGAAGCTGGAACCTACAAATGTTTGGCAGTTTTGCTGATGATAAGTTCATGATTCAATCGCCTGATGGATTAATCGAGTCATTTTTTCAGCTCTAGATCACTTTTACTACCTGCCTCCCCTGATAATATTAACCTCACCTGAATGAAACTTAAGTATAACAACATAACTTTACTTTGAGCAGGATATGTTGTACCCGCCAGCCTCATGCCATCAGTTTATTAACACTAAAGCTTTAACTTTGCAGTGCCAAATGACTTAGGGCTGCTAATGTATCATAGTGACAGTACCTCCAGAGAATGGAAACTGCACTGAACTACGCCTCTCTCAAACACAGAGGGAGGAAGGCCACAGAGATTTTTCAACCTCGTATTATGTTCAGCTCGCATCTCCATGCTTGAGAGAGGATGGCGTTTGTCATGAAGACAGGGGAAACATCTGGAGTGCCATTTGTTTTAATAATTCATTGTTTGTGACTTTATAATCAACCCCAACACAGTTGGAGTCACTAAACTCGGTAGCTTCCTCTCCAAAGCGAGTCCCGTGACAATAATCTGTCGCTGACATGTGTTGAGAGTACACATAGAGATATTGCTCCGTAAGCAGCAGCTAGTTTGCATTTCCACTCGTCTGTACTTGATGAGGTGCCTCCTTTCTGCTTTGGCTCTGTGTGAATTGATGCCCCATTTGCTCAGATAAGAGAAGGAGGGAACTGTTTGTGCTGTTCTTTCCTTTTTTAGAAAAGCAATGTGTTTATACACAGACAGAGCTGTAATGTCTTCAGATACTGACACAGCTGGTTGTAGGGCTGCACGATGTGGAGAAAATATGCAATATGTTATATATTTCTTGGATACTCTGATGGCAATATGAGATGAGATTTTTAAAAAAGAGTTTAGTGTACAATTTTACAGTGTTTAATGCATCTGCATCCTGCAGGTTTGACCCTGAAATCTGATAATTTAGCAGAGTAAGTCAATCAAAATAATGTAATAAAATAACACCAATTAACAACACATATTCTACTGTATAATCAGGGTTATACCAGTGCTAATCAAACCTCTTGATCTCTTTGTATTCCTAAATTGTCGTCCCACGTTTGTGTCTTGCTCAACAACACTTCCAACCTATGGACAGGAGCAAGGGACAAGCAACCCTGCGGTTAACATACGTCATGTTTTATACTGTTTGTCAGTATTAAACAGCATGACTCCCGTGTTTTTCTTCTTTTCATTGGGATCGAATTTGATTTGAGTTTTTGGCATTAAAATTCCCATAATGATTAGGGTGATGTGAAGAGGGATGTTGTGGAAAATCTGCACCCTGAAAAGCACCGTGCAGATAACAGTAAACTGGATTCTATTGATACTGAAGTAAAAGTCTATAGATGATGATTATTAGGTTAGAAGGAGCACTAGATTTAGGGATGTTCATTCTCAATAGACATTACAGAAACAACTTCCTTGTGGCAATTAAAAAAGTAAATTCAGAGTGCTGTCCTAGTCTTTCTTTTTCATTATTAACTACTTTAAGGATCCAGCACCCGGTTTTCATGGTATTATCGTGAGTTGAGCGCATTGTATCTAATTTTTTAGAAACAACTTTCACCAACAAAAATTAGCTGATGATTGCAGCAGTGTTACATGTGCTCTGCTTTGGTTGACATTGAGATGTTGGGGTGCAACTTTTCGATACAAAATCTTTAAATCAGATGCTCAGACAATTTCTAGCTTCATGTTAGGATACACTTACCGATACAATGGTGATATGCACTTATCCTATTCTGGTCTGGTAACAAAAAGCTATTTAAAAGCTTTTGTCAAGTATCAAGGTACCATTTAGAGCTACTCAAACACGTCTGACTACATCCTGTGACAACAGCTGCTTCACAGTGAAAACCAGCAGCAGCTCATCGTTTCATGTCTTGTTTCCATCAGATTTGTGGCAGTTTTATTTATTTTTTTTTTCACTGTGAAGACGCTGCAGGATCAGTTGGAATTATGGCCTGTATTACAGCTCTGATGATGTACAGAAAAGAGTTGTGAGTTATGAATCTTACAACCCTTAAGCAATGTGTTTAATGTGTAAATTCAGTAGTGATACAAATGCAGTATGTGCACACACCTTTGTATCATGTCATATATGGTAATTTTAGGTGGTTGCTGACATATGACTGAGCTGTGACAGTGATGTTTTCTGGGAGAGAAGCAAGGCGCCCTTGAGTGACCTTTGGCTGTATTATCGCTCCGTGTGTCTCCTCCCTGTATTTCATGTCCTGATCATATCTCCCAGCTTTGCTCTGCATGCTGGTCACGCTGCACCACTTGTTAGCTCCACCGCCATCGTTTTATTTCTCACCTCTCTCTCTCTTACAAAGGATAAAAAAAAAAATACAGCAGGGCTCATTCAGAGGTAAACAGTGTGGCTTTGGCTGTCAGCTTGTGGCTGTGAGAGAATGATTAAGGAGCCTGCCATAAACATGACTGTGTGATGATGAGGTTATTTGCCGATTTGTTGCTTTATTCAACACTTAACGACATGGTAGTTGAGAGCTCTCAGGGGATGATTTATCGAAATATAAGCGGGACAGTACCGACGGATCCCAGCCTTATCCTGACATCATATTTTTCAAGTATGCAGAGCATGCCTAATTGAGATAAACAGCTGTGTAAGCAGTTCTGATGACAGGATGGAGGTTGGCTGGCTGGCTGGCTGGCTGGCTGGCTGGCTGGCTGGCGAGCCTGCCGGCCGGAGCCATCCTGCTCACAGGTCCAGTGATCGGGCTGTTTGTCAGGCAGACTGGGACTGGGAGAGTTAGGAGGTAATTAAGCTTGGCTGAGTTGTGACGAGGGGGGTGGCTTTCTGTTCGAGCTCTTCTGGATCTCTACGGGGGCCCAGAGTGTACAGTTGCATGGTCCCTCAGAGTGAGCCACGCTCCCAGCAGTGGGCTTACCGGAGGCCTGACAGATACTGATACAGCACCTCAAAGCGCTCAACGCTCCACTAAATTAGCTCACATCTCAATTCCACCTATTTCCCATGTGTGGGTATGTGTTCTTTATATATATATATATATATATATATATATATATATATATTTATATATATATATATATGTGTGTGTGTGTGTGTGTGTGTGTGGATTCATGCTGTATGTGTACAGTGTGAGTGGTTTGAAGCACAGAGTGCCAGCTGTGGTGTTAAAACCTGCCCACAGCAGAGGAGGATTGTGTAGAGCTGTGGGGGGGCGGAGCAGATTATGGAAAGGATCTCAGCCTAGAGAGTTGTTAACAAAACACATACACACACACTGACAGACACACAAATCCACATAATATGGAAGGAGATTAATGCCCACAGAGACTGTAGTTGAGCAGCATAAATTTTAATTTCTTGAGCTTCTATTAAATCTCTGAATTTAAAAAAAAAACATTTTTAAAATAGAATGATTATTTTAAATTGGACTTTTTGGTATATTTTCATACATCATATGTGACAAGTGACAAGTAAAGATGTAAGACTGTATATTCAACAGATATACATACATTTTCAGTAGCCACCTCAGTCTGAAGACCAGCTACTGTTTGCACACAAAGATATAGTATGATGGACAGGTGTAATAAGTTTGGCCATGGTTACATTTGCTCTTAGTATAGCCTATTTTACGTCGAACAGGGAAATACAAACAGTAAGAGCTGTGTTTCCACAGTAACAATCAACAACAACAGCTGCCAAATGTAAAAAAACAAACAAACAAAAAAACATAGTTCATAATTTGCAATTTGCACAGCAGTGACTTGCAGATATATACAGTTTACTGCAAAAAGATGCAACAAAATATCGTTGTTATTGTTAAAACACTGAAATGTTTGGTGGAAGGGTTGCTTGTACTGCCAGTCACACTGAGAATTAATACCCTACTCTGCAGCTATGTGTACATTTTTAGTTTTGTTGTTTAGCCACTTTAAGCTCATTGTTTTGCTTGTTTGACTGGCTGCTATGGTAACCATATGAAGCTGTTTCTAGCAAACAAGCTAGGTCTATATAGCTGCTCAGCGTGAAATGGCATAAAGTGGAACATCTAGCTAGCAAAGAACCAGATAATTTTAAATAAATTTAAGAATAAACCACAGCTGTAAGGAGAATGTACATGGACAGATGTTGCTCTTTGTCTGCTTGATACTTAATTGTGTTATGACTAATAGTTTAGCCATAACAACTTGATGAGCTGACTGTATGTATCAAAGTGTGTTACTGTGAGCTTGTTTTGCAGGCACTCTGCCCTCTAGTGGTCAAACTATGGCAAACTTTATAATCTAAAATGGTCTTAGTTTACACTCAACACATGGTAATCTAATTTGTAATCAATTCATTTATATGCATTTTTGAAGTGTAATTATTATGTAAAGCAAAGTCTTAGCCCCATAAACCACATTACAAATACTGTAGGTCCAGCATGAAACTCCCCCTACAACCACAAAATGTCTTTTTTACAGTTCTGTTGCTGTTCAGGTTAAACAAACAGGATTCACTGTGTAAATATAAGGTATCTTTAGAGTTGTAGGCGTATTTTTTCACTTTGGACTGAGGCAGGTTAGCTGTGTCGCCTGCTCCCAGTCTCGACTCTGCAATCAATCTCCTGTCTCTTGGAAAGAAAGCAAATGCACATATTTTCCAAAATTATCAAACTATTCCGATTAAATACATTAAATAATTTAGACATTGCATTTTTCAGTTTTAGTTTTTGATTTATCCTACAAAACTGTGTTTTGTTTCATTCAGCAGCTCAATAGAGCTTGACAAATTCAAATTCATTCAGTTCAAGTATCATTTCTTCTGGCACTAATTTAATTTCATACCACACGCTCACACAAATATGCATACATACTTACAGTTCAACGCTGGGTTCACAGCCTTCCTGTGCATGTGTTTGGTGTGTGTTAGAGATGCAACACGCAAATGTCGGCACCCCTGGAGGAAATCAAAAGGGAAGTTCATTTCTCTAACCAATATCTAATAATCCTCTGGCTGGATTTTGCATCAGGGCTCTGCATTATTGTTCTTTAAGTGACAGCCGATGACTCTGCAGCAGATGGATGGGCTTTATTTCTCCAAATTTCATCCTTATTTACTGTAATCAAACTGCACTCAGTCTGATGGCTGGTGATAAGGAGCTGTCAGCTCTGTCGGAGGCCACACGAGGTGGGCTCACCCTCGCAGGATGTTATCTATGACCCGTCTCATTAGATAGGTGACACTTCACATCACACCTACCAGGTAGAATTTACAGGATTTTAATGCTTACAGTTGGGTTATCTACTTGCAAAAGGAAGGAAAGCTTGAACTGAATCATCAATGTTTCATCAATTCAGATTTATGAATTTTTCAGCAGCCAAGGAGCTCTTCAAATGCAAGCCAAGTCAACTTAGGAGAGGCTTGCTGAGAGCTCGGCTGTGTTTGTAGGCAGCTTGACATGCACTCACAGTCTCCTTCACGTGCATCAAACTCTGCTCCTCCTTTCTTTTTGAACAAACAGTGTTAACTTTCTGTGCCCTTTTCAGAATCTTATTCAGTATTCCTTGCCATTTTGCTGTAACTGCACAGAACTGAACTACCTTGTTCAGATAGTTATTTGGGGCCTTCTGTTTGTTGCTTTTTGTATTTTGCTTTTGATGGAAAACTATAAACTGAATTTGCAACATCTCTCCTTCAGTTGTAGTCAAGGTGAAGTGCCATCAGTGGTTGCTGTTAATATAGTGTTTTAGTTTTAAACATTACCTTAAGAGTTTTTTGTTTGTTTGGTTTTATCACAGGATTCCATTTCCTGCTTCAGTCCTTTATCTTCAATTCCAGCCAAGCCCCTGCTCTGCAGTCCAGGCTCTCTGCTTTTTACTCTCCACTGCAGACCTGCCTTGAGCAGCCGAAAGCAGGCTAGCTCCTCTGGGACAGTCTTCTGTGTACTGGATGGATGACTGGCTGGCTAGCTTCATGTGTGGATGTACAGATGACTAGAGGGCTGGAAGTGTGGAAATAAAGATGACTGGCTTCCTGCAGGATGTGAAAGAAATAAAGTAAAATGGCCATGAACATTTGTAACATGGCAGAAAAAAATTAAGAAGGAATCAGCAAATATATGTTTTTATTCCTGTATATGTTCATGTTGAGCTGTCAGTTATTCCTGCAGTATAGTAAGTACTGCTCCATATGAGCCACCATAGCCGATTTGATTAGGGGATTAGGTTTTATACATTTATTTTTGTCTTAATTTGGTGTTTACACAAATAAATGGAAAGATGAATATGAAAAAAGAGAGGGGGTTGATGTAAGACACATTTTTATCATTAATGCCCTGGTTGCCACTGACCTTAGCAGACTAAGCTTTTTCCCCAAATAGCAGACCTA
This sequence comes from Scomberomorus guttatus, assembly GCA_038419695.1. Lineage (NCBI taxonomy): Eukaryota > Metazoa > Chordata > Actinopteri > Scombriformes > Scombridae > Scomberomorus > Scomberomorus guttatus. Next base: position 33,520,667 of record CM076445.1, on the reverse strand, counting down.
TGGATGAGAATACAAATCAATTCTCAGTCTGAGGCAGTAGAAAAAAAGTCTAGCTTTCACATTGATCAGAACAAAATGCTAACTAACAGAGAATGCTAAAGCAACCAAAATATAAGAAAAATATATTATATCTTAATATATTTAAAAGAAAACAGTTTTAGCAGCGTTAAATAATTTAATATTACTTGCCAAGATGCAATGCAAATGTAATGTTTTATGTTTCAGTATGTCAGTTAGATTGGGCAAAAAGAGAACACACATCTTTTTTTTGTCTATTAATTTACTTCGACACACACACACACACACACACACACACACACACAAACAGTTGGATAATGCTGGCCAGTTAGCTATCAAAATAAATTTAACTGTGGAGTTTAGTGATATTAAAATCAAGCCTGTAATGAACGATATAGCTTAGGTTGCTTAGATATGTCCCGAATAGCAGAAATTGTGTGGCACAACAGTGGCCTAAATTTGGCACATCTAAGGTCCTGGATGTCAGACTGACCTGCAAGACCTACAAGAATCGACTCCACTGAACCACAGCTGGCCTGAGTGCTGCTAACTGGAGTCCACACCCACAAACACTAAGTCAATCCTGGCAGCCAAAAATGGGCCAGAGCCTCTGACCGCAGCCGAGCGTGCTGACACTCTGGGAAACATTGTTTGGATTAGAGATCTGATCTAGACGTGCTGATCTGAGGAGATCTGAGGATCTTTAGAACCTCCGTGTCTAAAGATCTTTAGAAAATCTGTGTTCTGTCAGCATCATCTTCCCTGATGAAGGAATCACACACTTGGAAAGTTATTATGGTCAGTGAAAAGTTTTTTTTTTTTTTTATCCTGTGTGTCATCTGCCAAGTCTTCACTCCAGTCTTTATGGGTTTAGTTAATTGGCATTAACTGATGCCAGGACACTTTGATGTATTATTCTTCTCTTCTTGTACCTTTAATGTTGTTGCTCGCTGTAAGCAGCTGCCAGTGATGGTGAATGTATTGCCGTGGGGACTGTAAACATGTGACTCCTGTCCAACAAAGACAGCGAGACTGGCTGTACAGTGCAGACACTCTTTGACATTACACGTGAAGATAGAGTGTTTGTGTCTCTCCATAAGTGCATCTACCATTCTCTGTGTATGGATTAATGTTAGTCTATCTACATGCACAGGTTACTGATAATTATGGTTGAAGCTTTGTCATGAGTTGTTAATTTAATCCACGCCTGGAAATGTCAAGTGGGATGAAAAGGTGACAGGATTTGCTGCTTTCCTCTGTTTTACATAATTGTAAATTAAATATCTTGACTTGGTTTTTGACATTTGGTTGGACAAAACAAGTAATTTGAAGATGTAACCTTAGGCTCTGTGAAACTATTTTTCACTATTATTGGACATTTTACAGATTAAACCATTAGTCAAAATAATAACCAACTGATAAATCAACAATGAAAAAATAACTGTTAGTTGCAGCCCTAATAATTTAGGCCCATGAATGTCAGATGTCAAGTGCTTATCCCTGCTTAATGGCTGGATATAGTTCAAAAATGGAGCTTAGCTGCTTAGCCATGTGCCACTTTCTTAACATTTCTCTACCACTTCTCTCCTTCTGTCTGCTGGACTTGAGGATGGCAGGCAATAAAACTCCACTGACTGCGTTGCATAGTGTGTCTTTTAGCGATGGGTACAGTCACCGTGATGATTGATCCTGGTGAATGTTATAGAAATGTTGCTTTTCTGGAGAGTCAGCATACATCAAGGCACCGTCAGTATTTAGGGTTTTATATTAACTAGGTGCAGGTCTTTTGACACACATGGTACGCTGTTGGCTACAATACCTTGAGAGGCAAGTCACTTGTTCTACGCACCACCTCCAGAGCTAAAGTTAGTTTACTTTGGACAAGGTTTAGCTCAACTAAGAAACACTTTAATGTAACATTTTAACAGCAATATAAAACAAAGGGGCTTATCTCAGCTTGCATTACAAACATGTGATCAAACAGGTTACTGGATCAAGTGCAGGTGTTTGCATACAGAGCACTGACACCCATAATCAAAAAACACTCAGATTTACATGAATCACACGGGTGCCATGTTTTCTATTCACTTCTTCAAAAGGCAGCGACTTTGCAGCCCTTTGAATCAAGAATTGCGGATGTGACCATGACTGAAGCTATTGAAATAGATTAATGTAGATTATTTATAGCCGCTATGTGTTTTATTTGATTATATAATTTTTCAAATGCTTCTGATGACATAACTGAATCCTTATTAACAGCCAGTTAGTATATCAGTCAATATAAATTTAAGCACTGCACACTAAACATACACACCTGCAGGAGGCAAAGTATAGTAATGTTCCTCCTTGTGTCTTGGGGAGTGAGGGCTTTTAGGCATTTTCCAGCCAGTTGCTGCCCTGCTGGACACTGGACCTCTAGAAAACTCTGTCCTGATCTACTTTGTGCCCTTGGCAAAACTTGAGCATACAGTAATGTGCTTATCTGGCTGTGACACTGTGACATGACTTTTCCATATCAGGCCAGACAGAAGTCCACACAGACTTCACTGGCTGTGTCTTTAGTGAGTGAAGTCTCTCTGGACCGCGGCTGAGCTCCTCTTCCTCACTGCCAGTTAAAGAGGCCATCTGTAAGACTTAGCCGAGCTGGAGGAGGACCCGCCAGGCTCCTGATTAAAGTGATGAGCTGTAAAATCGAGAAGGAGGGGGGGCGACAGCCGGCTGCTGCCTGCTACACTGAACTTCATCTTCCTGCTCTACCTGTTTCCTCCTCTCACTGTTAATGGGTTTGTTTATGTCTAAAAGCCTGAGACCTTGTACAGTGGAGACTGTGAAGGTGTCTGCTTTGGTTTTGCTCCCATCACACTGATTCATAATTATTAGTAGATTGTTGATTGTTGTTTTCTTCAAGATGAATTTTTTGTAACTGTTTCCATTGGGCAATTACATTTAAGTGTGGCAGAATTTGACACAGACTTGCAAGTATATATTTTTTGACAGATTTGGTACATTTTGATGTTGGCATGGTGTGTGTGTGTGTTAAATTTAAGGATCTAAAGTTTGTGTCCACAAGCCCTTTGTCAAACATTATGCATATTTTTAAAATTAAAAGAGAGAATATAAAAAGTGCAGTTTAAGAATGTAAACAATATTGTACTTTTCCATATTGTTATTTTAAATGGCAAACGAGAACAGTTCCAAAAGTTCAATCAGGATTCAGTAACAAATCTGGGTCATAACTGACATTGATTGACATCTGCATGCTCAATTTAAATGCATGAGTGAAAGAGGATGCCAGGGCTTGAAGTGTTGATATGAGGGCTCAGATAGCTGTTTGTGACATCAGCCTTTTTAGATGAGGCGACGCGGCACAACGAAAAAAAAAAGCCCAATTCATGAAAGTCATTATATCTTATTGTAGGATGATTGAATCATATTTTCTTATCCACAGAACAATACTCATCTCAAGCACCATTTGCAATAGATTATTAAATTTGTTTCAAGGTAATGTCTTGATTTTTCTTAGATATTCAGTCTATGAAAAGTGGATGGCTTGGTTGTTACACTCACATCACAAACTAGAGAGAAACTCAGAGAAAACGAAATAGTTTATTCAAACTAGACAAAAACCACACTCAACACAAAAAAGACCTTGGCTGCTTTGTGTGTATGTTTACAATAATTTTCATTATGTAAAAGTAAGTTTTTAACTTTAGTTTGGTCACTCAAACTGACCTCCTTTTTCCGACTTGATAAAAATATAACTATAAGAGTGCTTCCTTTGTTTCCCCTCAAAACATTCATTTAAAGTAGTTTTTTAAATTTTTATTTAGTCTTAGTCCTGTGACAAATGTTCTTGTTAGTTTTTATCATATTTAGTCAATCTCATCCTGTTTTTTTAGTCAGGTTTTAGTTGACTAAAAGTCTGGTCTTATCTTAGTCAAAGAAAACTATTTTAGTATAGTTTAGTCAATGAAAACTCTTGACAATGTCTTTTTTAGCCATCAGATTATATTGAACATAATCAATCTAGTCTAGCCAAAACCAATCATCTTTTTGTCATTTTAGTCAAACTTATTTCACATAAGATTGTATCTCATCATTATCTGATGAAAAACACAGGTTCAATTATTAAGAGTGCAGCTTTGCAGAAAGTGTTGGTCTGATGGTATCAATCTAGGGATACATCCAGACAAAGAACATGTTCTGATTTGCATATTTATTTTGAACCAACACGATTCAACAACTGGGGCCCAATACTCTCTCTAAAACAATGAGAGCTGTCCAGACAATAAAATGTTTTGAAATCAATTTTTTTGTTGCCCAAAGTACATGTCAAACTTACCTTTCTGTTCTGAACAATGGAAATAAAAGTAGTTAGCTCAATAAAATTGAAAGGAATACTGTACACACACCAATTGCAATCTGTTTGCATTAAAAAAAGAAAACAGATCTGATGTCGGTGTTAGCAAGAAAAAGAAAAAAAAAGTGCCCCATAGACTTAAAGTGTAGACACACAGACGGAGTTGCTGCTAGATATGAGGACTTGTTGATCTGCCAGATCAGAAAGCAATGAAAACCAACCTTTTTAGTCATTTAGGTATGATTACTAGTTGTATTTTAAAGTTGTTAGCACATAAAGAGAAATTCTGGTGATGATTCTCAGTGTCTGAGCCAGTTGAAACATGGATCTTCCAGCCCTGGCTTTACTTTTTGGGGGGAACGAAACCTTCTGGAAGAGTTGTGCAGTTAATCACCGTAGATGAAGTACAGTTCAACTCTCATACCCATTTGCAGCTAAGCTCATAAGCACAGGAGTAACAGTCTGCTTCTGTATTTGCTGCCTTTTTTCAAGCAGGACTCATTACTACAATTTGTTGGTATCGATCATAGTGGTGAAAAGTGTGAACTTGACTATATTAAGCAATTACATGAAGAGTGGCAGCTGCAGTTTAAATGGTGTCTCAGTGGCTTTTTAGAAAGTAAAAAAAAGGCTTCTCAGAGATGGTCTTGTTTGTTTATCACAATTAAACTGTTTCTGAATGAATGTGGAAGCAATTTGTTAACCTCAAATTGCAGCACAGAGCTCCGTCTCTTACTTGTCAGGAAAGGGTATAAAAACAAAAACAGGTTTGAAATGTGACAGTATCTTCACATCATAAAAACAGGTTTGAAGATTTGCAGATTTGAAAGGGGATCTAATGACAGACTCGGGTCAGGGAGCCAGCATGTTGTAGAACCGGGGGGCCAGCGGGAAGTGGTGCTCCATCGACTGGGCTGTGACAGCAGGGAGGCTGAGTGTGAGGGCAGGCGGGCCACAGTCACCCTGGGGAGATTTAAAAGCCCTGCGCTGAGACAACCACAGGGTCCTCTCAACTGGACTGTCTGTCATGTACAACTGGAGTATGGAACCACAAAAGCCTCTCATTCAGACTACTTACTGCAAATACTGCAAGTGCGGGTATCAGGACAGAGTCTCCAAACACACTCACAATGACAATGCTAGAATCAATCAGAGTTGTCTGTTGATGGCACACCACTAATTGCTGGTCATGGCAATGGCATATATCAGAGGGAAGGTGACCACACACTAAGCAACAATGATTTATCACACTTACCAAAGCAATGAGGGATTATTGTCAATAATACTGGTGCACCCACTATATTATTATTATATCATTATTATTATTATTGTATTACCTCCAAATCGAGGGGTATAAATAATCTGGCTAAATTATTTGCTTGTTCACAACCTGTCTGATCATCTAACTCCTTGTGTTTCTTGCCCCATCTATTACATAGCAGAATAAACCGGAAATATCCTTTGAGAGACAAGTATAAAACGGTGTGCAAGAGTTGTGTCCAGAAGAAGCTGGATTTACAAGGGTAAAATCTGCTGATCTTTCCGTCCTCAAGAAGACATAAAGTTCTCTTTAGTGTACACAAACACACGTATAAAGTTTACTGTCTCAGCATCAATTAAATGCACTCGTTTGGTGTATGAAACCTCTTGGCAACAACAGTTTTTTTTTTCAAACACAGGCTGCCAGAAAAGTTTCATGAGATATATTTTCAAAGCGTAAAGGTGTTACTTTGTGTTTCACCATGTGTTATTAGCTGATTTAATATGTTGCTCGCACTTTTGGCATGTGATCATTGAGGAGGCAGACAGCACATCGCCTGTGAAAAAAGTTTACACAAACTCATGATTTCTCTCCATTTTATTCTATTCCCTCAGATGTTGGGAGAGCAGTTCACGCCCCGGCACACATCACAGAAAAAGTGGTGCAGCTGTTCAGGAGTAAAAGTGAATTTACCTTCTTGGCCTCCATCCAGCAGAAGTCCTCCACATCAGGAGTCATATTCTCCATCCACGAGTCAGAACACAGGTAATCCATCTGTAATCCTCTTCATTTTGGCCTGCAGCTCCTTTTCAGCACAACTTTACTTCCCACGGATTACAGAGCTCCCTCGTTTTAAATTAAACCCAGACATGAATTCTCATCTAACTCATGGCTTTTTGCAGATGGCTGTTGTTGAGGTATAGTAAAGTAAAGATCAGCGTGAGATTACTCCAATGCCAGTGTAAATAGGCAGGTGATGGGAAGCCAAGTCGGCTGGAATAATGCAGCGTTTCCAAAACTATGAGAAATTGTCAGCCAGACAGATAACCTCCCATGTATTGTGTCTGAAATAAGCAATACCAAGCATGCTGATAATGTTTATCATGGAATGCTGCACAAACAGACAAACAACATCACTGACTGTGGCCGTTCCACTGATAACTTGAACATACTGCATGTAACCGAGCTGTCATGAACTACCAAGTACAGAACAAGTGCACACATCTTCTCTGAGTTGTTATTTTGACATTGTTAATCTGTTCTTGGCTGTTTCAAGGAGTTGTATGGAATGTGTTGCGAGGGACTGAATGCTGCTGCAGAATGTGATGGCTGTAGGACATCAGTGAGTGGCAGCAGCAAGCTCACCCCCCCAGCCACCTGAGAAACAATACAACTGTGAATTGTTTTTAAAGGGCAGGCACCATTGATTTTTCCTCCACCTCCTCGAAGGTAAAAGCCTTCAGTTCTGTAAAACACGCAGGCAAAATGAGCATGCGAGTGAGTGTGTATGCTGGGAGACAAAGGAAAAATCATACACAATGGGAGAGTGAAGTAGAGGGCCCCTCCACTGATGGAGAGAGCTGTGTTTTGAAAGCTAGTCCTCTAAACTGTAGAAAACTGAGCAACCAGTTACTCTGCGCTGAAAAATAACTGCATGTTTGATAAATGTATTGTAGCTTTTTGTCACAGAGACAAAAGCAATGTTATATTAATCTGAAGCTATAGTACTTCCAAAAAATAGCTATTACATTAAAGCTACTTCATGAAAAATAATAATTTGAAAATATGATATCTGAAGACTTTTTATTGTAAGCAATGAATAACAACATTAGAGGTGACAGCTTTCGGTCCTTCGTCGGCATGCTGCACAGAATGCTGTTGAAACGATGATTTAATGGAGATGAATAAAAGTAAAACTGATTTGACGGGGTAGAGCAGCTGATAACTGCACAGCCATGACTAGACATCATGCCATCTGTTAAAACTGAACAAAACTTTGTTCTGTAACAAGTGATCTATGGCATCTCTTGGACAGATTTCTTGGCAAAAGTGCTCAAGAAGTAAAAACCTTTGCATAAATTACAGTGAGGGTTTACGAGTGAGGTGCCACAGCAGTTTTGTTACTTACACCTACAACCTGCAGTCATCCATAGAGGGGAGTCGAGATTAGCTAAAACATGAAATACTGCTTACATGTTAATGTAATAATAAGCCAATATTACAATACGGACTTGCAACATACAGTATATCATGACAATGACATGGGCTTGTCTGCATCATGAGTTATTTAACTTAAAAAAACAACTTTTATTTTAACAGGAAAACCTCCAGAAAAACTTTAAACCTGCCCAGAGAAACCAGTGACTGTAATTTTAACTCATTTTGTAGAAGATTCCAGGAATAGGGAGCAGCACACATAAAAACTCTTTTACCAAACTCTGTTCAAACTTTAGTTACGGTCAGCAAAAAGATGCTGTGTGAACAAAGAGCATAATTGTTTGCAAGTTTCTTTTTCATGTACTCACATAGATATACAGGTAATAGCCCAAGAATGGCTTTAAAAATAAAATAATGTCAATGGAGGAGTCTTCAAGAATTCACTGAGGGCCAACCAACCTGAGTATAAAGTTTGTGATGTGGAGTAAGGGCCTTACAGTTCATAATGAATCTCAGAGCTCCATGATACACAGAGTCTAGAGAATGTAACTTTAACTTTTGATACTTCTCAGAACATTTTGCTGATGATGCATGCTTTTACTTCTGTTAACTTTAGAATTTTAACTTTCAAAACTTTTGTCCTTTTATGTAGGTAAATAATCTGAATGCTTCTTTCACCACCGGTGTGTGCATGTCCGTGCACTCACCTTCCATTCTTGAAGAGAAATATGTGAAGGTGTTGATGCACAGTTGGCCCTTGCTGTGCTTTTAAGGTGACCCTGGGAGTAGCTTTTTTGTGCCCTCCTTTCTTTCTGCCTCTCTCTCTCCATGTCAGTCTCTCTCTCTCTCTGTCACATTACCTGCAGGCATAATTGTCGCACAGCGGGCTGGCCAAACAACAGCGGGGCTAAATGGAGCCAGCTGACTGTATTGTCCTCCTTCAGGCACAATGACATGCACCATGCAGCATATGTAGCTCAGAGGAGTGCTTGGACAAAGCAAATGTTGCATTAAAGGCAGTCAGGCATGCTCAAACACACCCAGTTGTCAAATATACTGATTCCTGAGCCAGTCTATGACATTTATATTGTTCACAAACAAGTGGATAAGGTGGGGTTGCTGCCTTTTAAAGGGTCAATTCACCCAAATTACAACAAGACATATTTCTGCACTTATTGCTATGTAGCTGTACAGAAAGTGTAGAGCAACAAGTATTTCCACTGAAACCACATTGCCTTCCAAAATGAAATGTTTCTTTTTTTGTAGTTTGGGTTAACAGACTCATGCAACATTTACATATCGACAGACTGATATTTTGACATTTATTTCTTAAGTATAAACATTCAGTCAGCTGTTTGATTTTCAAGACTTTTCATTTTCCTTCAAATATTGTGCATTGTTAAGTATCATAAATTAGATATTGGGATGAAAAACTAGCCCAGTCAAGCCATAGCAGGCTGAAGTTATTTTGAGATGAACTGTTGTGCGAGTCAGACTGTGAGCGTAATTAAATTTAGAGAGATGGGCAGAGCCTTGACTGGCTCGGTGCAGACCTGTTCTCCATTGTGACCAATGATTTGTTCTGAACCTCTGAATCATCTCTGAAGGCCCTATTAGAGCCCTCAGCCGATGCCCATTCTTTCCCATTATAACACAGCCTTTCCATTCTACTGGCTAAGAGACAGCTTGCCAAAATCTAGTCATACATTCCTCTCTGTCCCTTCTTTACTTCTTCATCGTTCTCTCATCGCACAATCACACCATCCTCTCTTCCCTCCCACCTCCTCTGCCAGCTCCACTTTCCCAATATGATAATATCCATGTCTCCTCCTTCCTCTCATCCTCCACTCTGCTCATCCTCAAAGTGAAAATGTCTTTTGAATGCAAGTGTTTCTCGGCAGCCGCTGCAAAAGCAGAAGAAGCTTTTTTTCACTTCTTCTGCCCGGCACTGGGGAATGGGAAGGAAGGTTTATTACTGCTCCACTAGGCTGAATAGAACAAAAGGAGCCTATTTCTGCCTAGCCAGCATTTTTCTGGGTCCCAGTAACGCTCTCATTGTCAGCAAGTGGCAGTTGCTCTGTGAAGAACTAACTCAAAGCCCAGTCTCTCTACTGCTCTTCCCACCTGAGCACTCAAACACTAAAGATGCTCAGCCAGCTCCTGCAGCTGCTCTGTTCATCTGCCTACCCTTTGTCACTCTGCAGGTCTGTCTCTCCCTCCATGCCTCAGTTCATAAGCGCTTACAGGTTCCTCTCTTTTAAGGAAACATGCTGAGTTGAAGGCGATGTATGGTGGGAGTTGAAAACACACACTGAGATGGAAGTGAGAGACTTGTTAAACTAGACTTCATGGCAAAACTTTGGGAATGTTAGTCAGTAAGCATGGGGAAGTTGGATACTGTAAATATTTACCCTAAAGCACAATTATTCTTGGACATTTCATTCATGAACATTTAGATGGACATGAACACAAGAACAAACCCCTATTTAAAATTCCTTCAGAAGTTACCATTCACCACGCTTGGAGCCACATGCCAGGAAAATTTTATCTTTGGTAGCTAAATCAATAAGTTCAGCTGTCTGAACTGGCCTTTTAAGAAACACTTATATCCATCATACAAACATTTCAGTCACTCATACATTCATAAATATTCATCACAAAAAAATACAAACACACGGGGGAGGAGGCAATCTTCTTTTTAAAAAAAAAGATTTCAGACGGATATACAGCAAAAACATGACTTACTCCAATGGAAAGGGGGTGATTTTCATTAAAGTCAACACAACCCATGTAAAATCAAGGATGGCACTTGCTGGCTGACTGAAGCGCTGTGTTCAGTGCCACTTGTGGTGGGAAACTAGACTCTATGCTATTTGTAACATAAAATACTGTAGATTGTACTTTAATGGAAATCATCCCCTTTCCATTGGAGTGAGTCATGTTTTTTTGTTGCTTTACATCCACCTGAAATTTGTTTTTCCACTTGATGTTGCTGATGATTGCCATCCCTCTTGTGAGTTTGTATTTTCAACATTCTCCCTATAATCAATTTTGTTTGTTCCTGGGTGACTGAAATGTCCAGGTTCAATCTGAATTGAGCTTCTTTACAAGCTCTTTTGGCCACCTTAAGCCATATCATCTAATTCATTTATTTGAAAGTGAAATCAAAGGTAAATATAGCCACAAGTGGCAATTCCAGGGTTCAAGACAACACAGACTGTTTAATTAAAAATATCCACCAAGTTTGGTGATGTTTTGACAAACTGTCATTGTGGTCAATTTGAATGAAACTTTCAGGGTAGGTTTTCAGGTACTTATGTGGGCATATCCTGCAATATTTGTGAGGATCAGCCAAACGGTTGTTGACTTTGGCCTATTTATGTGCTGAACCAAGCCCTTTTTAAGTTCATTGGTCAATATCTTGAAAACTAAATGAGATATCTTTACTTTATGCAACTTTTGATAAACTTTGTCCAATAATGATCCAAAGAAAATTTGGTAGCAATGGACCTATGGTTTAGGAGGAGATGTCAAAAATGTGTTTTTCAAAAAATTCAAAATGGTGAAAAATCGATCTAGGTGCAAATGGGTGTGGCTTATAGGGATAGATTTGCCTGGACCCACAGAATCCAGGAAAAAGGGAATTTTGTCAGTGAGACTTACGGTTCAAAAGTTAAAAGCCAAAACATCAAGTTTGTTGTTATAGCGCCACCATCTGGTCGATTGGGGTCGTATTTCTTGGGCAGCACTTGGACACAACTTCCAATGAATGGGCAAAATCTCATGTCTCTCACATTTACCATCTTACAGGACTTTGCGCAAACATTTCTGAAGAAAGAATAAAATAAAATAAAACAGCACAAAAACAACAAGGATTCAGCCCTTTGGGCTTGAACCCCTTAATATACCAAAAAGTCTGTTACATTGTGTCTGTGAACGCAACTACAGTAAGTATACTAGTTGAAGTTTGAACCTTTGCAAAATCTAACGTACATATACAAAGGTTGACAGCTTGGCATTCACGAATCCTCCACAATCCTCACTCTGTGCAAAAATATAAGTGTTAGACAAATTTAAAAGTCATTTTGCTATGTGTACAAAACACAAAGTAAGGGAATTTTTGTACCAGAAAGACTTTATCCTGTAGAAGATACCTGATTTGACTAATACAGACTGCTGAAGCATCATGGTTGCTTTGCCTCAGTTATAGAATTTTAACACAGAACAAGTACTGTGGGTTTTCTCCCCCTTTGCTTCCAGTGAAACTTCTTAAAGAAGTGATTTCTGTACAGCAGTGGAGAGGAGGAACAATTACAGCAACCGATAGCAATCTCCATGTACATATTGCTACTGAGACTTTTATCACATTGAGAAAATGAGAGCCTATCCCTTAATCTCATAAATTAACACACATCATCTGATTTTAATATATACTATATAAAACAGACTTGAAAAACAGGTGATGTGACATATTTATAAGAAGCAGTATGATCGTTTGCCAAAATTGTAATTGACAGTTTTTGGTTTGTTTATCAGCCGCTGGCAGACGATCTGAAAATTCTTTAAATGAAAAAAAGGAGCTGTTTGGTGATGTGCCGAGCTGCCACGGTGAATCACTGCTGTCGGTCTGAGTCTGTTTATTTTATGCTTAAACTTGATCTGCAGAATATTTAAAATTTTGTTTTGGCATCAGATGGGATTTGAGTGTGTATGTTAGAGAGAAGAAACCTGCTGGCTCAGATTCTGAACTCTTGATCTCCCCTATTGAGAAGGGGTGAGGGATGAGCCGGGCCTTCTCACCTCAAACAGATATCAGTTTCCACCCTGCACTCTCCAGATTTTTCTTTAGCAGTATTTGCTCAAAGAAAAAGGATGCAATATACTACAACTGCTGACTAACAATGATTCCCTCTGCTCCTCAGTCTTCCTTTGATTTTCTGTGAACTTACATTGGCTGACCAAAATGCAGAATTTTGCACTTCTTACCCAGAATTACAGTCTTTGTTGTACAAGTTATGCTCTATTGAATTTTTCAATCATTCTTGCTGATGTGTGCAAACTTTCTTGACAAAGGTGGATATAATTGAATGCCTGTTAGAGGGACAAATAAAAACCAAACTTTACAGCTCTGTAGACTTCATTATGGGTTATTTTTTTTCTACTGTAAGTTAAAGCTGTATAAATTGATTTTTTCGCCACTTAGGAAAGACCAACTTCACAAATAAAGTTTTTAGCAAACAGTGGTTTGGTTTCCACCAACTCCCTTCTTTGCCAACTTGTCACTAACTTTGGCTGGTAGTGTACAGTGGGTATATAAGAGCTTTTTTTTTTGCCGTAAACAGCTGCCTGCTACTGGAAATGAAGTTGATGAGGGCGCTGAGTCATTTGGTACATGTGCTGTAAAACCTAAAAGCTTAAAGAGGCTAAAAAGCCCTATAGAGCTTTTCCATTACATGTAATAATTCACCGTTAATTTGAGAAATATTGTTCAGTGGAGCTTTAAGAAGTGAGGTAAATTTACAGAAGGTAACATGAAAGCACCCAAAATGGCCGCCAATATTGAAGGCACTTCATCCTCAAGATACAGGAGTTTTGACGTCAACATTTGGTCTTTCAGATGCTGTCTCCATTTCTGTGAGGTTGCCTACAAAAATGTATCTCGCTATGTACGGAAGAAGCCTACAGAGAAAGGAACCCTGAAGAACATATCAAGCCCACAAGAAGGAGAATCGCTTATTTAACAAAATCTTGGAACCTATCGACTATCGGTCTGCACCCTCTGGGAGCAATGGCCAACGTTTCAGAGGTTCTGGTGTAGCTAGCGGATATCTGGATAACGGATATCTGAGCCAAGACTTCCTCTTCCGTGCGCTGGTCATTGTTTAGAGTCCGATTAGTAACTTTTTGTAGGTGTTTTAGGTCCAGATGACATGTCAGGTAATCTCTATAAACAGATAGCTGCATATGAATGCAGATAAATTAAAAAAAAAGCTAAATCGTCATTAGACAATAGCTGATGGGTTTGAGATTGCATTTGCTGTCATTATTATTAAAATATGCGGCCACTGTTCTCCTACACACTTGAAAGGGAAGGATTGAGGGGAGGGATATTCACTTGGTTGCCACTAAATCCTACACACTGCACCTCTAAATTTCTCATTTTTCTATAATGTTTCATGGTGCAGCAGCTCTACTGTACGATTTTTTTCATCAGATCAGCAGTAACTGATGGCCTGTATTACAGATAGGGTTAGATTACTAGTTTATACTAATACTGTAGACTAGAAAACCTTGAATTAGCATCTGTAATATCACCCTCAGGTTTCTGAAGGGACTTATGAAAGCCATGGATTTGGGTTTAAAGCTCACCACCATTTATGTTATCGGAGCCAGAAAATTCAATTTTAAGCCAAAGCAATGAAGCCCAGATGGGCAGGCAGTGGAATAAGACTATGACAAGCCCCATAGCTGTGGAAACATTTTAAAGTTGTTTTTTTTAGGAAGGTGAGGTTTTTTCATGTCTCTTCTTGCAGTTTTCATTAAGAAAACTCTTGACAGCCATTTTGGGCCATGGGTGAATATTGCTTCACAATCCCATAGTTTCATCATTAAGTGTGTTAGCCAAGGAAGCAAGGAGCTATCCCCGAGCATCTTTGTTTATTTTATTTATGTATTTATTGGGACCATGTATAGTGTTAAACATAAATGTTACCATTTGATGTACTGTACCAGAGTTAGCTTATAGCTCATTTTCATCTGCAGGCCCTTCGACAGGTCACATTTAAAACATATAACAGCACAATAACAAACGGTACAAAGCAAAAAACACATAATACAAAACACAAAGCTACACACACTAGCACATCACATACACCCACAATGTCAACTAGAAATGACTAAAGTATGCTTGTCAAATAAAAAGCACGATTATTTACGTTCATGAGTAGACCATGAGATGAAATTTAGGGTCAGTGGTTACAAAGCTGAATAGCTTTTAGCAGACTTTTTAATTTGGTTTTAAACATACTGATGGAACTGCAGCTCTTTATATCATCAGGTAGGGCGTTCCACTGAGTTGTGGCTTTCACAGAGAATGCTGACTGAATGTAGTGAGAATGCAGTGTGACGAAATGGTATGGTACAATCTCGTATAGAGGATATTCTGGTGGATCTAATAGAGGATGGGAGATGCACCCTTGTGGATATGTTTTCTTTACTCCTTTGCACACAATGATTCCACATACGCTGACCTGTCCATAAAGCTATTTATACCGGACAACATCACAGCCCTGATAGACCTCATCACCAACAACCTGAGGTGGTCTGCCTCGCGCTATGCTTTGCTAACAATGTCACACCAAGCACACTCCGAACTGTGAAAATGAGAATTGATTTCCTCCTGCTCATCACATCCATATATCTCAATCTGGGCTCAGTGTTGAAAGTTGCACCTATCAACCATCACCCTAGGATGTGATGAGAACATGTGCTAAATCCAGAAACTCCCATCAAGGATTCTCTTCCTGTGACAACTGAAGAACAGTCTCAAAACCAATTCTGGTCACATTTTCCAGGTCAGTGACTGAAGGCATGGGTGTATTTTTCCACCGTAGTATCTAGTTTACCTCCTTCTCCTCCTTTTCACTGGACAAGCTCCAGAGTGTTGACCTCCCTATTGAGCAGATAATTGGCTGTCAGCTGCCCCCCATAAAATAGCTGCATGACACCAGGGGTGAAGAAAAAGGACAGGATGATATACAGCCAACCTAGCACTCTCAGGCAGCCATTCATTTCCAAAACTTTTCCCTTAGAGATGACGCCAGTGCATTTTGATGAAGACCACTTGTCACCTCAACAGCTTCTTCCCAGAGCTGTCACCACACTCGTGAGACTCCTCTACTCCCCGCAATCTCGACCTCTAGAGACACAGCTGGCAACCCTGCCCTATGGCTGTTTTCAGCAGATAGAGTGAATCACCAACTCAGCACATTGATAATATCGGGAAGAAAAAAATGGGGGGGGGGTTGCACAAGCATTAGCTTCCTATGTTGCATCACTGGTGAAAACTTACCTTGGATACTTCTCTGTTTGATTGGTCTATAGCCAGTAAGAAGGATTTATAAAAGCTACAGTTGGTTAAAATCAGAGCTGCTAGTTTACTTTTGTCTGTCTACACTCACCTGTGCAATCGAATGCAATCCAATACAACAGCTCTGCCATAAATTCTGCTTTTACAAAGCTTATATATTTTCAGTTTTTGTTGACATTGTCAGAAAAGTGATAATTCTACTTTGTTTGTTATTGAGGTTGTAGTGAGTGGTGGTGGTGTACTGGAGTGTGATAATGAGATAATGTTGAGATAATGTAGGTTAAAATGATCTGCTTTTGAAGTTATCATTATGTGTGTAAAATAAACAGGTGGGATTAGATAGTTGTTGTGAGGCCATTTCATTCATCCAAATTGTTTGTACTTTGTTGCGATTGTTAGACTTTGAAGATGGCCTTGTGAGTATTGAGAATAGCAACCCTCAGGTGTAACATTGTTTAACCAGCTTTAATTATCTAAATCATGTATTATAATGTGTTGTAAGGCTGTTTCATTTACATAAATTGTTTGTCCTTGAAGATAGCCTTTGTAGCCTGAAACCTACTACCATTTTAGGCTACATAATGTTTTTATAAATATAATGTCAAATATGAAATAGCCTTCTAATAATCATTTCCTGTCCTGATCCACCCAATTATATATCGTTCTTGATGCATTCTTGGTTTTCATAGCACACTCAATCTAACTAATCTAGACAAGTGCAGGTGGCTGTTTCTTGACTTAATCCAAGAGGTTAGGCGGTGTTGAAATGCAGGAAATTTGTTTTAAATTACTTTTTTTTTCTGGGGGAAGACCTCCAGACCCTTTACCAATTATGTATCTTTCCAAGTTTGCTACCCCATTTTAAAATATAACCAGGTGCCCATGGGTGGGTGTGTGTATGTGTATTTGCATCCAAATCATATAAAGGAAGCAGTGTTGAGAATTGGACCTATGTGCTACTGGACACTACCATTACCCATCCAGCCACTGTGCTGCCTAAAGGCACATGATAAATTCATGCTCAATGTATTTTTAGAGCAGCGTATACTCTGCCCACAACTCTATATGTACCGTACAGTATGTCAGGTCGACTTATGTGACACTGTGTGCCACTATGCAGCATTACTGCTTTATGTTGTCAGTGTGTCTCTGCACAGTCCTGCCCAGACACATTCCTGCACAGGCAACAGTAAACTTTCAGAATATAGTGATTGGAGCTTCTTAGTTGATAGTTGTATGGAAACTTGACCTTGTGAACAATAAAAAATAATATTTAGGTGTCTATTGAAAATGTCCTTTCACACATGCAAAATCACCATATCTATAGATGTGAATGGGTCCCAACATCAAAACTGGTTTCCTGTCGTGTAGAGCAACTCTTTACATTTCCCCTTACAATATGCCAGATATGTTTACTTTATGAAATGGTCTGGTACAGTCCGATTCTGAGTGATGACAAATAGATCTCTGAAAATGCAAGGAAACTTGATTTTCTATTGCTGGACCTAGTGCTTCACTATGAGAATGAAATCTAAAGCTGTGTACCACTGAAGGTCCTCTTGAATGAATACATCATGATGAGCCAACAAGATGTGCAGCCATTTTTTGCTCAAATTTGGAGGACACAAGCAGTGTGTCCTTTGCAGTCCTCACTATCCCACCATTGATTGTTTTTTTTCTGTGTGTGCGTATGTGTATATATGTGTGTGTGTGTGTGTGTGTGTGTGTGTGTGTGTGTGTGTGTGTGTGTGTTTAAAACTGTTATTTATTCAGGGAAGCTTCAATGAGAGGAAAGCAAGGCTAGGCACATGTATTTATTCATATAGAGCACATTTCATTAAAAAGAAACTCAGTGTGTTTTACATTTAAAAAGAGACATAAAAACATCAAGCACCAGGCAGAGCATTCCAGAGGGCAGGTCCACAGAAAATAAATGCACATTTATCAGGCTCCTGATTTTATTCTGGGTATAATCGGAAAGCCACTGTCTGAAGACCTGAGAGGTCAGAAATATACTGGGGAGCTGTACCATGTAGTGCCTTAAAAACCAATAGGATGATTTTAATGTGATGTTGCAGTAACCAGTGGACCAGTTTCTCAGAATCAGTTTGTGATATGAATTTTTTTTTTACTTTTGATATATTTATCAGGTGGTAGAATGATGATCTTGTAATATTTGATTATTGAAGTTAAGGCATCCAGGATGACACCCAGGTTTCTGACCTGCTCACTGGCTTTTAGGGAGTGTGAGAAAAGGTATGAAGTTATTTCCTGCTGCTTTTTTTGTGGCCAACAATAAGAATTTCAGTTTTATTCATGCTTGGCTGTAAGAAGCTAAAGTTTAGCTGTTACACACATTCACACCTGGAAGCTGACCAGTACAACCACAGTCTGATCTGCCGTCCACTGAGCAGCTCCACTGGAGCCGTTGGGGTTAAGAGCCATGCTCAAGGCCACCTCAGTGGTGGTAATGAGGGAGGGGCAAGTGCTGCTTTTTTCACCACTGCCCCATTGTCATTATTTAATTGGAGTGTTCAGGTGATCCTGAACAATATTTGTTGTTCATTTATAATGGAACCTATACCACCTAAATACAAAATCGACAAAAGTTTGACCACTTGGTTCAGAGCAAACAAAACACTGTATATATCACCCTGTAACATGTCCGTAGCTACTGAGTAAAAAGTTATTATTTAATCAGCAATTCAGGAGACTTCTTTACATGCACATCTTCTTTTCAAGTGTATCTCTGTTCAGAAAATAGTGGCCTACACAGTAGTGCAGTTTTGCTATCACATCAAATCTAAACACATTCTAATCAGAGAGGAGTCTCCCTCGGCCACTGCAAGCCAAATTTTTTGTGCTCTTTGATATGCAAACATGATTTTTTTTCCCCCTGAAAACTGTGGATGCTCACATTAGGGGTCTGTTAGATCCACGCAGTTGCCATTGGCAAAAAAAAGTGGGATTGTGAAATGCTGGTTATGAAAGGCTCAGTCATGGAAAAAAAAATCCTTTAAAATTGCTAAGTTGATAAGACGCATTGTTTATATTTAGCACAAAAGCACCAGAACAGATTTGTCATTTTCAGTGTCTGTCAGGCATGATCCGTTACAAATGGACAGCCTGCGAATAGATTATTCCCCTTCATTAAATATGCTGTAATGTGGGGATACAATAGCTACCACTAAATGCTTCATAAAATAAATGCTCGCTGTGAAGTGGAGTTAATGCCTTTGATGATTATTTCCCGAGTCAAATCAGGATAACAGTGTTTCTGCTCGTTCAGTGATTCCAGGCCTCTCGAAGCCCTGAGGAGGCTTCCATCAGTGGAAAAGGCGAAGCTGGAGTGCTCTCATTCTCGTTTTACTCCTCGTTCAATGCAAATGATTCTTCCCCAGCTGACAAGTATCAGTGCTTCTGTCTCCTGCAGCATGATGGAGGCGAACTGTCAGGTGGGTGCCCAGCGCAGCCACAGAGTGATGTATTCATTTAATTTGAGAGTGATGACATGCTGTACAAAGACAGCCGAACTGGCCAGCCGCACCTGTTCTGACTCTACCTCTCTCTCTCTCCTTTACACACACACACACACACACACACACACGTTAGTAAGTAAGTAAGCAGCCACTGCTCGATGCGTGCAAATGCAATTTAATGTTGTAGAAAAGCACTTCTCTGTGATGCTTGTTAATTTACTGTGTGATAATTGTTTTAGTATTAACAGAGCCTGCTGTGTGGGGGGCTGATGGTCCGTCATTAGCTCTGTTGAAAGCTTTGAGCTTTTTGAGCTGAACCCTGCAAGCCTGCACATACTGATCAAGGCCTCCTCCTCTCCTCTCCTCTTCTCTCTTCTTTTTTTTCTCTTGGTAACAACAATTAATGTATTCAACTTCATTCTCTGTATGTAGGAAAAGTCACATGTGCCTACTGTATATAATGTGAAGTGATGTCCACGATGTCCACATGTGATAAATTAACATGCACATTTTTGTGAAGGAAAAGAAAAAAACAAAAGGAAAGAGAAAGAAAAAAAAAAGATGGAAAATATTGAAATAATTGTGTAATAATTAAGCAAATTAATAAATGCAAGAAATCAAGTTTGGCGAGTCACCAAACAGTTATTCATAAGCACACGTATGTGGGCTTTTTGTTAGTCTTAAAAGATATATATTTAACAACCTGGCTCTTCTTTTTGGTAGATAATACTGCCTTAAAAAACAGATTAACGAGTACAATAAGCAGTCAGACTATTAGGCAGGTTGCAAACAAACCCCCAGGTTAGCCAGGTTATTTGAAACAAAAAAATTAAGCTGAAGGGTAAAAGTATTAAAGTAATAGTATAACTGTAATTTTTTACAAAAGAATCTCCTGGTTCAACCTCAACTTACCATGGTGACTGTGCACACACAGTTTTCCTGTGCAATAAGGGGTCATATTTGACATTTCAAAATCATGACATTTGAAATCTTAGTTATCCTGTAAATAATCTATATTTACATTAAATTCTTTGGAGTAGACATAGAAAAGGTCTTCTCATATTCAGAGGCTGTTGTGCTTACATCATGTCTTTGAGCTCCAGACGAAGGACGTCCACTCTGCCTGGTCAGTGTGAAGATTAGTGTGTTTGGCGTTTTTGTTTGTGTTGAGTTCTGATGAGTTCATCTCAGTTACATTCATTTTCTGAACAGGAAGATGGATAAATCTGCTACCGCACAGCCTCGATTGATATTCTGTGGAGCGGGTCCACTCTCCCTTTCCATAAATATGCATGAGAGCTGTTCAGCTTTGGTATTGAATGGGCTTGATCCCTGTGTGTATGTGTGTGAGTGTTTGCCTGAGTATATTGGATTAGGCTAGGTTCTGGCAAGTTTTGGTTTCTGTATTAGGGAGCTGTTCTTCCCATACAGCATTTTGTGTGTGCGGGGCTGGGGGTCCAAGTGTTGGGGTCATTTGCAGCCGCAGGGAAGCTGAAATGTCATGACTGGTTGCCTGCGGCTCTCAGACTGCTGCTGTCTGTGGCTGGCTGGCTCTTAATTTAGCGTGGCTGATGAGGGTGGAGAGTAAAGCGCACATGTTGCCGAGACGGGCTGCAGGTCGAGCACCTGCAGTCACGCCACAGTATGAGAACAGTGGGTGAAACTGAGACAGAAATATCTGTTTTTTTTCTGTTTGGTGAGACAAATTGACAGGCGTCTTTTTTACACAAAGCTTACACTGAGCAATCACCTCAGTAGAGCTGTTTGTTACATAATCTTGCTGTCCTTCATGTATACACATATTTTTATTGTTTGTCAGCTAGGTTATGAAATTACAATGTGTCTATGCAGGGGTTAGGATGATGCTAGGCGTTTTAATAAATACTGGATCAGCAAATCATTGAAGTCGGACACTATGACTGTGGTTTCTTCAAGAACACAGCTACAGAGATTTTCTGCAAGACCATATGACATTTGATTTCATAACTCATTTTTATTGTCTGACTATATTTTTTCTTCAATGGGATTGAAACCTAAAGATGAGGTTAGTGTGTTCAAAATCTTGTCCAGATTTTCATGACATTTGTTATCAGTCAATATCAGTACTCACCTCAGAGGATAATGTGTTGTTTAGTGCCGCCATCAAGTCAAAATCTGCCTTTGACCAGCGCTCTGGATGGTTACTAGGTGTCTTTAAAACAAACAGCTACATTTCTAGGAAAACCTTGTGAATTCCAATGACTTTGTGACCTCCTGATCCTTCCTCTAATATCAGGCCAGAATTTCCACTTCTAAACAAGAAATGTCAGATTTTAATAGGCAGATTTGCATTTCATTTACGTCCCTCAGAGGATGAACCATTTCCACTTCACAACACTCTGAGTTTTCCTCTCACACTACCCTCAGGTCAAAATGTCAGCTTTGTGTGCAAGATATCCTATAATCCAACAACTATTATAGACTGACATGACATTTGCTTATTCATGCTCTGTCCAGCTATTTTGCACCAACCTCAGAGAACACTTGTTACATTTATCATTACTAGTAAATCTGTAAGAATAGCAAATGTTTCAATTTGTTTTTTGGCCTGCCAACAGTTAAATATTTTGGGACAGCGAACGTTGCAGCCCTTTGGACAGATGTGCTTGTGTTGTAAATTAATCGTTCAGGGGCCTGGTATCAGCTACCCCAAAAGAATATCATTACTTTGGCCTCCAGGAGAGTTAATGTTTGATGTAGGGTAATTATTATTTTTTATCCCACACTTATTTTTTGAATTACTTGATTGATTTTACTCTGTCTAGGAAAGAGTGTCTCTGACCTTTGACCTTCTCTCCTCCCCTGCAGTTACTTTGAGCTGGAGAGCAGCGGGGTGAGAGAGGAGATCCGTTACCACTACCGCTTCAAAGGCAAGCCACGGTCTGAGTCCTTCCCTTACCGCCTCGCCGACGGACAGTGGCACAAAATCGCCCTCACCATCAGCGCCTCCCACCTTCTGCTGCATGTCGACTGTAACAGGTAACACACGCACGCTCGCACGAGAAACACCTCGATATCTCCGTGACAAGTGGCTACGCTGATTTATTTTTTCTGTCCTCCTTTGAAGTGACACATCTAATGAGCTGTTGGTATTTATCATGTCTCAGTGTGCATGACAGGCTGTTAACAGTGCTGACAATGACACATCCAAGGACAAATTAACGCACACACACACACACACATAGTAGTGTATGAGAAAGGCTGTATCTTAATATAGCCTAGAGCCAGTGTGTTCAGCTCACACGTTCCATAATGAAGTGGAAGGTAACAATGATATAATCGACGCATCGATTGGGCAGTGAAAGTCCTTTTCCTAAAGGAGCACTCAGTCAGAGCTGATCTATAAACATGCACTTCAGCTGTGACAATCTGTCTCAGTCTCCACACTGCCTCCTGAGAGTCAAGACAGCATCACTTGTCCTTTTCTTAACGCAGTTGCTAGACAGACACACGGTGAACAAGCAGTGTAAATTTGAGCAGAGGTAATGCTCTGTCACCTCTCATGGATGAAAAGCTGTATGATGCAAGGGAGGGTTGCGTTATAGTATTGATTCTTCCCAGACGCCTATTGCTCCCATCAGGCTGGTGGTTTGTCGATTAATTATCGCTGCAGTGGCTCTCTGTCAGACGCGACTAGTGAAGATAAAAGAGAGTATTGGAGTGTTATTAGGGAGAAAAGATCAGAACATAATTGGATAAAATTGGAATCAAAACTTTTTGCTTACTTACAGTTCTTTGGATAAGTTAATTAAGTGATCACGTTAGATTGAATGTGTTAGTTTGGTGCCTTCTATCAACTGATGCTGGCTGTGAGTTGCATGAGTTTGAAGATTGATCCTAAGCTTGACTGTTGAGTTCATTTAGTATTCAGCCTGCTGGCACTAACTCTGTTTTTAAATTTTACATTTTTTACTGCTCTGCCATGCTATTTTAATATTCTCTTTTGTCTCTTTTATCTTCTTTTTATCTCTTATGTATTATTTTATTTCTTAACGTCTATATTATTGTCTTTTTTTACTCACTTCATGCAGTTGTCCCTGTAGGAAAGTGCATATAGTTATTGTACTTAATTTTACCTTCCACCGTAAAACACAGTCAGTCCTTTAGTATTTGCTGATGCTGATGTCTGATATATTTGATTTGATAATGTTTTGTTTTTTTTCCTAAATTATACAGCTCTACATCACCCACAACATCATGTTTGGCAGTTGTACCTATTTTTTTCTGTAATAGGTGGGTGACAAATGATCAATTAATGTTTAAATAACACTTTATTTGATCGTGATGCATGCAGGGAAGGCATCCAAACCATTTTGAGTCCACATAATCCTCATGTTTGCATCAAGAAGATATATCCTGCTTCAGAGCTTTCTTTGAATCTTAAGACATTTTCAACAAGTTCTCCAAATTAAACGACCACATAGGTCATTTGACCAGAGTGACACATAGGAGCGTTTCTGGTGCCCTATCAGCAGTAATTGTCAGGACAACATAATTTCCAAAACTGTTACAAATCACTAAATGCTTATATGTTATGATGTGACAACACTAAGGTAAAGTCTGGTTAGGTTTAGGCACAAAAACTACTTGGTTAGGTTTAGGGAAAGATCATGGTTTGGGTTAAAATTATCACTTTATTTAGGTTAGAGAAACATTTGGTGAGGCTGAAAGTTACTACTTCCTTAAAGTTAGGCAACCTTTGTTGTAATGGCTACAATAATAACCACGGGGTTAAGGTTAGGGGACGATCGTAGTTAAAAAAACTGATCCAAATCACGGTTGGAAACGGAAAACAAACGGCCTATTGGCTAAGTCCACCGCTGAGTTAATATCTCCATCCCCCTCTCCACCCCCGAAGGAGGAAATTTGTAGACATATACATCATCTCAACTGCGCCACTGCTCCAGGTCCTAATTACTACAGCCACTCAATGGCCTCTGTCACTCAAACATAACTATATGTTGTTTTTGGGTGACTGAAATTACAACCTACTGTGTCATTTTCCTTGGGAGGACTGTTTCGAAATTTAAGTGGAGAAAGGAGTGTCAATGTGGATCTGTTGTGGCAGGAAGGTTCACCGGCATCGACTGAAGTTCAGATGCAGTTTTCAACGAACAGAATTGCTTTAGAGGTGTGTTATGCCTCAAAAATGTTGCTTAAATTGACGTAAAGCAAATGTTTCTTTAGATTGTTCGCCAAAGCACAATGTCCCTTTGGTTATTGCTAATTTGCGTTTGTTTATTTATTTATTTATTTGTGCTGCTCTGCACTCGCTTACTCACATTTAACAATACATACAGAGGATGTGAAGATCTCTATGCAGAACTGCTCTGTGAAGCATTTCCTGGATGATCAAAATGATGCAGGTGAGAGTATGAACATCACCATGGTTACCAACCCCTCCCACCACTGATGCACTGGGTCAGACAGAAAGGTCAAACGCCTCATCCTCAGCTCTGATCACATGTTTACTTGTCTGCATTTCACCATGACCCCACAGCAGCAGCTGGCAAATCAGGTTTTAAACTGTCTTCAGAGTAGCAATCACAACTCAAAATACCCGTCATCTGAGAAACAACACAGCACTTTAGCCTGATCTGATAGTGAGGACACCATTTTTTACCCAGCCCGTCGGCATCAGATGATCGGCCACCATCACCTCAATGTCTGTGTGAAAATCTGAAGCTGTAGTCAAAATGGCCTTTACCGTGTGCTAAAAAATAGCTTCAATTACAGCAAAAACACCAGCCAAACTGTTTACCTACAATATTTATTTAGTTTGTCACTGCCCACATAGCATTTGGCTTTTCACTTCAGGGGCACTGACCTCTGCATCATCAGCTCAGATCCTTTAACATCACCAGTGCCAGGTATTTACAGAAACTCAACAATCTGATGCACAGTGGATACAAAAAGTCTCTCATATTTCCCAGGATGCCTTAAGGGCTGAAATGAAAACCCATTAAACTATATTTACTGTACTTTCATTTGATTTCAACTTTTCAGTAGAATAGAATATGTGCATGTGTTTCATCCTTAATTCTACAGAGATAAAACTTGTAATTTGATGCTTTTGTACAGCTGATAAACACTGCAGTGAGCAGAATATGTCCAGAATTACTGACCAGACTTTCCCAGCAGGCACTAATGAGGATAATTTATATGAGATCTGGATTTAGATTAGTTACAAAGAAAGGCAGTTGACAGATTCTTTTTTTGATCTTGCATACACATTATGCACAAACTTTGAGCGTGAGTGTGTGTTTCTCCACAAAAATCTTTTTTTCAAGGTTTTTGTATAGAGCTAATGCTGATGAAATCATCCCACACATACTGAGAATTAGAAATCTAACTGTGTCCCCCCCCAAATGTTCTCTCGCACTAGTCTGACACCAACCAAGTAAATT
The DNA here is from genome assembly GCA_038419695.1 of Scomberomorus guttatus. Classification (NCBI taxonomy): domain Eukaryota; kingdom Metazoa; phylum Chordata; class Actinopteri; order Scombriformes; family Scombridae; genus Scomberomorus; species Scomberomorus guttatus. The sequence continues at coordinate 33,494,857 of CM076445.1, read as the reverse complement.
TGACTGTGATGAAAACTTTGCACTAAGAAAAAAAAAAAAAACATAAAAAAGAACAGGAGAAATATAAAGTAAAATCCCTGCCTACCTCAATCATCTCACTCCTCTCAAGTGTTAGGAATGATCCCTCCATTCAAAGTAAATTGGCAGACCTTGGAATTCAGAGCTATTTGATTTGTGCACTAAAAAGCACTTTATTGATTTCAAGGCTCATTAAAGGGTTTTAAGCATCCATAAATGTGAGAGGGTGCAGTTTATGCTCACATCTTCACATGGACTTTGACTTGTAGAGGTTTTTTGCTTCATTGATGCTTGTTTAACACCCAAACTGATGTACAGGCACACAGATGAAAAAACAGCAGAAGACGGTGTGACTATAACACACTCGTCAATATTTTTTATATGAGCAATTAATCAAATAACTACATGAAATGTGAAAGGAGTCACGCGGTGCCGTACTCACAGAGTATCATCACCAACTTTGCAGCTCAACACAGCTTTTTAGCCTCTTCTAGGTCATTGGTTTTTTTTTTTTGAGTCTTTCCTTCTCCCTTCGCCTCATTTCCAGCCACAGTGGCCAGCTGTTATCAGCAAACAAGCACTGATAAACAACATCCAGTGGCAGATAGACAAAGTTGCATTGGTGGAGACCAAAATGGAACTGAAATGAAAATGAAAGTCAGATGGAAAAAAAAACTCAACTCCAAATGATTGCTAATGTTGCTCTGTCTTCAGGGTTGCTAAAATGGCACCTGTTTGCTAACACATTGGCTGTAACAACTTCATAAATTGATAATATGTAAAGGCTGCACGTCTGTTAACTTGTGCAGCTTTAACAAACGGACAGCAACAACATTTTGCAGAAAAAAAAAAAACTAAATCACCGGGTTGGAAAATGGAAAATGATGATTTAGGAGCTGATATTTCTTACATTCAAGGCTTATCTCGGCCAATTGTGTTTGGTATTTCCAGTAGCTACAGTTTGATGTATGACCATTTTAGCTGTCTTAAAGATCAACATCAAAATGTTTTTGATTTCAGTTCCTCAGAGTGAATGCAAGGGCCAGAATGTGATACAGCTGAGAGGCAGGTTTGGTTTACACAGAGATGACTCACTTTTTTTCAACTGGAAAAACTTTTGCCCACACACTTCCGTCCCCCGGCCAAAGTGCATTCAGGGAAATAAATACAACACTTACATTACATTTCATTCTCCTGCTTTTGCTCCTAAATGAAACTACTTTAAAATAATCATCCCAGACACAGTAATGAATTCAGAAGCTAACTGTTTAAATGTCTTTGACCCGCGTTGCTCATCACCATCATCATTATTAAATGAATCGAATGTTCTCTTTATCTCCTATCTATATTTTATATATTGCACCCGTCGGGAAAATAGAATCGCTCATCAGTGCTCTATTCTTTACCAACTGCTAAGCATTTATGAAATCTGATGGATCTCTGTGAAGAGGTTTTTTTTTTTCTTCTCCTCACCATGGCACTGATTTCAAAGCAGAAAAAGGACATTAAAAATTACATAAGACATAAAAAAGAGACACAAAAATAAGACATTAAATAACAATAAATGAATGAACACTGTGGTTTTTTACTTCTACAGTATTTTGAAAACTATGTAAATAATTTGAATAATGTCCTAATTCAATCATTTCAATCATTTTTAATCAGATAAATTGTTGTCACAGTAATAGAGTTCAGATTTGTTGCTGCATTTGAAAAACAAAAACCAGCAATATTATCCTCTATTTGACTGACTTGATCCATTTGGATATCCCTGCCACATCTGTCTGTGTCTCTGACTCTGTTTGTTACAAAAAGCAAATCCTCTGGCTTTCGGCAGGGCAACAGCTTCAATTTGTACCTGTCATTTAGTTTGACCGCACCTCGCTGAGTCACCGTGTCCAAGAGAAGGATTCTTACTTTGGGTAAGGATTTGGACTTGATCTGACGGTGGTTCAGAAACTGGAGAGTTCATGGAAATTTCCTCGTGTCTGCTTCACCGTCTGTTCTTGTCTGAGATCAATCCAAAGAAAATATCACAGAGGTAAAGACATCATTGGTACTACCAACAAGAATATGATTCCTGACAATTCCTGATTCCTGGCATAATAATACTAATAATGTCGGTTAAATAATATTCTGACAAAATAAGCACTTAGGCTCAGGGAACTAGTGATGTTTTTTTTTTTTTTTTGCTGCCTTATTGAGGTTATCAGGATATACTGCAGCACTTAGAGTTTTGAGATCTGAGATGTACTGGAGCTGGGTTTAAATAAAATATTTTGATCCTGGGTCTTCTTGTTTTAGCTTTACCATTATTTCCATCAGTTATGATAACCTGTTTCTCACCTGCTCTATTGCAGAGACTTTGGAGCCCTCCTGCCCTTTAGGGCACGCAACACAAGCCTCCACCCCGTTGTTTTAACAACAAAATAAATCCCCTGGTGCCTCCATTACATCGTGTACATGAATTTCCACTTTGTGTGTGCTGGCTGGGCTGCTGTCCCATCGAAAAGGAGCTTTTGGAAATCTGTAGCTTACTCTAATGGATGCCACTGTGAGTTCAATTTTCTCAAGTCTCTGCATGTGGATTTGCTACATGCATGGCTAGATTACCAACCAGGAAAAGCGAGCAACTACCCATGGGCCACAAAAGCCCAGTTTTACGCAATACCATTTGGGTCTACATAATTTGATTAATTGTAAATTTGTTAGAAATTCGCACCACTGAAGTACAATATCAACTATGACTAGGTCCTCCATCCTTCATCTCGTGGTCCTGGTCTGACAAGTCCGTTCCGCTAGCTGCCACTAAATCTTACACACTGGTCCTTTAAGAAAAGTATGACTTTGACCCGAAACTTGCTCTGACAGACTTGAGATTTGACTTCGACTTAGCCTAGCCAGTATAGATACGGTTGAAGTGGCACAAAACTGCACCGCTGCTCCATTAACTCGAACAATATAATGAGACATTACTCCAGTATTGCTTCCTCTATTTCTCTCTACTCTGATCACCACCTTGTACAGTAGTTGTTCAGTAGTGACCTGAAAGTGAATGTTATACTAATGAATCCAGATTGCTCAGGGAGGAGTCAGTGTTAGGGTTGCTTGACCTCAGTGTTTTGGCCAAGACACAACTAATTGTAGTTTCCTAATCTGACAGAGACCTGCCTGCTTGGACTGCTGTGGACTCGTTCTCCATCTGTTCTCCATCTGTAAAGCCTGTGAATAACTATCATAGAGGCAGGTTTAAACTTAAGTGGCTTAGTAAAAAGTTGGTTCACTGAATTTTGTTTAAATAATGGAAGAATAGAACATTTTAAGAAAAAGGTTGGCTTTGGCTCAGGAGGTATAGAGCTGGTTGTCCACTAATCACAATGTCCAAGGTTCGATCCCCAGCTCCTCCTGTCCACATGTTGAAGTGTCCTTGGACACTGAACGTCAAATTGTTCCCAAAGGTTAGGCCAGCACCTTGCACCTTACTGCCATCGGTGTGTGTGAATGGGTGACTGAGAGGCCATTTTTTTAAAGATAAAAACACTATATAAATGCAGCCATTTACAATTTTACCTTGACAGGGCTGTCAGTCAAAAGAGATGTTTTATGTATGAACATGAAAACTCCACATCGAATGGGCTCAGAAATTAATAGATCCATCTTGCTGTGAGGTGACAGTGGTATTAATTAATAAGTCAGGTAAGGATGGTACAATAAACTTAACAGCTCAAGAAGAGCAACTGACTATGTCTTAAAATTAATAAATTAGGTATTTAATAACTGTTTTCAGTGGCAAACAAGATATTTTCAGTGGATATTTCATTCCACTGACAAAACTTAAAAAAAAAGACTTAAAGGTAGAGTCAGTCATTCTGGGGAAAGATTGTTGATACTTGAACTAAACACCCAAACATATACACCCCTCCCTTTGTGCACCTTCATGACTTCCCCCTGTCCTGGGCACGATTGGCTTGAGTAAGTAAAGTATTGTGTGGCTCTCTCCGAGCCACTGTGCTTACATGCCCATTTACAGAGCAAGCACTGTGTATGGACACCAGAGTTTTTTTTTCAGATCACACACAGAATGGAGAGCTAATGGACCGTGAGAAGATAATCGCTGAATTTGACAAGAAGTGTATTGGATTAGAATTGTTGACGTCACCTTTAAATTCCCTAATGAGGAGAGCTATTTATCATCACGCTTAAGATAACCACACTCAGTACTGAAAACAGGAATCGACATATTTCCATTGCTTGGTATAAATGGGATCTATTATTACAAAAAAAGCACTTTTAGAGCACTTAGCTGCAAATTCATTCACATCCTTTTGGGGTAGGTAGTGTAGTGATGGAAGATTGGTAACGTAACTACTTGTGCTCTTGGACACCAACCAGACAAGTTAACCCAGTTGTTTAAGGAAATGAATTTGTATAATCCAATCTTGTTCAATGACCTCTGACCTAACCTGTGCCTTTAGCTGAGCAGTTTATGCTCCAACAGAGCAGGGTTATATTACATAGTATGGTGAGACACAACTATGATAAATTCCTCCCTCATTTGATTCTATGCCTCTCCGTTCCTTTACAGGTCAGCATTGTTAAGACAGTTTGCTATTTGTCATCGGCATAAATTTGGGTGCCAAACTTCACCAGAGTTGAACTCTATGTGAAAGGTCTGCACGGATATATTTAGTGTTGACAAGCGAATCCACCGATCTCAGAATTCCATTGTTCTGTTTTCCTGTTATAAATGCTGGTGTGACGTCAGAATATCTTGACTTTGTGTTTTCCACTACAGTGCAAATAAATTCACTAACAGTCACTGACATCCAGACCAAAAATTGCTGTTCTGTTTTCCTGCTCCACTGTGGGAAAATGTTATAACTCACCTGTCCAGATGAAAAATGGATTTTCTGTTTTGCTTCAGCAGCATTTTAGGAGTATTTCAACATTTAGAAATAATGATATGTATTGAAATATAAAATGCTGTTGCATTCAGATGTGTGGAGTGAGAGGATGGCTGCACTGTGTTCCCTCATACAGAGTCAATGACTTTTTCAGTCCTCTAGCATCATTTTTAAATGTATTTCATTGAACACTGTAGGTCATTTCCATACCACACACACATTTGTGTAATATTACCTGCAGATATGCCACAGTGGAGTCTAGACAAGGCCAGGCGCTTACATAATTGTAGTATGTAATTGCAATCTCCAAATTTTCCTAATTGAATTAATGGCAGGTGCCCAGTACATACACCCTTGTCACACACGCAGTCAGCTTTTTGCTTTGGACCTGAATAGATAATCACATTAATGACATTGGCTCTGCCTGTCACTTACAGCCATGTGGTTTGTCCTCTACTAACAGAAGGTCATTTCATGTGCAGACTGGCTGGTGTTTCCCAGAGGGCCTTCGCTGCTCTCAGCGCTGCTCAGTTCTTGCTGCCAGCTCCTTTGCCTTTCCTGTGCTGCTTCTTATTCGGCACCCATTTTAGCCAGGGCTCTGCTGCATGTGTGATCTTCAGATGTGATATGAAAGCCAACCTTCAAACGGGGTTGAGTTTAAAGTAACTGGTTTCTCCTTGTTGGCCCCTTCCTTCGGGGTACATCACAGAAATAGGCTCCAAACAAAAGCAACCCTCTCTCAAGATCTACTCAACCCCCTTTTTGCCTTTTATGTTCTCTGCCTGTTAGCTCTCTTTGCCTCAGTGGACTGTATGCAGGAATTTGTATTTCACCTAAAAGTCTAAAGCCCCAAAAGCACCCACACCATGGAAATACTCAACAGACTGAACAGCATACTGAAAATCTTGCTGCTCTTATTGTCTTGATAGAAGTAAGGCTAAAATATACATTTGTCCTGAGGGTGGTGGTAGAGGAAATGTAACACAGTCATTAAAATCAAACTGTTCATCCCCTTGGGAGCTTTGAATGTGCTCAGTAAATGTGTAATCTACATATTAGATATCTAGTGAATGAAGCTGACATTTGGCCTGGCAGTAGCACCGGCCTGATGGAAGAAAGCTCATGAAAATCCAAAATGAAAATGGTTCATCTTCTGGGAAGCATGCAAATCTGTAAATTTAATGGCAATTTGGCCATTAGATGTTGATATTTGTTGAGTGCAATTGAACATTTTGTTCTGAAGGTACTAAAGGAAAGGTCATGGAGCCACCAGACACCTTGTCATACACCAAATTGTTGGAAAGTTTAACAAATCTTCAGGGTTCATCTTCTGGGGGGCATGAATACTCAGTAGAAATTTGTGACTATCTGGCCAGCAGTTGTCTAGTTATTTTGTGTTGGACAGGCCAACTGACTGACACTGCCATAGATATATTTGGCAAAAAACAAAACAAAACAAAAAAACTTAACTCAAGATCTACTTACTAGCTTTTTCCTGAGCTTTTATCTGCATTTAAGTCTTTCTTATCAGATGGAGTTTGCTCACGGAGACAGCTCTGGACAGGTTGTTATGTCTCTAACTTACAGCGAGTTTCAGATTCAGAGAATGAGAGAGAGAGAGTGAGGGCTTGGTAGAATTTTGTATTTAAATAATGCTCTTTATCAGTACGGAGAGTCATGGATAGGGATGAATATCAAAACAGGGAGCTGAGTGCAGGTCAGATGGAAAGGCACGGTTTATTTGGCTCAGTATTTTCAACCCCAAATGTGTTTATGTGTGTGACAGAGAGCTCATTTCTTTTGATTTTTTTTTCTTTGTAGTATTTTGCAGCAATATACTATGCCTACTTTTATTTTTAATAATTCTGAATTAAGCTTACACTGTAGACATCTTAGAGTCTGCATAGTCAATCACTTAAGGTCATGTCAACAAAGCTAATTTGAAATTTGGAGGAAACATGTAAAAGACATCTTAAAAGCATACACATTAACACATTATTACCACTTGGGTCTTATTTTCATAGTTTTGGAATTTCAGACTCAGATGATCAGACAAGCCAATAGTTTAGTCAGATTATCTAAACCACTTTTTTTGGAGATGAAACCATAACACAGTAAGCACACTGAAAGTGTTGCTAATAATCCCTCAGTCTGCTTACAACTATGATAAGTGTGACATGGGTGAAACATTTTCTAATAAGCGGGTTACAAATTCAGAAATAGAGGCAAGAGCCTTTGGTTTTTAGCTCCTATTTGGTATGTCTTAGGCTGCAGCTCCTTTTTATGTTTAAGCGATTATGTTAAGGGCACGTTATTTTGTATGTTTACCATTGTTTTCTCTCTGCTGACATTCTTGTTTGAGAGAACGTGGGTGACACAGCAACAGGCTTTGTACACTCATCAGTGACAAGCTTTACTTATGGATAAGCTGAATAACTGAATAACATTTACAACCTCATTTACATATTTTCCAATTCAGTGTCAATTCAGAGGTATAGAGAGGCTTCGCCTTAGTCATGCCTTACTTTATCCAGGTAGTTTGACTTCTGACAGGATTTTTTTATATTCCCTTATGATCCAAGGTCAAGGATTTGAAGACACAGATTTATTGATACAGCTCCATTAGCTGTGGTGAGGTGTCTGAATCATCATTGATGGTTACAGAAAGTCTTCAGTTAGCCTGTCGCCTGGAGTGAAGCAGCTGTCTAATACAGCATGAGAGTTAGATATAAATAACCTGAAAATATTACAAATTACAAAGGAAATCTTGGTGGATGTTTTCTCTGCGCTGGCGCCCCCTGAGTCATTATGTATATGCCGATGGTTAGAGCTGTGCTATACAGACAATGATGTGGGTGATGATGAAGGTATAGATAGCATAGAATACACTTGCCAGTGTTTTTAATGTTGTTCTTTACCCTGAAGATGGTGATGTTCAGGTCGGACCAAGATATCTCAAAATTTCAACCCACTCGCCTGACAAAATGCCTGAATGCATGCTTGGATGATTCTGCGATAAAGGATTATGTTCCATTACATCACTTTGAAACATTCAGTGCCAACATTTTTTGCCCTCCAATATCTGGACATGTAACTGCAATACGGTTACAGTACAGTTAAGGTTAGGCAACTATAACTTGGTGAGGTACTTGGCAAGTCTCCAGCGTGGAAGTTAAATGTGCTACACATGCATCCAACCACATCCTGATTTCTTAGCCCTTTCTCTTGGCTTCAATACATAAAAGACACTCTACCTCTTGCATTGGCATTGACCATTGGCATTTTGTGCTTCAAAATCGTCCAATATGAAAATAATTCTTAGGAAGACTGGACTGCAAAACCTTGGTTTATCTAAAGAACATATTAAGGATTTAGATTAAATTCACGACGGATATTCATGGTACCCAGAGGATGAATCCTGCTGAGCTTTCTTTTAGCACCACCAGCAGGTCAAACCTTTATTTTAACGACCCTGTGATGTTTGAGGACAAACAAAAGTTTTAATTCCACTACTATTAAAGCTCTTAGAACACTTTTGTATATTGTGAGGTGTGATAAACATGGATGTTTCATGGATAGCAATGCAGCTCTACTGACTGGATCTTATTTAGTAGTAGAATTGTACAGCAAAAGATGAAAAAGCGAGTGAAATGTGCACCCTTTGAACTAAACAGTAACAAGATGCCAATTTTGATCCAAATCAAATCTGATTTTTCCCTTGGCAATGTAAAATGTCTAATTACACAAATTAGTACCATCAGACGGTGCCAGGTTGAATCATGCCTCCAAGGTTCCCTCTAAATCAGACTAAAAACTGTGGGTTTGTAATTATTAGCATTGGTTGATAGCATCCTCCACCAATCAGATTGCTTGTTTGAAACTACCTGTTGTATAATGACAGATAGAGGCTAGTGGATACTTGGTTCAGCTGCAGTTACAGGAGCAGATGCTTGAACAGCATGAGGACATGGTAATGAAGAGAAGTCTACGTGGCTTGAATTAACCAGATGCTTGGCTAACAATGTAGTGATCTACATTATTCATCTCATTTGGCCCATAAATCATCCAGGGACATCAATGTTTAAGATGCTGTTATGGCCTAAACGAGCTGCTTTTGTGACTGAAAAGGGGCTGTTATTGGTTTCATTAGGAATAAACTGCCACCGGCTAGTGTTTTTTTGTTTTTTAACTTCCAACTCACCACTTCTTATTGCTACTTGGAACACATTTTCACAAATCAGTTATGGTGTGAAGACTTGCTTTAAAAATCTCTTTAAAATGTTTTAGCTTTCCCTTTTGCCTCTTTCATCCTCTTTTTTTTTATCTTTCTGTCTCAAGGTAGTCATGTTGAATAATATCCTCATTAAGTCTTCAAAACAGCTGACTATCAGTGTTGGTGGCTGTTGCAACACAGAGTCTGATAAAATGTTGTGAAATGGGCCCAAACTGGGTTATATTTTTGGAATACAAATTGTGTGAAAAATGGATGAAAAACACAGAATTTTCAGCAGTTTTTGACACATGAACAAGTTATACAATGATTACATTTGACTAGTGGTGAAATGATAGTAGTATGTTTATTTATTTGTTGATTAATGGAGAAATAACAGACAACAATTTTGATAATCTATTAGTCGTCATTTATCAAATTGATCAAATTGATTATCAATTAAATTGAATATCTTTGGGTTTTGGACTGTTGGCCAGACAAAACAAGCAATTAGTCATCACTTTGAGTTCTGGTAACTTGTGATGGGCACTTTGTAATCATTTTCACCAGTTATAGACTAAATGTGTAATCTATCAATTAAAAAAATCATCATGATGAAAACAGTCATTAGTTGCAGCCCTACATTGGTGTCAGACTCCCTGTTTAAAGTTGTCTGCTCCATCTTGTATGTTTCTTTTTTCTCCATCTTGCATATCCACATCAAGAAGTGGACTGATGATGACTTAGTGAGCTCTACAATCATCTGAAATGCATTAGATCCTTTTCGGCTCTTGTGAAGCTTCTGTATTGTAAAAATCAACATTAATGTATGCTGAGTGATGTCTTGTACAGCTGGTCGATGATAGCAGACCTGTTTCACAACCATTTGGTTTCACAATCAAGTGTACAGTTTGATGAAGGTTATGAAGTATTGTCTGTTTCATTATATACTCAGCTAATGAAGGAGGGGAGACACTTGCAGCTCTCTAACTTAAAGATCTTATAATGATACGGCTCATACTCCTTTTGTGTCCAGCAGCCAGAAAATGACATTTTGCTTTGCTTATTAAAGAAGTCAGTGAGCTGGAAGGTATATTCTTTTTTTTCTTACCTGCTAAGCAGCTCATCAGCCTGGCCAAAACTATCATTAGGACAAGAACAAGGCTGTTCCACTAGAATGGAACATTAGATTAATGATGGAGAATGCAATGAAGCTACACTTCATCTGATAATACTGTTGCTTTCTGTCCACCGTTCTTACTTAGTCTTTTTTCATCTTTGTCATCCTCTACATGCTTCTTTTTTCCGTATCTAGAGCAGTTTTTTGCTATCACGTAATGTATTTTAATGTTTTACTATATATTTCATATGATGTAGTGAGATGCATGAATAGGTTTTAGTCATAGTTAAGCCATGCATGAAGAACTAGAAATGTTACTCCAAATGAGAAATTCAGGTGTAACGTTTTAATTTATTGTGAAGGGCAGTGCCAATGCTGCTCAGTGGAGCAGCAAACATTCATTACTTCATTACCTGATCATTGATGCCCCAGCTAAGAGCAGGGTGCTGCGCAAAGAATGATAATGAGTTGAAATCAGGGTAATAATGCCACATGATGCTGCCTGTAACCTTGGCACCTTTGCCTTTGTCCTTGACAAGCGTTGAGCTTCAGTTACAGTCAGGTATCTCTGACCGGAAAGCTCTTTTGTTTGACGGGGTGGTTGTATTGTCACAGCTGGGCAGGACTCGGAGCACAGTGAAAGCACAGAGGAAATTATATGTGGCCCTTGGGTCTCTAATCGATGGGGCAACTCCAGCAGAATAACCCACATTTAGATCAATGGGTGGCTGTAGCAACTCATACAGGCTTCTCGGAGTAATTACTCCTCCTGCCCTATGCAGCCTAATGAAGGAAATTTTTAAATGTCAATGAATGGTGCTGTTAAAGTCTTTTTTTTGTTTGTTTTTTTGCAATTGATTTTCTGTAATGTGCCCTTCATGTGACTCGGGGTGCACAGACAAATCTCTACCATCTGACTGGGATTTTTAACCAGTGTTGCAAACCAGCCATTCCACTGATGCCACTTACTGTTAACTCCAATTATTTTCCATCAGGTTGCATTCATCACCTGAAATGTATTTAAGGCGTGACACCTGGTAAACTGGTAATCAAGATGTAAATTAATCTGGTCTTAATCAGCTTAGATTTTTGGTTGTTTTCTTTTTTTTTTTGATAGACAGAAAACATGGGGACACAGATCAGGGAATGCAATTCTATCATTAGAGCGTTAAAATTGGATGATTCAGCAAAACTCTGGATTAAGTTAAATGACAATGTTTTTGTATGTTCCATGCCATTGTTTTTAAAATATTAATTTTGTGTAAGGCAGCTACATTATGTGTTATTTGCCCAAATTAATTTGTATTGACTGCTACAGAGCTTCTATAAAAAGCAAACAGTCACCATGTGAAATCCAAATGATTTACTCAGTTGAGGATGACATCGACATAATTACACATGGTTGTTTGCTGCACAGTAAATGTAAAGATGCATATACTGTAGTAATTTTTCAAAACACAATTAAAATGATGTGTTTGGACAAATGTATAGCTGGCAGACATACAGCCAAACATAAGTAAATTCATAAATCAGTTGCTTAGCACCAATTAACTCTTCAACAATGATAGCAGTAGCTTTAATAAAAACTGATAAATACACCCAGCAGTAAGTCATCAACATCATATATTGAGCAGCAGCTCTAGGTGGATTTTATCAAAAACAGTCATTTGTTAAATACAAAAGAGAAAAATCGCACACACACAAAACTGTATTAATTGCTGATCTGTAACATCCGCTACCCCATCCAACCCCCATCCACCACCTGAACTCCACTCCCTCCCTTTTGCCTTAAGGGCATGCTACATCCTGCATCGTCACTTAACATTGGCATTGGACATCCTTATATCTAATTTTAGGGATCTTGGGCTGATGGATGACATGGATGACCAACCAGATTCAAATGTTCTCTTTTCAGGTTTTTTCTTCATATTCCTGCCATGTATTTCTAATCACCAGCAGTCAGCTACCGTTGCCTAAATATCTTGTTGTGTGATAAATGTTTCTGCTCATGTACGGGTCATGATCCATGAGACAAACATGGTGTCAGCCTTCCACTGTCATTAGCCCTCCCGTGAGCCTCCATCATCCTGCTGCTTCAGTTATTTGACTTTGTTTTAAGGAACAGATTTGAGGGTGTTAGTCCTCTCTGATAGCCTTCTTGTGTGTGGAGTTCACTTTTGTCTCGTGTCAGGTGTGATGGAGTGTGTCATTACTGTAACCTCCTTACATCAAACTCAGCAGGGTCCAACACACCTCCTGACAGACAGACAGATGCCCCAGATCGGGCCCCTGGTGGCAGTAAGGAGTAGAAGGAGGAGGAGGGGACCAGAAGGAGCTCCTTGCTCCAATGAGACCCAGGGGACACACAGATACATACACAAGTGTACTTACACACCTTCCCAGCCTCTCCATCTCCTCTTTTTTCTTTTTTTCCCCACAGAATATATCTGCAGCTATACAGTAGTCGTGTCTTATCAGAAAAGGACAGGAGCTTCTATCAACAGATAAGGTCATTGTTGAGGTGAAGTAATTACAGATATCTGAGAGAGAGAGGAAGCAGGCGTACTGTTCCTTTGGGAATTGGGTGACAAAGCCAGATTAGACTCTATCTTCATCTACATACTGTACTGTAGGTAAAACCAGTCCTATCCCCTGCACCAAGCTGGGGGTAAAGGAATTTGGGTCATTTTATCCATTAAACATGATACATCTGCCATCTTATTAGGATATGCTCTAGTTTCAGACAATAGTTTCCTTGCCTTTTTCAGTGGGAATGCTCTAGTTCTTTTTGGTTACTTTTTCTGCATTTGGTTTCTTTTGCATCACATATTGCCAAGATGCTGTAAAAACACATGTAAAAAATCCCCCCCCACATTTCATCCATTAGGGATTTATTGGTCTTTTCTACTAGAAGATGACTCAGTCTGGATTTAACAATGAACGGGAGTATTGACTCAAATCGCATCTCAGAGCATAATGCCGGTGTCTTTCAACCACTGTGGGTGGCAGAGCTCCAGTTTGAGTGGAGCTGGTTCGATTCATCTGCAGCACTTAAGAGACATGAGAGAGACTGACAGATGCCCTTTTAGAAGTAGATGCTGTGGAGCTGCGATGACAGCTGCCTGGATATACAGTAGTGCTTCCACTAAAGTCAGGAGAAAAAGAAAGAACACCAGCACATTACTCCACTTCCACAACATCACTGAAGAGCTCTGCTGCAGCCCCAGCCCAGTGACATTGAATATCATTTTCACTCCCTATAACACTGTTAAGTAGCCTCTGTATATGTGTAGACCTTATTTATCTACAGTATCTCATCAGTTCATATGGCACTAGGGCTGGGTATCAGTACTCGATATCTTTAAGGTCTAAAATCGAGATAACCCAGTACCAAGTAGTATCGAAACTTCCAGGTCCCGAAGAAAAATGACTATTTTTATGGTTTTGCTCGCAGCCAATCACTGCAAGCGTCCTTCAATTTAATGTGAAGTGATTAGCCCACTACCACAGCAGCTACAATCCACACAGTCTGCGGTGATAATACTTTATTGTACAGTTTGTGTAAAAATCATTTGGATTTGGAGGAGTGGCGGCATTTTACACAACTAAATGCTTCCATTCACATGATGGGTATCGAATGAAGTAGAAAAAAAATTGGTACTGGTATCGTAATTTTTTGAAACAATACCAGTAACAAGCTGTGAGGATATCCTTAAGCTTCATACACATAAAGAGTTTAAACTGCCAGCTGTTGCACTACTGAAAAAATCCCCAGATTTATTCATCCTCACAGAAACCTTCCTGACTGAAAAGATACAGAATTCTGATGTTGACACACTGCTATAAATGGTTGTAATATGTGGATGTTGCCATCAATAATGGGGTCCATAGGGGTCTACTCTTGATGGAGATTTATCAACATATCTGTCCTGCTGCCTTCAGATGGCTGCAGGGATTTAATGAACTGAAGGAGAATGCTTCAGATAGTATAAGACAGCTGTAGATAATATAAGAATCAATCATAATGATTTATAAGTGTAGACCTTATGGCTTTTTTTGGTGCTGATCTAAATGCATCTACATTTTAAACAGTCTTTCACTATTGCTGCAAATTTCTCACACCCAGTTCGCATGTAATTATTAACAACAGGCTATGGACCCCCCACGTGTTTTTGCCTCTCCCTCGTTTGCACAATGCGTGCTGCACGGGGCACTAAAATACCACACAGACTGCCAAATCAAATTTCAAGGTCAGGAAAGTCATAGTGCTGCTTGCACTGGTTGTTGTGCCACCACAAAAAAAGAGCTGATAGTGTTTAAAACACATTTTGCTTCTAAAAGTGCAGCTCCGGACATGCAAGTGAGTAAGTATTATTTTTTATTTTTGTTGCTTTTTTTAAGCCCAGGCTTACAAAGTGCTTCACAAAAATAAAAACAGAACAGAGACAGGGAACAGCACAATTGCATATAAAAGCAGACAAGACAGATACAAAGATATACAGAAAAGAAACACAAAATGTACCTGAATTTCACTTGATATCTAATGGCTGAATGTTTTTTTCTGCCACTGCTCTCAGAGAGGTGTTACCAAGAGGCATAATTATGTACAAACACGCCCCTCTGACATCTGGATTGTTAATTATCTTCTCTCATGATCTGTTCTGTAACATCTCAAACACTGGGGAATGAAGGTGGAGGAGAGTTGTGTTTGTGATTTGTAAACGGATGAAGCTTTTTCTGTTGTGGTCACAAAGTTCACTGAGCTTGGATATGAAATATTTGGCAGCCTTGGGCATGCTCACAAACTGTGAGTGGGTTACGATTGGGAGGCTTACCAAGAAAAAAAAGACACAGCTAGTAAAATTTTGTTCCACATCAGTTTTCACAGGTAGCCTGGCTGTGTGTCGCCCCTAAGTTATAATGTTATTGAGAACAAAACCAATTTTTAAGCTGCAATTCCTTAAGGGAAGTCCTTAAAATGTACATAAGTTATATTGATACATTTTTTTGCAGTTTTGTGTGAAGGCAGTTACACTGGCAGAAACATTTGCAGCTGAAATGCATCTATCTCCATCTTCTACTTGAGAAGATTACAATCACATTATATTGTCCACTGTAATGCAGGTGATTCATGCTAGAGATCAGACATTTTACCTGCAGGTAGATATTCTATTCAGAGTAACAAAAATATACAGTATGTTAGTTTAAGGAGAGTGCAGATGAAAATGCAGGAAAGTAGTTCACTCTATACAGAAGAGTAAAGATTCATGTGTAAATGAGCCGGAATTCATATCCAATCTCAGCAAATGGACTGCAACTGAGAATCAGTCCAGTTATTACAACCACTTTAGCATTAACAGGGCATAAATTGTGTTCACAAAGGAAAAGTTTTATCATGGTAATTCTTGTACATTTTGCACAATATAACTTTATGTCAGTCCGTTCACCCTTTTACCTGCTGTAGAGTACTGTGTGTTTTGGATTATATACTACGCCTGTACTCTGGAACGGTATTGTGATGAATGTCTATGTTGGCTTAGCTGAAAGACCACATGATGTACACCTTTTTCTGTTGGCACCTACTGGAACAGAAGTGAAGTGAGGTCAGGTTTATGTTTAGAGATTTAGATATGGAGCATCTCACTGGGCTTTACAGGCCCACAACAGCAACATCCCCTGACACCACCTGAACTCTTTAAGACACAGCTGCACAGAGCACACTAAACCTGTCATAAGATAGAACTTAATTCATCCTGAAATACATTTTTGCACCAGAAATGCTTGGTATTGGTGATTAAAGAGGTTTCTGTTTCATTAAAAAAGCAGGAGGAGCCTACTAAATTTAAATTTTTCACAAGCTTAATCGAAATACTGAAGCTTGTGGTTCAAAACTATTGATAAGCTTACTGTAATTATTGATATGATATAAATGAAAGTTTAAGTGGGATTACTAGAGATGACTTGTGTCTCTGTTGGTGTTGTTGGAACTTGTGTTTTTTCAGTGGTGTTACAGAGTGGAGCTTTTTCCCTCATAAATGATCTTTGGCTGAGTTCAGACACCGGCTGCAGAGAGCGCACAAACCCCACAACAGCCACATTTAATTTTGGCCTGCCATCAAGTCAATCACTGAATTTATGTTAATTAACCACAGCTGCCACTGGTAATGTTTGTTATTTTAACCAGTGAAAGCTGCTACAGTAATTGAGTGTTTTGTTCACTGCTCTTTGCTAATAAGAAAGAGAGAGAAGAGATAAAATATTTGATTAAAGATTTGTTCAACTACGAAAATAAAGGATTGTTTCGTTTTATTTTTGCCAGTACCAATCAATTAAAGAAACACTGAAAGATGAACTTCAAGAGATATTTCACTTTTGTGGCTTAACCTAACTCAATTTGAGAAAAGGTTTGAAAGTAAGAAGTTTGACAGACAGAAGATTCATCATTGGATTCAAATTTAATAAAGTGCTATTGAACTCCTTGTGAGGATTTTTGAAAACACAGCACTCCTCTTAGCTTCATGGCCAGATTACCACAGTAACCAGTAATCTCCCACCGGCCTTCAATAATGCGAATTATCCCAGCCTGTGCTTTTGGCAGAGGATAAACTGAGAGCTTTAAGAATTTTGTCCCACAGTGAGGCAAGATATTCAAAGAGGACTTCGGCTTCTAGTGTCTGATTTCATCTCTCTGGCAGAGGAAAGACAAACATGACAGAAAATGTCTCAAGCTCAACTAGTGGAAAATTGGAAGTGGTCTGGAGTTTAGTGTGGCCGACAGATATTGGCAGAGCAAATAATGAAGGCTGTGACTGAGATTGTTCTTTTGAGCAGGAGCCACAAAAGGCTGCCGTAGACCTAAATATTGTCTCTCACTTTCGAAGACGAAAGCTGTTAGTTGTGGATTTTTCTGACATGTAATCCTTAAATTAGACGGACACAGCTTTTGATGCTTTATTTAGTGTTTACTTAGTCTTTTTATTTGCTCTTATCAGTGGCTTCAAGACAAACTTGGGACACAGCCAGCTAGGATTGCTGAAATCCTGACTGCCCAAGATTAAATGTAGTTTATTCAATTCAGTCTGTAAATCGGTGGAAATGAGGTGGCCTGGCAGCTTATTGAAGTAGACTGTCAACAAAATATGCGTTATGTAGTAAGATGTGGATTTATACAGTCTCCGCCATACTGTGCTTTCACAGCTCTAGCTGGTCATAATGCAGCACTTTTTACATCTTAGGGTTTTCTCTTTGCTTCAACCTCCCCTTTCAGAAGAATGATGGCAGAACCACTCAACACCTGCCTGACTCTTCCTTCTGTATTGAGATATAGGTCTCTCTCTCTCTCTCTCTCTCTCTCTCCCTCTTTTTCTCTCTCTCGCTCTCACTTACATCCACATCCACACAGAAACTGATAAAGGTTAGGAGCAGTGTAAGTGGAACAGTGCTGCCCTATTTTACTGGTTGTGGATGAAGTGATGGGTCTGCTTCATCTGTCTCCACTGTATCATGTATTCCCAGCGATCCACTCCACATCCAACAGGCTTTTATTGATTAGCATTCCCTTTCTAATGTGCTGTAGATGGTAAGGGAATTGGCAAAGCAGAGCTCCACTGCTAATCCTATATAAAAAGATCAGTTCACTCAAATTTTGAAAAAAATAAATTCTCACTTACACTGTGGAATGGGATTCACTTAGAAAAACATAGGTAATGATTTCCATACAGAAATTCCAAGTAAATTTAAGAGAGGATATTCTCAGTAAAATCTACATACCATACATACCATAAGCATTGAGTTTAACTCAATTCTCAACTCAATTCAGGATAACATGGATAAAATGTCCACTGTTTAAGATTTCCTTTCAGGAAAAAAAATGGCCCACATTAAATTTTTCACCATGAAAGTCCTGAAGGTGTTGAGGGTACTGCTTCACACCAGCTAGCCTTTCACTAAATATCAGATCAGCGAGGCCCTAGTGCTTAGACACCCCCATTTGAAAACCACTAGCATAACAAAATATAACAACATGTAGATGTTAAGTGTGGTCCAGATTTTAATAGCTACCCACCACAGTTACTGAGTAATTCCTTGGAGCTGCCAGTAAAACAAAATGGTTCAGACATATGAGCAGAAGGCAAGTGTGAACCACTGTGATGATCCCGCCTCTTTTGCATGTTGGGCTGGCTGCTTGTCTTTGTGTTTTGTGTTGCAGATGCCCAGTAGGTGTGGTCGGGTTGTTGTTTATTGGGAACACCTGGGCCCGGTCTTCCCAGTATCATAAGAGCGCCCTCCACTTATTCCATGATGAGAGACAGAAAGGGGAAACTCTGCTCCCTACGCTCTACACTCCCCATCTTTGTGTTTGCTTTTCCTTCTACCATGCTTTGCTGACATCCTGTCAAACGCATACAAATTAGTGATAGAAGATCAATATATGTAGTGCAGTATGTAGTATGTTCTCCTGAACATCTGAACATAGGTTAATCATTGGTCTAACTCAACTCAACTTTATTTATATAGCACCTTTAATACAAACATGCAGCCCAAAGTGCTTCACATAGCAGGATTAAAGCGACAAACAAAAATAAATAAAAGCAAAATAGACAACAATAAATAAAAATTAGCAAGATTATAATAAAACAATGTTTCTAAAATATAATAAAAGTCAATAAAAGTCAATAAACACCAGGGATTTAAAAAAAGAGAGACAGGAGCTGAAACTGCCTGTTAAGAGACAGAGGCTGAACTGAGGGGCTGCATAAAGGGCCAGTATAAGATAAATAGGGAGTTCTTGAACTGTGAATCATGCAAAGCTACTCTATATAGAGCTGGAAATGAGCATAATAGGTCATTTAAGGGCCAAAAGAGACAATACGATCAAGCAGCTAATCAAGGTTATCCAAATAACAAAACCAAAAAGGTGATGGAAGAGTGGAAACAGTGTAAAAAGAGGAATATATTATCTGTAACATACTGTAAAATTATGCCAGCAGATCCAATTGCAATGTCTGTGAGGTCATTTAACGCCACCAGCACTGGCTACAATTCTGAAAAAGGTGCATGTAACATGAATGTTAGACAGTATACCTCCAGCAAAGTTATTAACTCTGACTCTAACTATTGAACAAACAAGCTAATAGCAACTCAATTAGCCACGTGCAGGAAAAGGGGACCGAGATCACTGACCTGGTAACATTAGCCTGCAAACACTAGTCAGATAACCTGAACTTTATAGAAACGAAAATTAACGTTAGCTGGAAACCTACATGGGCAGTGAAATAGTTAACCAAGCATGCAAACCTACTCATAAATGAGTTACCACTTACCATCCTCGTGGAGTAAAGCCTGATTGGACATGTCCGGGCCTGAGCAGAAAACGTCTGTGGTAGCAAACTGCAGATAACAAGCGCAAATTGTCACCCAGAGAGTGCAGTGTGCACACGGCTGCCAGATTAGTTCCATGGTTTAAGTACATTTTACTTACTTTTTTTCAGTTTGTACAATATAAATATAAGATCAGAAAAATAGTTGTAAATATTACTGGCTATTGTTGATAAAATGTATGTATTAATTAAAGGCTACATGATTACAAACAATCAACAAGTAACATGCTAAATATAAGGTGACAGGTTAGAAGAACAAAATTAAAAATGTATTGTAAAATTTAAACATTTAAAGGGCCAAAACAATATATTTTTATCAGTGTACCTTTCTCCTTTCCATTCACCTTCATTGTGTTGTATTGATAAAATCTGGACAAATAAATCCAAAATTATCTGCATAGCTAGATACCTTTCCTCTGGCACAGTATGGATTTTTAATTGTAATTTGTGTCAGCTGACCCATGTTGAATGTACTCATAGACGTTGTCAACACATGCATTGCAGTTATTCACATTCTCTCTATTCTCTGGGTTGTAAACTGCAGCTATTACTCATTGAATCCTGCACCATGGTGATAGAAGAGCACTGTTAATCATACTATACAGTATGTTGAAAGGTGTATGTCCTCTATAATTAGCTGTTGATAGCTGCAGCCTGTGGTGTCAGACTATGCAAATATGCCCGTGCGCACATCCCTATTCTAATTGGCTTCACAGCTCTCCAATGTTCCCTCTGTGAAACTCCCACTCTTCACCGCTGCTGAGCGGCTGACGAGAGGGGAAGGTGCGGGAAGCAAAGACAGAAAGGTTGGGGGGGGGAGACAAAATAGAGTATAATCACATGACCTCTACATTCTCTACCACAGTGACAGCTCGCCCAGCAGGTGGGAAATCAGACAGCTACAGCATAAACAGCGTTGAGGCACTGCAGCACGTACACATCAGCATGAACAAGCACAAAATGTTTGCTCACGACAACATACATACAGAGATTAAATATGAACAAACTGCCAATTGAAAAAAAAACCCTGTAAATTAAAGAAATTTAGATAACAGTCCAGTATTTTTCTCATTTATAAATATTTATAGGCCACACAAAAAAAATGTGACTGTGACTCAAACATTCATTTAGATGACCAATTCTCTCTTGATTCATTCTCTCCTTGAAAGAAAATTGCTTTTTTATAGGGTTAAAGTGAACCACCTTGTGGATTTTGTGTATGTTTTGAGTTTGACATATATATTTTTTTTATTTCACAACATTTGAAATATATGTATATGTCTCTTGTTTTGATTGTTGGTGCATTAGTCACAATAAAAGCAGTAGGTGCAGGTAAAGGCTAATGATCTTTATAGTGATTGTGTCATTTGGTCACAATTATTTACTAATGTTTCAAGATTAAATATTTGATATGCATGTAACATATAGAGGTGAATTAAAGCTTTTTTTTTACATCTTGAAGTAATAAAAAGATCTCACATTCTTTGATATATGACATTTTAAGCACTTATGGCTAACATGTTAGCAAACATTGCTTCATGTAATTTACACATACAGAAGAAACATATGGGCATGGGGACATCCCAGTGGATCCCACTTTCTCGCAACCTGTCAAATGTTATTTTGACATTGTAGCTCCCAAAAAAAAATATGTGTCGTTTGCTTTCTAAATGTCTTTCCTTAAGTTTTTGCTGGGCAGGTAGCTTGTGTAAGCTGCCCGTGTTTTTATGTAGGGGGGTTAGTGAGAGCCATTAAAAGTCAACCATATGTACAAGCCATGTAAAACCGAAAGCTGACAAAACCTTTGAAAGCTGCAGAGCTGCAGACTCGGGTGTTGATTCTGGGATTAGCAGCACTAGCGATCTTTTTACATCACAGGGAGTCATTTCACTCAATGTTAATACAAAAATACTGCTTAATGGAGCTTTAAGTACATACTTAAGCCAAAAGCATAAAAGTGACTGTGATTTACAGTACAGGATTGGTAGGGTCATACATCAGGACCAATCACCTGTCCTGCTTCTGACCTTTCTGGCTCACAAATCTCACTTTCTGTCCTCTACTCTGTTTTGGAAACATGCCCCACCAATATTAAGAAGAACTTTTATTTTACATGGTGGTTTATTTCGTCTTCACGCTGATAAACCCTCAACATTGTGACTTGACTATTACTTTTTTTGAAGTACATTCTACTGTAAGCGGTGCCAGATATTATTGGAGTTATAGTTCCAATTCCCCTTTCACGGAGATCAAAACAAGTACTAAATTACTGTATATAATACCCCCGCAATGAAATAGAGAACAAGAGAAAAATCAGCTTGCTATTCTGAGTGTGTCTCTCTGCATGGGCTCATAGTGTGAGGAGGAGGAAGAGGGGGAGGAAAAGAAAACCTGACAAATTGTTCTCTGACATCCTCACAGAGGCCAATCAGAGCTTGCCGGCATCGTTAAGCCCACCTCAGTGCAGGAAAAAATGGTGCTGAATAATGCTGAGGATGTTTGCCTTGATAATGCCAAAGCCTGTTTGTGTCTATGTCAGGAATCGGGCAGTTAATCCAGCCTACATACCAGGTCCAGATATCAATACCGTGTTAGAGAGCCGTGGGGCAAGACTGACTGTCACGCTCGAAGAGAGAAGCCTCTGCTCTACACTCTCTGCTTCCAATGAAGAGAGAGGGAGGGCGGGAGCGGACATGCACACAATCTGTTGGATTTACTCTGTTATTCAGCTGTATTGGATCAGTGTTCCTGCCAGAACAGGACAAAAAAAGAAATGTGTTTGAGTCTGTGTCATTATCATAACCATACATTCTCATGTGATTTGTTTTTGGCAGGATTTATGAGCGGGTGATAGACCCTCCTCAGATGGAGCTCACCCCAGGCAGTGGAGTCTGGCTGGGCCAGCACAGCCACAAGCACGGCCTATTCAAGGTAAGACTCCGAAGATGATGCACACACACACACACATACGCATTCACACACACTTCCTCCACGCACCTGAACGTGCTTCACATTCAAGATCGCCTGGTATAATTGGCCAGATTTGCAGTAGGCTGTGAGGAGGAAGAGAGCCAAGTGGAAGATACAAGAAAGAAGTACAGAGGGCTTACAGAGGAAGTTTGTGTGCTTTGAAACGCTTATTCCCAAGCCCATTACAATGTTGTCGATTTTTAATCACTGCTCATTTTCTCAGGCTCCTGCATGCACTCACAGTAGGGAGGGGACATGGCAGAGTATCACCAAGACATGCACATGCTCTTGATATTCTCACCTCTCCTGGCCACCCACCATGCAATCAATGGGCCTTTTATTTTTTTCTGTGTAACATATTGATTAGCCACCAGACCCTACTGTGGTGTAAATTATTTCTCCTCCCTGTGCTTTGACACTATCGTCACTGCACACCAACCTCTACCTCCTCCTCTTTCAGCTTCTGTGGCGTCAAGACCTCACGGCGCTCCTTCTTGAGGAAAGCTCTGGTCTTGAAAGACACAGCTCCATCATTTAGTTCCCTACCCACAGTCGGCTCAGTGCTCGTAGTCTGTCTACCCTCCATGTGCAGGGAGAGTTCAAAAGTATTTGTCAGCAGCAGAGACAGATGGTGTGGAGGCGCACAGGCTTGTGTGAATGAGAAGATTCTCCCTTTAGGTTTACACTGGGATGAGTTGGCATCTCAGGCTGACAGGTGCACTTGTAACACCTTGAATCAAGGACCTGTTGTATATCAGAAGGGCCATTTAGAGCTACACCCTTTTTTTTAAACAGTAATTTAATTATATCATGCATGCATGCATGCATATTCATGAGTTAACAATTTTATTAGTTGTTATACACATGTAGTAGCTATACAGCAGCTGAGAATAGGCTACAGCACCACACATCTGGGTGGGATGAACTTTGTCATCGTAACATGGCTACCTCTTTTATTGGCTGACAGTTATTTTTTAAAATCATCCTGTTGTCAACAGTTAAAACACTTCACCAGCTAACTGATACTGTCTAACTCTCCCATAAGAGACACTGTGCTGGCTCTAGACAATATTTGAAGTAATTCCTGAGTTTTACTCAAATCTTCAAGCCATAAAATTTGAAATACATTTCAAATGGTTTTCTACACGCTTCTGTCACGTGTAGAAGTACAGTGAGAAATAGACACTTGCCTTAGAAGTCTCAGTTCACTGTGAAATTGACTCATTGTTTTGTTCATGTCTCATAGTTTGATGCATGACCCTCAACTTCTAACCCTGTGCAAAAGATTCCCATAGGCAATATATTCCATGTGTGCTTGTCTACTCACATCTGAAAAGAAGAAATTTGATAACCTGACAACCTCTCTAAACTCATGACAGGTTACAGACCACCTAACAGACAACCCCTGAAAAAGTCACATATAGGTTTTGGTTCCAATCAGGTTCCAGTGTCTTGATAATGTTAGCCTGCTAACTAGCTACCTAGCTACATGCCAGCTGGAGGTTGATGTCTCTCTCTATGCATGTTGAAATATTTTTTTTCCACTTTAAAGGGAAACTTCAGTATTTTTCAACCATCTTTTTGTGTCTAAGTGACTAATGGGGACAACAGTTTTTGAAATTGGTCCAGTATTGAGCGAGAGTTGCGCACCGCCTATGTACCTCCACTAAAAGCATTTGTTTTTGCCACAGATTGTTATTATAAGTGTCTGAAAACATTATGGACCATACAGAGAAATAAAACGTTTTTCTTTACCTTTTGCTCAATGCAGTCTGTTTGTTATTGTGTCTAACCAAGTCTAGCTCAAGGAGAAATCTCACTCTGAGAGTCAAAATCAACTAAATATTCAGCAATGACATGAATGAGTTGGAGAGAGGAGTGCCGGGAGGAGTTTGTTGTGTTGGAGGACAGAAAGTGTAGCTTAGTGTTATCTAAAAGATTTTCAAAGTCATGGCTGAATTTTTAGCTGATTGCAGGGAAAGCCTGCTGTTAGCCTAGCCTGCAGTTAGCCTAACCTCCAAAGTTCAAAAATATGGCTACCAGCTTCTCTAAAGCTCACTGATTAATACATTGCATCTGGTGCTTAATCTGTACACAAACATAAATGTAAGAATGAGAAGTGGTTTTATGAGGAGGCAAGTTCTGTAACTATTTATTGGTGAATAGTGGCTAGGCGTAGTGTGCAGAGACCTTAAGGAACCCAAAAAACAAGAAATAGAGATTCAGACTCAGACAGACAGAAACAAAACATATCCAACTTTACATGCGTCTTCGCTATTACATGCTCTCTAGTTAACACTAAATCCAAATGTTCTGTCACTCACTATCATTTGTGCCTGGCAGCATCCTATATTGTTCATTGCAACAGAAGTTATTTTAATTTTTGCAGAGAAAGTCTAGTAATTCTGTCTTCAAGATCCCCCTGCCCCCCTCACCAAGACAATGAAAAATGAAAGTGAAAAAAGTCAGGAGGATGACCGTCAGATGTAATATCGAGGCATTAAAACAGCTGTAGCATTTGTAGGTGTGTTTAGACAGGGGAGAGACAGAGGAACACAGGGGCAACAATCTGACAGTTGTGAGGGGAGTGAGATTGTCAGCGGTTGCGCAAACTGTTCAGTACTAATGTAATTTTTTTGAATTTGTGAAGGCGGTAGTGTTCAAGAAACAGCGAGGTGTCAAGTTGTTTTGAATACAGGGGATAAACAGAACCCACGTGCATCTTCTCTTGTCAAAAGCAGAGAACGATGAAGATCTTATTGGGAAACCGAGAGAAAAGAATAAAGAGGCAGGAGGCGAAGGAAAGGATAAAACAGCCAAGAGCTATAGAAGTAGCACTGCAGATGGAGATAGGAGGTGAAATAAAGCAGCAGCTGTAATCTATCCCATTCAGGACGCAGTAGTGGGATAATGATAAGACGAGCTAACTAGGCCTTTAAATAAAACATACTGAGCCCTCGCAATGGCTGGAGACGCTCCTCTGCCTCGCGCCACCTCCTCCCAGGGGCCTCTCCATCTGAGTAGCAACTGTAATAAATTATCTTTATCTAGAATCCATTGTGTCAAGGATGCTGACTCTTCAGGGACACTACAGGCACGTTTGGAACTGGTGCTTTTGTGAAACGCACGGTGTTTTGTGCATCATGGGACAGTAATGAATGATGGAGAGCTTGAATGTGTTACATAAGGCAGTGTGATGAAGGAAAAGCCAAACCTGGATGTGAAAGATTTAGAGCCTAAATCTTTACCCTTGTCTGTCTTATGACTCCTCTGTTTCCTGGTTGTTTAAATTAGTTTGTTTGTTTTGGTCACAACTTTCTACATTTTATTTAAAGGTTGTGCCGTCCACAACCTCATTTTCTCCTACATACCAACAGACTCATGTGCTCGTTCTGTTCAACCCTTCTACGAAAAGTAGACTTGGCAAAATGAGACTCATGGGATCAATTGGAAAAATAACATATTATGGAATAAATTTAACTTCATTATGAAGAGCTAAATATTAAAAAGTCATATTTTTTCCCCCATTGATCCTGTGAGGCTACATTTTTAGTACTTTTAGAAGTAGGGCAAATTAACCCTAATGCATTATATATATAATAATAATGATAATATATATGACCCCCCAATGCATTATATTGCTAGTCAAACGGTGTTGAAGCATTAAAAATGGATACTTACTGAATATTTTATAAACATTTGCAATTTGTTTGTATTTTCTTGTGTGCATTTTTGGTAGTCGATAATCCAAACTTTTGTTTTTAAAATACATTGCAAAAGTCAAAGCATCAAGGACATTTACTTTACATTCAATTTTAAAAAAATCCTTGTGCCTTCTTAACAAGCTTAGTTAGTTTAAGTTAGCTTGTGTGACAGTTGAATTCTTCAACTTGTTTGTGGTGCTTGTGTGACACCATTACGGTTTGTCAAAAAATTGTGTATTGGGTAGAATTAGTTAGTACTGTGGAGCATTAAGATGTGAATAAGTAAATTCTTTGGGGAGATCATCATCATTAACATCTCTCTTTCTCTCCCTCTGTTCATCTCTTTTGTCTCTCCCCTCTCACACTTGTTAATTAGTGTTGCTGATGCTAGTTTAGTCCAGGGAGATGATCTGCAGGTGGAGGTTAAGTCTTCAGACCTTGATAGAACATGGAAAGGTCATGTTGTGCATGATCAAAATGAGAACAAAGAATCTCAGGATAAAGCCTGACCCAGGATAATAAACCTCTGTCAATGTTGCTCAAAGGCAAAGAGCTGGCCAAACACGCCTGGCTTATTATTGCTATAATAAACAAGCTAACTGGGAATTATGCCTATAAAAGCAAGCAGACAAGCAAAGTGAAGGTAATGTCTGCAATAACAGGGAGGGAACTTGAGAACATTTGGGGACACAGAGGAACAAATGATGCCTAACCAGCACATAAGCCTACCTCTCTCTCACACACACGCTCACACACACATACACATATTTACATTACTTGTGAAGCCCTAATGTCACGGTATTCAATCCCCTTTCTGCAGCATGAATCATTCCCAAACCTTTAGTCAATCCTAATTAAAATCTAAACCCAAAACCGAAGCTTAAATTAATTTGTTTTTTCATCTATACAACAGGATGAAACAATCTGTTTTTCATACAAATGCATGAAAACACACACAGAAACTTTTTTGTTTTGCAATTAATCAAGACAACGATGCCATCTGTAAGTATTGTGACATGTTTAATTAATAACATATGTTTAATTAATTTAATGTCTCTGTACTTAAGCACATTCGCTTTGAAATGAAACGATGTTAAAGTGCTGACTTACAGCTTTTAATTTGAGGGATTTTATAGTTTTTAAAGTCCCCCAATCTTAGGTGGAGCTACTGGTTAAGAGGAAAGGCGTGATCTGCTGGATTGACCATAAATAATAACTAGTAAAAAATAATTGGTTGCCCCTGTGTCTGTATGTTTAGGATCATCCTAAGATTAGGGGGATAATATATAAAAAGGCTTAGGCTACAAGTTACACACACTGTATGTCAAACATCCTTAGAGTTACATTAGTTTAATTTTATTGGTCAGAAGAAGCAGACAACACACATTCAAACTATTCAAAATTCAAATTCTATTCAAATTCTACTCTACTATTCAAACATACCCCCACTCATATTATCACTTGATAAAGTTGCTCTGGCTAACATGTTAGCAAACAGTTGCCTACAGATTTTGCATGATGTTTATGTCCACCTGATGAAGTGCAATATTCACTCTCTTTAGATCCAATTAGGTTTCTACCAACTACTGAGGAAATTCCTGGCTCTTAATCTTCTAGTGTGTGCAGCCAGCTAGTCGTTGACTTTGTCTGTCAATCATTTGTTGCTGGGCAGGTATGTAGCGTACAGTGAATTTATTAGAGCTTGTCTACTGAAAACAGCTGTCTGCTTCTGCTGAAAACAAGGCTGATGAGAGTGCTGAGACTGAACCATACTGACAGTGTGCTGTAAATCCAAAACAATGATCTAAAAAGAGGCTTAAAAAATTACCATATGGCTGCAGAGTTGCTGTTAATTCTCTGTGGGTTTATCACTGTGAGCAACCTGTTTTGTAATACATATGGTCCTTTGATTCATTGTTGATATAAAAAATACTGATAAGTGCAGCTTTAAGCTGAAAGTCAGCACTTTCATTCACTTTTTATTCATTCATTTCAAACCAAAGGTGCTACAGTACAGAGACAAAAACATCATCTTCCTACTTATATACTGTGCTGTGTATGACTTGAAATGCAGCTGTGTAGACTCGGCTTACCATGGGAGCAAACCATTATTCCTGAGTAGTGCTATTCAAACATATCTGCCATAGGCTTTGGCAGGGGAGTGAAACACATGTGTGCACGTATCTGCCTGTGTGTGTGTGTGTGTGTGTGTGTGTGTGAGAGAGAGAGGAGAGATTTTATGACTTGAGTTTGAATTACCTACTGATCATTGACAGTGATGTGTGGTCAGGGCTCCTATATTACACCACTGGGACAGACATCTGTGATCTACACCTTCATTTTCATTCTGAGTGACACTGACAATCTCTTCTTCACCAGTCACTGCTCACACTGCCTGTGTGTATGTGTGTGTGTGCATGTGTGTGTGTTAGAAAGTATTTGTTCTCAATCTGTGCTGCAAGCCTGTTCATCTCAAGGCTCTCTCGCTCTGTGAAATAGAGGCAGGTGTTGCTTGCATCCAGGCCAGCCAAATTCACTGTAAATGGATTTCACATACACATAAAAGTAGAGACGAGTTGATGCCAGCTGTGCTTGAGGTGGCGAATTTTAATGTCCTTCCAGCATGTTTTCAGTAGCCAATTTGAAGGAATGGTGAAATTATATTACCCCAGTGTCTCTGTGTATGTGTGTGTGTGTGTGTGACTGTGTGTGTGCTTGGGCACCCCAGTGTTTTACAAGTTTGGTTTTCCATTAAAGAGGGTGCATTTTTTCCCCCAAAATTGTTCCCTGTGGTCATTATGAAGCCCTCTATTTACCAGCCCTGCACCTCTGGAGATAGCCTGTCATTCAGGGTGACTGACAGACAAACCGTTAAAGAAGAGAACTCTTCAGTTATAGGCCATTTACTTCTGCCTATGTGTAAAGTACATTTGCCTCAGTTCAGTTCGGAATGGATGTTTTTTACCATTTCTAAAATACAAGCACTATCAAACCAATTTCAATATTAAC
Source organism: Scomberomorus guttatus (assembly GCA_038419695.1). Taxonomy (NCBI): domain Eukaryota; kingdom Metazoa; phylum Chordata; class Actinopteri; order Scombriformes; family Scombridae; genus Scomberomorus; species Scomberomorus guttatus. The sequence goes on along the minus strand of CM076445.1, from coordinate 33,465,542 downwards.
TGCTTTCCCTGCCAAGCAAGACACCTTGCATAAAGGGACACAAATGTGATGATACAGTTTATTGGACGACACATCTTTAGGGGCTGTTTTTTTCCCTGTGGGTTTGATTTGACTGACAGGAAGGAGAGGGAGGTTACGTTTTTACTCTCAGTTGTTGATAATTAGCAGATTTCCAGTTTTCCAGAATTCAAGATATTCATGATGTCCATTACCATGAGGGCCATTTTTAGATTTAGTTTTTTTTTTTTTTTGTGTTGCAGATTCAAGTATTTTTAAGGATTTCTGTGCGTCAGTATCCTGGTATACTGTATGCTTTCTGAGCATATAGTATACCAGGATACAGCATATCAGAGCATATCAGCTCTTATATGCAAACCACTTAACTTAAGTTAAGTACAACATACAACACAAGCAACAGGCAGCGCACAGAGGCAATGCATAGAGTGCATAGAATACATAGAAGAAATTTTCTTTTTCTTTTTTTTCCTGTCCATCAAGTGTGGACGTGTTCTTGAAAGAGCTTGGTATTTAGTCTTTTCTTAAAGATTGAGAGGGACTCTCAATCAAACAGAGTTTAATAACTCGTTCCACCACCACGGAACTACAGGAGAGAAGAGTCTAGCTAGCGACTTAGGGCCCTGTTGTGGTGGTCGTACCAGGCGCCTTTCATTGGCAGAGTGCAGTGAGCGGGAGGGAGCACAGACCTGAATAAGGGAGTTCAGGTAGGTGGGAGCTGTTTTAGTTGCTGATTTGTGAGCGAGTGTCAGGGTTTTGAATTTGATGCGGGCAACAACTGGGAGCCAGTGGAGGGATATGAACAGCGGGGTGACGTGAACCTTAAAGGTTAGTTGGTCATCAATCATGACACCCAAGTTTCATGCAGACTTTGTGGGCATGAGTTGGGTTGATTCGAGTTGGATACTGATCTGTTGTTGTATAGAGGGACAGGTTGGGATGACAAGGAGCTCGGTCTTACAGAGGTTTAGTTGAAGGTGGCGTTCTTTCATCCATGCCGAGATATTGGCAAGGCATGACGAAATATGAGCCGAGACTGTGTGGTCTTCTGGCAGGAACGATAGGAAGAGCTGGGTATTGTCAGGATAGCAATGGCATGAGAAACCATGGGTGCAGATTATTGCACCAAGTGAGGTGGTGTATATAGTATACTGAGCACTGAACCTTGAGGAAACCCCTGTGGATGAGTCATGCAGTTTGGAAAGATCCCCCTGAGAGGTAGGACATGAACCAGCGGAGGGCAGATCCTGAGATACCAAGCTCAGTGAGTGTGGAGAAGAGGATTTGGTGGTTAACCGTGTCAAAGGCAGCTGACAGATCTAGCAGTAATAGAGCTGAGGACTGACCAGCAGCTCTAGTTGAACGCAGTGATTCCATTACTGACAGGAGCGCAGTCTGGGGACAAAATTTGCCCAAATGACAAAAAACACCCCCCCCCCCCAAAAAAAACCAAACAAACAAACAAACAAAAAAACATATTTATCACTTACTTCTACTGATATGTAGCAATGCAGAAAGTTTAGATATAATTTATACAGGTTTTGAGGTTCTGCCTCCACCCCAATAATGGAGGTTGTTTGTACTACTCACAGCATTAAAATGACATTCAAGAAATGCAAAAACAACTTTTTATGGAAACAATGTCCCTGTCAAGTGACATAATTCACTGACGTCCCTGTCAAGAGTTTTCACTGGAACTACTAACCACTACTACTTACTTACCAATGAAATGGTCACTATGAAAAACAATTTGGATAAACCAAACTTTTAGAGATCCAAAGAGATGTTACACAATCTTGCCAATCCAGGTGTATCATTGTCTCTTTCTGTCTCCTCCCTGTACCCTTCCCTTTGTGTTTCAAGGGCATTATCCAGGATGTGAAGCTGATTTTCGCTCCCAACGGCTACATCAATCAGTGTCCTAACCTTAACCGCAGTAAGTATCATGATGACTCTGTCATACATAGCGTTCCGGAAAGAGATGAAAAAAGAACACCCCCCCATTAGTCTGTGCCATTATAAAATAGGACTATAATAAGCTGTCTTTCAGCTGTTGGTGACCTCTCCCCACTGATCACAGACAAGCCCTCACTCCATTTCTTCTTCTTCCCCTCCTCCAGTAATCTTCATTTTGCTGTAGTTCAGATTCAGTGCAGCATCCTCCCTCCCCACCCTGTTTCTCCATCTGTTTACTGTCAGATTAAGATACAAGGCCACTGCTGTGCCACTGTCTCTGTCACTGATCAATAAGGCATGTAATCACACCTTGTCTCTTCATTACTGATACTAATACCAACCACAAGCCTAAGACAAAGAGTAAACAGATGTGTGAGGCTTTCCTTTTGTTTGCTGTTGGCAGCCATGAGCTGTGTCCAAATAAATACAGACAAGCTAATGATTTTTTATTCATTTGCTTGGTTTATCTTCTATCTAAACTCTTCCCTTTTGCTCTTTCTCTCTTATCCCTCTCTGTTTTGTTTTGGTGCTTCCTTTTCCTGCGATGAGCCTGTCCGACCTGCAGCGATTTCCTGAGCCTGGTGCAAGGCATCATGGACCTTCAGGAGCTACTTGCCAAGATGACCCTGAAGGTGAGAACAATGACAGACCTCACACGCAGAAAGCTACCACCTACAGCTCACCAGACTGTACAACAACTATAGTATATTGAAAAACACAAATGTTAGGAGACCTCATTGATAAAATAAAATAAAAAAACAGGACTATGTGAAATTAGCAACCATGTCAGTGAAAGATCCACTAATACCTTTCTGTGTTGTCGCCTGACAAACAAATAAATAACCAAAAATGAATAAATAACTTCCTACAGCCGGAGACAGCAGAATTCTTTGATTTTGTTGCTGCCTTCATTGAAGCTCATCCCTTAAAGTCAATATCTCATTTTTGTTTAATTTCAACAAGGCAGCACCCATAAAAAGATAGTTATTGTAGGAAAACAAAAACTAAATGAACACGCACTTTAATCTGTTTTTGTATATATGATTATTCTGTCACGTACTATTGTGAGCAGGGATTGCAGGGCTTTTAAAATATTCACACACACAAACACAGAAAGATATTAATGTGGATGTAAGAGGGAGCAACAAAGAGACAATTGCTCGGTCCAATGTAATTTTTTTCATGGTTTTGTTTTTTGCAGTTTGCAGTCTCTCAGGATAAGAGTAAGGGAACAATGTAACTGTTTTATGAATTAATTTTGGATATAGAAGTTAGCATTATAACAATAAAGGAAAATATGAATGCCTGCACTTTAGCTCTATAATATCAAGTATTGAGTAAAAGTACTGACAGTAAAGAAGAGTAGGGACTGACAGCTCATTATTCTTGACCTTGTAAAAAGCAGCTAACTTAACTCACTTGTTCTGGAGATATTTACCATATTACATGGTCGTCATCAGCAGATTGAGTTTGCTCAGTTGCCCTGGAACTGAAAATACTTTGAGTTTAGATTGTTTTGCCAAAAAAAAAAAAAGAGTCGAGTTTAATTGTGGTGTTGGATGAACACCTTTAGTGGGGTTTTGTGCTTTCATATCAGTTGAATAAGGCAAGGAAGTAAGGAGGAAGGGCAGGATGAAAGATTATTTCATGAGCTAATGTCATGTTGTTTGAGTCAACAAAGTGACTATTAACTCTAGGCATCAGATACATGTAGTCTAGAAAAAAGGACAACTTTTATCTGGTGGAGGAAAACATAGAGGAGAGCATAGAGGAGAACATAAGGACATGACATTTCCTTTCTCATTTTCCTCACTTCTGATATGTTTTTTCCTGATAAATCACAATCTGCTTTAATTATAAGAGATTCAGACAATTTATTTATTGGGAATTGTGATATGGGTAGATTTAGATCTGTAAGAGATTCAAAATTATCTTAAAGACCAAAATTATAAACCTTAACTACTGAGCTGTGAGAATGTGTTGTTGTGTAAGTTGTCATATTAGCCAGTAACTAGTAGCTACATCTTTATTGTTAGGACGATAAGTGATATATTATATATAATATATAATATATGATGAAAAATGTTTTTTATCATAATGTTATTATCCTGCTGTGCTGCTATCATTGTGATTATAGCCAGATTGAGTCTAGTAGGTGTTTTTGGAAACACACACAAGGGAAATTCGGAGTTCAGAAAGGTGTCAGCGAATGGAGGCTGTATTGGCACAACAGGAGGTGTGCATTCTGCCCTGGAACCACTTATAAGACTAAGCATCTGCATAACTACGTGTGTGAGTGTGTGTGATTGACTCTGTATGAGATTGAGTGTGTGGGCTTCTATGCGCATGAGTGAGTGCTATCAGGTGGGAGTGAATGAAGCAAGGACATCTCAGCGGGCAGGCGAGCTATAGAATAATTCTCAGTGTAAATAAGGGTGAAATGAAGAACATTACCCTACTGCTGTTTCAACGCCTCCTCCTTCACATTAACACACCCCGGCCTATTGCCACCTGACCTCATTGCTCATACGAGTCGCAGCAGGGAGGATGCAGTCATATCCAGCTCTAAATGGCTCTTTGCCTTTATGTGCTGGAGAATAGAAGGATTCAGCACAGGGTGAATAATTGCTCAGTGTTGAGTGTCAAGAAGTAGACTCACAGGTCAGTGTCGAAACACTTCACTCATAGAGACGTTGTTATAACTGGGTGGAAACAATTAGAGAGTTTTAAAAAAATCCTGCATTGCAGAACCAATCCAAAGTGTTTAGGGCGGCCCTTCATATTAGGGCAGTGACTTGCAGTTCACTACGGAGGAGAATGGGGGAGAGCATCATTTCTGGTAAGGCATGTCCTTGACAAAATGTAAGGGACGTAGGTTTGTTAGTGGCTGTTCTTGCTGCTGTTCAAGCAACTACCGCGCATTTAGAAATCCCCAGATTTAAGACTAGTCAAGAATGGTGAGATGACAATACACTGCCACTGTGTGTGGATTAGCACGACGGCATTTGCATGTACTATGCGTGTGTGTGTGTCAGAGAGAGTACAGATATATGGTTATGGCTGTGTTTGCCCAAACATGTAGTAGAAATGGGTCTTACGACTTTTTCTGCTACCAAGACGAGGAGTACCAATATAGATGATACATTCTCAGATATTCTCACTTCTAGTGGTATGTATCCATGCAGCAAGTTGTATTTGTCCAAGTTTTTGCAGATACCCACCTCTCTAACTGGAATTACATTACATTTTTAAAATTACATTTTCAAAGTCAGCAGCAACATCTCTTTCCAGAATCAGTGTCCCTGTTACTCTGGATAATCCACAGACTTCACTGTCAACAGTTTTTTAAACTGCATTCTACCAATAGTCTGGAAACAGTTGACAGCAAGGTCAGAGACAGATATGACAAAATAAAACCCAGACTGTTTGCAGTAGATACCACTAGAGGTAAGTGGGTATTATGGAGGAACTGGTCCTCTAAAATTACTTACAAAAATGCTTATAACAATTTTGATTTCTCACTTCCTTACATTGCGCTTTAAGGCTGCCTTCTGAAGGCTAAAGAGAAAATGATTCTCCTACTTACTGTAAAACCAAAAACACCATTACCAGAACACCACACCATTACATTTTAGGATGCACTGATCTATTAAGCCTTAAAACTTACCATCACATTTTGATGTCAAGTATCAGTGCCTCAGTGTTTGTTTCATTGTTACGACCAAAATATCCAAATTATTTAATAGCAGACATCCCAGATCTGAATTACTGACAAAATACATTTAATTGTCTGTTGGCCCAAGACTGATTGGTCCCCAGAATTTCATGGAAAGTCATTCATAAATGCTTGACATATCATTCAGACAAGCAGGCAAAGAAGAAAGAGCTGGAATAGAGCTGATAAATGCACCTTCATTTGGACTTTGTCTTCAGCTGTTATTATTTCGCTCATGTCTCTCTGCCTCATGTATCAACCATAGCAGATACATGACTATTAGCCTCTGACTCCTTTGTGGGTACCACTGTGCCATTTGAAGCTCACATTGTACAGGAAAGGTATTCCTCTGTGGTGCCTTGAGGCAGCCTCCTAGCCTTTGAAATTGCATTTCAGACATTTTGTTTAGGGCTTTGACAGGACACACCTCCACTGCTCACCTTGAAGTAAAAAGCCTCAGTGGTATCCAGCCTTTTTCTTTTTTACTGAGAAGCCTCTATCATTTCACGGTGAGTCCTCTCTCTCTGACACTGTGGCCTGAGCAGGTCTCAGAGGAGCAGAGGGGGCGGACGCAGAGCGGCAGAGCAGCCTTGAGTGTCTTAAGTGGGCCTACAATTTCTGAGTTGACCTACGCTGCTCAGATCAATTGGAGCTTTTTGAATTCCCCCACCTTCTCACCTTTCAGACAGGACTCTGATTGTTTATACTGTATGTGGGTCAGACAGTAAAGATGTTTGAGTTTATATGTGAATTGGTGTTTGGTGTGTGTAACTACGCAGCTCCTTCTCAAGGCTGTAAGTGTTTTGGTGGATACAGTACAGCGGGCTGTTCTGAATGAAAAGAGAAGACACTGGAACACAAGTGTGCAGATTAAAGATGAATACAAACTGAACCACAGTAGATGCTGATTTTCAGGGGGGAAAAAGAAAATATTTGCAATTTGTTATTAGTTTACCAACAGGTAGATCAACAAGCTACAGATTATTGACAGCCTCTCTACTTAGCTAAAATATCAGTTTTGAACTAGGGCTGCAACAATTAGTTGATACATCGATTAGTCGATCGACAGACAATGAATCACCAACTATTTTGTGAAAAATAAAAAAGCCAAAATTCTCTGGTTTCAGCTTCTTAAATGAGAATATTTTCTGGTTCCTGAGGCCCCTCTCATTGTGAACTAGAATATCCTGTCGACTGTTGGTCGAGACAAAACAAGACATTTGAGGTTGCATCTTGGACTTTGGGAAACACTGATGAACATTTTTCACCATTTTCTGACATTTTCTAGAACAAACAATTAATTGATTAATCAAGAAATAATTAATAGATTAATTGATAATGAAAATAATGGTTAGTTGCAGCACTACTTTAAACCCTTCCTGCACCTGTTGGGATGAACTTGCTACTACCAACTCCACTATATCTTACAATCAGTATCAAGACGTTAAGGATTCATCATAGTTTAGGTGACGTTAGTTTAATTTTAAGAATCCCATATGTACTGCACAATTTCACACAAGTTCACTATAACATCATGCTACTAACACCTTTCCTTCTCTAAGATAACAGTCATCATTTGCAGGACCATAAGCTCACTTCTCAGGAAACGCTGTCTTGTGACACTTCTGTCTGTCAAAGAGGGACAAACATCAAGAGTGTTGAGCATGAAATAAGCTGAAGGAGAAGAGCTGATCAGTATGTAGGAATAAAAGAAGGATGAGGCAGGATTGGGGCTGTCAATCCTGTCTGTCATTCCTCTGTAGATTATAGCCTAAGGTCTGACGCATGAGCTGAATGATGATTACTTATTATTCTTCTAATGAGTAGCTCCCAGTGGAGCAGCTCTCTGTGAAAACCGACCGGGGCACGCCGCAGGGCGAAGAGATAGGGCAAAGGGTTAACCAGCCTGCACATTCAGACTTTTTTTTAATATATGATTCATTTGTGGAATTTTCAACATAAAAAAACACACGTACACAAACCCTCACATGTATGACTGACAAAACTGACTGCCAAACCTCAGTCTCTATCTCTATTTTGAGATCCTTGGACCAAGTATTGCGTAGATTATCAGAGACTGAAGATTGGCACATGAAGAGAGTACTGTACAGCTTTGAAATGGTACCTTTGAAGTAAGGATTAAGATTAAAAATGGTGTCAACCAATTTGGAAGGAGGAATAGCGGGGAAACCAGGGAAGTGTTTATGAATAAAGTCCTGGATTTGTAAGTAACTGAAGAAGTGGGTCCTCAGTAAATTCAATACACAAGTTAACTGATCAAAAGATGCAAATGTTCAATCAGGTTGCAAAAGCCTTATCAGTAATATAGGGAGGAAACAGAGGGTTGGTGTGTACAGGGAATAGAAGAGGTATTACCTGGAATCCAAAGTGGTGTTTGAGTTGAGTCCAGATCTTAAGACAGTTCCTAACTATAATATTACTGGAGTATGTTGATGATGGTAACGCCAGGGGGAGGCACAAGAGGGGCATTAGAGAGGAAGACCACATGAGGTGTCCTTCATCTGCAGCTATGGTCAGGGTTGCACACCAGTGCAATACAGTTCGAATGTTTGCAGCCATGCAGCAAAATAAAAAGTTAGGTAATGCTAAACCACTCATGTTTTTGTTTTTTTATAGAATGCCTTTTTGAATGCTGGGTTGACTTTTGATTCAGTGTTGTGACTCTGGTGATTCTGTGCTTGTTTCCAGTTGAACTACGCCGAGTCCAGGCTGACCCAGCTGGAGGGCTGTCACTGCGAGAGGACCTGCAGTGCCAATGGCCTGGTCTACAGGGATAAGGAGCTGTGGGTGGAGCCGGAGAACTGCAGGAACTGTGCATGTAAGGTGAGTGTCACCCTCATCCTCACAATCAAAAGGATGAAGCTCTTGCTTTCAACTATCACACTGCAAAAAATCTATTATTGAGCTCTGAGAGTCATGTTTTCCTCAAACATGTGAAAAAAACCTGCAAGTGCAGGAAGATTATTCCAACCTGTTTCTGTGTCCAGTCAGTATCATATTCTATATAAGCTTGTTTCAGCTCTTCATATACTGAGTAAAATATTCACACTCAAGCCACTACGTCTTGTATCAAGTTGATTTGTGTTTGAAACAGGTTGAAACTGTCTCACCACACGCAGATTTCTTCACTTATTAAAGAAAATAAGGCAAAAAATACCTTGATAAGATGAATATTTTTGCAGTCTATCATGTGAAAGCAAAGGAAAAATAGGAGTGGTGAAGGGAAATTGGGTGGACCAAAAAGGCAAATGATGGGATTTATAACAAAATAACCTCACCTTCAGCATCACAGATAGATGATACATAACAGCTTAGTGGGATCTGAGGGAGGATTCTTTCTTTAATGGAAAGTCACTACGATCCTTATTACCTTCACTCTCAACACTTCTCCTTCTAATCAGATCTCCCTCTTTCCCAGCCCCTGTATCCTCTCTCCCTGCCTCCTGCCCACCCCCTAATAAGCGCTCCCTAATAAGCCTCCCTGCCTGAACTCATACATGGGAGCCAGACTTTGAAATATGTTGAAACAGGCCATCCAGGGCTCTGGGGAATTAGACTTGCTGCATCATTGCACATCAAGCACAGGGTGGAGTTTAGTCAGTCTGATTTTCTCCTGCAGACATACCATTAACTGATAACCGCGGCGTCCTGGGGGAACCATTTCCGATGACTCATGAAATGAAGAGGCGCACGCAGAGAAAGATATCAGCCTCAAAAATGAAGGCAAACTACCTGCTATCAGCAGGCTGCTCGGTTTTATTATCCACCATCCAGCACTCGACGATGAATCTGTTACCTGATTGTATAACGTTACGATATTTTCTTTTATTTGTAAATATGACAGCTTTCAGTTTCAGGTTGCAGTGCTGAAGGTGGGATTCCCAATAGTTTTGATTTGGTTTGCATGATGATAGTGCTGCAGGAGCATTAGGCTCTCAGGGTTTTGCTGTACTGTTAGCTGCATTTGAAGGAAGTATAAAGTACACTGCATGTGATACATACAGTATGTTAACTGTTGCTGAGCTGATGTAAAGATGATTTTTTGGCAGATAAAAAATGCATGTGTAAATGTAAATTGAGAAAGAGATATATGTGTTCAGTGTGGATTTTATAGCAGTGCCACAGGCAAATGTATGTTCACACTGAGTGTTGGAGCTCTGCCTCTGATGTTTCCATGTTTTTCGCTTAAAATTTTCTTGCAGAATGGTGTGGTGGAGTGTCGCAGGATTTTCTGTCCTCCGGCAAACTGCTCAGAGGATTCACTGCCTGTACACATTGATGGGACCTGCTGCAAGAAATGCAGACGTAAGTGTGGATCAGCACTTTCACAAACAAACCTGGGAAAATCCCCTCCACATATGTACAAAAATACCTTTCACACCGCACAGATAAGCTCAGGTAATATGTAGTGTTCACATGGCTGCTGATTTATCTTTCTGTCAAGCAATATAAAAAGATGATAAACATGATATAAAGTGCTCAAAAATTGAAATAACCTTCAGTCAAGAACACTTAAGTCAAAAAAAGAAAACTTTTATTGCCATTCGCAGTGGTTGTATTTGGCGGTATGGCTTTGTTCTGCCCTTCCATGTGCTTACATGGAAAGCCTAAAGCAGAGAGAGCAGCAGAAAAGACCCCAGGTACAGAACAGAACAGGCAACAATGACAGCAAAAATGACATTGTTTAGGTCACACACAGGAGGAACTGGGGTGAAGGTGGGTTGCAAGCACCTTGCAGAGGAAGCAGCAAAGGTAGGCAGACTGAGGCAGCCTAAAATAAGGCGCCCTGTATGAGATTGCCAATTGAATGCATATAAGAGAAACAGCTGAGCAATCAGCTGATGTAGCTGGGTTTGTGAGCTGAGCTTGACTTCGTGGCTTGCCTGAACTAATGCAATGTTCAATTTCATGTTGCACAGTCTAGCCCAAAAGAGATTCAGTTGTTTTTTTTATTTCCTTATTTCTCTATATGTAGTTCAATCAGACTAAACTTTTACCTGCAAAATACCAAGAATTCTCCAATGTCTAGACCATTTAAGATAAGGTGGGACTGACATCTCATGAAGGAAGTATTGATTTTTTATATCCATTTTAACTGCATGGTGACATAACAGAATGGGGAATAATGCTGCATGCCTGGCAGTGAGCTGAGTGACATTGATACAACATAATGACCACTAAACATCTGACAAAAGAGTGTCAGCTAGTGGAATGATGTTTTTAGCCTGCAAGCTTATGTTTGCAAACCTGACTACACTATTTCCTGTCCCTCCTGCTTTCTGTCACAGCTAAACTTCTAGTCTGACTGCACTTTAAGTCTTTTCATAGTGTTATAACAATATCGTGCCACTTCCTGTTCTTTGCTGGTGAGAGGAGACAGTCATTATTCGTTTATCTTTTACATTAACACAAGTTGTTCTACACATTTCAACAATTGTTTTTGTGCACGTGTGTGTGTGTGCTCAGCTTGATTGCTTACAGTATTTCATGCTTTTTGCCACCAAAACTAAAACCACTGTATATACAAAGAGAGGCCTGTTGTTTGTGGTCGATGTTCTGCTGTCACAGTGAAACCAAAATAAACTATCTGTGAGAACAAAGACCACTGATTTGCATGGAAGCTGAAATGGAAGCACTATTTCTGGTATAAAGCACACAGGGGTCTGGTAGCTGTTCAGAGACCCACGGACAACTGTGTCTATTGCTATACAGCAAAACCCCTAAATCCCTCAAGTATAGTCCATCTTTGAATAATTCCAGCCCTTCTCTTCCTCCCTCCATCCCTCCACTCGCTCCTTCATCCTCCTCTTCCTCCCATGTGAACATCAGAGCTCTGGCACAGACCAACGAGGGAGCTGTGCTCCAGAGCTGCGACTCAGCGCTCCATGGTCCTGCACCCTGGAGAGGAGGAAAGCAGGACTTCATATCATATGCTTCATTTTCTATTTCTGCTTTATCGCCAGAGGAATATGCAGAAGGGTCTCCTCTGTTGTATTCTTAATGCGCTCTTACATTTCCTCTCCGCTTATTCACACTAGTCAAGAACAACTTTGTTTCTAACGGAATTAACTAAGCAGAACTTCAGGCTGGAAACTTTGTTTTTTGCCGACATTCTCAAAAAACATTTTTCACTTTCACTTGAAAGTACCACAGGAGCAGCTGAGGAATTATTCTATTGTATGGTATTTCATAACTATTGTACTTACATTAATAGAGTGTTATAGAAGCAGTTATGTTCTATTTTTCTGCCCACAGCGAAATGTACTTACATGGGCCAGACCTTTTCTGAAGGCCAGCGCTTTTTATCCAGGAGCTGCAGGGAATGCAAGGTAACACTTCTTTTTCTGTTATTCCGTACAATTCTTTCCCTCTTTAGCCTTTACAATCAGATCACCATGCAGCGATTCCCTTTCAGCTTGAACGTGTAATGACTCTGTGTGGCGGACTGCTTGGTGTGTTTTTCAATTAACCAACAGACCTTGTTAGTTTTTCTTCCCTCCCCCAATCTGTTTAATCTGCCTTTCGTCTTCCTTCTAATGGTGAAATAGCCAGGTAATTAGAGTAACTTATGAAGACAGCAACACAAAGGCCTGATTTGAATTGGAGCTTCATCACTGTGTGGATTATAATTAAAGTCATTATTCCAGTTAACCAGAACAGAGGTGAGGTTTCTTCACTGAACAGCCATTTATCTTTAAAGACACTATTTTAGGGAGAAAATTAGCTTTGTATGCATGTAATTGCTTACAAAGAGCCACACAGTGGATTCCTGGACTTATTATTGGCCCCCAGAGACCTTGAAACATCATTATATTGTTTGTAAGCTTTGTTTCAAGCAATTACAGTCATCCTTTACTCCTGAATGTGTACGCTGCTAAATGAGCAATTTGTGGTCAAATTATTTTAAGAAGGGCCCCCAGAATGTTTTATTTGGAGACTTTCAGTGGTTTCCAGTGTCAGCGTTTAGGTCCAAGACGGCCCATAAATCTCAGCTTATGAATTTATTGGTGATTTCTGCATGTAACATTTAGAAGAAGGCCTCTGGTGAATATTTATTAGCTCTGTAACATTGCATCTTTCTCCAGACCATTTCTCCCTCCTCTCACCCTCACAGTAGGAGAGGTAGGAGATGTGAGAAGCAACAATGTATATATGCATGGAAAGAATAAACAGGAGGAATAAGGCCACATTAAACTGGGCATTTTACAGTTTTTTAATACATGCATCAAATCACCAACATACTAGGCAGGCTTTAATAATGAGAACAGACATTCATATGAAGGACATTACTGATTGTATTTACATTGTTACATTTGTTTTATCTCAATACTTTTGCCCATTTCTGTTCATTATGATAACATTTTCAAATGTTTTGTAGAGATACAAACATGTAGCTGTACTCCAGGATACAGCCGTGTTTGGCAGAGTTGTGATCTTAAAGAAACAGATGAATAAAATGTTGACACAACTAATATAAATGATGGTCAAAACAAAGAAAGTAAGACCAAGGTTGACATTAAAACTTTGAGTCACCTGAATGCCATGTGCAGCCTGCATTTATGGGCTAATTTCACCAAGTAACAATGATTAAGTGGCTGGCTGGCTCCTGGGTGAATTGCAGGTTTCTGGAGAAAAATGGGAGACACACTTGTGTCTTGATACAAAATAGCACCTCCTCTAGGTGTATTTATCTCCTGTGCAAGCTGTTTACAGCTTGAAAGCTGGAGTGTTTTGTGACAAATAATGCGAATAATGAACATGCACCACACACGATTGATGGGTAAAGTGATTTTCTCTGGTGTTCTAGCCAGTTGTCCCTCGACCTCTACTATTGTTGCCTCAAAGACACTCAGACTGACTGAAAAGCTAAGGTGAATCTGAGATGATGAGGAAATGCACTGCTTGGTCTGGTTGTCAGTTGCCTCTTTAAGAAAAGTATTAGAGTAATATGTTTAATGTGGGATAAGAATCCAAAATGAGAAAGTGTACAGCTGCACACCAGAACTCAGTGAAAGGAGTTGTTAAAATGCAGAAATAAATGAGAAAATAATTAACTGGGTCTAGAGCTGGTTTGCAGCCAATTCCTTTCTCATTTTGGATTATTTTACATTGGCCCTTCATTTGACCAGCATCCTGCTGAATTATGCTGCTGTGCAGAGGACTTTTACTTCAGTAATGATCACATCAGTGCTGCCTGGCATGATAGAATAATAACACTAGTGCTGAACATCGTTTATTAAAGCAAAAATACCAGATTTTTGCTGATTCCAGCTTCTCAACTGTGAGGATTTGCTACGTTTTGTTGTTTTACATCATTGTAAGTTGAATATCTTAGCTTTGTTTTGATCTTCACCAACTCCTGAGAAAATATCTGTCTCTTAAGCTAGATATTCTGTCTTCACCAACTAGTTGCTAACTTTTTCCATCTGTTGCTTGTTACTGGGCAGGCAGGCAGTTTATCAGAGCTTGTTTGATGAAAACAGCTCCCTGTTGCTTCTTGAAATAGGGTGAGAGCTGAGTCTGCGGGCTGTAAGACTCAAACAGTGAGCTGTAGTGGGGTTGCAAACCAGATGCTCTTACTTCTTGATTTTTGTCTGCTTGTCAATCTTATTTTGGATAATGCATGGACATTTGCGATTACAGAGTGACTGTACTATTTAAAAGTGATACGAGTAAGTTGTGAAGGAGAAAAGCATCTTAGGGATTTGAGTCGATACTTCAGACCTTGAGAAGCATCGTGGGGACCAGCTGAGCTCTGCCACAGCAGCCAGGCTGCTGCTGCTGTTGTGTGTTTGCTATTTGTTTTGAAGGCCCAGGGGGAGATGACACGGAGTTTTATCTACCTTTGTTTCCCTTCTTTGGTGGCACATATCTGCACCTTACCTGCTATCTGTATTCCTGCCCTCCTCGTGAACGTGAGCAGCATGTACAGACTTTACATCCCGCCTTCTCTGTTGTCATGGCAGCCTCATTCAGTCAGGAGCATCTTAAAATACCCTGATTTTTAGCATCTGAAAACATCCTTTTAAATCCTTTTAGTAATCGGTGTGGTTTAATACGTTTGAAAAGCAGTGTCAACCTCACATTTTGTGAGGTTCAAATTATAAGGTTCTGATTGACAAAATATACAAGCAGGCCTTAATGTGAGGTAGTTTTGAAAATATTTATTAAACATAAAAAAATAAACAAGGTCACATTTGGCTTGATTTGCAGGGTTGTAAAACATGAAGGTTTGATATTTCAAACATTTCCTGAATCCAATTAAAGACATTCAAATAATGATTGACTGTTTTGTCTCTAAAAATACAGAGCCAGGCTTTTATTAGAGACAGGCCATTATATGACTACACCACAATGGTCAGTATGTCAAACACCGAATTCGACATTATTCTGTAAAGATTTATAGTGGAGCATATTTTTTTGTGCAGTAAAATATTACTGTTATAGACCACTGAGTTTCAGTCAGTTTAATTTAAATAAAATGTTACTGCGGTGTCTTTTTGTTTTCCATGCTGCCTGCAGAAGATTTGCATAGAAACTACCTGTGCTGCTGTGATTGATTTCAGATATACAATAACAAAAAACTGCAGGGATATCACCCTTTTTCCATACCATGATTGGTTTATATTATGTCAGAATCAACACATTTAGACCAATAAGACATTTGTACTTACAGAAGCAGATTTAAAACATATTGGAGCTGATCTGGTTTGCCCCTCAGATTTTTTGTGGCTAATTTTAACTAATGTAAAAATGTCTTTTAAACCCAGAGCTGTATGTATTTGTATGTGTGTAGAAATGGGCAAAATAGATGGATACATATTTCTGCTGTTCTCCATATGGAACCTTATTATAAGATGTCACATATTTTTGTTCCATATTTTTAAAATTTCAAAGGGTGAAATGTGCATGAAACTGTGTGAACATACTTGTGTCCATGGTGACATTCATTGGTACATGGTTAGAAAAAGGACCATAATTAACTTGTATAGCAAAAAAAAAAAAAAAAAAAAAACAGTTCTCAACAAACTCACACCTTCTCACGTGTTTTTCAAAAATCTGTGCTAAGCATCCTTTCAATTCAACAAGTTCAGTGAGTTTAACAATATGTCAAACAATAATCTATATTGTTGCATTTTGGCAACAAGTTCTGGTGTGCAACATTTTGTGAAATAGACCCAAAAATGGAGACTGTCCTCTCAAGAAAAACGATTGGTCTTAATGTCTGTTGCCCAAAAACAGCCTATAGTTACATTTGAGCGTCAGATGCCATCTAGTGGCCGTAGTAATCATTACACAGAGCAGTGGCTCAGTTGACAGGACGTCTATATATGACGACAATCGCGAGTCAGTACAGTTTTTAAAAAACGGAACTACGATCGTCCCCTGACCTTAACCCCGTGGTTATTAGCCATGATGATGAGGATCGCCTAACTTCAACCCACACCACGTTTCTCTCACCTCAACAAAGCGATAATTTGTTAAGGTGATCTTTCCCTAAACCGAACCAAACCTTAACCAGCGATTTGTAACAGGTTTGGAAAGTACAGATAGATTATGATGTCCTGCCGATTACTGCACCAGATTAGAAAACACTCCATGTGTCATTCTGGGGTGCATGGACAAACGACCTATTAGGTCGTGTAAAGTCTTGTTGAAAAGATGTGGTATCCCAAAGGTTGGAGAAATGAGTTTAACTGGAGGGTTGCTCGTTTGATCCCCAAGACAGTTCATATCGTGTATCACTTTTCTGGCAAGGACAGTTGCTCGTAATGTGTACACACACCCTTCACATATATGACCCCTTGTTTACATTGAAGGTTTTATGGTGTTCAACTTATTTAGCAGCATCATAATTATCATTCCCTGCCTCTGTCTTGTCCTTCCAGAATGGCCTGATGGTGAAAGTCACAGAAACTTGTCCGGAGCTCAACTGCACTGTCAGTGAACAGATCTTACCAGATGGCAGATGCTGCAATGTTTGCAAAGGTATGTCTTCCTTCTTCAGTTGCATGAATCACTCTTTCTTTAGATGTGCACACACCAGTCCCCTGCCACTGTGAAGAGTAAACACAGCCAGTCTGCCGGTTGCTGATTTAGGCTGCGCCTCCGCAATAATTCTGTTTCTCTCTCTTTCCACCCAGTATGAATGCTTCTTGGCTCAGATACCTATCAAAGCAGATTGGTCTGTCTGCTATAGAGCACCTGCTATGCCAATTTGCCTGAACCCCGCTGCTTTGGCAGGGAGGTACTACAGGGTAAATAGCTACCGGTAATTCAGTAAATACATTGAATAAACAAACTGTAGGTGGCTGTCAGCTATAGAGCCATAATGAAAGAAACCTGGGGCAGGTTCTGAGCGAAGGAAATTGCACTCTCATTTAGGTAAGATAAGCTGCGTGCCTTAGACTCACCATACTCAGAGGAGAGGAAGATGAAAAGGAGGGAACAAAAGGGAAAGAGAGGAAAGGAGAGAGGGGAGATGAGAGAGGAAAGTTTAAAGGAGAAGCGTAAGGGATAAGAGAGAAGAGGGAGGGAAAGATCGAGTCTTACACTTTATGTTGAAATGAAGAGAAAAGAAAGAAGAGAAGTGAGAGGGGAGGAGAGGGAAGGTAAAGGATACAAAATAGAAGGTAGGGAGATGAAAGGAAAGGTAAAGAAAGAAAAAGACTAATACTTAATATATAGAGAGGAGAGTATAGGAGATGAGAGGAGGGAGATAAAAAAGACAGGAAAAGGAAGATTAAGACATGCAGTGCTTACCATGTTGAAAAAAGAAGAAAGGAATAGAGAAATAGGGCGGAGAGAGGGAGGGAGGAGAAGAAAGGTAAAGAGTTTAAAGGAATGGACAGCAGGGAGAGGAGAGGAATGTAGGCAAGAGGAGAGTTTATACAGTAAGAAGTAAAGATTAGAGTCACAGCACCTCTTCCCATATAACCATTTCTTTCACCCACCGTCGCTAAAACTCAGCTCATTATTTCGAAATCATCTCCAGACCTCTTCTCCACTGTGTGACTCAGTACTTTGCCTCCACTCTGAAATTTACTCGGGCCTCGCTGTTAAGTCTTCAAAGTCATGCTGGCTCTGTTAAACTGGTAATTACAAAATTGTAAACCCGTGTACATACCCCTCTATTTTACTGAAAAAAAAGACAATTCTGCAGCGAGGGACATACTTTTGTGTATGTGAAATAAAAAAATCTAGCTATCACAAATCACAGACACAGCTGTGATGTTTTGTTTTTTTGGCTTTAAGTAATATTGGTGGCCGCAACTGATCTGTACTACACATATGCGCAAATTCACATTTGTATTAAATATAGTGTAATCAGTCCTATAACATATATACACTGTTCTGCAGGGTGCTGCTTTAGATGGTAGAGGGGGTGAGATGGAGAATAGTGCAGCAGCTCTTTCCCCAGTAATGGCTCCCCAGGCTCTCTGCCTCTCAGGGCTTTTATGTGCAGCCAGTCTGTCACTCATTATGGGACATGATGGGCTACATCAGCCCATACCTACTGAGCAGGAGACAATCATCACTCTGTCTGTCCATCTGCCTCCTTATATGTCTGTCCGACCAATTCTCAGTCCATCTGTCCAACAGTCATTTCACATTTCTGTGCACGTGCAGGAGCCCAGTCTGGTTTGGTCAAATTTGACAAAAATATTGGTACAGTAGCACACGGGCAGTGCTGGGGTAAAATTCCCATTATAGAGACTGCAGGGACTCAGGGTTTAAATCTCAGTAGCAGTGCCTCAGCCTTGGTTGTTCCAACAAACACAATTCACTATGTTCACAAGTGGGAGAGCCTGACCTGCGCTGCACTGCTGATTTCCATGCAGGGAAACACTCATTGCCTATAGTTGGCTGTGTTTGTAGCTTGCTCCATTTTTTGCAGAATAGCAGCTGTGTTCTGCTTGGATACACAACAGTTACAAAAGATTTCAATTGAGACCCAGAGTCACGGCAAAAAAGGTGTCAAAATGTATCAAAACATCCATAGAACATCAAACCACTGCTGCAGCATAATCCACTTCTCCACTGTTGATCTCAACCCTCATCCCTAGAAATTATGTTTATATAGTACTATTATGTTGAAAAACGTAATCACTGCCTGGATTATGTTCACAGACAGTATTTTTCTGAGTGAATGAAGCGCTACTGTACATTTATTTACCGTACAGAACTCACAGGGAGTAGGTTGGGGTGGATAGTGGGCACACAAAGCGCAGCATGCAGTTTGACACCAGAGTCTAGGGATCGCATCCTGAATCCTCTGTGTGGTTCGGTTTAGACAACAAAAGCACTTTGCTTCAGGAGAAAGTGAAGAAATGAAGCATTGTGGTTTGGGTTTACTCTGCAAACTCTGCTTTGAATGATCATTTGTGTCTAGTATGTTTTTTCCACAGAAAAAGTTCAATTACCTAATTAAAATTATTACAATAGCATCTACTTCTTCCCCCTCATTGAAAGATCCACAATCTATGAATATGCAAATATTGTTCAATTCAAAAGTTTTAACTGCTGGACACAAGATGTCTCCTACTTCACCACTGAAAAGTCCATTCTCGGTGCATGTGCACTGGAGACTTGTGTAAACTACATACTGGACCACGATTGGCTCCAAACTGATGTCACAAATCACGCTCATTGGTACATCTCTTAAACTCAGATTTAAGGTGAGCAGAGAGAACGTTTCCCCCTTCAGCAGATGAATGTGAAAACAAACTCTGCACATACATCACTCTGCACAGTGAAGCTCAAACATCCAAAGGAATAATAAGCAAAACACATTTTTGAGTGGAGGGGGACTTTAATAAACACATCGTGCCTCATGTGTCACGTCACTACAGACGTAGTCCTGCAAGTGCTTAAACATAACCATAGGATATTAAATAATGCTTTAGTTACTGCAAACAGAGATTGACTGGATATGTTGGCAAAAAACAAATAAAATACGTTGTAGTGAACATTTTACTGATACATTCAGCATCAACAGTTGACAGAAAACCTAATCGGCCTGCAATATGTTTCCTCCAAAACGTATTTGTTGTTGCAAATTAATAGTCTATAAATGTAATGGCTTATTCATATGTTCAGTGTGTCCCACACACACATACTGTAGTGTCTCCACAGCAGAGCTAAATACACTACCTCCATGTTTTGCTAATACCTCCTCATAGCCCAAAGCGCAGCTGAAAGTAGCATGTTGAGCATTTTATTTGGTAAGTGGCTGTTTTTATGTAACATTTTGCCATGTAGTTTTATTTTGAAACTTCTGTGTTGGAGGTGCAGCATCCTTTAGGGGCTGGCCATTAGTCTAGCCCTCATTGGATAACTGACAAAGGGTCGGCCATCTTGTGGAGCATATAAAGGCTGACCTTTCACCTCTTCTGTAAAACACCATGATGAAGCTATTGTGTTTAAACATGTTGGCTGAATAAAGCGCAGCCTCTTCCAGTAAGTCAGTTAGTGTTGCAGAGTTTTTGTTTTTTTCACATTTTGCTCTTTTGCTACTTGAGCACCTTAGTTTACTGTTGGATTTGTTTCTAGGAGCATCCTTTAAAATTCAGCATGTCAGCACACTTCACTCAAATATGAACACAGAGAAGCAGAAGAACACACTGTCCTGTGCTACAGAGCAGCAGACAAGTGACTCACTCTCCTGCCCTATCTTCCCACACGAGCAACACATTTATATGTTTTTTTTTTTTTTGCACTGTTAGACTGTGTGCATGCTTTCATGGAAGACACAACTTTTACTATTGCACCAAATTTACTGCAGTCATAAACTTTATACATCAGGCTTCTTGTCATCCACAGTAGTGTGGGCGACGGGAACAAGGTTGGTTGGTTGTGCATTTGTCCGCTTTTATCTCTGTGTACAGTTATGTGTGTGTGTGTGTGTGTGTGTGTCTGTACACAACTTTTCACTGCCTGGGAAATTTTAAGACCAAAATGAATCAAGTCTTCGTTTGTCCCTCTCTTTCAGGTTATGACTTCTGCGCAGAGGGGCTCATTTGTGGGGAAAACTCTGAGTGTAAAAACCGGAATACTAAAGCAGAGTGTGAATGCAAGAGTGGCTATGCCTCCATCCATGGGGATTCCACTTACTGTGAAGGTAGGACTATACTTTACCCAGCTCAGGCTGTCCTGGGGCTCCTGTGACTGACTCATATCTATTAGTTCGGGATGTAAAAAGCAGAATGGGTGGCGGTGTTTAATTCACTGTTCTCTTTTAGGAGGTCATTTATGCAGGCTGTGGGGTTTGTAATGAGCTGATATTAACCCCACTGAGTGTATGAGATGATGTTCACTGGCCATAGTTTAAGCAGAACAAAGATTGTTCTGAGACAGCACTGTGGTTAGTTTTGAACCGAGTCCTGCACTTTTATTATGGAATCAGTGGTCTGACAGAGCACAGGGATTTATGAATTTTAAGAAAAGAGCAAGATCTGTAAAACCCTGTGTGTTGATTTGTCTGTTATGTGATATCATACCCGTGTTTTAGATTGGGTAGAGTTGAGGGTTACGGTTCAGTTTAGGCAAGTAAAACTATTTTTTATGCAAATGATAATTTGGAAACTTTGGAAAATTTGGAAACTTGACAGAAACTTGAAGCTATCATATCATCTAATGGTAATACAGTTTTTTAATGGATTGTTTTGAAAACTTTTTATTTGTGGTGTTTATTGAAGCTACAGCTCTTGTTCCTATGGAGTTTGAATGCACATATTGTATTATTGTATTCAAGACTTTAGATGCAGCTGCTGAAAAGAATCACATTCACCACCTGTGTGCTCCTGTGGCTTGAAGGGAAACTTCGGTATTTTTCAACTTGGACCCTATTTTCCCAAATTTTGGTGTGTAATCAGTCTAATGTGACTAATGTGACAATTTTTGAAATTGGTTCAGTATTGAGTGAGAGCGCTGCAGCCAGGCAGCCGCAAAACGGGCTGCAATGTAATCCAACAGGGCAATAGTGCCCCGTCAATGTACGTCCACTAAAAGTGCTTGTTTTTGCCACTGACAGGCTCAGGTAGTTATTATAAGTGTCTGACAACATTAGTCACTTAGACACAAAAAATGGGAAAGTTGAAAAATAACAAAGTTACCCTTTAAGATGACAACCACAAACTCCAACGTTCAAGTCTGGCTGGGGACCTTTGTTACGTCTCTCTCTCCCTCATTTCCTGCCACCTGTCACCTGTCTACTGGCATCCCTGGCACAGTCCACGCTTGCAACTGCAGAACATGAAGCTATAACAAGAAATAATACAGGCTTAATATCCACAATGATGGTTCACCTATTCTCTAAAGTTAAAATACCGTACCTATTGCTTCCAGTTGTGTGTGCTACACATAATCTTTTTCATGTAGGATCTCAAAATTGGAGACATCAATTCACATATTTTTAGGAGATCCCTGTCTCATAACGGTGAGTGTGCTTCCAGATTGCTGATTGTTGGACTTGGCTGAGCAAAAGCCCTGATCAGTGAGTACTGGAGGCCCAGAGTACTTGTGATGAAGCTAATGGCCTTATTTGATTAAGAAGCTTGGGAGCCGCAGTCAGCGGATTGAAGGATTTGCTCGATGCTCGGTGCAGTTGTCTTTGGGTCGGAGCCACAGCAGACTGAATCCACTGAACACGCTGAGAGCTGGGTAGTAACAAGCCCTCCAGTCTCTCTGCCACTGTTTGATCTGCATGGTAAAGAGGTTTACCCAGAGCTCCACTCCAATCCATGACAGTCCCACACCATATGAGTGAGGGCTGGGAGACGGTGATTGTTAGATCAACTATGTAAATCATCGAGCCACGGCATTATCCATGTTTGGGAGTTGCTCCCCGAAGGCAGCTAAAACTTCTATTGTGAATGGATTAGCTGGAATCTTGCTGTAAAGTATAATGATATTTGACATGGCTTCACTGTCGCATGCAACTTAAATTGGCTTAGGATAACATGTCTTACACAGCAGGCTGGGGTAATCACATCTTTTTTTGTTCTTTTATTTGAGGTATAAACAAAGCACATCAGTCTGATGCGGTGTCACTGATATTCTAATAGATGTTTTACAGAGCAAATTAATTTCTCCTCTTGTGCTCTTGAACAGGAGATTGTGTCTGGCTGTGGCTCTAAGCTGTCATTAAATGTGACCAGTATATCCTCATAAATGTTTTAATGTGCTGCAGAATGATTGAAGATGAGGTTATTTACTTGTAATCAGAGGGCTGTTTGAGTAGGGACCAAAGGATTTAAACAGATCTCAGCCTGAGATGTCTGCCTTGCATTCAGTCACCCAGTAGTACCATAATTATTCAGCCAATCTCTCCTTTTCTTTAAGCTTAATACATCATTGTTCTCAATGTTATATTTGGTTGGGATACTGGCCTCAAGAGCACAATGTGGAGCCTCTGTGTTCTGAGAGGTTGCACTAAATATTTTTCTTCCTCCTTCAACACAAAAAAAGATTTTACTCAGTCAAATTAGTGGATCTTTTGTATCTTAAAATATCATAAATATCTTGACATTTTGCTGTAGATTAAGATTTAATTTGAATCCTGTGCTGATTTTGCTGATTCAATCTTTGTTCCCTTTATTAACAGGCTTATGAGAATTTATCCACAACTGACAAGAGACAGTTATAACTGGGAAAAGTAGGTTGCGCTGATTCAGCAGTATATGTATGGTGGCTGTGTGTTCCCATTTGACTGATTTATGACACTGAGAAGACAGGGTGTAATTTTTAACACATAATGCATGGCTTGGGCACTAGAGGTTAATGATGCTGCAGCATATTGTATCTGTCTGCTGCAGCATGTGTGATGTAGGCTTGATTTCAACACCCAGCAAGAGAATGTTGTGAACAAGTTGATATTCAAAGCCATCTGTCTAATTTCAGAGAAAGCAGAAATGTGCCTACATATGCAGAATATGCACATGAATAAAAACAAACATGAGAACATGCTAATGATGGTTTGTACCTTGCTAGCCTGCCCACCAAGGCCCGTGTGTTTATTTACTCCATTAAAGATGTATTACTGCATATGGGTTGACATCTTTCTGGATTTAAGAGATACGTTCAGTTGCTTTGCTCTGTGTACTGGATGTTAAGACAGCTGCTCCTCCTCTCTAGAGCTTGGGAAATACTTTCTAATGCTGGAAGAAGCCTGGGAGAAGACAGTGGCTGCTATTGATTGGTCTTGTCAACACTGTTGGCCTGCTGGCTCTGCCTCAGCAACAGCCTGGACACAGGAAGCACAATAGGCAAGGCTTCAGTCCTGTTGGACTCTACATGACTGTTTGCACTGAAGGTCATCAACCCTTTCATGTTCTTCCCACAGCTACCTTTAGTTTGTCCTCCATTACCTTATTTCACATCCATCAAACTATGCGAGCAGTGTGAACATATACTGCACAGTGCAGTGTGAAATCTTGTAAAAATCTTGTAACTGTACTGTTGTTGTTTGCCAAGGTTGGATTACCAAATGGGCAAAGTGGGCAACTACCCAGGGGCCTCAGACACACAGGGGCCCAAAAGCTTCAGATTCATGATGTTCACAGCACTCTACAGTAGGTCTGAGGTGTCCTGATTTAGGAGTATATCAAACACATGTAGCCAATCAAAAATAAGCAGTAGTAGTAACCAAAAAAGTAATTGTCATATAATTTACCAAGATAAACAAAAGAAAAACTAAAAAGTGTCACCAATTTTCCTTCCCCTTTTGTCAATTATTAAGTCTTTAGCTCTCTTTACATTACTTACTCGAATGGATATAGTACAGCATGTTCAATTAAGCTATTAAAGTATTTATGTGGATAGATTTACTTAATGCAGCATAAAGCTTCAGCGTTGTTGTTACCTGCAGTCTTATAGGCTATGAACAGTGAAACAAGCAGTTTTCATGGCCATGATAAGTTAATATTAAGTTCTTTAAATGTTCTGTTTCTTTCTAGAAAATCATCCTTTCTCTCTTAAACCAAAAGAGGAAACCTGGCAAGAGTCACTAATTTGACATGTGTCATGTTTGTGACTTATCAAGTCACTAAATATTTGACCAGATTATTGGTTAAAATTGTTTGTTAGTTGTGAAGAGGTGTGATATTATGCCATGCAGCTAGGAACTATTGGTTAGTCCATTTAGTTTTTTTTTTTGTTCCAGGTCATTGGGTCATAAGCATGTTTTGGAACAATTCCACCATTTTGTCATGAACTACTTACTTACTCACTAGAAATGTATATGGCACATATACCCATGATTACTGTCATTACTGTGTAGGAAAAATAAATACATTTTAAAATGGGCAAGATGACGTTTACATACATACATACTGTAACATTTACTGTACACAGCATCGAAGCCCTATCTGTTAATATGTAATGAAATAGAACTATCAGTTTTATAACTTGGGATGAGAGATGTTATCTGTATGATAAAGTGAATCCCATGAGGCAGGACTGAACATTGTAATTAACTTTGATGAAAAGCACTGAGTTCATCTGGTGGGTTGTTCTCTTTCCAGCTCAGTGTGTCACACTACCTGATGTGGCTCCTTTCAGCATACTGTACTCTTTCACATCGGTGCTAATGGGTTTATCATAGGCTTATTATCCTCATCAGCTCTTGTTTATGCTGTCAGTGATATTCTTAGAGTCCCAGCAGATCTACTGTATCCTCTCTTAGCTCCAAAGGACACAGACACATTAACGCTGTTGTTGCTGTTTTGCTGACAGCTTGTTAACTGTAGCCTAAAAAAATGCCCTGTATTGTTGAAACACAAAGTGCTGAACCCACTCAGAATAAGGCTCCAAATAAAGAAAGTGCCAGACCTACTGATGTTGAGAACGGTTGCATCAGCTGAAGACAAACAGCATAATTCCCTGTTTCTCAGCTGAGTGCAGCAGGGACCCTCCTCCCAAACGGCCAGTTGTTACCACAGAGGCTTCTCTGTATGTCTGTCCCTGAGGTGGGTGAAGTCCCAGCATGGGTCTAATGTTGAACCAAAGTACACCTGGATAGTGCACATCTTTCTTATGTTCTCAGCGTTATGGCCCCTTTCCCCCAATACACCTAAATGATCTCCCACTCTGCAGGACACTTTTTATTTCTTATGACTTTACAGCCTCCCAAGTACTTATGCACTTCCTCCCTCCTCCAAGTTTCAAATGAAAGGCTCCATCACCACAGCAGTGTCCTTGGAAATGTTTATGGGTGAACACATTTGGGAAAAGTCAGAGCAGTTAGTAAGGCGCTCAAGTCGATTCAAGCATTTTCACATATGCAGAGTTGAGGCTTATTTCCATAGAAATGCTCTCATGAGGTTGTTGTGGAGAATTCTCCTGCTGTTAAGAATCCTCATGGGTCACTATACCCACATTAATGACAGCATTAGCTCCTGTTGTGCCCTACAACTCTTTGGCAGCTCTTGCAACATGTGCAACTCAACCACTGACTCGCTCTTTTCATGTGTAAAGGTAGATTTGTTTCACTGCTTCACCGGCTGAGGGTTTTGTTTGGAGTACAATTGCTAAGTTAAATTGGGCCTAATTAACACGCATTTGATCAAATGTGTTATGACTCCCTCTCTACTTCATCTGCTTGTCAATCACCAGCTGGGGCTACATTCTTCTGCAGTTTTATTTGGCCAACAGACTCTGCCCTGCTGTTATTTTTTTCTGCTATGGGTAATAAGATTAGAACCCAGTGTGAGGCTGACACATTAAACCTAACAGGGCTATTTCTGTTTGTTCAGCTCGCTTTCATTTAGCTCCAGAGCAGCCAAACTCCCTGGGTTCAGGGGCTGACTCTCTGATGTGTCCCCTTGGCTAACAGGCTCTGGGGAGGCACTTTATGATGTCCCTGATCTCCAGTCAATCTCAGCTGACACCACAGCAGATTTCGGCTCTTCTTCTCTTCTTTGCTCTCTCTCTCTTTCCAGCATTTACCACCCGCTGATAATATGCCGAGACTTTGGTGCCAAAGGCATCGGAGTCACTGCTACTGGAGCTGCTTGAACACACTTCAGGCGTCTGTCTTGGTTGACGTGTTGCGTTTTGACTGATTGACTGAAGGGGCAATCAGTCAATCAGTCTGAAATGAACGTGTCCATATAGCCCATTTAATATATTGAAAAACATCAGGATGTGCTTCATAGAGAACAAAAAAAAGCAGTAAAACATGAATATTTTGATAAAACAGACAAAAATCAAAGCTGAAGAAATGATTCGACAAAAATGTTCAGTGTACTGGTCTTGCAAAACTGCAGCATTTAAAAAAGCAAAGTTATGTCTTAAATTAGTGGCATTGCTTTGATCAGCATGCTGTATGGATATCATTGGATGAGTCATCTTAATTAATGTGCCCTAATATATATATATAATTAATATAGTGCCCTAATTACATCCAGTAGCATTAATAGAAAATAAACTCAATAAAATCACTTAAGAGCACCACCAGTGGATGCAGCTGCATCAGTCTGAGATGTATCCATCCAGTGTTTGATATAAAATCTATAAAGTCAGTGTGGGTGTTTGAGTGGCTGAAATTCATTTCTTGTCAGTTTTTTAATTGCTGGTCAGACCTCCAAACTGGGACCCTTAAGTGTACCGCATGCGCACATGTATGCGCTTATGCATGCACCATAGGCATTTTCATCAGGATGGGGACAATTATTTCAGAGCTCAGCGCCTCAGGAGACACAAAATTATGTTTTGTCTCCCAAACTCCACCAAGGTATTTGTCAGTGTGTAAAAGTGCAGGCTGCCGGCTCCATGGCCCATTCTCTGCCAGCTTTTTTTTTTCTTTTAAAACAAAACAAGGTACAAATCTCTTTGTGGCCTATAAATAACTTTATCTGATATAACATACAAATAACATCTTCACAAAGCTATGCCACGAGCTGGTCGCGAGTTTACAAAGATTAAAACATCAAAACATTAAATCACAATTTCACCTTGGTAATAAAAAAACCAAGAAAGAGCCTTTAAAGAAAGTTACCTTTAAGAAGATTGCCAGGTACTTTAAGCTTTGCAGTCTTTCTTCTTAGAGTTTCTTTTCTGGAGCTCCCAGCTCTCAGAGAAGCCACCACATATGTTTGGCTGTCTTAATATGACTCTTTATATCGGCATTTTCCACCCTGTGCGACCGAAAATGTACTCTTGCAGTGTGTGCAGAAGGCAGCATTTTCGTGGCCACTTTACTTTATGAAGGAAGGAGTGAGTCTCCTGGAGCTTACACTCCAAAAACTACCCCTCTACAAAGCAGCTAAATATTGTGTAATCTAGAGCGTGTTCATTTTGTGTCTTTTCATACATGACAACATATGGAAAAAAAAATTAAAACTACGGTGATTCAATTTTTTTTTTAACTTTACTCCCATGATAAGCGGCTGCGGCACCATTATTGCCTCGCCCCGAGGAAAAGTAGAAACTTTTTGTCATTAGTAAAAGTCAGAATCCCCGCTGTTTCAAAAATGTGTGCACACTGTGTTTGAAACAGCTGTCCTGTATTTTGAAACAGTCCGTAAAATTAGGTAAATAGCAAAGCTGTCCGCTTCATTACTTTATATTCATGTTGACTAATAAATATACAAACCTCATTTAGATGGTAATCTGCATAAAAAAAATAAATAAATAAAAAGCAATTAGGTTGTAATAATCATCAGCTTATAGTGATCTTCAAATTTCGTCCATTTGGACTCAAGAATGAACTGATTAGATTTTGGTGGTCAAAGGTCAAAGGTCACTGTGACCTCATGTTCGTCCCATTGTCGGGAACACGATATTTCAGGAACACCTGGAGGGAATTTCATTACATCTGGCACAAACGTCCACTTGGACTCAAGGATGAACTGATTAGAATTTTGTGGTCAAAGGTCACTGTGACCTCACAAAACATGTTTTCCAAAATTCCAAAATTCATACGTCAATTATGACAAAGTTTCACACAAATGTCTAATAGGATAAAATGAAGTGATGACATTTTCTATCCAAAAGGTCAAAGATCAACTTCACTTTGACATCATAATGTTCTGCACTTTTCTGGCCGTTATTCAACACCATAACTCAGGAACAGAAGAGGAGATTGTGACCATATTTCACATTTGGTCAGATACTGAACTGGTGACACTAATCTTGGGTTCCCACCTTGAAACTGTGGTGACTGTATAGATCGTCTGTGCTGTCGGGTTGAAGATGTGTGTGAAGCATCCACGTTTTAGAAGTTGTAGCTTCTTTGCATGTTGCTTTCCCACGGTACTTGTATGTGTCCACCCTCTTCACCTCTCCCTGGATGACAACCAGGACAGGGGGCCTCCTGCTCCTCTGGTAGTCCACCACAAACTCATTGGTTTTGTTGATAATGAGCTTCAGATGACTGTTGTTGCACCATGTGACAAAGCTCTCTATCAGTGCTCTGTACTCCTCTATAAAATAGTCTCTAAGTGGAGACAGCATGTTTCTCACTGGAAATTATTCACTGGAATCATAAATGTCAATATAGTGATAACTACCACTTTGCCAAAAAATACAATTTATACCTTTCTATTAAATAACTTCAAAGCTTTCACTACAAATATTATGAATCTGGACAGACATGGATGTAAACTGCAACTTGACTGGTTGGTGGAGGCGTACAGCCACAGGCGGCATCTTTTCAATCAGTTCAATTTAATTTCCTAGTGCAACAGGCCTTCTTAAGCTCAGTTAGTTTTTAAATCCAAATATAAGATTATCCCACTTGTTTAGATGTTATGTTTTTACGTGTGTTGACTGTGTCTTTAAGTTTAGCAAAATACAAAAATATAAAAATGTATAGATTTTATCTTTATTATATCTATTTTCCAAAGCAAACCTGATCAAACCTGACGTGAAAAATATTGTTGCACTTGTGATTTAATAAATATTAACTTCTGAGAAATATTGGCACAAGCCTATGAATACATTATCACCCTGGAAATCAGACTGTATGACTTTCTTGTGTTCCCCTTTTGACAGAGCAACTTTTAGATCTGTTGCTCACCCTTTGACGTTTGCGATTCCTTTCTCCAGCCCAATAGAAAACAGCTGAAAGCACTTTTGTACGTGCTACTCAAAGAATTCAAAAGTTGGAATAGAAAAAGAAAAAAAAAATCAATTGCAATGTGTCTTTCCTGAAACTGTGTCCCTGTCACTCTGGTGAACAGTTTTCTAAGAGACTATTTCTTCAATAGAAAGTAGCTCAAGTGAAATTTATTGATAGTGGGATCTTTCATTCATTTTTGAGTACTGCGATCATCATCAGCTGTAATTGTATTGCATCTATTGTACATGGGCAGTGGCAGAAATCTCAGAGAAAACCATAACTACCTGCATAGCTAGGTTCCACTAGGGATGTTTGGAAAAAAAAATATCTACTTGTAATTTGGGTGAAGTGACCCTTTAAATGTCATTATTTTGGTTGTCCTTTCAGTTATTCTGAACTCCCACCAGAACGCTTTGGTTGCTGGTTCAGTATATGCATCCCATATAGTGTGTCCTCATGTCCTAAGCCCTGATTGCTGAGATGTTCACAGCTGATCATATAGTATCCAAATCCCATACACCCGGGAAAGATGAGTTAGGATTAAGGAAGTCATTTGTGGGATTTTCCCCATCTTGTCTCCCCATGTTGCTGTGGCCGACAGAGGTGCTGTTATCGTGTGTTTGCAGATGAGCTGAGATGAACTGGGCATTTGGCTTCCGGGTGGGACAGACGATACACTGACTGACAGAGAGACAGACAGTCACAGACAGACAAGAGAGATTTATGGTGATGGGGGGGCTGCAGCTACAGAAATACAGACAGATCACCGGGAGTGCAAACCTGCAGGAATCATATCCACAGAGGTTGGAAATGAGCTAATCAAGGGCAGCGCCTGCCTGCAGAGCTTCCACAGTCGGGATGAAGGTGTGCGTGCGTGTGTGTGTCTGTGTGTGTGTGGTGTGTGTAGCTGTCCTGGGTTTTCAGATAAGCTCAGGAAAACACGATGTGTCTCCACCCGTAGTGCAGCACCTGCCCTTATGCTACAGGTAATCCGCTTAAACTGACAGCTTCTGCTTACTCTCCCCCACCGAGTTTGGTCACACATAACAACACCAGGAGCCAGAGAAACATGGAAATACACACCTGTACTTTGTCAAGAAGGTTTTACTCATCTTATATTACAGACCACTTTAGCGTCAAGTCATTACTATTAATGTTCTGAATGCAGTGCTGATGGGAGCAAATGAGATGTGTGCTGAAAGGCGTAATGCAAGAGAAAGTGACTTATTGATTGGGAGCAGTTTAGATAATCCTCATTTGTCCTTATTCAGCCTGCGATGATGGGAGCAGCGGTTTGCGTCTGTCTCCTGTGGCATCGGCCAGCAGTGCTGACTGAATTGGCTCTCACTCAGTGGCATTAAAGAATAATTGGCTGTGTTTGTACTTGTGAATCAATCAGGTTCTCTGTGGGAACTCTGTCTCTGCTGGGTTAAAACAAGGATGTAATGACAGGGAACGAATGAGCAACAGCGTCTACTCCTTCTCAGTTCTGTACATTGAAGAGGGAGGGTGTTGATGTAGGGTTAGAGGTGGGGGGAGATAAAAAGGGGTAGACAGATGGGCAATAAGTAAGGTAGATAAAGACAAGGACAAGGCAAAAGGCAGTAGCACAGGCCTCTGCCAACAAACTGCTGTAAACTGTGACATGGTTGCCTGTTTAGCAATCAACTTGAAAGCCCACAATATTCCCACCAGCACCCACATGCACCGATAGTCAGCACAATACCAGTAGTTTAAAAATGCTAGTAAAAGGTGAAAAAATAAATCTGGTTCAACACTAATTATATATTGGGGTTCTGGTACAGACTCAGAAAGTCTGTGCAAAGAAAAGTAAGCCATTACAGAAGGTGCCCTGTTGACAAATGTTGAACTGACTGTGTCAAAATCTGTTCTTTGACAATTTAAGTCAAGTTAAAGCCGCGTAAAAACATGTAAAAAGCCCCACAACCATCACAATGTGGCCATAACGTGAATTGTCATCTGTTCAGTATTATCAAGACTTTCATTCAGGTTCCATTCAGTACAATTCAAATGGATTTCACAAATATGTCATCTTGTTAATCGGTTTTTTAACTAGACTTGTGTCACATAGGAGTTTTGTTTTCCTATAATAAGTTTGTATTTTCAAGATTAATTGATATGACACTTGGTGAGAACTAATGACTAATACATTTCCAACCCAGGATTGACCAAACATCACAGGATTTCAGTGCAAACAAGTACAATAGGGCTCTATTTTGGACTGGATCACCACCAAACCGTTCACCGTTTGATGTGTAGGTCAAGAGATATGTGTCAGCCATATCTGAGCCAAATCTATAAAGAAGGTCAGTGGTTCAATCCCCCAACCAGCAGGATAAAATCTGACTGTAAGAGCAGCACATTCCCCTCCCCCAACTGCTTCAATGTGGCCAACAGACCAGCCTGTGGTTGCACTGGGCAGCTTCCAGGTGTGGAAGTGTGAAACTGTGAGTGTGGAGCAGAGTCTTCTTGAAAAAGAGGGCGTTGTTTTCAGTGAAACTAGCCTGGTTAAAGGATAATTCTGGTTTATCCTGATTTATCCTATTTTCATGGGTTCCTTGGTTCTAGCTTTGACCTACTGTAATTGGAGTTGTGTGCACACTGTTTTCCTTTACAATGTGGGACTATTGCAGAAATTTCTGGTGTGCTCACTTGTGGTTTAAATAATCTGGCTAAACTGCTGGCTTGTTTACAACCTGTGAAAATAAAGTAAGAAATAAACCAGAATTATCATTTAATGAAAGGCTGCAAAAGCCTCTCACCTGCTAACAAACACGCAGACAGGCAGGCAGGAGTAAAAATAACAATAAAACCCTATTTGCACTGCTCAGACAGAGATCATGAAAGAGAGGACACTGGAAAATACAAGCAGTGCTGCTAGCCAGGCTCTGTCCATGGTGCTGAAAGTCTGAGAGTGAGCAGAGCTTCTCCATGAGCAGCAGGTGGAATGCCTCGGCCTACAGTGTAACACTGGCAGAGGTCTGCTGGAGCCATAGCGGGTGAGCACTCTAGTAAAAGGTCAGTAAAGACTTCTAATGAATTACAGTCATTTCACTGAACGAAAGTGTACTGTGTGTGTGTGTGTGTGTGTGTGTTGTTGTTGCTCCTCTGAGTCCCTCCTCTCCCTCTCTGTCTCACTTCTCAAACTCTCTTCTGGGTGGCATCCATCTCTGCCATCTGCACTACACTGACTGCATGTGATCCAACACAGCCAACGCTGTCCTTGGCATCACTCCGTTCCCTTGCCTCATTCCTCATACGGATATTTATCCCTGCTTATTCCCATTCAATTTCCTGACCATTTCTGAGCTGTGGGGGATTGGAGTGGTAATCCTCGAGCCAGAGGGCTTGCTGGCTTGCTGCTCTGCATGGGCTATGGGCTAAAGTGCTCAAATTTTCATTGGAATCAAGCCTGAAAGCTCCCATGCAAGCCTCAAAAACTTATTTGCTCTAAGTAGGCTAATGGGACTGAATGCAGATCACCTAAAGGCCTGTTTTATTTCATTACCATAGATCAGTGTTTTGCCCTAAATGCTAGGACAATTTGTTATTCCCTTTTTCCATATTAGCTAGATTGTGATGTGTCATAAAATTGCCAGATTGTGATTTTCAGATTTTCAATAATATATAATTACTCAGCTGCCAGACAAGGGAGGATAGCATTTTTTTCTCTTGCTATTAAGAAAAAGTCTTCATTAAGGCAAAGATAAATCACATATCACCACTTTAATCTTTTCAGAAAAGCCAGATTTTAATAACACTTTGACTCACAAGTCTAAATGTAACCAGTAAGTTTGTTTTTGGAAAGCTGAGGGTTCAAACATCTAAAGGTACAATTATAGACTAGCTGGCCCTCTCATTTTGAAAATGATGTAGGGTTTGCACTTCAATAATAGTGCAGTACAGCAGTGTATTCTAATGCAGGGACCCACTCAAAGAAAACATAGCATTCATCAGCGGTGAACTCCAGCTGCAGTTGCAGTTTGATGAAGGAAATCACTGGGTTGAACAGGCAGACAGTACCATTCACTGACCCTGTAGCACTCCACTGCAGTGTTGTTGCAGACATACATGCAAGGATGTATATCACTGGTTTTCAGTACTGTGACACACCAAGTGGACTCTTGCACTTCCTTCCCAAAAGAGACAGTCTAGCCTCAACAAGCCCCAAATTAATGGTGCATTTTTTTGATCTTCATCAACTCGTACAGTTGAGAATTTCAGTTTAGCACCAGGAAATCGTGCCGGATTGACCAACGATCGAGTTAATACCAGTGATACAGTTGGGCAGGTTTGGCAATTGATTCCTTAGTTTACAGTATGGCTTAATCGTGAATACAAGTTCCAATAACCTATGAAGCCCAATAGTGATCGACAACATATCCAGGCTGCTAACAAGGACAAAATTGACCCGATTTCCATTTGTTAAATGTTGAAGTTGCTTTTTCATTGGTCCAGTTCATGTGATATATTCACCATTGACAGATGACCACCTGAACACAAACACTGAGTAGACGAAACTACTTGGTCGTTTTACATACTTCCTGACATTTTAAGTTGAGAAAACCCTGAAAGTATATAACATATGACTGATGTGCAGTTGATTTTGGGAGACAGCTGCAAAGGAGACTTTAATTGTGTCCTCTGAATTCAGGAAAAGACAACTTGGACTTGGAGGATCCTTTGCAGTGGGACAGGCCTTGTTGACCCGTTACAACAGATTTAGGGTTGGCAGGCCGTGAATTGGGACGCAGCTCCAATCTGAACACAGACAATCAAAAAAATCATCACTTAAGGTCATTGCCAGTGTTCTGGCTGGAAGGTGAAGATATGGCTGCAGTCGGGTCTGGACATGGACAGACGCTTCTCCTCAGTCTTCCCTTCAGTCATCCCCAATCTGTTAATTACAGTGTAGGCCGCAGGGACTAATGATCATGTTCCACAGGGTGGTAATGACACAATTATGACTACGAGGACATCAGTCATCTCCACTTAGCTCAGACAGTGTCCTTGGCCTTTTAGACACACACATACACACACCATCCAGACTGGTGAATAAGACATGAACTAAATTACTGTCTTACACAAAGTTACTGACCTGACAGGGCTTTTTGAAAGATTAGCAGCCAGGGCTGCACCAAATGAATGCACAGGTTGTAATAAAAACTATGTATCAACAGCACACAAATCATTCTGTTCTGCCTAAATATACAGTATGTCAAGTGACGAATGACTGAATGAATACATCGGCTCAGTTGTCCTTTTGTTGAGGGAATGATGAGATAGTTTGTATGCCAAGTCTCTAAATTTATCAGGAAGTTCAGCTTTGTTCAGGGATTGATTTTAGCCGTCAGAGTACACGTCAAGGATTTTCCCTTGGAGTAGTGATTTTCTGCTCGACTCCACAAAGCACGACAGCACAGAGTGGTTTATAACCCCAAACTAAAGCCACGCTGCCTTATATTCACACCATATTTAACCGCTTACAATTAAACCCGTCAACAACATTTCATTGTAACTGTCACAGCACTAATTTAATGCTCCAGTGCAACCAAGATGAGCTGTGATTTTATAAGGAAGCAGGGATGATGCCACACACACACACATCATGTCTATAAAGAAAATGTGTACAGAGTGAAGGTCAGTTAATTTAAATGAATGTTACTGCAGTGAGTAGTGGGTGTTGTCCTTTGAAATGTTCCCGTCTTAGAGGAGCAAACTGTGGATTTTCAGCTTTATTTCCTTGTAAATCACAGCATAGACTGTGGCTGATGTCACCCATAGATTTTTGAAGGGGCCTTTTTAAAATCTTCTGAAAAAGAAGTTGGGAGTTTTTAAATGGATCCTGTGAAGTCTAAGATTTTTATGAAGCCAACATTAAGCTGCTATTAAAGAAAGTGCAGTTTGAGACGCTTCTGGATTGCCTTCCAAGCATTTCAGTGAGTTCAGTGTGAAGCTGGTTATAACAATAAATTCATGTGTAGTCACAGAAATGCAGTTAGCTAGAGAAAAAAAAAAAACATTTCCTACCAAATTTAGCCACGTTTTATCTTGATTCCTAGATGTCTTTAGACCTACTGTTTAAATGACCAAATAATGAAGACAACGCTTTTTTGTAAATTTTTTCTTTTTTTTTGTGTGTGTATATTCTTTTGACCAATTCCCAACTGTAGAACATGAAGCCAAATGTTGTACATTTGTTAGACAAGCAGAGACACTTGCTTTTAGTAGGTAGACCCAGGCAGAAAGGTCCTTCTTCACCGACACCAAACACTATTTTTGCACAAATAAATCTTCCAACGCTGATGTCCCTGACTGCCATATTTGCAGACAAAGTGAATCTGGATCTGAATGTGTTTGTGTGCTTTTGCCTACCTAATGTACAGTAGGTGGTTTAGATCTTCATTCTCATTCCTATTGCAGCACCATTCTCATTGTTGACAGTATATAGGTACACTGCTGTATGTCCTGTAAGAACTGTAAGAGCCTGGCATGTTTATGGTGTCAACAGCCGAGTGCAAGAAGTTAAAAATATTTTAACTTCGAACTCCACTGTGCCACACTTCAAAGGGGTTTTCAATAGTCTCACAGCAACAGCGGGAGTCTCATCTGGTGCTTCCCCAAAAATA
The DNA here is from genome assembly GCA_038419695.1 of Scomberomorus guttatus. Classification (NCBI taxonomy): domain Eukaryota; kingdom Metazoa; phylum Chordata; class Actinopteri; order Scombriformes; family Scombridae; genus Scomberomorus; species Scomberomorus guttatus. Next base: position 33,429,124 of record CM076445.1, on the reverse strand, counting down.
TCTGCCAAGCGCTCCCAGCTATAATACAGATGCTCAGAGTACAAAGGGCCTCAGCTCTCTGCACCTGTTGCCCAAAGCATGTCAACTGTGGCTGCCTTTGAGGAGCGTAGTTTAGCCCTGCTGCAGCAGTTCAGGCTACCGGCACAGTGAGAGAAGAGCTCATCGATTTATTACAGGTTTACGTGATCAAAGCTGCACATGAAGCACTGTTATCATTTAGAATTCGGGGGAAACTTGGTATCCTACGCTGCGTAGCACAAGTCTCGCCCTCTAATATCCTGATTTTCTGATTTTTCTGATGTCTCAGAGTCCAGAAGAGGCAGGTATGGGAGACGAGATAATCATCTGCTCTGTGCCAGTTCAAAGGAAGGTTGACAGTCTCAGTTGGCTCACAATTTCAGCTGTTTGTCCAGGGAATCACCTGTTACATTATAGGTTCAAAACTGAGAGCTCCAAAACATCTGTTGGACAAAGGCAGAGTTGTGTATGTGTGTGTATATATGGTTACAGCTTTCTGACAGGCGGCATAACTTAAAAGGGTTTATGACTAATAGCTTTATTTGCGGTTTAAAACATTTCTAATGCTTATAGATCAGTAATACATGATTATTAAGTTCAGCTTTTGAGTCTGGTCACAGCTTGATGGCTTATTGAGGTGGAAGAAGCCTTTAGTGGGTGTGACTGATGTTATAGCATGTTCATTTTAAAGTTATCAGGCTTATTTTGAAGTTAGAAATACTTGTCCCTTTACTAAAGGCTTAAAAATGTATAACTACAGACTTTATGGCTCATTAAAAAGTGATAAACTCATACTCATGACCCTTTATTAATTATCATAGTAATGGTTTATTAACCATTACTATGAATTTTAGCAAAATGGTGAATTTTACCAAAGTCATATGTTTGTAAGGTCGCACTGCTGTCACATCCTTTCAGATGAAGCAGAGGAACGGGTTGAACATGTAACATTTGGCTGGCAGAGTTGATAGTGTGAGTATGAATATATAGTAGTTGATAACCTTGGTCTGCTAAATTAAAATTAATTTATGTTTTCAATATCAGAGCATTAAAAAAATCCCCCAAGCCCTTTCTGTATTTACCACCAGGGGGCTAATTAATGAATGAACTTTTCCCCAGTCTTCAGCTTGTTTTAGAGTAAATCCAAAATGACAGAACATGGTGTAAAGATAAAGGTTAAGAATGTAATGGCAGTTGTTAAGCTTAGTTTTTAAATGTTGTCAGTGGAAGGTCATCGCAAGTGAAGAGGTTCAAACCAGTGTCTTCTGTTTATCTTCACACTCCCTCCGGAAAGGCTTTGAAACATTCACTTCTCTGGTGGCAGATGGCTGCATTGAAAGGTTCAGTGTTAATGAAGAGCAGCTGGTGGAGTTTTGGTTTGACCTTCCTGTGATGAACGTCCTGCAGTGAACGCAGGGGAATTCCCCAGTGACACGTGTGCAACTCCTCTGATGGATGACGCACAGGTAACATACACACACACGTCAAACATTCCTGTACTATTTCAATGATGGTGAATAAGACTAACTTCTACACTACGTATTTCGGTTTTTAGCCAAATAGCTAAATGTCTTCTGCAAGGCTAAAACATGGCACGCTATGCAAAAGTGAAGCAAAAATATTTTCTTACTTTCTCTGGGAGCTGCCATCTTGCTCATCTGACGTCATTTTGAGCCAGAGGTTTGAGCTGTCATAGCTGTCAATCATGACGTCACAACCCCTTTTTATGCCGTCAAATAACTAATCAAAAACAACCTTATCAGAAAAATGAGCCCTTGGTCAAACATCAGCGTGATAAGAACGACCTAAAATGACAGAAACCATCTTTGGGAAAAATCTATTTGACGTGCACTTTGATTTTTTTGGCTCATGTACCATCCACTAACATGGAGGGGGTGGAATTTTTGACCTGTACTGCAGCCAGCCACCAGGGGGCGATCGAGATGTTTTGGCTTCACTTTTGGGGAGCTGTCATGACCTCCATTTATATAGAGTAAATGGTTCGGAGCATGAGCCATACTAGGTTCTAAAAGTCAGGTCACCTTGGCCTCTGCTGCTTGAATTCTGACCATTCTTTTTATTTCCCTCCACACCAACATGACTACACTCATTTACACCTGGAATTTCCCTAGTGTATTGCATCAATTTGGCACATAGTGATATTGTGCTCGGTGCAACTATTGTCTGATATCTCGGCCCCTTAGCAGGTCTCATGGAGCAGTGAGTTGCTCAAGGGCACCTCAGCAGTATGTATTTAGGAGGCGCAAACACTGCTCTTTTACTTTCTTGATCCAGATTTATCTGGGGATCAAACCATCAACCTTCTGGCCACAATCCCAGTTTTCAAAACTAAAGGCAATGACAGTTGTCTATGTTTTGTGTCCACACAGCACAACACAATGCAGAGTCAACCGGTTACATAACACACCAGATTCAGTGGTGTCTGGCTGAGCTCAGTTACTTGAAGTAAATGCTTTAAGTTACTCAGTATCTTAAAATGTAACAAGTTTTCATGCCAAAAGAAACCATAAAATGATGTATTGTATCCCAGTGAACAGCATGACTGAATATCTAATAAAATAATAGCTACAACCCTGATCAGGACATCTCCAACACCCACAGTGCCAGAACAGGCCGGAGTTGTGACTGAGCATCAGTGTTGCTGTGTGAGGAGGAGGTGAGCAGGCATGAGGACAGCTGAGTGACTTGATAATTGAGCCCTGGGTTATTCACATGTTAGATCATTTAATGAGTCAGACAGCAGAGAGGGTATCCTCTGCTTGGGAGCTGCTGACTTCATTAAGAACAGTAATGGTGTGTAATGATGTGATAAGGCTTTACCCTGTGAGAGTGCAGCAGCAGGGTGTTGACATCCAGCACCATTACCATAATGACAGGGCACGTAGTATTGTTAGGGCATATGCTGTCCGTCTGATTGGCCAAGCTTGGGGTCAGTGATCAGGTTGACATAATGAATAATGTTGTGAGGTTGGCGCCACCCGTTTCTCTTGGTGAAAAATGTTGCTCCACAAAGCTGATAATCTACTTCACTGCTGGAATGTAGAAACCTTCGCGTGTCACATTTTGCAGAGTTCAACATTTTAACTCAACCAGGATACTTGTTCGGTTTCTAAAATTATAATTTTTTTATCCATCCATTTCTGTTTCTCCTTTTCAGGAGGGGTTGAGAGTTTATCACAGGGACCTTTTTGAACACAGAAACTTTTCCAGGACTCAGGAAACTTTCCTCAGTTGGATCATGAGAAACGAAGCTTTAAATTTATAGTTCCTGCTCCCCAGCATGTCCCTGCTATAGGGGTAGTACTTTCATATAACCGTGGAACTAATGGAGCAGTCTCTGCTATCACTAATTGGCCATCAACTGTGAACAGCTTTTCTTCAGATTGGCTAGAGCTATGGCTAATATAAATATTATGACTGGAGATGGAAGTTTTACAGACAGTTTTTGCCCTTCTGACCTTTTAGGTCTCCTTTCCCTCCTTCACGTCTCCATTCCAACATCCATTCAAGCATCACAATTGCACAGTTAGAGTTATGCAGTTAACTCTCAATACTTCTCTGCTAGGCCAGAGACTCAGCCTGCCCTCCTCTTCTAAATGCAGCCGGTTTATTTCCTTTCTTCACTTAGCATGAGGCACCTATTGTTATAAATATGTGTAGACTTGCAGAGCAGAGGCAAAAGGTCACGATGGGGTTGCAGTTACTGATCTAGTTTCTGGGGCTCCTTAGTTCTTGGGACTGTTTGATCAATAGGGGCCAACACACTTGCACCGAATTTTAAGGTCTTCACTTAACCTAAATTTGCATGTCTTTGGTCTGTGGGAGAACACCGCAGTTGCAGCTGGAGGAAACCCACACACACTCTGAGGCATCAGAGCCATCCATTTATTTTAATGAGGGATAACTTGTCATACCACCACCAGTGTGGGTCAAATGAGCTTACATCAGTACTGTAGGTCTGGCTTTGGGATGTCAGTCAATCATTTGCAGTGATTCATTGTCTTTGCCTGGCTACTGTTATGCAGGATTGAGGGGGAGTGGATTAACCACTGGGCTTCTGTGCCACCACTGAAAACGCACTGATATAAAAAGGTAAGCTTATTTTTCCAAATGCAGCAATGTGATTTTAACACTCAAACAAGTCTATTTCGTCTGTAGACATTAAATTTTATCGCAGACAGGAGCTTGCTCTACCTTGCTGAAGATTATTAATCTCCTGTGAAATTGAAACAAAAGTTTGCCTTCCTGAAGCCTCTGCTTTATGGGCTGAGGTATGAGATTCAGAGCAGCACCCGAAGAATTGCTCCCAATTTAACATTTGGAGGAAAACCAAATAACGTCTGTGGTTGTGATTGGCAGAAGGTTAAATAGTCTCTTATCTGCAGACACAGGATATATGTATAATCACAGAGGAATGCTCACATCACACCCTGAGAGGCTGCTCGCACCGAAAAGGGAGCTATCGGGTTATTAATCACACGCAGAACAGCTGTCATCCAGCAGCTAATGCGTGTGTTCATGTACAGCTTCCATCAGATGAGAAATGGATGGGTTCAGGGTTCACTCAGCCTTTTATTTTGTGCATCATCCCTGCTTAGCATAGCTTAATCCAGCTTCCTCCCACTTTCTCAGTCTCTCTATTTTTCTTTTCACCCAGCAGTAATAAAGGGAACATGAACGCTTAATCTCATTTCTGGACAAAATGTCAAGGGGGACATTTACATGCACAGGCGACTCTGTGGCTGCAGTAATTGGTTTTGAGTCAATATATGTATATAAACCTCCTGACTATTTAGAATATTCTGAGTAAACCTAGGCTCTGCTTATGAGAAGCCCTGTTATGATGTGGTTTATTACCATATTCATTTAACCTTATTTTTACCCTTGGTGCAGTTACCAGCTAAATAATACCGGTGGTCACTCTCACAGTGTGTTATACCCCCCTCCCACAAATGTTTGGAATACAATTCCAAATCCAGTTGCCTTTGACACAGCACTGAGACTGTCACACCTAATTCTCTGTCTGTCATCTCACTATCAAATTTCTATCAATTTTGTCAAATGAAACAGCCTCTAGAAATGTATGCATATTTGACACGTTGCCGCATTTATAGAGACAATTTGGTTTCTTTGTTTGTGAAAGATAATTGCAAAGAGCTGACAAAGACATTATTGCTCACAGCTTCAGCAATTCCATCAAACAGTAATTTTATAACAATAGCAGCTACAAATGTGCTAATACAGAGCAGAATGTGCTGATAAGTCTCAAAATTATTTGTTTTTTGGTGTTGTTTATTATATTTTCGTTATTCATATACAAATGTCCAGCCCATGTGGGTTTATAAGACATCCAATATACTGTACAGTTGCAGTGGTTAAACAATACTTGGAGCTGTGTTTTAGGCCCCCTTCCTAAAACACAAATCAAGTCTCATCCAACCATAACTCAGCAGAGATGAAAGTCATTTTACTAAAATGTAAAACCCTAAAATCAGAAAAGTAGCCTTTGCTCTTAACCTGACCTACATCACATAGCAAACAAAACCTTTCGTCGCCAGTTGGACCATTTAACCTGCTGTTTCTACAGCTAATGGTAATGTACCAGAATGCAACTACCTCAGAGCTATTTGACATTTGGTTAAATTTTGCTTCAGGGCTCCGAGTAATTTTTATGAGATAATATGGCTTCAATATAGTGCCTATTACCATTCATCAATAGACCATCTTTATCCATGCATAAAATATGCTCTGAGGGAGTTACTGTAACCTGCTTTTGAAAAATGAGCAGCAGCAGCAGTAGTAATAGAGATGAGTAGATTAATCATACAGAACTGAGACATCACCTCACTAGGGCAGAGTGTTTGTGTAAAATGTCCCAATTAAAGATATTTACACTTTTATTTTTATCTTTTCTGCCTTTCAACTGTATATAATTCTAAAAATAGATAAATGATGAACGTACAAGAAATTATCAAGCTAACACAAAAACTTCCACTTCCACAACCCTACAGTTGAACTGCTGCAGCATTAGACAGAAAAGGATGTTTTTTTTTTCTATCCAATTTTTTCAAATACAGCAACTTAGTCATAACACTTAGTGTTGGTATTCACAGGATCTCTCCTTGTAAATGTCTAATGTCTGAATTAGATTTTAGGCTGGCTTTGAGATTCAATTATTTTTGTGAGTGCTCCAAGTTACCAAATGATGATGTATCATTTTCGTGATAATGAAAAATGTTATATTTGTAACACTCCCAATGTGCTACATCATTATTTTACATAATTAGAATCACTGAATCATGCATCTCCTTCAAAGTGCTGAAATTATCTGAGCTCATTCCTGTCACACCAAATTGTTTAGTTAATGTGATTATCTCTTGATTTATTCATCTTAGATGTAAAAGTAGGATGCAGAGTACTGTATGTATCCAGCACACCACCATATGATGATAAAAATATTATTTCAAGACAAAATTAGAGTCCCTGATTTGACCACAAACTATACATACAACTATATAGATATTTTAAATACTTTTATTTTCATGTATTTAACAGAACAAACACAAGAGCACAGTTCTTAATCTCTTCCCCATCCCACATACAAAAAGTCATAGAAGAGGCGCAGTTAAAAAGTCTGGATTAGATAGAGATATATTAATGTTAACCAGAGGTACTAAGGTCCATAATGTTTCCTTGTAGTCTAGATAAGATTGCAGCTTGCTAAGTAATAGTGTGTGATATATGTGATCTTTTCAAGTGGAGCACGACTTTTCATTTCAAAACCCATTTAGCTATAAGGACATGAGTATTAAACATTGAGGTCAATGATTGTTTTATTTTGCAATACATAATGGTACAGTACTATATTTCTGTAGATGCAGAGAATTCCTTAAAAGGTTTGGGTCCTGTGGTTAAATACTTCCTGTCATATCAGTCAGCTTGTCACAGATGTTGAGTTTTATGCATAGCTTCCTCTACACCACATCAAAAATACGTCTGATAATTCAAGTTTGCATCAACAGTATGTGGTTTCTGTGACATGAGGTAGAGTTGATGAGGTAAACTGAATGAATCAGTCTGTATCTACAGTACACAGTAATGAGGAGGTTTAAAAGCACAATAGTGCTTTTTTTTTTTTAAGTATGGCGTTTGCCCGTCTAAACATCCTGGTTTTAGAGATCTTTATAAAAATCCTTATTCCAGTTTCAAAACCAGAATAGGCTTATGGAAAACACCAACAACCTGGGATATTGTGGCATACACCTTATACAGGTGACAGTCAGTGTTAGACGTCAAGTTGAAGAAGCCAAATCCAAATGAGCATATTAAAATGAGCCAGAAACTAAAATAAGATCCTCAACTGCTGAAGTAAGTCAGAGGACAGAAATTTCAAAGAGTGGCCGACATGCCAAGGGGTCAAATCAAATAAATTTTAAAAAAAGGCCGGTGTCAACAGAGATGATCAGAAACCTGAATTATGACATAATCATGTAAACAAAGAAGTTTCATTCAAACATGATAATCTGAATACGATCAAAACCAAAATAAAACCTTATAAACTAATGGTGGATATAGTGTAGTACATGTAAATATACTTGATTGTATCTTTAAAAAACTGTCTTCTACATCAATCTTTATATTCAAGTGTGATTCTCGTGTCTCCTTTGTGTTACATTGTACAACCTGCATCCATGCATGAAGAATACATCGACATAAATCTGTATGCATATATTCCTTCATGAAGCAACATCAGTGAGCACTGGTTAAGTAATCTCAGGGTTCTAGGATGTTTAGGGATGTTATGAGAAAACATCTCAGTTGCAGATAACAAAACACATGAGGTATCCATTTTCATAGTACTCTTTCAGGTAGAGGTAGATACACGTATATCCACTTATGATGCTAAATCTCCAGAACTGTATTATTCAGAGTCACTGAGTGTGAGATCACTTCTCCAGGGTGTTTCATCAGTCCAAGATTTCTGTGTCCCTAATACTTTATTTTGATTACATGTATTAAAGCATTGTAAACAGTCCTGGTAGATATGGCTTAAGGATAAAATATGGACATAAAATTGCCTGGCATCTTCTCCTTAAGAGCATGTAGTCCAATTTAAGGCCAGGAGGTCACTCTGCCTTGTTAGTCAAAGACCTCTTAACAAGTGCTCTTACAGCCTGCGAAGCGACAAACGCAGCACTGAACATTGTAACTCACATTAGCTGCATCTGTGACTCTCCTGAGTCGCTACAGCAAAGCTGCAGCTAGGCTCTAACTGAAATTACACAAGGCAGTAACATGGCCGCTTCCCAGTTTGTAAGAGAGTTTACAATTCCATATAAATTCCTAATGTTTTTTATGAAGGGTTTTAGAGACTCTTTGAGGTATTGTAATGAGCTATGACCAGCAGACATACTGAACTGACAATATACTGAATATTACAGTTAATACTTCCAGTCATGATAATGCAAAGATTAATCTATTTATGAAGATCCTCTTCCAGTTCACTGAAAAAAGTTATCTGTTCTACATCTATTATCTCATGATATGTAATACTACTTGGAGACAATTTGAACAGGTTTGTTAAGCAGCTGGTAACAACATAGGTATCTAGGGGTTAGTAATTTGGCAAAGGAACCAAAAGAAAGTTTGACATTTGTTCACTAGTTGTGATCAAAGGCACACATTTATGAAGGGCCAATCACCCATTTAGCAAAGATGCCTGAGTGAATTTGTTCCTTTTTAGACACAGATGCTATTGCTTCTATGCCACTTACTGTAGCAGTTCCTTAAAGTAGTTAAGCAAAGTGTTTTTTGGCAAGTGCTGCAATAGACTGGCGACTTTCTTTTGCAGACCACACATGCCCTTCTGCCGGCTGTGGCTCGATATCTGGAGGCCACATTGTCCATTTGTTCTACAAAGTAAGCTGGCAGGTGACCTAAACTAGGAGCTTCAGTGGCTGCAGCAGTTGGCACCTCAGTAGATGGAGAAGCAGGAGGTAACGTGGAAGAAGAGGCAGGAGGTACTTTGGATGGCAAAGGAGGCGAGACAGGTGACACAGTGGATGGGGAGGCAGGCGGCACTGTGGACAGGGAGGAAGGTGTTGGGTGGGCTGACGGGTTTTTCGATGGGGAGGGAGGCGGCACTTTGAATGGAGAGGCAGGCGACATAAAGTTTTGAGGAGCTGACCGGCGTGGAGTGGACCCAATCTCAGCCAGGGACAAAATCAGTTGCTCCCTGAAGTTTTTCTGTGTTACTACAGGCCGATTTTGCAGTTTGCACATTTCTTTATAGAGGATGAAGGCATTCACAGTGGCTATGTCCACAAAATGATAAAACAGAGTTTTGTACCATTTCCGGGTTTTATGGAGGACATTGTAGTAGCCAATGAGCGCATCTGACAAGTCGACACCCCCCATATGCTGGTTGTAATCTTTAATGCAGCCCGGAATAGGCACCTTCTTCACTGTCCACTGTCCATCCGCGTCTTTCACTTTGCGTTTTACCATGTCATTGCTGAATGCTTTGTGTATGGTCGAACACATTGTTACTTCCCGGGTGTCTAACCATTTCACAAACAGCAACTCTCCTTTTCTGATCCACCGGATAGTTCCTCTTGGTGTTTTCTCGGACATGTCATTCCGTTTTGTTCTGGGATAACCAGATACGTTAGAACGAACAGTGCCGCACGCCCAGATTTTTCTCTGAAGGAGGTCGAGGAATAGAGTTGGACTGGTGTAAAAGTTGTCCACATAGAGCTTGTATCCTTTGCCTAGAAAGGGGATCTTCAGCAGTCTCATGACAGCGTCATAGCTTATCCCCTTCCCTGTGGGCTCACCTTCCCTTCCCCCATACACAAAAAAGTTCATGGTGTAGGCACACATAGAGTCTGCTAAAACAAAAAGCTTAAAGCCCCATTTTGTGGGCTTGTTTCTAATATACTGCTTGAGCCCGATCCTTGCTTTACTCGCCACCATCCGTTCGTCTATGGAGATATGCTGGTGGGGGTGAAAGAAAGTGTGGCAGGCCTCCAAAATCTGCTCATAGAGTGGCTTTATCTTGCAAAGTCTGTCATACCCTGATGTCCCTTTCTTCTGCTCATTGGCCGCTTCAACTGCGGGATCATTCATGTGCAGACTGCGGGAGATGGCGAGAAAGCGTCTGCAGGGCATGACAGAAGCAGGGAATGGCAGGCTGAACAGCTTAGATCCTCTCCAGAACTCTTTCAGAGTTTTTAGCGGTACAATACCCATGTAGAGGACAAGGCAGAGGAAAGAGTGCATATCTGCTGTTGTGACAGGAACCCAGGTTTCCCTCTGGCCTTGGCATTTCTTTTTCCCATAGATATTGGTGTTTTTTACCAATGTATCGATTACTGTTGTAGAAAAGAACAACTGGAACAGTTCAAGTGGTGTGTAATTTGCAGTTCTGTTCAGCTGTGGCCCTACTTCCCTCTCAGGTCTGAAGCGTGGTTGAGGAGGCTCCACATCTTCTTCATCTTGGTCATGCCACCAGTCCTCAACTGCTCCATCCTCTTCCTCTTCCACTCTCCCATACCTTTGTGCTTGTCTCTTTCCACTTTTGGGTGTAGAAGCAAAGTGGATCTGCTTTCTAAGGGGACGCTGTTCCCACTTCTTAGATGGGGATTTCAGGGGCGATGACGCTGAAGAAGCAGAAACTGAGCGGCAACGCTTCCTGGATGCTCTTCTCTTGGTGGGGGTACTGTCCCACTCCTCATCTGAACTGTCCTCAGTGGTGAAGTCTTTTCTGCAAATAAAGTAGACGGGCAAAAATTAAGATAGAATTACTCAGTGCTACTTTCCTCAAACCAGTCTTTACAAGCAAGACTAAGGGTTAAATAAAGCAATTCTAGGTTATTTACAAAAAAGAAATAAGGTGAAATGAAAAGGTAAAGAAACAAAAACAAAATGTCACATTAAGTGGTTCTAATACCGGCCATAATATTATTGTAATGCTGCCACTTTAATAACAAGGATGTGATGTGTTACCAGTAATTCAATAGCGGTGGGTAGTTTGTTGTTAGGTGCTCAGCAAAACGTGTTGCCGTGTGTAAAGGTGTTATCAGTGTTACACTGTGTTCAGGTTTACACCGATTAATTTACTTGCCCACCGCCCCCACCGTTGTTTTTCTTTTTTTGATAGAAATAAAACCCATTTAGTTCATTTTCACGTATCAGTGCCCACGTTCATTAAATTTAAAAAAAACTGTAATTTGTAGAATACTAAGTGTGTTATCTGTTCTCCCTCCTGCTTTCTGCTGTAAACACACGTGGCTGTTAGCAAGCAGTCGCTCTCCTGTCTCCCCGGGTCTTTTTTTCAGCAGAAACTCTCCTGCTCTCTGCCTGCTCAGCCTGCTCTCGGATGGTTGGCAGGTTGATCCAGTAGCTGCAGATTCACCGTCACACACATGCTCTCTCTTTATCTGCTGCACACTTGCTACGCACTGAGCTATTCCTTAAAGGAGCTACATTACTTGTATAACACATTTTAGTTTAGAAAACATCTTATAATTTTAAAAATCCCCAGTGTTCAGGCCCAATGGGGGGTCAGCTCAGGCCTGGCAGGCCGCCAGGCTTGCAAGACACTGGCAGAAACCCTTCACCACTAATGTTGGTCAATATGACAACGCATACTGTGAGACAATGTCACTTTAATATCTCTCTGGGAGTATTCGGCCATTGTGGGCAAAGTTGCAAATCACTGACTATGACTGATTTATGGTAATATTGATTATTGTATGATTTTTGCAACAATATGATGAAACCTAGCCAAAAATATCATCAGATTATTTTACCCATTAACAGTTACTTAATGGATTTTCCAGAAACTTTACTACATACTGTATATTAATATTGCAATAAAAAAAACTACATATACAGGGTCCATGTTGTCCATGTTGTCCACCACTAACTACCACTATTTATGTCTATTATTACATTATCTCACTCATCTCTGTTGATTTATTTCTTATGATATATATATATATATATATATATCATTGTTTCAAAGTGATTATATGATGTGTGTGTATGTATATGTGTGTGTGTTATATTACCATTACTTTATACACTCAGCTGCTAGACATTATCTACAGATGTTTTATCAGGCTTAGTTATACTGAGCTTCATGTATTAAATTGGTGGAATGAGCCTTTGAGGGTTAGGCATATACTGACCGTGATACACAGTACTGTTTTGTTTGAACTGTTTTGTTTGAACTGTTTTGTTTGAACTGTTTTGTCCAAAACCAGATTCTCTCTAACTCCGTGATGACGCATGTAATACATTGATGAAAAGCCTTTTACTTGATTGTTGGTGTGCTGACCTCGGGGCTGCAAATTGTATTTTATCCAAAGTTAATTTCAAACTATTATATAAGTCAAATGAAAAAAAAAGGGCCTATTACAAAATGTAGGCACCTCCCTCGCCATCATAATCCCCGCCCCCCATCCCCCTAGGCCACATCTTATTTTAAGCCACTGTCCCGCATAGTATCTTGAATGTATGTCTGCTATTTCTATGAAGTTAGTGAAGCTATAACTTGGTGCCCGACATATAACATTACAACCGTGGCCCGGAAACGTGCACGTGCCTCATTGTAGATGAATGCAGAGGGTGCTGCGCGCAAAATAAAGACACTGTAGCAAACTCTGGTTATTCAAACTGTAGCAAACTTTGGTTATTCAAACGGCAACAAACGACAAGCGCTGCTAAAGTTTCACATGGTTAACTTTCCGCCTGGCGTCCTGTGCTTTACTGAAGATGTCCACAGCGCTGACCATTGTGTCCGAGTACAAAGGCAGCCCCTGCAGAGAAAGAGGAGAGCGGGCAGCGGTATGGGGACACAAGCAGGTGCCGACGGTTCGACTGAGTATGCTCTACAAAAGCAATTTATATAATAGGCTTCATAAGTAGGCCTATGTCAGTATTTGGACTGAAGTACTGGACTGATGCCAGCTGGGTGTCTTTACATTGTACTCACTGATTTGATCCTCGGGAAAGCCCCCTCGGAGTGTAGTCCTCATCCAGACTGCAATTGCTGTATTCGCTCTCAGAGTCTGAATCCGACTGGAGCTGTTCCAATTCATTCTCAGACTCTGAAAGAAACATTTCTACAGTCCGACGAGTTGGAAGACTTTTCCTGTGAAGACAATTTCAGCGACGTGTAACCTTTGCCCGTGGATTAACACTTTCTCTTTAACCCCTTCTGTACACTGGCCAAAATTCCTTTTACGCGGGCGTCCCTGGTCCCGTCGACTACATACCATATATGGTTACAGAGCTAATTTCATTGGCTAGAAGAGCAGAATGTTTATACGATGCGGATTCCCCACTTGATGAATTAGCTGCCAATAAAAGAAACGGCGGTCTCAAATTATAATGTGCTTCTGGGATTGGCTGAGGGAATTAAAAGACATGTTAGTCCGCCTGTTTCTGACGTAAAAGTATACGTTTGATTACTTTAAATAGTTTTCTTTAAATGATAGAAGAATTTATTCTAGATTTATCATCTACATGTACCTTATAGGCAGTGTTTTCAGTCTTTAAAATAGAAAAAATGTGGGATTAATGCAGGAATAGGCTAATGAAACTCAGGACAGGAATTGCACCCGTGAGTTGGCTGTTTAATCATTGTCAAAAAAATCTCCCTGAAAGTCCTTACTGTTAATTAGAAAGGACAACTTTGCAATACATACATACTAACCATAACAAATATAAAGTGTCCATATTCATCAGTGCTCATCAATAATCATTCTTATCAGTATTATTTGTAACACCTTACCCTTGAAAATTATAAAATGATTTGGCATCTCCACCAGTGTGGGTCCCAAGACTGAATAACTCAACTCTCCCTTGTAATTCGTCCAAAAGATGGTGCCAAAAATGCATGAGTGAATCTCTGGAGACTTCTGCAAAAAGTAATTAAAAAGTGTTTCATTTGATACTGTCTTTTTAAACCCCTGGCATTCAATTACAAAGGGTGTCATCAAGTGTATTCTTGAATTTAAAGCATGCTACGTTTAAATCTAACACAACATTTAGTGTGGGTAAGTGTGTTGTCACTTATAATAGATGTTAATAAGAGCTGTAGTAATTAGAGGTATAAAGTTGATCAGCCATAGCATGAAGTTATGGGAGAGAGTAGTGGAAGCTAGGTTAAGAGGAGAGGTGATGATTAGTGAGCAGCAGTACGGCTTCATGCGCTGTTTACTTTGAATGTGTTGTAAATGTGAATGTTGATGGAGAAGTATATAGAGAAAGTTGGAAGGAGTTGCGTTGTGTCTTTGTGGATCTAGAGAAAGCATATAACAGGGTGCCGAGAGAGGAGGTGTGGTATTGTATGAGGAAGTCATAAGTGGCAGAGAAATATGTAAGAGGGTTGCGGGACATGCATGAGGGCAGTGTGACAGCGGGTGAAGTGTGCGGTTGGAGTGACGGATGGGTTCAAGGTGGAGGTGGGATTACATCAAGGATTGGCTCTCCGCCCTTTCTTGTTTGCGATGGTGATGGACAGGTTGATGGACGAGATCAGGCAGGAGTCTCCGTGGACTATGATGTTCGCGGATGACATTGTGATCTGTAGTTCTGTAGTGAGAGTAGGGAGCAGGTTGGGGAGAGCCTGGAGAGGTGGAGGTATGCATTAGAGAGAAGAGGAATGTAAGTGAGTAGGAGCAAGATGGAATACATGTGCGTGAATGGGAGGGAGGGCAGCAGAATGGTGAGGATGCAAGGAGGAGAGGTGGCAAAGGTGGACGCGTTTAAATACTTGGGAGGGGAGTGCAGGAGAGAGGTGAAGAAGAGAGTGTAGGCAGGGTGGGGGAGAAGTGGGTGGAGAAGAGTGTCAGGAGTGACCTGTGATATAAGGGTACCAGCATGAGAGAAAGGGAAGGTTTACAAGAGGGTAGTGAGACCAGCTATGTTGTGGCGCTGGCACTGATGAAAAGATTTTCATTGGGAGTGACGAGGATGGACAGGATTAGGAATGAGTATAGAGACACGCCCACCAGGCATCGGCTCTGTAATATGCAACCAAGGGCTGAAACGCTAACAAAATGCCTGTAGCTAGCTAAAAACATTAGATTTCAGCATGTCAAAGGATTATTTTAGCACCCTATGTCTACCAGAGAGGAAAAGGTAGTTTATAGTATATGCTGAAACCTGTTACATGAATGTAAGGGCTGATATCATGTCTACAGTAGAGATAGTATAACTGTATAGCAAACTCCACCACATAACAGGCTGGCATGACACTTTTCACAGCTGATATGGAGACTACAGTTTGTAAACATAGACGGGGAAATTACACGCACAGACATGCAATCATTTCCCATTCAGGCTCTTTTTACAGTTAGCATTTCAGCTGCAGCAGGTTAGTTATTCTGTCTATTACAAACACTTCATACCTTTTAATTAAACTTCTGTTCTGTTTTTACTTTCAACCTGCATGTTCTCTGTGACCAGCAGCGTGTCCAGGTATATGTGTCAATTTTTAAGTTTTTGAGCTGCAGGCTGTCCGTGCAGCACAGTTTGGGTCTGTCTCTTCCACCCGACAGCACACAGCCTTGTAACATTATCCACTTTTGTCTTCTTAAAGGCTCAGTTTTTCGGTTCAGCAGCTTATAAAAACATCCTACCACACAGCAGCTTTTAGGCATTTTTCTGTTGTTTCCAAGCAGACAGAAGTGACAAGGAGGCACCTTCATGCAATACAAAGTCAATGGAGAGCAACGAATTGATTTCCCCTCCGGGGTAGGCCGGACTTAATTGCACTCTGTCTCTATATTAGAGGGGCAGCTCAGGTTGGACGGTTTGGAGACAAAGTGAGAGAAGTGAGATCAGGATGGTTAGGACATGTGCGGAGGAGAGATGCTGGTTATATTGGGAGAAGGATGCTGAAGATGGAGCTGCCAGGCAAGAGGAAATGAGGAAGACCAAAGAGGAGCTTTATGGATATGGTGAGGGAAGACATGCAGGTGGTTGGTGCGACAGAGAAAGATGCAGAGGACAGTAGGGGATGGAGACGGATGATCCGCTGTGGCGACCCCTAACGGGAACAGCCAAAAGAAGAAAAAGAAGAAGTTGTAACTTATAATAGCATTCATATATTCTTACTATAGAGTAGATTGCATGATGAGTTGGTGTAAATGCTGTGACAATGAAAACAGTGCTGTAGGCATAAAAATGCAAACATATTTACCCATAGGCAAAAATAATGGCATCAACCTACAGCAAGACCCGACAAACCTTGTTTTCGGACCACAGATAGAGATTGTTAGTAAAATAGTTTGTCAGTAGCCACAGCATGAGAGGTTTTTGTTAGTTCATGTATGACATTAGCTAAATGAAATGATAAATATATGCTGGTTGGTCTTGATTATCATTCAAAGCAAACCATGTTGTTTTAATAGGTGTTGTTGATATCAGTGAATTTATTGACCATGATCAGTGAACAGAGAAACAGAGATTACGTTACCAAATGGTATTGACATCCAGCGAGGCTATGGCCAGGATACCTGATGATGATGATGTATCTAAAGATGTGTGGAAATAATGTAGTTAAGTATTGACAAATTTGACAAAAAAATAACAGAAAAGTATAAAAAAAAGTCATTTAATTTGTCTCAGTTTTAAGGGAAAAAAATCAGTCAAAATTTCCTCAACCGATAATTTAATCATTTGTAGGGAAACTTTGTGATGTTGTGCATGTTGTGTCCGTCAGTTGCTCTGTCATAGGAAAAATACCAGTATCAGCAGGAGCTGAGGAGCCCTCATTGCTTGAACTTTGTGTGACACAATCATTATAAATCAGCTTTAATTTCCTTTTTGTACAAGTGAACAGTTATTTTTTTATTACATCATTAAAGGAAGAGCATGTTGTGTAAATCTTTGATGTGCGGGTACAGCAGCATTGCTTTCATCAAAGGCAGCATGTTTGTCAGCTGTGTGGGCATGACATCTACACTAATGTGTGTTTCAAAGTGCAGGGATCTCATCATCTTCTGTGTTATTCAGAGCGTGAATGCTTTATTCAGAGTGAGTCTGACCAGGCAGCAGCTGAGCGACCTTGCTTTACATTCCCCATTAAAAAAATCAGAGACAGTGGTGTTAGCCACAGTGAAGACGCTGAATAAACTTCCACTTAGTTCCCAAAACCCAAATTCTTGAGTGTGGAAAAGCTTAATGAAGAAACCCAAATTATACAACATATTCAATATGTGGACTCTTAAAAGAGCTCCAGTAAAAAGTTTTTGTGAGCTGTTTTTGAACTTGTTTTGTGACAAAATTATCATATATATAAAATTAAATAAATTAAAGCGAGTAAAGGATCAGTTCACCCAATTTATTCCCCCTGTATATAGTCTTGTCTAATGCCAAAACATTTTAGTGGAGGTGAATTGAATTTTGTTTGTGGTGCTCAGATCGAAAAAGCTGACCCTTAAATTATCCACAGACCTCACTGTGAACACCTGGACCTACTTTCTAGAGAATAAATAGTCCATCTGAAAGCTGTTGTTGTTATAATGGTGAAATTAATGTAGAAATGCCGTAATTTCGGATGGACCTTTTTTTGTTCATACATCTATTATTTGAGACTTAGCCATTATGTTTTGTTTGACAGTTAGGGAGAGGATATATGACCTAACTTTCCTCTCTTCAAGTATTTCATCAACGTCATCATTTCACAGCACAATAAAATGTGCAAGCAGTAATGCTTGCAAAAACTACTTAGTGTTTCCATTTACAGCCGGAGTCATGAACTAACCAACAGGTCATGAATTATTCAGTCTGTCACAGCTCTGATTTCAAATTCTGAAAAGTTTAAAGGTCCCATTTTACTCACATTTCAGCCTTTTGTGAATTTGTTTTTCATTGCCCTATGTCCCAGGGTAAGTGTGCCTCATTACTTATTTATTTTTAAAATAGGTGGAAATGCTGCCGTGCACAGGCTTCCCAGACAAACACCAGTAACTTGAGATCATACTTTTACATGATTCTCCATACATGCTCATGCTAACATTTCCATATACATGTCCAAGTTCCAAGTCATTAAGCATTACTACTGTATTAGACAGTCTCAAAAAGGCTTTTAGAGAGTAAGTGAAATGTCTTACAAATCACTGTTGATCAGAACACCGTGTTTCCAGAAACGATGATCTTTATAAAACTGTTAATCACCAAAATGTGCAACTGTGTGAGAGATTTAAGAGGAAATGTGGATTCAGTGGCACTAATGGGTGCAAAATTCCAAGGTGTCTTTAATCGTGGTATTCACAGTAAAGTTGTAATTTTAATGTATAGAAATGTCAGGGCTCCAAACTGAGCATGTATTTGCTATGTGTAAATGTATGTTCCATGTTTTACCAAAATGCTCCCAATAATTGGATCAAGAGGGTAAAACAATGTTCCTGCTGCAGAAAAAAAGTCATCTAAGTGGTGGATGTAGCCACCATCCAGGCCTCTGAATGATACATGTTTTGGATGTCTCTGCTGTGTGCTGCTCTCTCGGGTCTGTTGACAGGATGCTGTGTGTTGTGTATGCATGGGAGTGGGTGATGATGGTGATCACACTTGTCACATGTCCTCTGTGGGAGTCGTAGGGGCTGTTGTTTGTCTGAGCTGTAGATGTAATCTCTATTAATGTTTAATAGAGTTGCAAAGTAGGAGGAGTTGTTCTTGGTTCAGGTCCTGGATGTAAAAGTCCTGTTCATTTCTCTAGACAGTGTAAGGTGACTGACAGCTGGAGCACTTCCAGGGCTGGGATGGACATGAAACTCCCTCGGTTGGATCATCAGTACAAAAGATGAGCACTTGTGTCAGAAAATATCTGGTTCTTTTTTATCTTTGATAAAATGTCAAAGGTACAAACCAGTTAAAAACATAACAACTCAACTATAACTCCCAAGGAGCATGTCTTAAAAGCTTAAAAGAGCTTAAAATTGTGTCACTAGACTCATAGCAAGCTAAAGCTGAAAATAAACTTTGTCTTCTCCATATCAATGGCAACTGATGCTTTTGGTTGTTGTCTTCCAAATTAAACGCCGTTTGTAACCACCCTCCAGAATGACACATAAGTATTTTCTGGTCTGATGTCCCTATATGAGCAGGACAATATCATTTGTCAGTGCCTTTATAAATAAAACCATTACAAATCAACACCAATACAAAAACACATGATTTTGATCTCACAGGGTGTTAATGAGAGCAGAAATGGTTAAAAAGCCCCTGTTGACTGTAGTCGACTGTTGGAAGGAAAAGTGAAGCAAACAGCTGCCTTGTGTCTGATTTTTGGTGACCCCTCCATGCACCCCGACATCCTGCCTCTGCTGACTGTGCTGCTATCTAACAATGCCAAGCTATTTCCTCTTCTGTTCCTGATGGACAACAGCTGTAATTCCTATGGCCATTAGAGGACTTGGTCACTTGAATGTAAACATACTGTATGAACTTTTTTCTGATACAACTTAGTCTCCAGAAAACACAAAATTTCTCATAAATGAAGTTGAAATATTTATAGGGATATAGATTATAAGATAGGCTTCCATGTTGAGGAACACTGAGGTTATCATTAGAAGAAAACTTTAACTCAAATGCAGTAAATTACACTGTCCTCACCAAAAAAAATGTTCAAATTCCTAATACAGCTATGGTGGATGAGAGTGAAAAAAAGAGTGCGACTTTGACACTGGTAGCCACTGTTTGCATCCCATTTCCTACCAACAGTCAACATGTTTTAAAAATCATGACTGCAATCTTTCCCTAACCCTTAAATAAGACATTTTTGGATCTAAACCTAACCATACCTTATCCTGGTGGAAGTTCAGAAAACAGTCATATAAATTATTTTGTAACGGTCTTTTAGGAGTGCAGAAAATGCCCATATGGGTCAATTAGGAAGACAAAAATCCAAGAGAATTTTATTTTACTATTTTGGTGGTGGTGTGGACCTTGATATAGTAACAGAGCAGTTTTGCATGAATGAACCAAGCAAACAGAGAGAACGAGAAGAAGAGACCAGAGTGATTGTGATCTCTGCCTAGTGTACCCTTGAGCTGTGTGGAACAGCAGTAGCGTGCACCATTCTCAAACGTGCGTGCAGCTTTTATAACCATTTCCCCAGATGAAATATATATGGGACATAATGCATATTGCATCAATTTGGATGCCTTGCCCTGTTGTTTTCAACTGCTGTGTAAATACCTGACAGGAAACGGTCAACCTTGACTACAGTTCAGCCTGTGGTGAGCACTTCATGCCGAGCCACTAAAACTTTCATGACCCTCGGCTAGCAGGTGTGTGTGTGTGCAACAGAGAAAGAGAGAGAGATACAGAGGTTAAAAGAAAGAGAGAGAGAGAGATAGGGAAGTAAAAGAATAGTGTTGTTATTTACAATCCATCTCTCAGCTGCATTCACATGCTGTTGAAGAAAACAACTCCTCTGACACAGCACACGGCCGATGTTTGCTGAGATGACCATAAAAAACTAAAGGAGAATGAATGATTCAGACAACTGCAGCAAAGTCTGCAGCATCTGCTTCTCTCTGGGCTCCCAAGTAATTCTTCTCCCACTGCTGCCTCGCCTTCTGCTCATCTACACCTCCATCTTTATTTTATTCTTTATTTTTTTTCTATTTGCTTCCCACCTAACCAAGCAAATCCTCATACCTCCCACTCTCAGCCCACTCTGCTCGCTGCTCACACACTCTTCGCATGCATCACATCTTCCGTCTTCCTCTGATACCCACCAACCCTCGATGTGTGTTTAACACTCACTTAACTGTTCCGTTTGAATGTAGGTGCTCTAATTTCTACTGTTTCTCCGAGTTTGTTTGGATCATCGGTTTGCATTGTAGTGATCTGATTATTCTAATCAGGTTTTAGAATAACCAAGGTTACGGTTGTGTTCACACCTCACACCTGATACCTGCCTACATTGATTTATTGCAAAGTAACCAAGAGATGTAGTTTTATATCTGCTGGAGAAAGTTGAATACTTCTGTAAATGTAGCGTCCCAATGAGAATGTGTACACCTATAAAATACCAAAAAACAGAAAAAAACAGAAGTCTGTTCCATACCATCCATATTTGTCTATAACACTGTACAGAAGGCTAATAACATTTCCTCATATGATAAAAATATATGATATATATGATTAAAAAAAAACTTTTTGATTATTTTTTTAATAGTGATTCAATCACATTTAGCCTGCAGGCTTTATCAGAGTAATTATAGTAAAGCAACATAATGTAAACTGATTACTGACAGTAATCAGTTTTTTATAAGCATGAAAGTGTAGAGTTTTCTGTCTGCCTCACTGGCAGAACCAAGCAGCATTTAACTGTGAATGGAGCATTTTGGGGAAAATGTCACATTGCAGCAATAGAGAGTGATAGAAGATGACAGCAGCTCCAGAGGTAACAGCCTCATCTGACCACTCACAGCCGTGGAGCTCATTAAATGTTCAGGCCGGCCACTTTTCTTATCAGTTCTTTCCTCTGAGCAAAACCCTCAGGCCCAAATAGAGATTCAATTCAAGCTATAAACTGACTGCATTCACACTAAACACATTTGAAGATGTTCACCCGAACTCTGAAGTGCTTCCTCCTACAATCCGCATGGTTTGGGCAGATGACAACAAGGTGATTTCTGCTCAGGTTTCAGCAAAGTGCCTGCGAAAAGTGAGCATCTCCTCCATGTAGAGAGCAAAGGGAGGTTCATTAGAAAGGAGAATGTGAACCAGCTACAGAAAGCATCCTCAGAACATAGGTGACTGTGGCTGTAAGGAGACAGTCTGCACTGTTATATTTAGCTGTTTACCCTAATCTAACAACAACAATAATAAAATAATAAAGGTGACAATAATCATAATATTTGCACACATTGAATCCTGCCATGTGAAATGCCAAATTATTCAGTAAGACTTTTGTTAATGTAATTGTGCTTAGATATTACATTGAAATCTGCTCTCCCATATATTTACATAGCATTAGAAATATAAAAGACTTCATGCTCTGTGACAAAGTGTAAAATTTACTGTTGATTAGTTTTTCTTTGTACTTTTCATTGACGGCTCTTTCAGGTGTGCAGAAAGTCTTTTCATTTTGCAGTTTAGAATTACATTATTTAATGCTTATGTTAGATTTTGTGTGTAGACATACCAATCTCAAAATCTCAAAAGAGGTGCTTCGAGTGGCCAAGTTTTTTTTTCTTATTCTCTATTGTATATTGTGAATAAATTTTTTTCCTGTCTGAGTTTAATGTTCAACATTTTTGCACGCATCAAATTCTGTAGCAGGTGGTGAACAATGGATTCAATCATTGCAAAAGCTGCAGAGCTGCTGAGCTTACAGCCTCAGGGTATCATCAGAACATTGCAAAAAATGCAATAATCTCACAAGTGAAAGAGTTAGTGGTCCCACCAAGACTGTCCTCACCAAAAAAAATGGCTATATTGGTTGTTTGTTTATGTGTAGCAGACAAGAGATTTCTTGCATCTGTCCCAATACAGTTCTCTCAAAAATAGCTCATTTTGCTGCAAAACATGCTTGGATGTAGAAAGGGTGTGACTTTGACACAGAGACTTTACGTCTCATTTCCTCAGTTCTCCGTTTCGTAGAGCCATGAGCCCAGAGCCAGCCATGATATTTTACTAGACATACCCAGTTGCTTTAAGTTGCCCAAACTTTACCACAGAGGTGGCCGGTCAAAACACTCATGGAAGGTATAGCTGAGGTCAGAAAGAACAAAAATTATCTGCCTCAACTACAGAAAATAGTAAATGGATATGCTGCATCATACTTTGTCTACAGCTGAATCTGATCAATCAGTAATTATACCAACTCATTTAGATGTGAATTGTGAATCATGGAGGATGTTTTCACATCTCTGAGAGTGCTTCAGGCTGCAACCCTTTTTCAGAAGATGATAAACGAGGGTCATTGAAGAAGCGGATTGGTCTCCTGTGACTCCCTGAGCTGACTCGATCCCTCAAAGCCACACAAGAGTAAATCGGCCGCAGACTGAGCAGATCAAGTCCATCAGCTGTATAAGATTCCTCTGCTGCTGCTGATGCTCTGTTGTCCTGGTGAGCAGTGGAGGTAATCGCTCCATTCAGTCCTCATTATCCAACAATTCTAAATGGATTTAGCTGTTGCTATAGCACTTAACAATCACCCTGTGCAGACATGGGCGGGCATGTACATTTTGAGTAATGTAAAAGGAACATTGCAGTGTATAATTCACGTTGCCCCAGGCATACGAGGCACAGTGAAAGGGCCCTTTATATTTCAAAAATGGTATGCATCTAGCTTTGTTACCTCATATAGGAATTATTCTGTCTGTAGCAGGATTTTCATAATTTACATGAGTTTGCTGGTTTTGTTTCCTTTTTTAAAAAAAGAAAAGAACAAATGTAAGTAATCTGTTCTTGTTATTTATGCATCATATATTCCTGTGTCTGCCTGTGTTTGTTTGCTTTCTGCCTTTTGTTTTAGTTCTGCTCTGTTGTTCCCCTAAAGAGTTCATGCCGCTGTGTTACCTCTGCTGTGTTATTTTCATTGCCTAGTAATGAGAATGTGACATGTTGGCACACTCTCTGATTTGAAGACAATGATGATATGAAATTACAGTGGCTCACAGAAGAAAGGAAGCTATGATTTTTTTTTTTTTTTTTTTCCTTTTAGCCAAGCAGAAGTCTTGAGAAATGTGGTGGTGATATGTTTGAAATGAGTTGCTCTTTCATCCTGATGTTCTGGGGCTCTGACTCACTCAGAGGGGTCGACAGGGGACAGATGCCAGTTTCATGACCCAGTAATGGCATGTGAAATCATCTGTGGGTAGGATATGGATGGTAAAGGGAGGAGCAATCTGTGTTCGGCTGAGGGGGAATGGGTAACTCCACTATCTTAAGTAGGTTACTATCTAAAACAGTGGAGCTTTTTTTTTACTTGTAAAAAATATAACTGACAGTGTGTGTGACTGGGTGCATACGAGAATGTAACTGACACATTTATCGGTGATGTTAATGAGGAGCTTTTGGGCCTGAATGAAGCTAAGGAGTCTCTAATTATCTCTTTAGAATCTAAGAGGACATTTGATGATGGGGATATATTGCCCTTATTACAATGGAAAGAGTGGCTGGAGTTTTATATCTGAGACCATCTTTGGTGCGTATTAAGTCTTAACCATTGAACCTTTGGCAGATTTTACTCCCCTTTATTAAAAGGAAGTAGCGGACCCTTCATGTAGCAAGGTGGGAAGTAAGAGTGTGGAGGTTGGTGTGGTTGATGGACATGTGGTGCGTCTGACTTTGAGTCTGCATCTCATCTCAAACCTGCAATTAATTTTTGCGTTTTTATGAACTGTAACCACAATACTTCCCTTACTTTAACCAAGTGTTTTAGTTGCCTAACCATACCTTAACCATAGACTATCCGCCATAACCAGCCCATATTCTACTGTATAAATTGTGTTACATAACTCTACGTCTAAAGGGTTTGATTAGAGGAGAGTGTTACAGAAATAAGAACCATGTTGGCAATACTTTCTGTCTTAGTACTGTAAAAATGATTTGATAGTGTAAAGCATTTTTTTGTGGAATTTGTCACTCCTATTGTTTTCTTTTTTTTGATTTCCATTTGGGATAAACCTGTTTGGGGTTTTGCTGCTACAGTTTCCATCATGCAAACAGAGAATGTAATGTTGACACGAAGTCAGTGAGCTACTCCTCAGCCCCATTTGTTTATACTTAAATTGTTTGCTTCTTGGCTTATCTGAATCAAAGAGAGTCAGGCTAGATTAGTTCTTGATCCAGTTCCTGTTTGCAATGCAACCTTGGATATACAGATAATAACCAACTAGTATGTTTGATACTAAAGAAAAAGTCTAAATTTGGTGGTTGTGAGGCAGGATGTTACAAGGACTGTCCTTTTTAGGTGATTGGTAAATGGGTTTACTGTAAGGGCGTTTTTCTTCAACAGCCACAGAATAGTTAATCTGATCTGATTCTAGCAGTATGACGTCTCAGCTTTTCAGTTTAACTAATTTATGGGTCTAAGAAGGGATGTGATTTTTGATGCAAAATGCATAAATTGTGTGCTCGCTCTTTTCACTTTGAATGGATTTTTTGGAATGTTCATGTGGGGGGGGGGGGTCGAGGAAGGAGAGGAAACCTGATTTACAGGATTTTGTGGTGACTGGTGAGAGAAGAAAAAAGGCTTTTCAGAGTGACAGATTGGAAGAGATTAATGAGATCACATACATGGATGATAGGAATGGAGTGGGAGTTGTGAGCTTTAAAGGTAGCAGCAGGCATTAAATTCAGTCAGCGGGAGGCTGTTGTTGAGTGTTTCATCTGGAAACAATGAAGCTGGTCTAAATGAGGCTGCAGGCTGAAGGAGGGACCTACTGTGATCAATAATGTGTCTCATTGGTCTGGGCCTGCATTTAAAGGGAAAGGAGTGCTTCCCCTCTAGGTCAATATATCGATATTATAGATTTTGGATATTGTAATGTCATGATATGGCATAGCTGTTGTCTTTTCCTGGTTTTAAAAGCTGCATTAAAGTAAAGTGACGTAATTTTCTGAATTTATCAGACTGTTCTAGCTGTTATATTATTTGCCTTTACCCATCATACCATTCTATTAAGGTGCAAGACATACACACAATGTGGAGGCCAAACCTGGTTAAAAAAATAATAATAATAAAATAAGAAAATACCAGGATTAGTGCTGAGAAGGAGACATGGTGATCTGATTGGAGAGGTTCTTTATTCTTGCCCTTTTCATCTTGTCCTTTAGGTTGTTAAAAGTTTTCTTGTGAACAGACATGGTTTTTATAATCATTTGAAATTTCTCACCGAAAGGCACCATGAATTATTAAAGCTTCTCAGTATTTTTTATATTAACACTGAATGAAAGGACTATGTAATGTGAAAAAGGCCGCTCATAGTGATGAACCCTCAGAGAATTATCACCCTGATGCTCCACAGAGCCATTATCCTCTTTTAGCTCGTTGTTTTGGTTTTACAACAGCAGGCAGCTGTTCTCAGCAAGCAAGCTTTTATTAACCTGCTGTATGCTACCTGCCCAGCACCAAAAGGCAGACAGACAAAGTTATTTAGCTGCTGAAAAAAGTGGAACATCTAGTGGCTAAAGAGCTGACTCTAGCTGAGAGTGAATATTGGACTTCATGACTTAAAATGCTAATGTTACTCTGTGTCTGCTGGATGTAATAATACTGTTCTCAAACACATTAGACATAACAACTTTATAAGGTGGTAATATATGTCAGGCTATGGGGTTTGTTTCTTCTGTGTGGCCAAATGAATCAAGTAATGCAGCTTCACAACCTACAAATACGTTGAATCCATTTCAAAAACTTTAGTTAACTGTCGCGTTTCCTTTTTATTGCCCCTTTTCTCCCTTTTACATTGCATTGCTGCCTGCGACTGTTGACATGTAGAATCGCAGCAGACGTCATGCAGCTCTTTTTATTTGATAGACATGGACAAACTGAGGTAATTGCCATTCCAGGACATGCAGGCCCAGAGCTACGCACAGACATTTTGGGGGGCCAAGAGCTCAAGCGGAAAAAAAAAAGGGCTCTGAATACATGAATTCACATTACACGTCTTTTGGGTCTTCTCATTGATCAGCAGGCAGTGCAGCGACAATGCTACAACTTTGCTGCAAAATTAAAACTATCTGTCTCGTTGTCCTGCTTCAGCTGGACCAGAGAGGAAACCGCAGACAGAGACAGGATGGAAAGAGGAGGAAGAGGAAGTCATACCATCTTAAAGATAGCTGGCAGAGTGTGATTTAAGTCCATGGCTTGAAGGGATTTGTGTGTGTGTAAGTGTGTGTGGGTGTGGGGCGGGGAGGGGGGGGCTTTAATAGAGCCTGCAGTTAATTGCTCCGGTGACATCTTAAAGCCCGTCTCCCCCAAAAGCCCTTGGAGCCTGAATACTGCTGCTAAAAGAAGAGCTACTGACACAGGAGGAGAGGAGAAGAGGAGAGAGGAGGACAGGAGGAGAGGAGAGAGGAAAGGAGAGGAGGACAGGAGGAGAGGAGAGAGGAAAGGAGAGAGAGAGAGATATCCAAATATGATTGCATAGACTATTAACTATGTAATGCATATTTATTTGTTTGAGTTGCCTGACAAAGGAACTAACCAGCCTACCGGAGTTCATTTGTTTTCATTGACGACGCTATTTTATGCGAGACTAACTTGCTCGTTGTTAAGCTTAATGATGGGCTGATACCTAAGTTAGGCTGGCGGTGGTTCAATTTCACAATGTGACAAACAATGCCGGGGCTTAGGGCAAACACTATCATTACCTGGCTATCACCACTGAAGGCAGGACAGGGAGACATGGATCATTCTGCTCCGCAGGGCGCTCAATTTGCGTGCGTTAACTGTGGTGGCTGTGACAGGGGAAGTCACAGAGGGAGGGGCGGGGGCTTGTGCAGTCTCGCAGAATTAGAACTCAAATGCAGTTGTCGGGCCTTACAACACACTTTTAATTGAGAATTGATGCCATGAGCCAAATTTTAAAACTAAAATATAAAATTAGAAACAAGAAATAGAAAAAAATATTTTGCAAAACGGGCACTTTTCTAGTCAGAGGTCAAAAGGGCAGGTGCTTGAGGTGCTTGAGCGCCACCTGGTGTCTATCTGTGCATGTGCCTAGCTAGCAAGCGGCGACATGTTTCCAGTTAGCATAACTGACTACTGTTAACAAACTATTTAAGAATCAAAACATATTAAAAACTCGCTTGGAGGTTGTTAGGAATGTAGGACATTATATTATAAACTAATATGGGTTCATATAGATTTGAAAAAAATCGGTGGTACTTTAGTTAGTTAGTATTCTGCATATGTTTTATTGCTATTATTACTAGTACTTCTCAATTTGTCTGTATATGGACAAAACATAGAAAAAAGTCGAGAAATATAGAATCTACCCTGTGACAATGCAGTAACAGTCTCACCATACAAATCATAAGAATTTCATTTGACATAATATAACCAAGGTGACTACTTAAAGCACAGTAAAGGGTGTAAAAAGAATCTGTAGTGCCAGGCTGGACAAACTGTTTTCTTGCATTATACACAGTGAGACGGAGAAAAAGAAAAAGGAAAAAGAATCCAATTGGGCCTCTGAAGAGGTTTACTGTTATCCTCTGATGCTTCACCCTTATTACCCCTCCCCTCTCCCGCCTCCTACCACCAGAGGCTGAAACTGCTTTTGCGCTCCAGGTTTTTGTTGTACAACACTCGAGGGTGAAGTGTTCATATCTGAGCAGTCCTATGTATTCTCATAATATCTGACCCGGGGCTTTCTTTGTGGGAGAGCATGCTACAACACGCTGAAAGACTTTAAGCTATGTTATTTTGCCATGCCAGGAGGTAGAGGGATTTAGCTCAGGTACTGTACTCTTGTTTTTATTAGTTTTAGTTTTTCTTCGCTCTTATTCTGCTAAAGTCTAGATGCGTGATGTTGTCATTCACAGACATGTAATAAAACACACACTGAACTCTGGCAATCCCATTTATATGACTGCGTTGCTGACAAATTACAGCCACCTTCCCTCCCACAGCTGCTCAGCTGAATCCGCTGTCATCCTCTCCTACTGTAACCTTATGCTGAGCTATACACACACACACACGCATACACACACATACATGTAATACACTGATAAACACACAGCCTCATCATTGTCTTCCATGTGAGTAGCGTGATATTCCTTGCTGCAGCAGGAGCGGGAGCACATCTGACAGCCTCCTCGCCCGTCCTGCCCCCTCCCCCTGCTCTGCCACTCCTCAGTGGCTCTATAAGATATTTATAAGCATTTTGATAGTTTTCTTCCACTCTCTATCATCCGAGGTGAGTGCTGTCATGTCAGATTACTCCAAGAAACCTGCCACTGCTCTCCTGCTATGCACTGAAGGCTCTGGTACACTGGCATGTTTCTGTTTAGAACCACATAGGGTTTGTTGTGAATTATTAATTGTATTCATGTCATTAACCAGCACCGCACAGCTTCCCCAGCCCAGGACCCCTAGCTTGACATGAAATGGAAACAGCAAGACACTGATTAGATTTTCAGCAGATGTAGCTTAAACCTTAAGCTGCACTTCAAAAAACAACAACAACAAAAAAAACCATGTTATTAATGCAGCTTAAAACATCAAGCTAATGTAAAGGGGGGGAAATTTTCTTCAACACAATGTTAGAATTTTGTACAATTTTAACTTTGTACAATAGATAAAAAGCATAAATCACATACAGAGCTTGACACCAGGGTTTTAATTCATCCCCTTATGCTCACTGATAATATAACATCTTCTACCTAAAAGACTCACATGATAGATAGTATCTGTGGCAACAGTACAGCAGCACTGGATCCATATACAGTAGATAGCCTCCATGCTTACTTTGAATCAGAACTGGACCCGTAGCAGGTAAAGCTGGGAACAGACTGTTCCCAGCTTTAGTATAAAACCTATGCACCACCTGTATAAAAACCTATGCACCACCACCATGAACAGATTTTTAAATCTTGATTAAAGAGGACATTAAATAACTGAAGACAAGATGACTAGACTATGATAAGAGTCGCAACACTGGTCAGCCAATACAGCAAGAACGTACTGTACATTCTTGCTAAGGTTGTTCCATGGGTTGTTCGCGTTGTTCAGGCTCAAACATGTACAGATGTATCTGCGAAGCTTCCATTTCAAGTGAAGAACAAGAAAAAGAAGAGAAATCCTACTTGTATTGTAATCAGAACAGAGTGAGCTCATCAGGAGGGGGGCCTTAAAGAGACAGGAGCTAAAACGGCCTATTTCAGACAGAGGCTGAACTGAGGGGCTGCATAAAGGGCCAGTAAAAGATAAATAAACTGTAAATCATGCAAAGATATTTCAATAGAATATGAATATAGTCCTGGAAATGTGAATGATTCACCCCCTTTAATAGTCTGATTAGAAATTAAAAATACTTCCAGATTTTGTGAATGTGAACAAGTAGCCTGTCAACTGAAAAATAAAAGGACAATAGATGCCTACATATAAGTTTGATTGCTGATGTTAATACTTGTCGTGCAGTCTGAGTTCAATAATGCAACTGCTCATGTGCAAATGCAACTGCATGCTGCAGCTTGCTGCTTTTTCCCTGTTCCTTTGACTCTCTCTCTCTCTCACACACACACACACACACATGCACAGTGCTGGTGCAGATAGAAAATGGGTTTTGCCAGTGACAATAAGAGATGAATGGAGAAGTGCTCGGAGTAAATGAGGTGATTTCCATGATGAAATAGAGCGATAAAAAGGCAGAGGAAAGATCGCTTTTCCTCTCCCCTTCTCTCTCTCCGCCTCTCCTCCGCTTTGTTGGCCGCCCATTCATCATGACATCACAGTGAGGGAGCGCACACACACACGCACACACACAAGCAGTAGATGAAGTGGAAACGGACTGCTGAACTGAAATCGTCCAGAGGAATGCAAGTTTAGGTTCTGTGCTGAAATCTGCCTGATACTGTATACCACCCGCAGGTGACCTTGAAGTGAAGAGGGTGATGTCACTCTGGAGTGTTGAGCAGCAACCCGGTGTGTCAGCCTGCATGGATAAGAGCCTTCTGTGAACTCCTGAGGATTGAAATAAGCCAGCAAGGAATTATTTAGCGGACAAAGGCAGGACGAAGGGCAAAGCCAGGAGTACTGATGCAAATTTACAGTACCTGTATGAAAGTCATTTTTGCCCTGCTAGGTGAGAGGCTAAAGGATGGCAATATCAGGGGGTTGATCGGTCTGTTTAACACTTTGGTCTAAGATATACTGTATCTATGACAACTGGTCTGATTACCGGGTAATTTTGTGTGGATATTTAGTCAGGTCAAAAGCAATATTTTCATAAATGACAAGATATCTTAAAAATAACAGCCAGATTTGCTGTGGTACTCATAATATGTTAATATGGATGTATCCTAAAGGATGAACCCTTTCAATTTTGGACACTTATGACCTTTTCTGTAGCACCAACCTCAGGTAAAAATGTCAGCTTTACACACCGGTTTGCCATAATATTTATTGCTGATATACAGTATATGGCCCTAAGCAGATGAATCTTAATGACTATTCTTGAATGATCAGATCGCTCTATGAAAATAAATAAATAAATCATCATCATCATTTGAGTCTTTCATCCAGCACAAAAAACAAACCGTCACTGATTTGCTGCTTTTCTTAATCATTTTAAAAATAGTGTCTTTAGGTTTTATACTGTTGACTGATTTTTCACCACCAAGCCCGTGAGTGACAGAAATAAAATGTTATTTTCTGATTATTTCACAGCAGTTTTGTTCTAAAGCAGAAATAAATTACCATCAAACACTCAACAGGTAATTTACTGTGGAGACAGACGCTCTTGGTTTCTGTTTCATTTCCCTCCTCTGCATTTCTCCTTATACATCCAACCCATGAGAGAGAGAGAGAGAGAGAGAGAGAGAGAGAGGGGTGAGGGAGCAATGGAAAGCTTTCTCTGAAACAGAAAGGCCAGGGATAAATGAGTGTTTTCACATCACCTTTTAGTATCAGCTCAGCTCAAGAAAAGTGTCTTCACATGGTATGCTCTAAAAAGAGAAAAGTAGACAGCAAAAACAGAGCTTTTAATCAAGAATGGACAGACTCTTAGGCTACTTCCCACAGGCAGTTCAAAACCAGAGTGTCTCATATAAGCACAACGTTTTTGCGCATTCAAATGATCCAAACTAAAGCCACAGAAAATAAACATAATAAACATACTTTAAGAGCCAAGTATGATCGATCCACTTTATTTTAGAATGCACATTTTTTTCAAAAGCTCTGAAAAAAAATGTATTTATTTGTATTTATTTTTAAATAAAATACTCATTATACTTGAAATGAGAAAAGAACATTTATTCACTATGACAGTACTTACCATCTGTGTATAACAGACTGTTAGTTTCTTTCATGTTGTTGGTGTATATACTCATTCACACCTCACATCAACACTATTCATTTTTCTATGCATTGAAGCAGCAACACTACAGACTAAGCAATTGGTCGTTCTGGACAGGCACATTTTGAACGGGCACTGCACTAGTTTGATTAATTGGAAAGGTGATTGAGAAATGAATCAATAATGAAAATACTTAATGGCTGCAGCCACAGTTTATTTATGGTCAGCAGATGATCAGTGATTTTGGTGAACTCACAGCCTTTTTACAATTTCATTTGCACACATTTATTGCTAAATATAATGAGCTGATTGCCATGAAATTTGCTGAGCTGATTGAAGCTCCCCAGATGATGAATCCAATTGAATTTGTTGTTTCCATGACCTGTTTTTTAATACCAGTCTGAGATCAAACTTTACAGATTTAGTCCCCCTTAACAAAGCCCCACTGGTCTGCTTCAAGAGTTCTTTACTGTTGTTCCCATTCAGGGTCCACTACGTCCTTTTGTCAGTAAATGCAGCTGTTTACCTCAGTTGTCTGGAAACAAGATTGACACATGCGGTAAAAAAAGTGAGAAAAATGTGTGGCTAGGCGGAGCCACGTGATTACGATTGAAAGGAGCACGACCACCCCTATGGGCCTTAAATGACTGAAACATGAGCACCCACTACCCTCTTAGGAAAAAAAAAATCAACTCGCATCAACTCTGCTTCATAAATCGGTGTGCATTTGGCATCTGTTGGCATTATCTCTCCTGTTGTTGCCACCAATGCAAGATTCCTCTAATGATTTTGATTTCCAGTGGTGATAAAGATTGCCTTCTGACTGCACATGGATCGTACCACAGTTCAACTGGAATCCGTCTTAGACCACCTCTGTGTCTGTACCCAATTTCTGAAAAAGTATCTGTATTATCAAATATTTTGGTACACCAATCCTGTATTTGCACTGAAATTACATTGTGGAAGCTCCTGTACACTGTAAGTGGATCGTTTCATCAGTACTGTAGGAGTCCTGTATATACTATGTTAGACTTGTATATTTGTCATTTGATGTCTGATTAGTTTCATTAGTGAATGTAGTTGTTGAAAATGCAGGATGGTAAAAGGTGTGTGAAGAAACAACTAGCTTGAGGTGATACAGGAGACTTTAGTCATTAAACCCAAAGTCTTTATTCTGATAAGAAACACTGGATGTGATTAGGAGTTTTTGGCAGGTTTGAGGTGATGGATGTCAAAACACTGTCCCACTCTTCCTCTGATCAAGCACAACTTGGGGAAGAGATACCCGCATCATGTGCTGTAGAAGTTTTTAATTTAACAGCTTGTGTTTTTCCTGCAGGTTATTTGCCCTAAAGGGATAATTTATATTAATTTTTAACAAGGAAGTGATGTGATTCCCTGCTCCCCAGCTGTGCTGTGTGTTGACAAACAGCATGTTTAAGAGTTGTTCCCCTCCTACAGAATTGTGTCTGAACAAATTAGATCACCCTCTAGAGAGCTGATGTGATGAACTTCCTAGTTCTATTCCAGAAGTAAGAAAACCTGATTAAAAATGAATATTTGTTATGATAATAACTACAAAATAATATTAATAAAAAATCAATCTAATCCTACAGCATAGCTATGCTCAACAGTACAGTAACATCACTAGCTTGACAGACTGAGGTGAGCTGTGTGAGTGGACAGGGAGGGAGGAACAACATGACATTATTAAGACAGCTGATATTACCCCTAAAAAGGGAAAGATGACATTATAAGAGTTATCATGGATAAGGGAGAAAGTACTGAGAAAGAGCTCAATGCACTGCAAAAAACACAAGCAAATGAGGAAAACATCTTCACCACTTTGACAACATGAAAATTGCATTTAGAAAAAAAAAAACACTGCAAATTGATAAAAGAAATGCAAATTAAGAAAAGTATTCTCTTAATTGACAACACACAACAAAGAAACATTCTGCAAATACAGAAAACACAGGAAAATACAGAAACACTATTAAGTTAATGAAGTTACAACACAGTAGAATAGTTTCTGGGGACACTAAATATGTGTGAATACACTAGTAATTAGTAAAATGCTAACGCAAGTGGTGGAAGTATTTGTCAGTTTAGTACCTCAGAAATGCTGAAGCACATATTTATTTTTCTTAGAATATGGTTAGATAACCACAGGATTTTTAACTGTCTTGGACAGACAGATGAAAGACGACAATGAGAGAAAGCAGTGAGTTAATGTAGTTGGTGGATTACAACTAACCAGGATGTGGCATCTATTACAAAAACACAAAGTGAATCCTGCCCTTTGTGACATTTAGAGCTAAAAGACAGTCAATAGAAGGATTTTAAATTTTCAGTAGATGAAAGTTAATCTAATAGTTAATGAGCTGGTAATTACAGTAGGTGGATACTTCCATTGAAACCACTGGAAAGAGTCAATTTAGCTTCTGCAGGGTCTCTCTCTCTCTTACTGTTCCTCTTTCTCCCTTCCCCCACTCTCTATACAATGACATGACTTCCTTCCCTTAATATTGAAAGAGAGTTGTCACCTCCTATCATTAATCTCTGTCTGCCCCCTGAGCTCTTTGTCCTTGTAGAGAAGTCTCTCTCTCTCTCTCTCTCACTCACACACACACACACACATGCAGTATGTGATGCCGTACACTTTGCTACCACTCTATCGCTCCCAGGTAAAGTCCCACAGTGTACAACTTGTGGAACATGAAAAAAGGATAAGGGAAAATGGCTGAGCCGGTGCTCGGCTGAGTGCATCCTCCCCGTGTCTCCCTGCCCTACCCAGAGACAACCCCTCCCACCGGGGGCAACAAGAGTTCACTGCCGGGGCTGAGGACAGAGGACAGGAAAGGACTGTAGCAGCTAAAAGAAGAGAGTATACAGCCAGAGTGTCAGAAAAACTAAATCAGGAAATATATAACAATTCACAACATTGTAAAAGATTACATTTTGCGACATGAGCACAGTATCTTAATCTCGTGAACCCTGATTCCATCCATATATTTACCTTAAGTCGAAATCAAAATTCAGTCAGCGCTTCCCATAGGTGGATTGGATTGCAGGTGTTTGCTTAGGACCCAGTACATCTTTAAATGTATCTTCCTGCTAAAGAAAATACATATATTGAGGTACCACACAGTTACTTTCAGTGTGATGCAGTAGTATGTTAAAGATCGAGGCTACAGATCAAGACTGTTGAGGAATCGGCACCCAAAATACTGAAGAAATTAGTTATTGAAACAGTTGTCGTGACACTGTTTGAAGTTGTCCTGTAAAGTCGCTATGAGTGGAGTGCAGTTAACTATTGAGCCAGTGTTCAGTCTTTCCAACTGAGCAACATTATCTTCTATTTATACGAAAACCTTGAAATCAGCCATAACTAAAGACAACCCAAGGTTGGACAATTTGAAAGATGTCCGATTTGTGTTAATGTCACCTCTCACGGTGAAGGAACAATTGGCACGTTATTTGTGTCCGCAAAATGTCATCAGCTTTTCAGAGTTTGTCCTCATTTCACATGAGACTGTTTTCTCCCTGCCAGGGCAGAAACCGCAGACTTGCTGTTTCACTCACACGCCGTAAATGATAGCTGACTATATAAAAGATGTCACTGCCAATTGAGAGCAAATTTGTTCCCAGACACACATGCAGCTTGTCTCCGTCTCACCGTCACTGGCATTTAATTGCACTTGATATTTAAGCACTGGAGCAGATCACATTACAAGTGGCTCTTCCTCCTGTTTGTGCTGGCGGCGTATTCCATTATATGCTCCTCATTTCCCTAGCTGTCCTTCAGACTGCGCTGAATGTCAGCTTCTGGGGGCATTAGGATTCTGTATCAATCATAGGAGTTGAGGCAGCTACAGTGAATCAGTAGCTGATAGCATCAGTGCAGACAGGGTAGGAAAGGAGGGTGTGCTCAGCACAGGTAGATAGAGCTGTGGCGGGCAAAAGGACACAGGTAGACGAGCCAAGGCAGACTGCAAGTCACCTCAGGATGAACTAAAAGGCGCTATTTAGGGGATTTAGAGAGAGAAATTAATGAGAAATTTAACACAGAAGGTTGGAGGGGTTGTTAGTGTTACACAGTTCATTTTTTCTAGCTGCTGTGTACCAATTACTCTCTCATTAGTTTTGCATGCTTTAGCTCGTTAGCTGCCTGTAATGTCTAATTGACATTGCTGCTGACCACATCCTAAAAAGTGTCAACCACTCGTCCATCATACTGAACATTTTAGTTGCGTTTATCCAGTTGTCTGAGTTAGGTTAGTGGGGCAGAGGTCATTTTGATGGGAAAGGCCAGCATGTGTCGAGAGCAAATATGCAAATATTGGTCGTCTGTCCGTTCACATTTGCATTCATTCAAGAGAATATTGTGAAGATTCACTGAGGATGACTGAAGTTAGTCAGTGACAACATAACATGGTATTATTGAGTAAAATAACTGTAAGGATTTGCATAATAATGAAGACACATTGTGAGAGTTTGAATGAAGAAAATATTTCTAAAATAAAGCTTAAAAACTCAAATTATATTGCAATGTTTTAAAAGAGAACGTGAAATTGAATTTAAACTTCATACATCTGAAAGAGGAGAAACAGCTACATGACAGTTAATGAAAATCCTCACAAAAAAATTGACAGCTAGATTTTTTTTAGAGTCAATGTGTGTGAAATGTTGGATCAGCCTCAGGATGAGAAGCAGCAACTTTTTAGTTCCCTTCAGGGAAACAAAGACAAGACTTCTATTATTTGATGGATCATTAGTGGAAACTAAAGAAAAATACAATGTTGAAGTTAATTATGGTTAAAAAAAAAAAAAGAAAGAAATGTGATTCCACTATGTGAGGAGACAGGTGAGCACTTGAAATAAATTCAGTGAATGAGGCAGTGCAGCAAGACAGAGTAAAGAGAGTAACTTTTAAGTAAAAGTTTAATATTTAGGTGGATATTAACAGTTTTTTCAGAAGAGGTATGTAATCATGCATTTACCAAAAAAAAAAAAAATAGAGTTTAGAGACCAGACCAATATATTGTAACTAGATGCTACAATAGAACAAGTCTGGCAATATTGTGACGGCTTTCTGATCTGGCACAGCCACATTTAGGGTTTGGTTTGTTTTTGCACATCTTAACAGATGCGAGGACAGACAGACGCCACAAAAGAGAACAAAGCTGCACAAAGTTCAGTCAGCAGGTCAAAGTTTTAGAAAGTAGGAATCTTTGTAACAAACATTCCCAGTGGCAGCTGTTTTCACATATAGTACACATAATACACATGATACATTTTACTGAATATATATTCAGGGTTATGTCCGGAACTGTTGTTTCAACTTGTATTTTTGTATTTCCCCACATCTCCCCTGCAATTATGTGATGTACATATTGTCTGTGTCTGTCATCTGTGTAACCCTGTCTCTTAAAACTTATTGATGTTTGCTACTAATTTGCAGGTTTAGGAAAGATCATAAACTTGGTTTATATATTGAAAAAGTCAACAGGAATTATTTATTTAACCAAACGATCCTTACCTAACCCTTACCAATGTGTTTTTGTTGGCTAAACCTAAACACATGTGGGACCCCAGCCTGCACTTTGTAAACCTATTCTAACACCTTTGACTTGTGCGCCGTACAAAAGCGTCACACGCTTTGCACTTTGTAGACCGGAAAAAAATGTTGTCAGTAAATATAATGAGGCAGCAATTACATTTCCTCCCAAATGTACTTGCAAAACCATTTAGTAGTGTATAGATGTGATGTTTTTAGGAGACAGAGTTGATCTTTGAAGCTTGTACATACTTATTGGTGCAACAAAGACACTTTAAAAAACAATTTATTAAGGTACAACTAGAGAAAAGTTGTTTTTGTTGATATTATCTATATGTAAAGGATACTTGGACTATCATATTAATTTTCATCTTAATACTTTTCAGTTTAATATAATGCAGCATGTTTTCCATCAACCCCAGAGGTTGGATTTTTGTCTCTGCTCGGAAAATGTAAATCTATCTATTGAAACTGGGGATACTAGTAAAATTCATAGGTAAATACAGTAAAATCATATAAATAAATGTTATGAAATCAATAAGCTTTAACCTTGATAAAGCACACTTTCTAAAATAATGAGCAGATTTTATACACTGAGTGCTTTGATGCGTCCATGTGCATCTGTTAAACATGTTGTTCATATACATGGGTCACCAGTGGATTCAGATGCACCGACTTCCCAGGACTGATTATGATGCATCTTTCACTCTGTAGTTTTGGGAGTGGGCTGTCTTGCAGCTGGCAGAGCAGATGACAACTGTAGATGTTGCCAGAAACAGATGTGGTGCCTCCTGCATGGCTGGTGTGTTACCAAAGTTAGTTGTCAACCTCTTGTCTTAAAAGAAGACTTTGCGATGTAGAGAAACAGGAGTGAATATGATGCAGTTGTCATGAGGACAGGAGCTGCTCTTATTTGTCAGACTGTCCACATCGTCTGTTACGGTTGTTGCTTTTGATCCAGGCTCATACCTTGACGCACCGGTGTTGAGGGCAGGATTTTTAAATTAGATTCCAACCCAGCATTTGTTAGAAAGATGATTTTTAGGAAGAGTTTGTGTGCAGAACAGATCAAGGTTTTGCTTTAGTTTGTTTCTGAGATGCATTTAATGATTTTATGATACGGAAAATCTGTTAAAGCAGACCATTTTGGTGGGTCACCAAAAAGGCTATCTTTAGGTATTAGGATTAAGATTAGATTTAGGATTAAGTTAGGATGATAGAGAGGATCACTGTGGACCACTGAAAAATCATAATTCCTTCACTATATTAGATTCATTACTGTGTCCTTGTCTGGAAGTAACAGTTATATTGAAGCAGAGAGTAAATTATAGAAATAATTAATAATAATAGTACTGTATAATTTGCTTTTATATTTCATGTTTAGACGGACAGTGATCCTTAATCAACATGACTGTAAATGTGCCACCCACTAAGTGTTGGTTTGATGAATAGCATGTCAAAAGATGTCTGAATGTCTAGGTTACATACTATATAACCACTGTTTCAACAACATTTATAACTCCTAACTATGGTAAATATCTAAAAACTTAAAACTTTTCAACCAAATTTAGTCAAGTTTAACATCTTCTGACCGACAAGTGACCAAATCTGTGCTGATTAGCCAATAAAACAGACTGTATGAGACAAGTGAAGGTTAAGCAAAAGATTTATTGGTAAGACCAATAAAATGCAGGTTAAAGGTTGAAGGTTAAAAGACAATTCAATACAGAGAATTAATGCATTAACATGACATAAACATTAGCTGAAGAGACAGTTATGTAACATAATGGGACACACATTTTCGCTATTGGGTTACCAGCAATGGTTATGCACACAGTTATATATATTTTTCAGCCTTATAAACATATTTTAATGTATTTCGCAAGACACACAGCAAAGATGTTCTGCTGGTAAGATTTTTAACTTTTCTTTTACATCCTTACATTGTTGAGCTCTTTTAATGCAGCACAAACAGCCATTTAATAAGTGGCTTTTTTTTAAAAAAAATAAAGAAAATACTCTTCACACTCTTCTGTGTTGAAGCCAAGAGGATAAGCAACTATCAGAAAAAAGTTGCTTTGCTTCTAGTCTTTATGCTAAGCTAAGATAACCGCCTCCTGACTGTAGCTTCATATTTAATGGACAAATATGAGAGTGGTATCTACCTCCTCATCTAATTCTCAGCAACAAAGCGAATACACATATTTCCCAAAATGTGGACGTGTTCCTTTAACAGTTAGGTACTGAACATAGCCCCTTAAGCTCCTCATAAATATAGCAACAGAAAAGTGTGTTCATGCAACCTGAGGACATGTATGTGTGTGTTTGTATGCACGTGTTGGAACATGAGAGCCACTCCACTGCCATCCGTCTGGAGGATACGACCTCTCCTCCTCCTACGCTGTCCTCCAGCTGCTCTCTGCTGTCAAGTGGAACCAGAGGGGCTGGCCTTAATTAT
Source organism: Scomberomorus guttatus (assembly GCA_038419695.1). Lineage (NCBI taxonomy): Eukaryota > Metazoa > Chordata > Actinopteri > Scombriformes > Scombridae > Scomberomorus > Scomberomorus guttatus. The sequence goes on along the minus strand of CM076445.1, from coordinate 33,389,061 downwards.
GAGGAAGAGGTTGACTGTGACACTGACGCAGGACGTGGCGATGGCGTCTCGAGGCCGGGGCCGAAACAGGGCACGCCTCGCTCCCTGTTGCCGCATCCTGAGACAATGAGAGCCATTGCAGACCATCTGCTGCTGCTGCCCTCCCAACAGTCCCGGGCACAGGGACAAATAACTCAATGTGTGTGTATGTGTGAGAATGCTACTTCTTCCAGCCTTCCCCTCAGCTACTCTATTGTCACTTTGCCGTTTCTCCCGCTGGGCCCCCATGCTGACACATCTACCTTTCAGGAAAATGGGGCACAGCAGCAACGGGGCATGTAAAAACATTTACAAACTCAATTAAAAATGTAGGAGTCTGTGAAAAATCCTGAGGAGACAAAAAGAGCCTGAAGTCTCACTTAACAAAATGTATTTTTAGTTTCACGCAAAACCAAAACATTCTTGGATTATTGACCTGAAAAGGTAGCATCTATTAGCGTGTGTAACATCAGGAAAATTATACTTTATACTAGATGTTTCAGTTTCAAATTAACATCAAATTCTCACATAAACATGCAAAGTTATATCTTAAAAAATCGAATTATTATTATTACACATGAAAGTACACAGAAGTACAGTATAAAGAATAATAAAACTTATCATTACCTAATCATATCATTAATAATAATGATAGTTTTTATCCATGCGACCCACTTATTGTAGTGGCTTCTCATGGATGTGAACTGAAAATCCATGTAATGTACCATAACATATCCATCTCCACTATCAGCACATCGCTACAGTTAGTTACTCTCAGGATCCCAAACAAATAATCCATGAAGTTAACTTTTCAATTGTTCTTTTCCCTCTTGCTCGAATCTTCCATATAAACTCACACTGAGTTGTGAGTAACACATTTTTAACATCCACCATGACCTCCAACTCATGACTAAAACCAAACTCTAAATAGAAAGTAATATCTAAATAAAACCTAATGTGATATTCACATTTACACATTGTGCTCTCACACAAGCATTTTGTCAGCATCTGTTCCAGGTAGCTGCTGCCTCTGGATGGGAATAACAATGAAGCTAATTAAGTGCTCTCACACTGTGTTGTCAAATATTTATACCCCAATATCAAGTTCTCCTGTCAAATGATTACTGCCTGTCATCGGTGAAGCCACGACCGAATTGTTGTTTCTTTGATGTCTCACAAGTTGTGTCTGTATCCTCATCTCTGTTTCTGTTGGGATATTCTGTCTCTTTCACTTTCTGTCCATGCTTCTTCTGTTTCTCCAACCTTTTCTGTCTGTTTTTGTTCTTTCCCTCGGTTTCTATCTTTGTTTTCCCTGTTTCCTCTTTTTCTATTTGTGTGCCTGTTTCTACCCCTGTTCATGTTTGTCTGTCTGTCTGTCTCTCTTCGTCTTCTTCTGTCATTTTCCATGATGTGTTGTCAAAAAGATGGAACTTTTTTTTTTGTTAATTTAGCATAGTAACCAAAAAACATGAAACTCTCAGCATAGCAGCTCTGCACCTCCTCGTCTAGCTTTCTTTTCCTTTCTTTTTCCCGTCAGCTACAAGGTGAGTGGTGACTGATGGGATGTCAGTTAGGTTGTTAGCTGCAAGGCATCATGGTTACCTAGCAACTGTTCATTAATGGCTGAATCTGGCCAATAATCTGAAACATACAAGTTCCAATCTGGACCTGCATAATAATATGTAGACAACAAAAATAGGTGTGCGTGTATATACTGTGTGTGTGTGTGTGTGTGTGTGTGTGTTGCAGTAACCTGACACAATGAGAGCTAAATCCAACCATCTGCTGCTGCTGCCTACCAACAGTCTTGGGCACAGGGACAATGAAGGTTGTGCATGTGTGTGTAGGACTGATTCAGCGACAGAATAGTAATGCATGCTGGCCAGGACAGGGGAGAAAAAAAAAAAGACCTGATGGAAACACAGGGTGACCGATGTAAAGAAAATATGCAAAACACACACACAAACATGCCTGCACCAGACTGACATCAATAGGTCAAAATTTGTTGTATGCCTTTTGGGGGGTTAATTGGATTACTTAATGCAAAGATGTTTTCACCACACCACTAGTTGGTGAAGTTTTAGAGCTCAATTGTAAACTTGTTTTTTGTCAAACTCGTAAACTCTTGTTCATGGTTCTGATTGTTTTAGGCTGAGTTTAATCAGCAGGTAGAAGTTTAACGATTGTGTCTGTGACATTGGCTAATAAATGCTTGGTGAGGCCTTCATCACTCCTGTTTATGTCTTAATATTCAGAAACAGTCAGTTTCACTACTTTATCATGCTACACCATACATCATGCATGACTACACCATGCCTTATGGCGCTGTTGAACTGAATGCAGTCTTTAACCAGTTTATCCACTGTTTGTGTATAAAGATCATAATCACTGATAGTGTGCATCTTTGGGAGCTCAGGCACCTAACAGGCAATTGTGAGCACCCTCCGGGAAATCCTACTGTGAAGTTACCAAATCAGAAGAATAATGACATTATCCACTGAGGAGAGGATTGAACACAGTGTCAAAGCAGTGAGTTTTAACTGTGAGTTAAACATGTGCCCACTTCTGTAGTTAAATTTCAGGGTGTTGTCTGACTGTCCCCTAGAGGTTTTGGCCACTCGCTGCTTTCATGCAGCGCATCATTTTGCATCACTTTGTGAACTGATCGTGTTGACATGATTAGCTCTTGGGAATGCAGTTAAGCAAGTGCAATACCTTTTGAAGCAACGCAGCAGCAAAGTGTCCATTAACATACAGACCCTTTGAGGAATTGATACGTTTGTATTAAACCATATAAAGGACACAGATACAGTAGTAGCTGTAGAGGCCTCCAGTAACCAGTCAAGTGACACCAGCAGCACCAGTCAGTCACATCTGTGGTGAGAGAATTGTTCTTGGAACGGTCACATGGGTAGTTTTGGTATGCATTAAGTGTGGGTTTCCACATCCCTGTTTTAATGCACATTTTAAATTTAGAAATGCTGGAAATTTGAAAACAAGTTGTAATATCACAAAGAACTGAAGAGACTGGCTGAGGAGATGAAAAATAGCAGCAGAAGAAAACAATAGATCTGTGATGACCAATAAGATGACTGTATTGTTCCTCAAATGAATACATAAAACAAACATAAGTGCTGTATTCCCATACGTTTGAAGGTTGACTGACTACATCATCATGTTGGATCCTCTGAAATGGTTTAACAGCATCAGACTATAGAATTAGAGCCACTAAACAATTATCTTGATGAGCCCAATTCCTTTCATTTGCATAACAGCAGTGGATAGAAACACACATCAGTTTGCATTTTCCTTTGCTCATTTTCTAGAAATGTGGTTAGAATAGGCTATATTTGAATGGAAACTTTGCTACTGGCAAACAACCCATTTCATCACTTGAGCTGGAGGACTTGGTGTGTGTGTGTACAAGGGAGCTGTTTTGGCTTTAACCTCCTTTTGTTTTGGCTTCAATCTTAAAATGTTTTATGCTGTCAGGTCTGAATGAACAATCAATCAAGTTTGGGCTAAAATATCAAGCCTGTGCAGGACTAAACAAAGTAGCCTCATCTGTGGTCCAAGAGCAGAGGGACATTGATTTCTCCTTGTTCATCACATGCAGTGTGTTTTTCTGATTACAAGTATTGGTCTACAGGACTCAAATGGTACTTGTGTCCTGGAACAAAAAAGCAGAAAGCACCAATAAAACATGAGTACCCGGCTTAGCCCAACTGCTGGCAGCCTTTTTGTCTGTTTTCCTATGTCAGCATCTGTGTTTACCTCTCAGCTTCTTACCTCATCCCCATACACAACAGCATCTGCACCACTTCTCGATTATCAGCCTGTTACTTGAACAACTTCACATGTGTGTTTGTGTTTGTGTGCCTGCTGGAGGACCCCCATATGTGCATCCCAGCCTGTGTCTGTGATTAGTTTGTATGTTTGTAGGAGCCTGGATGTGTGTGTGTGTTTGCATGTTTGCTAACAAACTCCAGGAAAACTGCGCTTGTAGGTTCAACTATTGATTATTTTTGTATTCTATTGGATATTCTGGTAGTTAATTGGGTAATTAGAAGAATGAAAAAGTCTATCCTCACATTCCTACCTTCTCCACTGTCTGTGCTCACTGCTAAACTACACCAATCACCTGTGTGTTGGTAGTGACAGAGGTTGTGTGGGGAGACAGGAGAGACTGACTAAAGTCTGGATCAAGTTCTGAGCGACAGTTGGACCGATATGAACTGACAGACTCTCCCTTCCTGTCACAGATGGTATCAAACACACACAAGAAAATGTGGCTCCCTCTAAACTTTATATTTTATTCTCCGTAACATGTTTAAAATGGTCTCTTGCTGCCGTGTCAGTATTAAGTGTGACAAACTATCTACAATTCCTGATAAGTCAAACTGTAGAAAATATAATAAGAAAACACAACAATTTTAATTGTATTATTTACAGATGTTTGGAAAAAGTGGTGAAAAAGAAGGTAGATGTGTGAATTGCTGCCGAGTTCAACGAGTGGGTGAGTGCAAGTTTTTACAAGCCGGGCCAATTAAAAAAAAGTATGCTCTAGTTATTCCCGTTCACCCCAAAAAGCCAAGCACACACAGTCAGCCTGCTGTCACTGCCAAAAGTCAACATAATGTAGACTCTGAGAGGCTGCGTTCAAACTGTGCAGGTTTACATGGCAGGTTTCAACAAGTCTGTTGTAGCACTGATAATGGAAATAGTATCACACCACCTCCGAAGTAATTAATCTACAAAGGTACATATGTACCACTTGGCTTTTGACCTAGTGCACGACTTTACCTATTAGTTAAACGTGTAATGTCCTTCAGTCCACTTGTGTCCACATCAGGTGATCTGTGTTTCAAATTTTGTGTTATATGTTGCTTTATAATGCTCTCTGGATGAGTTGTATTGGAATGTGGCGATGACTCATTCTCCATGCAGATAATATTTCATTGTGAAACACCAGAGACAGCTGTAGTGGATTGTGTGTGTCTTCTGTGATATATATCTCTCGGCTTTGACGAAGCAATTTCAGTTTGCTTTTAGGATTTCCCTCACAACAATAAGACCTCAGCTGTGCAGTAATCCGTTAAAATGTGGGGAAAGGCTCACACTGCGCTGCCTCCCTCTGGCTGATATATGGATTTATTTCAGTTAGTGGGCACCCAGGAGTTCTTTTCTTAGCTTTGCAGTAAGTATACCTGTATGAACATCCTGTACACACACTCAGAGCACCTGTCATCTAGGTAAACTGTTCCGCTCTGTCTGACAGAAGGACTCTGTCACAGTTTGTCTTCAGAGTGTCTGTCTGAAAGTCTGTCAGTGTGCAGCGCAGTGCATGGCAGCTCCTCAGTGGAGTTGCAGACTGACAGGCAGATTAAACCTCCCTGCTCACACTGTTTCCTTTTCCTGATACGGAACCACACCATCATTCAGTTCTCCTACCTACGAGCATCCCTTAGCGCGCTCTAATCTCCACAACCAGAGCACTTCCTGCTCTGTATGTGTCTTCTAGAAGGACAAGGATGGCGATAAGAGATGCTGCTCTCTAAAAGGCCTCTAATTAAATATATCAGTGGTTCTTTTTCTCTTCTGACTCCAAGAGGGGACACGCAGCATCAGTGAGAGGTGTAGTCTCACGCTGCATGTTGATTGTTGTTTTGTTTTTTGTGTCTTATTTGTTTGCAGCTTGGAAAGATAAGAGAGTTTTGTCATTGAGTTCAGCCATCTGAGGCCTCTGCACGCCCTCACCATGGAGATGAAACCCCCTTTGTGAAAATCATTTGGCCCACTCCATGGTTCAGTCCATATTAAAGGATAATACTGCAGTTCTTTTCAAGTTTGTGCCAGTGGTCCAAATCCCCCACTGCTGCAGGGAGAATGGAGGATAGTGAGAAATATCCCAGCTCACTTTTCTCCTTCAGAAGTTGAAGTTGTTGAAAGCAACACTGTGTATCAGACTTAATTATGGTGTGTATTTGCTGGCTGAGATTAATTTTCTTGTCCATAAGCGGCACTAGCGGACATCATGCTTGAGGAGGCTAAAAGTCAGCATGGTCGGGGGGTGGGGGGCTAACTTTAGGGCTATATAACGTGTTGCTGTCTTTTCAGCCGCTGAACTGCTGACAATCCGTGTACCTTCATCTCAGACGATTTCCTATTCTGAAACGAAAATTGGAAAATGAAAAACGGGGCTTTTTAAAAAAAAAATGGTTTTATCAATCAATTTGAAAAAAAAAGGATATAAAAGCATTTTCTGACACAAAATAGAATTTATAGAAAAGGACTTTTATTAAACTTAATAGCCTATCCACGCCCATGTCATTTCTCAAACTCTAAACTTTTCCAACTTCAACATGAATGGGCTGCAAATGATTCTGTTAACATATCAAATCCACTAATCTGCCAAAAGTAGAATAATGTGGCCAAATGAATAATCGAAGCCATATGGCACTTAGGCCTACAGCAGCACATATCAAGAACTCTACCCACCTATTATAAAAGTTGATGGCAGCTTGTGCTTCCACTGTTACACTAATAGAAGTGTGGGAATAAGTCTGGCAATGCACAGTCAGTTATTGATTATTTGGTTGAAAGTATGTCTGATAAAAGCTGCTAAGATAAAATATCCTGTTAGGTGGAAAAATGTCCCGGTCGCAAGACCTTGTAGGCTAGCCTACATATTAACAGAACATAGGCTATGGTTTTGGAAATGTTAACTGAATATAATTAATTTCCTCACATGGCCACAGATCCTATCAACAGCCAATAGTTGCCTACAATAGCCTAATTGCCCTATGATCATAATTAATTAAATCTCATCAAACATATCTGCCAAAGCGGAAAGGTCCAATAATTAAAAATATCAATCCCTGACCAAAGGGACCAAATATCAATCCTATAATGTATCCTAGTTTTTTCATCACTATTGCACAAAATTATAAATAGGCTAAGCAATTTACAGCCATGTTGACAATACAATAGCTAGTCTACAGGCAAACAAAGCAGAGAAGAATGCTTGGATCTCGCCTGTCAGGCGCTTCCAGAGTGCACACTGAAGCACCGAAGCCACTGAGCGCCGTCAGTGTTTCTATTGCGGTCTGCGGTCACCTTTAGTCATCTTGACAGTGGAAAAGAAATGCTCATACAAAGCATCAAAGGGCAACATTTCCTATTAGGCAAAGGCTAACCTTTTGATAACAAAGATATCTTAATTTAAAATCGCCCCAGTTTTGCATTTTGTAGTAATGGAAACTGGATAATTGTGTTTGACTCATCATATGAAAATCCATAATAAGGAAACAACACAAAACTATATTTTGAGGACCAAATTAAATGGAAAACATTTTTGTTTCTAAAACGTTGTTACAAATATTGATTAAAAAAAAAAATTAAAAGCCCTGTTTTACATTATGCAGCGTGTTTTCTTTATTTTAACTTTACCAGGATGCAGTATAGGGTGCACTATAGCCATCAGTAAGTTTAGGGAAGGCTTAACCTGTTTGCCAGTAGTTACTGCCCAAAAGAAATCATGATTTTGTTGAAGGTTAATTTTTTTTCAGTGATAATTTGGGGGAAGCTAAGCTAGCCTCTTAATAGCGCCACCTACGTTCTTGCCGATCACTCTTATACAGTATGAACAACATCGTCCACACAGGAACAAGAAGAAACTTTTCTTTTACCCTCATTTCACTGTGCTGAGTGAGAGTTTTCATGTCAGAACTTCATTACATTATGCTATGCTGCCTGCCAATCACCTGACACGCGCAAGAAGAAAAAGGTGTCCCAGGAGAAAAACAAAAAACCTTCCAATACATGTCGCTAAAGAAACTGAAGTTTCTAAATCAATATCCACTAAAGCAGAACAGTGAGGTGACAAGAACCAACTGAAATCCCAAACTTGAGATTGATGATCATATAAACTATATATGCATGTAAAGCATTGTTTTTGGGACAGCGATATTGGGATGAATGTGAGATCAGCTGACAACACAGCAAAACTCAACAAAGCAAAATATGCATGTTTGGATTTTTATAAAAGTGAAGCAGGCAAGAGTCAGCACTGTTATGGCCTCATCAAGAATCACATCAGTCACACTATGCCACTTTAAAACCAGCAAAAAGTAAATGTAAAACTCCTCTTAATGTGCATTGCAGAATTATGGGTGTTATGTATGTGCTGTGACTAAGAATGTGGTCCTGCTCAAGGTCTGAGATATTATCGTATTACTCGTTGAGAGAGTTAATACATTACTGTGATACTTATTCAACAGGAGAAGTGATTAGTTACATTACTTACAGCCCAGCTCAGTCAAACCTCCTTTGAACTCCAAAGATGCCACACCACTTTGTAGTTTAACAAGCACAAGCAGCCAATATACACACTGGAGCTGTTCACTGACTCTCAACAGCCTTAGCCCTGGTGACCGAACACAGCACTCCAGAAGTTTAACAAAATCCAGGTGATTCTTGGATGTAAGAAGACAGAACATCATAAGGCAACTCTGGAGTTATTGAAGGTGTATTCCTTCTCTTTTAGATGAGACTATATCCTTTCATCCAACTCTCAGTAAGACATCAGGAAGCAAACTGACCCTCCAAACTGTTGGAGTAAAGGAGCATTACTGGGTTTAATAACTGTAATGTAATTACTGAATAGGAACTTCTAATCCTGGTTTACACTGCTTGTAAGTAAATACAATTTATTTATTGTATATAGCACCTATTCTAGACCAGGTGTCTGTTTACAGTCAACAGTTCTCCATTGTTTAGTTAAAGCTGGAGTGCAGGACATTTGTCTCCCCCTTCTGGCAGTGAGAGTAATTACAAAAACACTGTCAACACTTGCTTACGTCATAGGCTCCGCTGTAGCCTACTCCGTCACTACTGTTGCGGCTGTAAAACAGAGGATAAATTGCCACGAGCGTCACACAACCCCCACGAAATGATTTGTTTCACTATCAGAATTTGATCCACTCAGTCTGATAACATTTGGAGAGTCTAGAAGAGCTGCACAATTCAATTATTTTATCCCCATTCAAGTTAGCAGAGGGCTAACTGGAAGTTTGTTGGTTTTTGATTTAAAAACTGTAAAATACAGAGAGATTTATCTGGCCATGATAGGCTTAATCAGTATTGTGTGAACTTGTTTGGCAAGGGCTTGAATGTAACGGACATTCATTTATATGTAAAAGTTCTACACTGCAGGTTTAAGTCAGAAACTTGCTGTGCTGTTCGATGTTGTAATTTCATACTTTTTGATTTTATTGTAAAGACTTGCTGTGCAGTGACTGAGACTTGCTCATAATTTCTGTGAAAATGGCTATTGGAAAAAAAAATTACTCACATTGTTTCAGTTATTTAATGTGTGTCAGTGAAGTCAAATAAAAGAAGCTGATTAGATGTTTATACCAAGTGCATTAAATAAATGAAATATCCAATCTCTTTCAACACAGTCTATATGCGTACACAATGCTGTGCAAGCCTCAATTGTCATGGTGGGTAATTGCTGGGTGAGATTAACTTCTGTGTACATGAAAATAGAGATGCATAGAAAGAGGGAGAGAGAGGTCAGAGAAGAGGGGAATGCTGATTGCATCTGCTGAGACCGAGTGAGGAAGTTACACGTTGTTGTGGCTACGCTGGTCAGTTAAGGAGCATCAAGATTTTTGGCAGCATTTTTATTAATGAGGTGTCTACAAATACTGAATTGGCATTAATATCATCAGCAATACACACACACATATATGTGTGTGTGTATATATATATATATTAATGTTATTTTTTGTTCATTTGTGCATCTAAATTATGAATGGCCTTATAGCAATGAGAGGATACATGAAACATTTATTTTTCACTCACTCACTTCTTTCCTTCACACACACGGTCTGATTCAAGGAAGCTTTATTGGCAGGAATGGAACAGAAGCTACATTCCTACAGTTTTTTAACCACTACAAAGCACTGAGTTTATTCAACTTTCTTAAGCCCCTTTGAGACATGAACCCCTTTACGTTTATTTGATGGCAATTAAACATGCCTGTCTCATGTCTGAATAAGCACCGCTTTGGTCACATTACATAAAAGTCACAATGGCAATCTTACTAGTTTGGACATCTTTTCTACAGGGCACAAGTCTGGAGTGAAAGCTGTCAGATTAATGTAAAGGCTTCAGCAGCACAAGGTAAAACATGTACAGAGAGAAAGAAATACATCTTGTTTCACCTTCTAACGTTACTGAAATAAATTTAATATCTCAATCATCATCTCTTATGCACAAAATCAGTTTCATGAAACAGGAAACACTGAAAAAGCCAATTTTAAGGAGCTGACTGACTGTCTGTAAAGATCAGTCTATAAAGACTTTTTCCCCTTGCAGTGCAACTCGAGCAGAAGGGGTTAAAAATCTCTTAGAACCACAGTAATACAGTAATAAGCAGACCAGCACACCCTCTCTATTTTCAATTTTCATTCATACCAACTGTTACAATGACTAATGAATATCTAGCCAAATGCTTTACATACAGCATGAGAGCAAATAGGAATTAAAGAGTAGCAACTTAACATCCTTTCATTCAACGATTGGGCATGTCAGACTTTATAAAGCAGGCAGGAGAATTCACTCTCTAATCAAGTTAAATAATGAAATTGACAGTTGTGGTGTCTGTGAATTCTTTGAAAGAAGTCGGGACGAGCGTCCATTGTGGGACTTCAGGCTTCAACAGCAAAATAAGTTTTAAAATCCATCAGTGACGCAGACTGTGAGAGGGTCTCTTTCTGTAAATGTCCTCCCATGTCTGAATGCAGCCGTATGGATCATTAATGTAAAAGTCACCAATGTCTGATATTAATGTCTGAGTGACAAATAGCCATTACTTTAACAGACAGATGAAGCCATCAGTGTTATGTATTCCATGTCTGAAAAGGGCTTAAGTTTTTCTTAGCTGATTAGCAGTTTGTTATGAATATGAATATCTTGGATCTGCATCATCACCAAAGAATTGTTCCATTGCCAAACACCATCTGATTGTTCTTCCAAATTTTACAGAAGTCTGCTCATGAGTTTTTGAAAACATCCTTCTGAGTGACAGACAAACTAAAAAGCTGGAAATAAAATTGATGAACAATTCTGAGTTTGTTGTGTGCCAAGTAAAAACCTTTGAAAAACTTGTGTACACACACACACATGCAGGAGCTTTTTGTCTTCACCAAGCACCAAAGGTTTTATATTTTATAAAAGGAAAAAAAAAAAACCACCTGCTGTATACTTTTGAAGTCCAGAGAGGCATTTATCTCCAAATGTGTCTCCATATCTCTCTGTCTGAGTCTGAGGCAGCAGCTTGAGCCAGTGAGCATCAAACAGACAAAAAAATGAGCTGCTCAAAGAGACTGATCAGCTGCAGTGGCCGAGGTCCTGCACCACATTTACAGACAAACGCGTCCATACAATCTGGGTTGATTAGAGTAAAGAAAAGTTTTTAGTCAGTCAGCAGGAGACAATATTGCTGTCGGATAGAAAGCTGTTTCCATTAACCTCTGTACATAAGCGTAAGTGATGCAGATAATGTGCATGTACGCACATGCACACCCACAAACATACACACAAGAATATAAAGAGTCTTCTCTCTTTCTGCATTTCACCATCCAAACACTCAACATCCAAGCATAGTCTCTCTCTCTCTCTGTGTCTCTCTCCCAAACACACACAAAGGAATGTACTGGCACAAACACACACACAAACACATGCTCAAACACACATGTGCACATACAAATGCACACACAGAGTCCTATCATGCCTTATTTTTAGCTGTTCCCCTCCCCAGCCCTGACCTACATCACAGCATGAATAAAGCAGCAGAGGGATGAAGAAAGTGAGCTCAGAAGGGGGAGGGAGGGAGGGAGGGAGGAAGGAAGGGAGGGGGTGGGGTGTTGGGGGTCTAGGGAGGAGGGGGAGGAAGAGAGAGACAGAGAGAGACACACCGGCAAATCCAGAAAAATGAATTCCCCCCTGTGTGAAATGACAGTTCCAGTTCTGTCAGCAGACCTCACCTGCTTCATTGCTCCCAGAGGAGGCTGCAGAGGGCGAACACAGACACTGACACACACAGGGGATACAGGACCTTGGACCGGCAGAGATCAGAAAGCCTCATCATGCCTCAGACTTGACAGTAGATGCTTTTCCCACTTTAAATGAAAGCTGACAAAAGCAGCAAGCACTCAACTTTGAATTATTGAGGCTGTGTGTCTGCAACATCACAGGCAGGCTGTTATGAGGCTTGAACAATGCTTTGGCGCTTTTCGCCAATAAAGGGTAGTTAAATGAGCAGCTTTTAGGGTGGAGTAGTGCTTGAGGACAAGATGAAAATTGGATTCAGGTACTGTTTCACAGCCTCAAAGCACTGAATAAGTTCCATGTTTTTGATGTAGCAGATCAATGCTTTTTATGCTGAAGGCCAGCCAGGCTTTGTAAGCCTGAATACACGATCCGTCTCTCTTTGATTGTGCAACTCAACACTCCTACTGTACATTCTTCAAGGATGAAATTTGCCGAGAAAAAACCTCTGGGTGTTGCATGTAAGTCAATTACATACTTCATACAAATTCATTCTGTTGTAAGGGGACAGTGTAAGCTGAAAAGCTCAAAGCTGGAATGTATTCATCCAAGGAGAGGATATGGAAATACTCTCCTCACTCTCTCTTTCCCTTAAAGGTTTACTATGCAGGATTTTACTAAAAACAATGTATAGAGTGATACAAAAGTAATCCCTCTCAATCATCACTGATCATGATCCACTAGAAGTGTGTGGTGGTGTATTTATCTGCAGAGACCTTGCCATCTGCCTTTAATTTATTTTGCTGTGTGCGGGACGCTTCTGGGTGTCAACCTGAGTGAGGTCAGGACTCGTAGCGACCAGGTTACATTGCTGTGTTTTTATTTCATTCAATGTTTCCCCTGCTTCTCCGTCTCCCTCCTCTGCTGTGTGCAGAGTCCTGCTGTGTGCTGCTCCTCTGCTGTCGGTGTGTCTGTTTGACACACACATGCAGAGCAGAGAGCGGGTGTGTTCATTTATGCTTTATGCTTTAGTTTTATTATTCTGATTCACGGGCTTTGTTCTCGCCAGCACTGCTCACTCTCTTCATTCACTCGCTAACTCAGTTGACCACCTCTCTCTCTCTCTCTCTCTTGCTCATTGGGCTGAGGAGGATGGGCCAACTTTGAATGTTGTATGTTTGCAAACACCAACCGACAATTCCTGCATAGTGTATCTTTAAGTGTAGCATTGAGAGTCCCCAAAGTGGTGAATAGGCCTTTTTACCTCAGGAAACTGGTTCTCTGCTGCTCACATCGACATAAATACATCATGCTGTCCACACACGCATGCACACACACACACACACGCGCGCGCAAATTTAGGCCCTTTTGCATAACACCTCCCTTGTGTGTTTCCGATCCCATTTCATTAGCAGTCATCCAGCTCGGCTAATGCCTCCCCGAGCTCTGTGTTTTAATGCCCATACAATGTCTTTCAAGCTACATTAGGAAGTGAGAGATTCTGTGTATGAAAAGAGGCTGTAATGTGTCATGATATCAGCTGAACGTTATGGATGTAAATATGCTACTCTCCTCTGTCCTTTCCAGTTTGTCTGTTCTTATCTCGTCAGCTCTCTCCTCTCCTCTCCTCTATTTTGTTTCACCCCTCTAAATTATCTTCCCGCCTCGTCCCTTTCTTCTCTTCTCTTTGCTTTATTCTCATTTATTTCCTCTTGTCTATGGCTTCAACTAAATTATAGTTGTTATTATTAGAGTCGCTTTCGTTACTGTAAAGTGTCAAATGATGATGTAATTGTCAGGATGTCATGTCAAAAAACAATAACTTAATGAAAGGCAAAGAATTACACCCTCAACATGAGCTGTGTTTGCCTTAGTTTGATGCTGTTGTTTCCATACACATCCAGTAATTAAGAAGCTACTTGCCATCCCCTGAAAATCTTTCTTCTGCTGACCTCCTGTGGTTCAACTTCTCACCTTGCTGAAAACCAAACTGTGCTTTGAAAATGTTGCCTTGTTATTCTGTGTGATTGATGAGAGAAGGCAATTTTTGGGACTATTTTTGGATGGGTAACTCTCCATGATAACACTAAGCAGCAAGGTGAGGCCCAGAGACATTATTGTTCCAGTGTGATTAAAGCAACAGAGTTGAAACAGTTCAATGACTACACCCTCCCGCTTCATCAGTCGCCTGAAGAATCGCTCTGTATGTCGTCCATGTGTCTAGAGAGAACCGTCACTGAGTTACTAATCCACTGTGTCTGCTTTCTTTGTTCTCAGATATTGATGAGTGTGCAACCCAGATGCATTACTGCCAGTCCAACACAGTGTGTGTCAACCTGCCCGGCAGCCACCGCTGTGACTGTCTGCCAGGCTTCATCAGGGTGGACGAATACTCCTGTACCGGTACGTCTGCATGGAAACATGTTACTGATTCTTCAGATCATCTTACATAATGACACACACACACACATGCACACAGGCACCAGGCAGTAAAAAGATCATCATCCAAACCATCAAGTGGTATATTCTTTTGATATGTTTGTTTTATTTGTGAAACTTTGTGAAATCAGTTTTAAAACTTGCTTCCAAGGTACCTGCACATTGCAAAACTGTACTGGTGTAGTGGTCCACTCTATATGGGCAACTTGAACCTGAAAAGGCAAAAGGTAGCACAGTTCGCTACCTTTGCTAAGGCAAAGTCTGACATGCATGATGGTTCTGGGACTTTTCGGGTCTGTTTTTCGGTGGTTTATGAGCTGGAAACTTGAGTGAGTATGTTTACAGGTGGTGATAGCCCCCTCCCCACTTCCCCTCGATTCCAACTGTTACTCTGCAACCCTCTGTAGGCTCGCTAGCAGTGGGACAATTTTGGTCGGTTGGTCTAAATTGAAATATCACCATATATTGGATGAATTGGATGCATGATATTTGGTACAAATATCAGGTTCCTCAGATGATCAATCTAATGAGAAGCAAAAAATGTAAAACCCAAGTAGAGTACCTCTTTACTTTAGTAAATGTACTTTGTTACTTTCCACCTCTGCATATAAGAAATGTTGAAAACCCCATGAGAAGACAATCAGATGAATAAGTAAATTATTAAAGTTGGATCTAATATGTATGTTGCCTCCTCTCTCTGTTGGTTTTACTCCTAAATGACATTGGTTGCAGTTTGGGGTCTGACTCGTGCTAGCCAGCAGTGACTCCCATGTATTAGAAAATGGTAGATTCCATCAGTTGTCGGCCACGTGGCTCCGCAACTGTGACGCTCTGTCTTTTGTCATCCAAAATTAAAGCTTTCAGAGAAATGAATGCAAACTGATTGACGACCCCGGCGTCTGTCTTTTTAAAGGTTGGGAGAATCAGCGTGTGATCGACAAGAACGTGTGATTGCAGCTATTCAGTTTTTTAATGGCTCGTCTACAGTAAATATTCAGATTAAAAATATCCTGCTTCCTCTGCATCCCTAACATTCTCAGAGCTAAATGTCAAGGCAAAGTATGGGAACAGATTCACCAACATATTTACCTTCTTTTAACAACACAATACAAATACTTTGTCTAAATGAATCCATGTGTATTTTAAGCAATTTCTCGACATAGTACAGTGACACCTGCAGGTTTACTATGTCTATCCTCTGAGGGAGTCAGAGCAGCATGCTTTCTCGAGAGTGAATAGGATGTGCTTGGTTGCTGCTCAGTGTTTCTCTAGAGTAGTGTTCTTTAATTAGCTCAGAGTTGGCAGCCACGCAGGGACAAGGATCCATGGACAATCAATCTATTTTGCAGCTTGTAAACTGTCCTGGCTGCTGACTGAGAGCCCAAGGAGCCCTCTACATCTGCTGGGAGAGATAAATCCTCTCTCTGTCTCTGTTTCCCTCTTCCTGCTTCTCCTTCTTACATTGCTCAAGGGTTTGAGATCCTCTAAGTGAATGTAAAACAGAGTTAGCGTTCACGGCGCAGGGTGGCGACTGCTCATATTTCACAATGCTAACACGATTGCACATTAGCTCCTGTAATTGGAGTGTTGTGCTCAAATCTGTATTGTTATTCTTCGTTGTGTCTGTGGATTTGGAAATGTTTTTGTTAATGATATTATTGTCACTACATTAAGTAGGACGCACAGGCACACTGGAAACCAGTTTGTGATTAAACAGAGAAACATTCTGTCAGCAATTAGAGAGGAGAAGAAATTCAGTAGCTATTCTGATTTAATAGTGGTAGCTGAAAGTAGCTTTGCTGTGCAGAACTGTGGAGCTTTTATCATCAATCACAACAGAGGTTTTGCATTGATTGTCACCTTCTCATACCAGTGAGGAGGTGATGTAAGGTTATTTACCAGTGCCAAATAACTTGTGAATTGTAGAGCTGCAAAACCAGGAAGAAGAAAAAATAAAAGCCACATTAATTGTCAGTGATCCATGTGGTGTAGCAAACAGTTAGTGGTCAGTGGCCAGACTGCTTGAAGGTGGGGAGACACCTTTTTTTAAGGCTTCGGTTGTTTAATCTGTGCATTGTTGGTTATTTTTATGATAGGGCATTATTTTATGTTTATTTTCATATAAACTTTTATTAACAACAGGTAAATGTTGTAGGAGGATTTGCTTGGTAAGCAGTGGTGGAGGAAATATTCATATCCTTTACTTAAGTAAAGTTCGCAATACCACAAAAATTTCCAAAACTTCAACCCCACTGTTATATTGTCATTACTGATACTGTTATTACTGGCAACTTTTTGTAGCCAGTCGAGGTGGAGCTAATTTTACTCATTGTAGATAATAATGGGTAGTTAAACTTAGTTGATTAAATGTTTTGTGTGATAATTTTAATCTGCAAAGTCACTAGTAATTACAGCTGTCAGATAAAGAAAGTACAATATTTCCCACTGAAATGTGGTGCAGTAGTATATAAAGTAGCATAAAATGCAACCTAAATGCAAGTAATGTACAAGTACCTCAAAACTGGACGTACCACTGTTATTTATTAATCTACGCAGCCCCTCAGAAATAGTTACTTCACGTTACTTCTCTTCTCTTTAGACTTTATCTGTCTATACAAATTCTGCTGTTTGTGCAGATTAGCTCTCAACAAGAAGGATTTTACACATTTTGTTTTGTTTTTTTCACATGAATGCACAATGGCAGGTTCTAAGTGTTGCATGTACAATGTAAGGAAGTCACTGATAGCAGTATAGTGTTTGTCCCTGCCTTTTTGCCTCAGGCCATTGTGTGCGAGTCTTTATGGACATCAAACAGCCCTGAGCTTCATCTGCCCACAAACTTACCTGACATCACTGTAGACACCCTTCAGTCTACAATTTTACCCTCAACATTACTGCCTCAGAGGAATAAAATGTCATCTTACACGTGTCATGTATCACTTTTTGCATTGGACATTCTCCACCTCATCTCTCTCTCTCTCTCTCTCTCTCTCTCTCTCTCTCTCTCTCGCTCTTGCTCTCTCTCTCTCTCTCTCCTGTCTTCTGCCTGGTGGACAAGCCTGTCCTTTGTGAAGACAGCAGCATCCTGTAAACAATAGGCGGCTGCGGTTATTGCGGTTCCACTTGATTTCACCTCTATGAAAGGAGGCAAGCAGCTCTGGGGAAACGGGGGATGGACAGAGGAAGGAAGCGAGGTGGCAGGAAGTGTGAAGTTCTATGCCTTGCTTGTCAAAATGCCACTGAGCTGTAGTCGTATCCATGTTTATGCACCACAAATCAGTTCACAGTTTACTATTAGTCCAGGACGACTTTATCTGCTGCCTCCATTGTAGGACGACTTGGATGATTTATAGATTTATAGAATTCATGAGTAAAACAGTAGTTCTTTCATTTCAACTTGAGAGACATGGACATTACCTCACCCCTGGACCCTGAACTGACCTCTTTGCCAAGTGGGTGTCCATTAGCAGGATGTTACCCAAAACTTAAACACTGTGACAAAATGGAGATTGAACAGACCTCCTGAGAAACCATTTCTGACCAATAATTTGAATTATGGCCTGAACTAAAAGCATAAAGTTGACCCTAAGGTCACTTGGACCGGAGAAAGAACAAACAACCCCCCCCCCCTTAAATGGGACATAGACTCTCTTATGTCACCAGACTACAGCCATAAACTGAGGACTTTTGTGAAGCCTCCATGCAAACCTGAATTTCATGTAAATTAAATGTCTAATTATTATGCATTATTATTATTATTATGCTTTTTTTGGTGCTCAGTGCTCAACACTGCACTTCGCAGAGACCACCTGTCAATCAAAACGTGTGGAAAGGATGATGATGATTTATATTTTCCTTGGGAAATAATACTAGGTTTAACAAAAAGCTCCTCCAAGGTTGACTTGTTTGTTTGTCTCTGAAATCAAATAGTTCCAACCAGTCACTAGTAGCCTTTCCTCCATTTTTTATTGTTGATGGTCCATTTCCACAGGCTTATCCCTGTTCTCCTCCGAATGGACAGCCAAAAAAAGCTGTGCTGGAGTAGAGTTTGTCTGCTAAGAGCTGATATTTTTTTTTTCAATTTGAGGCATTGGCAGCACTCCTCCAAAGACATGAGGTGCATTGGGCAGATAAGGCTTTGTTCAGACAAAAAACAGACACAAAAAAGGTGCACTGATGTGACGGCAGTTTTGACACACTGTAACAAAAAAGCAGGCAGAAATAAAATACAGAGGTGCTTAGGTTTGAACTACCTTCAGTTTTGTTCACCCTGCACTCCACAGCAAAAGACCTGTTCGTATCCCCACTGCCCTGTCCACACAATACAAGCTGCATTCTTCCATTACCTACAGGAACCAATTAGAAAAAAATGTGCCCTTCGCTGCTAAATCACATCCAGTGTGATTGAAACCTTCATGTATATCAGAAGATGTTTCATGGGAAAGACCTTCGAGACATCAAGTGTTGAAGAAAAAAAGCTTTCCTGGCTGTAGGGTGAATGACTACAGGTAGAGCGACATTTATGAAATATTTTTTTAATGTGGATTATTGTTTAACAATGTGTTGAGCTGAGACTCCAGTTAGCGATAGACAGATAGATAGAAACGTCTGGCAGAATGCAGATGAGCACGGGTAGCAATGGAGAGGCAGCATCACGCCTAATAGACAATTTCACCCCGCCATCGCTGGGAGGAGTTGAATAGCCGTACAGCCTGGCGGACAAAAGACTTCCTCAGTCTGTCTATTGAGCAGGACTGAGACAGCAGTCTGCCACTGAACATACTCCTCTGCCTCGAGGACGTGCTGTGCAGAGGGTGGCGGGCATTGTATATAGATACCAGTGTTTACCCTCAGTCTTTATGGTGCAGTGCAAGCAGAACTCAAGTGATTTCCCCTGTGGAAGTTCATTATGATCTCTGACTTCATGTGTCAGTGAATAATAGTTGTCTGCCATAGGTAATTGTGGAAATGGTTTTCCGGCTCCCAGTGTGTACTTATCTTATGATCTCTGGGTTTTAGAGGAATTGTTGTCTGCATTAAGCAGACACTGATAAGGCACACAGTTACAGATTAAACCCCTGGAACAAGAGGATTAAGGTCCTTCCTTCCTCTCGGCTCTGTCCTGTAAATAAACTCCAACAGCAGGTTCAGCTCTGGCCTGCAGATAAAGAGTTGTATAGCTATTTAAAATGAATGCTTCTATTTGAAGCTGTAGCCTTGCTCACTGTATGACTAGGTGAAGACTCATAATATATTTAATCTATTAGAGTCTGGTGACCGCCAAGCTGCAGCTTATAAAACCCCTCTCAATGGACTCAAGACACTGTAGTATGTGAACTATCACAACATATTCAGGCCAATATTGTTGGCTGAGTTTATCCCAAACGTATTGTATTGGCATATATGTTGGCAGATAGTTGTAGTTTCAGTACTTTTTTTTCCCTCTGATAATGTATTTTGTTTATATTTATGAGTTAAAGGGACTAAACTCAGGTTTTTGTCCATTACAACTACACTTAAGGATAGCACTACTTCTAGTGGCTAAATGTTGCAGAGATTTGGGAAAAAACGTGAACTCTGGCAAGAATGACATTAACTGGGGCAAGGAAGCTCTATAGCTGTTTTTATCTAACAGCTGATTTCCAAGGGATGCACTTCACGGTTTGTTTACATTAGTGTGAGGCTGTGGCTTGCTGTTGATTTGAGCTTGTTTTGATGCTAGAGAAGTAGTAGCAATCAAGTTGAAGAGATCATTATCAAAAAATAATATTGGATTTTTTTTACACTCAAATATCAGTATATTTTTTTAGAATCACAGAATCAAATATCTGGTTCTAATCAATATCAATATTCTGTCCACCTGTGAATGCTTTATTGTACCTTTAGCTGTATAAACACATGATGGTATTTTAACTGTATTGATTGAATTTGGCAGATTTAAGTGTTTGCTTTCGGTCAACTAATCCTTTAATCAGGCAGCAGCCATGTCATGTGCCGCTGCCTTTGATCCTCTAATGTATATTTCTCTTCTATCCTTGTCTGCACTCCGCTGATCAATACTTGACTTTATTTCCTTATCAACCTGCTGTTCATAGACAAAATGCTTAGGCTCTGCTGTATGACTGACCAAAAGGAGCTGTCATTAATTTCATGCATCAGTTGCTACACATTCTCCAAAATTCTAGCACTGGGAAAGGCCGCATCTCCCCCCAAGACACATTATATATTTAATGAAAATTTAATCAAATCCAATTCCAATTATACATGTAATGAATGTGGAGCTCAAGTGTGGCGAGCCTAGAAAACCTTCGCGACCCTCCCTGTATACATTGACTCTTCAAAAATGGAGGTCACGCTGTCAGGCTGGCTCGGCACCAGCCAATTTAATAAGCCCATCAAACACAGTTTGGAAGAGGAGTCAGATAAGTTTTCCATAGTCCTTACTTCCATCCATTTTAATATTTAGCTTCCCCTTAAAGGTTTGATGTAAGGAGTATCTCTTCCTGCTCATCAGCAGACTGTACAACCATCCAGAGTTGATGTCTGTCGTCACGTTACGCTGCTTTTCTATGAGCTTTGACTCTTCTTTGATGCATTGTCGTCCTTTTCCCCTGCCTGAACACACACAGTGACACGTGGAATAAAAATGCACTGTGGCTATGGGATGGATGTTTACTGACAGAGCACCTTAATGGAACATGCTTTCATTAATGTGAATTGCAGCCTAAGCATCTTTATAGCCTTCAGCTGTATATTTCATTGGGTAGTGAAGGAATTGCATTATCTTGCTGCCTCTGTGCTGCTGCTACACAAAGAGATGAACAGGGTGAGCAGGATATTACTGTACTATAAAGCAAACCCAACATAATGCACAGCTGTAATTCATGGTGTAAATGAAAATATTCGCAGCTTAATGAGAAGCACTTGTGTTTTAAAGTGCCAGGTCTTTAGCGCTTCATGTTAATAATAACATGACTGTAACACACACACACACACACTGCCTCAGCAGCCAGATTTCTCTTTTGGTGTCACTGGTCCTGCCTCCCAGCCGGACTCCCTGCCGGCCTGGAAATAGTTTTCCAAAGCACACCCTTAAGATGTGAGCCACTTCAAGGCCACTTCTTATCTTTACGACTGGTTCATCAGGCCCCCTCTGACACCGTGTCTATACAGAAAGCGTAGCGTGAGCAGCACGTTTAGCAGAGCAGCAGCAGCGAGTGCTCCGTCTATGTGTTTACACTGGAGGCATTCAGGTACCTGCGCTTTGGAAGTGCTCAGAGCCCAATACACTATTTGCTTAAGGTAATGAAATATTGTCTTCATGGTTACAAAAAAACACACCGAGGTGGTCCAACTGTTGTTGCAGCCAAAAACTGAATGTTAATAATGGTGGGAGATGAAAACACCACATGGTGCACAGTAAGTGTGCACAGAAAAAAATAATTAATTCATGACAGCAGGAATAGTTACAGTCATTCTTTAGATGATTTAATTTTGAACTATCTTCCTCAGAATATTTACATATCAATAAGAAATGCAAATACATATTGATTTGCATCCTCTTTCTGTTTTCAATTTTTGGGAATTAAAAAAAAAAATTACATAACATTTTAATAGAAACTAACCTTGTGCATATCTTAGTGCCTTGGTTGAGTGATGACATAAATTATACTGTCAAGAATAGCAGATGAAGGGAAGAAATAGCACTTAAGTTTCCATCATCATAAAAGGATGTAAAAAGTCACCAAAAAGGTCTAAATGTCTTTGAGAGAATCTGTTTAACAGACATTTTGTCTTCTTAACAATAAAATCTGCTTATTTCTGGACACACACAGCTTCAAAAGATCAAATTAACTGACTGGCAGGTCAAAAGAAAACTGCTTCTTGAACTCTAGGTGCATTACTGCAGGAAAATCAGAAATTTGCTGCCACTAATTTTATGGAAATCCATGTCCTCCAGGCTAAATACTATGACGGGCAGTCAATATTTTTTCCCCTGTGGCACAGGACAGATCTCTGCTGAGTTCACATCACGTCAAGGTGAGCAGCACGGCTGAGGCAGAAAGTGAGCATGACGACCTGTGTAGGCAAAAAAACAAAACAAAAGACGGAATAAACCCTTGGAAAATCCTGCCTTGCTCTGTTTTTTATGGGCTCGTCACTGGCCATTAAATTTCACATTACTGAAGTGTTCTGCTTGACATTATTGAATGAGACTACAGTAGGCGCTTAAGAGACGAGGATGTGTTTTAGAAATTTATTATGCAAAGTAAAAATGAATCATGAGGTGTTGGGTTTGCTCAAAGACCCTCTAATACGCAGAGTCTGTCTTTTTTGTTAAGTTCTGAGCCCTGCAAACGGGACAGAAGATGAAATGTGAGAATAAAAAATAAAATATGAGAAAAAAATACCAGCAGATATCATTTTCATGACAACAACACTGAGTTCAGTTTAGTTCCTCTGCAATCTCTGAACCCATCGGCTATCGTCTGACGACAATTTAGCCTCTGGGGGCTACAGCCAATGTTTCAGGCCAAGACATCCTCATCTGTGCGCCAGGTCATTGTTTACAGTCCGATTAGCAACTTGAGACGTGAAGATATAGCTGGAGTTGAGAGACGATTTCTACGACCAGATTGTGTAGTAGCCAGTTTACACTCAGTTAACATTTTAAAACCACTACAACAGCTTTGTTTAAGGTATTTGCTTTGCTTTGCGGAGGCTTTGATGGTGCACAGTGTTTTTGTCTGATATTTTTATTTGCAGCCGTGTCTCTAATGAGTCCACCAATCCTGTTTTTGGCTTCTTCATTGCTGTGATTGTACTGTATTAGAAGCTCTTTACAAGAGTTGCATACAGCCCCGGGAGAATCACCAATTCCTGTAATTTTTTCAAAGGCAACTGTGTAATCTGACTTTGAAGGCAATTCATTTTTTTTTATTACACGAGTCAAACGTTTCTCCACACAATACACAAACATCAATACTTTTTATATGTGTTTTAGGTCCAGACAACATCTTAGCCAATGGGTTCCACCTCTTTCGCTCCCCGCATGGACCTTTTACCTGCATACACCTAAAGCATGTTCCTGTAGAATTCGCTGCCTACATTTCAAGTGCCATCCCCACTCAAACGTGATTGGTCGATAGACTACAAACGGAAACCAAAAATCTTGTCCCTTGCCTACAGATTCTGCATTCATACGCAGGTATCTGTTTATAGAGATTAGTTTCTCTGTGACAGTGATGGGAGCCGATATCCTCAATGATCAGGGAAAGTAACAGGGGAACAAAAGCGTACAAGATTAAATGATAAAACTGTACTTTATTATACAGACATTACCTGTATCTGAGGAGCACTGAGTGATTTTGCTGTGAATCATCCTGAAGATCCTTCCTCAACCTTAAAGATAACGTATGTGACACTGATTATTGGACTATACTGTGTTAGTTTAAACTTTAATTATTCTGTTAACAATTCTGGTTTCATCTCTGTTCGTAAATTAAGTAATGGCTTTTTTGCCTTCCAGACAAGGATCTCTCATGGAAAAGTTCCACGTTGACTCCAGGGCTGTAACTAACGATTACTTTCATTATTGATTACGACTATTATATTAATCGTTTTGTTAGAAAATTGTGAAAAATGCCTGTTATAGTTTCTTAGAGCTCATTTTTGAATATTATGTTTTATCCAAAAACCAAAGATATTCAGTTTACTATTGTGTGACACAAAAAAACTTAAAATCCTCACATTTGAAAAGCTACAACCAGCAATTTTTTTGCAATTTTCCTTTAAACAATGACAATTATCAAAATAGTTGCTGATTAGTTTTCTAATCAATCCAGTAATCGATTAATGGACTAATCGTTGCAGCTCTAGTTCAAACAAAACATTCGAGACCAGGTAATGCCGGACATAACACACAAAATATGAGGCAGCAGATTGTTTCCTACATTATGTTGCTACGCTGTCTTGTCTGGTACAGAGACAGAGTAGTTGTCTAACTTCACCATCTGACTAATTTCCAGCGAATTCTACTAAAGCAACTTAGCAATTTATCTGTTTTGGTTCATTTTAGCAGGTAGCTGTTTTCAGTGAGAAAGCTCTAAAAGCCCACTGTATGCTACCTGCCCAGCTAAAGTTAGCAATTAGCTGGGGAGCATAGCTGAAGAGACGAACAGCGCTAACAGAAGCCAAGACACAAACACGAAAGAATAGGAAAACTGTTTACTGTTAACTTAAAGGGTATAATATGTCAGTATTGTGTTTGTAGCTTTTTTCTGCTGCCACCAAGTGGTCAAAAAATCACTTTATACAGGTTTAAGGTGTAGCATTCAAAGCTTTGTTCCTGTTCTGTCATTCTATGATTTTTTCTATACTTTACACATACATTCGTTCTATGTAAAAATGTTGTAATCTTGTGCATCATTTTACTGTTAATAACTGTTTTTTTTGTTTAATATGTGTTATGTTTCTACTGGCACAGCAAACCCTGCCACCCCATTGTGTTTGTCATTAAAGTAGCTTATAACAGTGTCTTCCATTCTCAGTAGCATTAAATCACTCAGTGCTCCTACAATATTTTGAGTGAGTGAGGTTTTGAAACAATAGGAGCAAAACCCCTGCTACGTCTAATAATAGGCCTTAGTAAGATGTAAATAAAAGGAATTTACTTGTTCTATTCTAATTACCATCCCAGTCATGTATTTTCTTAAAGAGTAATCACTATCTCTTATGACACACATGTTCAGACATATTATATTACACTCTACAAAATGTCATAAACTATTAGTTTGATCTTCCACACTTCAAAACGGATTACATTGAATTTCACACTGGGTCAGAGCTACTTAAGATACATGATTAATATATTTACATTTGAATAAATATTTGAGGCATCTGGATGTCTGTCTCATCCAGAACAAATTACAATAAGATAACAGTCCTGGAAGATAAAATTATGAAATTGTGAGCATAACAAGCTACTAGAAGTGAAGAGCCATAAATTAGTGACAGCAGAGGAAAGGAATATATTTATGTAATCCTTGTCAAAACAAGTCGTCATTGCCTTCCAAAATTATTTATATGAGCATTTTCTGATACGGCACTTTTGGCTAAGCAACAATGTTTGTCAGTGTCTTCTAAAACCGTTACAAATGGTTAAGGTTTGGTTAGCTTTTGGTACAATAACTACTTGGTTAAAGTTATGGAAAGAGTGTCCATGGTTAAAAGAAAGAGACGTTTTTGCTCGAATTGAAGATGAAGCAAATTCTGTGGACACACACTAATAGTTCTAGGCAGTGCAAATTGAGCATCTGTTCACTGAAAATATTTCAACTTTACCATAGAAATTTGCACAGTTCCAAGGCTGCCACTTGACCTACAGATACAAAATGCAAAAGGAGAGAAACTGAAGAAAAAGAACTGCAGTTCTGGTAAGTGTTTACCAGTTAGAACATAAGGTGTTTATGTAACTAAAGAAAATAAAGCGAGGCAAATATTCACTTTGTGTTTAATCTGAACGCATCTTGTGTAGAGAAATTGTATATTTCTGCACTTTAGTGGCCTAAAAAGTCCCACAATTCATTTAAAATTGTAGAGCCCATAACATTTACTACTTTTTGCTAAAATTCCCTTAATGCAATTCCTCATGATAGATGTGTAAATTACTGTTATGTGACTCTACTACTTGTCAGTGATGATGAGTCATACTCTCTTCTGTATTTCGGACACGGCTCTACATAGTTAGTTGTGACCTGCTCATCGTTGGTCTCAGTAATTCTATGAAATAGGAAAATAACCTCAGTCATGCCTCCAATCCTCCTGTTAATCAGTGTTCTTCAGTGCGTTGACAGTGCAGAAGCCATTCTGAGTGTGACGACCGATGTCTGTGGTTCTGATGATCAGTCATTATGTTTCATTAGCCCAGCGCTGCGGGGGGTCACCTCAACATGTCCGAGCCTGACACTGCATCACTCTGTAATCATCACTAATTAGACCAAACCTGACAGAGATGTGCTTCATGCTCAGAGAAGGCTATTGTTGTCTCCAGGAGATTCACAGAGCTTAGTACTGTCAACACAATAACTTTCCTGTGACATGATCATTCATATCACTGGATAGTTATTGTATTTTGGAAAAAAAGAAACCCTAACTTGCAGATCTTATCAATATCTAATGGTTAGTAAATGCCGTTAATTATTCTGTGAGAGCTGTGATTTATTTTTTATTCAACCCACCAAAAGACAGCTACAACACCTCATTTTTGCTGCCAGTGTTGGCTAAAAATAAATCAAACTTTGCTGAAGCCAAAATGTTGCTGTAGAAAAACAAAAAGTCCAAACATTTTTATATTAAAGCTGCACAAGCATTATGTTTTAATGAACATCTAATCAACTGACTCACAAGGTCAAACAGCCCCTTTGCCCAATCCAGATATTAAATGTGGCAAATTCATTTTTACAGACAAGCATTTGTAGGATATGTAACAGACAACGTTTTATGAATATGTCTAATTGTAATATACTTAACCCATACAGTGGGCTATGGGCAATACAGCAGCTGCAGCATTCAAAAGTACAATAATCTAATAACACTTCTACCATCAACAGCAGAACAGAGCATCACCAAGGCAGACAGCACATACATGTATAATAACACAACAGTAGGTGCAGCCCACAAATAAAAATGAATGCACTAAAATATTTATGATTTATGATTGCCTGTCAAGTTTTTGTATTGATTTTAAAATTCAACCAGGTTTTGCACCGACTTCTTTGTCTGAAGTTAATGTTTTAACCAGAAATGCCCTTCAGGTCCTCTGACATGAGTCTTGTCGTTGTTCTGATGTGCAGGACACAAACCTTTGGTGAGGCAGGTTTTGGCTTTTATGCTCTGAGCTTCCTGAAGAACCTGCCTGAGGATCTGAGAGCAGCTCAGATCTTTTATCTTTTTTCACATTAACGCAATAACTACCTTCCCTCCCTCCTTTCTAATGTCTTATTCATTTGTCAGTTATTTTGAACTGCACTAACCTGTATGAAAGTTTTCTATAGAAGACTGAAAAAAAGCTGGCCAAAAAATCTGACACCTCAAGTTTAGAAACTTCTGGCTTCAAATTTCAACTTTCTTTCCTCTTTTTTTGAGTGCCTCCACTGCAATAGATTTTTGACAAACACATCTCCTCCTTTCCAGACAGTTTTACCTGCTGCACCCTGCTTTTGGAAGAATTTATAGCCCAATACCCATGAATGTAGGTACACATGTGAGTCAGAAGAAAATACTCTTGCAGCCTAATACATTTACGTTAATGCATAAGATGCATTTTTGCATCTTTAATTTACTTCTTCCTCATATCCAGCTTTCTTCTTACCCCCTTTCCTACCTTACCTCTATCTTTACCTCCTTTTGTTTCCTTTTTCTTCCTTCATCTCTTCCCTACCTCTTCTTTTATTATTATATATATAACACATGTATGATATAAGATGTATAACCTGCATAAAGAGGCTTAATCACAAGCTATTACACAGTTCATTTTATTGTATATAAGATATATGATGCATTTCAATCACAAGCCTTTACACGGCTGCTGGTGTTTTATTGATTACAACTGAAGAATTTCTGTTCCATGAGATGGGCATGAGACATATGACTGAAATATGCAACTGAAAAATGTCTGGTGCAGACAAAGTGTGATCCTAATTTATGAATGCATTACTTTATTTTATTGTAGTAAAAAAAAAATGTTCGTACTGGTTCATCTAGCTGGAAAGGTAGATGGACCTGCTTAGCAATGATCCCTAAACACATTTTTCCAATAACCTTAATTGTGTGTGTGTGTGAGGTGCACTGGAAAATATATTAATATGACATTACACTTTCCACATTTAGACCATTATCTGCAGAAAATAGATAGGGATTTATTACTTATTGGGTTTGACAGTTTTTCACATTATCCATCAATTCAACTAGCACATCTGTCAGTTTATAAAGTACTTCAACTCTGTAATTTCACATTGGCCCGCAGACATTAAACAGCTTTAATTTGCAGTCGTGGCCATCAGTGTTTTGATTGTGTTGCTCTCCCTTCCATCAGCTCACATCCATTAGCACACTGAATATTTAATCATGTAACTCTTCTTCTGTTATGCTGTAATTAATGTAGCCCACTTTTCATAGGCCTTCACATAAACTCTTACACATCCCACCAGCACTGCTGACATTCACCTCCACTTTATGGTTCAGCGTAGAGAGGAAATCCTTGGGAAGAGAAAAGCTAAATATTTTCTCCTAGTTGCTTCGGGGCTTTATGAGCACCACTCATTAATTAAGGGAAATATATTAGTCATGACTCCCACCAATGCTTTTGCATATTAATGAGGAGTGTGTGCTTGAGAGAGTGTGTACCTTTTGTGGAGGCAGCCTCAGGCCCAGGCCTGCCTGGCACTTAAAGATGCATTTCATGATCTGATATAAAAAAAGATATTTCAGCTGTTCAGCTGTGCAGATCTGTTGCAGCATCCTCAACGGTTGCTTTCTAATATATTGTTTATAATCAACTAAAATCATGTTATATTATAATTGAAGATCCCGTAACTGTAGCTTAATCAGTCTGATAAGCTCAACGGTAAGACTTGAAAAAATAAACACATTGCCAAAAATCAATTAATCCCATATTTATAAGCAACAGGGATATTCATAATTATTATTTCATGTTGTTATAATCATGTTCTTTTTTAAAAATGTATGAATAAAAAAAAAAATCCCTTTCCTCTAATAGCACATTACCATTTAAGCGGGGTTATGGTGGCCTCAGGTCAACTCCAGAACAGCCTCATTAGGATCTGTCAGTGTGGGGCTCATTAGTGGAACATGTAGCATGTCATGTGTAACATGTTAGTGTGATGCAACTGCGATAAACCTGCTGCAGAAGACTGATGCATTGCTGAACTGTGGCCTTAAGAAACTACAGCTGACAGAAATCATTCACTCATTCACAATTGATAACAACAGGACACGTATGAGTCATAATTAATCAGTATTGCAGAAATGTATTTTACATGTCTGTCATCTCAGGAGCAGAGACCAAGCATATGTCTTTTCCATGGAGGATATTTTCACATGTAACAGTAGGGAAAGGAAATGTGTAAATAATAGAATAAATGGAGGCTGAATTCCATTTAGCTGCTTTGGTTTCAGCGTCCTGGTTTTGGCTCACTCTCACACTGGTTGTGTTCCAAATCACTGCCTTATTCACTCACTCACTACTCCCTAAATAATAGACACTCAGTAGTGAGCAGTAAATAGAGATTTCAGACACTTACTAATCATCATCCTTTTTGCATCATCACTGACAGCTCTGTGGTTGTACAACAGTAATTTTTGCATCTATAAAATGCGGGGTATGGCATTGTGGGATTGTTAGTAGAAAGTAGTGCATGTTCTACTAGTTTTTTCAATCCATTTTGGAATTATTTGGACACTAAATATTGTAGAGGATAAATTTATATGCTCAAACACTAATAAAATGGCGGAGGGTACATATAGTGCACATCGGGAATGATTTTGGACACACTTACTAGTAACACCTGTGCTTCTTCTACTGTGACAGGTCCAAATGTCTGCTGTGAAAAAGGTCTATTGTGGGATTTTTTTAGAAAAAGGAAGCATTATGTATTTTGTATGTACATTTTGAACGAACAATTTGGAAATTTGGATGCTCAAATATACAAACTAAATATGCTATGTGGAAGCAGGGCAAACTTCTCCTTATGCTGAGGGGTAATTTGTTTCTACAGACATTTACTTTTTTTTTTCTTTACTGTAATATATGGGTCACTGCTGAAATCCATTGTAAATCCAAGCTACAAGCTTTTCTGAGCCACCTTTTAAGCTGCAGAGGTGTTCAGTCGAGTATTCCTTAAACTTTCTTCAAGGCCCTCAGCAGATGTGGCGTACCATCAAAGTCTGAGAGAAGTCAGGGATATTTAGTGAACATCTAGAATGAAAACATACATTTCTGCTATGCAGCAACACGTGTACATTTCTGATGGAAATACTGTTTAGAGGAAGGCCTGTAAGTGATGGTTCATCGTACACTGCCTGCAATACTAATCACACTTTTTATTCCCGCTGGCTTTTAGCTAACAGTAAACCTGGTACCAAGCAAAATATAAAACACTGACCCTGAGCATGTACTGTACGCATACAGCACTGTGTATCACCGTGTTATTGAGTGAGTCAGCCATAACTTCATACTGCTGACCTTGCACTGTTTTGTATGATACAATAGTTTCTCAGTTTTACAGTCATAAAATTTACTCAGCCCATGAAGGATCACCTAAACGTTCATCCCAAGGATAAAAAGAGAAATGTCAATAGAATAGCAAGTGCAAGGTTTTAATATGACATAAAAGTCCTACTTTCTGTTGTCAGCTTGAGACACCGCGGCTGATGTGATAGCTTTTTTTCTGCAGTGAATTTTGATATCATAGTTATGAAGCATTCATCAGTTATAAGTGAAAGTTATGTGGCACATTGAGATACTGTATGTATGAGTATGAAGCAAAATATCACAATGGGATATTATCATGTCAGTTTCAGGTCACAGCCATATAATTATATTAAGAGGAATCTGATATTCCACTTTTTCCCCTTTCTGGTGTCTCCAATTAAAAGAGTTGGATCATGCTGGATTTGTATTTGATGGAAGGAGAGTCGTGCCATCTACGGTGCAGATCTTTATTTATAGTTCAGCAATGGATTTCACTCACACGACAGAACCACCACAACATATGACAGTGTTAAGGTGTTGCCTTGGCTCATTACTGTGATGGAGAGCGGTGATAGCAGTGAGCAGTGGTGACGTGTGTTCCTGAGAAGATAACTGAGCCTTTTTTCAACTTGCCTCATGTTGTCTTCACAATCAACAATCTCTGCAGGCATCAGAAAGGTGTAAGATAGGTCTCCATGTGCTATCTCTGTAGCTGCGGTCTTGTAGTTTTCTGTGTCAACTCGGAGTACATATTTAGCCATTTAACAATATTATATTGGGACACTTGGAAATGCTGAGGCGTTTTATCGAAACCACCTTCCTGTAACTGATGAAAACTTTCTGAAATTAGTGGTCTGAAAGCTTCTAGAGGTCAACTTGTTTTGTGAATGTTAAGTGTTGATATATTTCTTGATGTTCTGCCTCACAAGTCACCAGTGCCTGAGTCAACATCATTACACTAATTGATGCTGATACTGAGCAATCAGTCAGTACACCTGGCATGCATCAGCTTTCCCTACTAACACCTGATGGTGATTTTCTAGTGAAACTGGAGGCCAGAAAAAGCAACTGTGCCTCTGTCATTGTCACTGTGCCTCAACCTTCATGCTATAATATCCACTTGGTATACATTTTGAACGTGCCAAGCGGAACTGGTGTTTTGAAGCATGGGTGTTCAGAAAGCTGGCTGTTGACAGTAGCTCAGCTGTAGCCTCATACTTTCAGCCAACTAGCTTGTTGATTGTCCTCAACTTCAGCTGAGTTTCCATGGCTGCTGAGCTCAAAGGAATTGAGCATTTTTCCAATGACCTCTCCATCTTTTACACACAACACACACACACACACACACATACACACGGCTACTCTGACTGTGGAGTCTCTCTCTCTCTATCTCTCCCTTAGAGCATGATGAGTGCGCCAGTGGCCAAAATTCATGTGATGAGAACGCCATCTGCACCAACACCATCAGAGGACACCTGTGTACCTGCAAGCCAGGCTACGTGGGCAACGGCACCATCTGCAGAGGTAAGTTCCTGCCCTGGAACATCCCCTCAGGCACGTAAATACACACACACACCAAATACAGACTAAAAACCTCCTTCTACATCCTCTGATGGTGACTGAACCTCTGCTCCTTAACATCATCGTCGGTCTGGTTCACTCCTCGTTCACATGACCTAACCAGGCAGCAGCTGCCACATGATGAGGTGATGAAAATTGATTCTGGACCTGTTGCCCCTCCAGGTGCCTCACCCGGTTGGCCCTACAGGAGTGTGTGCGGTTGTGTGTATTGTACATACAGCACTGTGGACCAATATATATACAAAAACAAATTGAATCTCTTTATAAAAGCCTCCATTCAGCCTGCTGATCATAGACCTTTAGAGTGTGCTTAGTGTACTCCAATGTAATAGCTAAAGCACTCATGGATTATGTGCTATAATTTCCACAAAATGAAAACAGGGACAATGATTCAAAGTGGAAAAGTGCCTCAGTAAAAGAAAATTAATAATTCCTGAAATGGATATTCACCACTCACCCATGATGGCACTGTAGGCGTTAATTCACAGATTCTCAGATCAAAACTCATGTAAATTGACTACATTTGTCTGAAAAGTGAAAGTTTTTTAGACATCTCTGTATCCTTTTCTTTAACAGCCTTTCAGTGACTATATATCAATGCAGTTAACAGCTGCTTCATGGTGAAATATAGTCATTGAAATTCACTTTTCAGTGCTCACAGGGAGCCTATAGTGTGTGGCATACAACATATTGCATTTAATATTAGTGGATCCAATCATGTTTTTATATATATATATATATATATATATATATATATATTTCATTTTGAGTATATAGTGTGCCCATAACAAGAGCAATCCCATATTTATTTTTTCCTATGCAATACTGCACAGTGCACACTCACAGGTTAGGCTTATAGTTTACTATTATTATTTATTGACTTTCATTGGAATAATATTGTGATTATTGTTGTAGAAAATTCTGTTGTTCAAACTTTGCAAACTTAACTTTGTTTTGGTTTGAAATGCGTGAAGTGTTCTGTCTTTTGTAAAGCATTCCAGTTGAACACAGTCTGTTGGGTTTAATGATTTTTTTTTGCAATTTTTTGATTTTGACATCAATATCGGAAACTGTCATTTCTCATATTGAGATACTAGAACATATTGCCCAGCTCTAGTTAAAGCCTACCTACATTAAATTGCTGTTTCAAACCAACCGCAGGACTTCAGAGGTGTGATTCACCCTTGAAATGTCACTGAAATAGATGCAAATTGACAGCTTTTTCTACCAAAATACTGCACATCCAAAATGGGAACGTTCTGTTATAACTGTGGCACCTGTTACTTGGTTTCAGTAGCTTGTCATAATAAGTGGAGATGTCTTGCCAGTAAACATTGACTATTGGCCAGAACTAGTCATTTTCACTGGCAGGCAAAGTCAGAAATGGCATCTTTAATAAACTCTGCAAGGACGTGTTATTGAATAAACAAGTAGTCGGTGCTCTTAACAGTAACTTGTTGCTGTTTTATTATAGTGAAATGATTTCCTATTTAGGGGAAGCTGTGCGGTGTGTTTAATGACACCTTTATCAAATTGAACAATAAAATGAAAAAAAAAGAAAAAACATTTATATTTGTTTAGCAATTACATGAAAAGCAAGAGAGCTTACAGTGGCCTTTCTTTCTCTATTCTAGCTCCGTGACCTCATGTTAGATGAGTGAATATCTTCTGAGGGGTGTGAAGCTGTTTATGTGCCCTCTCTTAGGTGTGTGTGCATATGCATGTAGTCATGTGACCTCCAGTTTTAGAGTGTATGTTCATGTGTTCACTCAGCCATGTTCTGTATGAACTATATTTAACTGTGTATTTGCACTGAAGGGTGCCACAGTGGGACAGTCGCTGCAGGTTCAGGGGAGATGAAGCAGGACAGTCGATAACAGTCCATGTAGGGCCCTTATGGAGTCTGAGGAGACTCGTTAGAGGGTTGGCAGCCTCTACAAGGCAGAGGAGCGTCATCGCCCAGGGAACTGGCCTCCACTTTCCACCTGATTATTAACAGCCATGTTTACACTGGAACCACTGGAGGTGAAGAGACCAAAAACACACTGTACATCTTCAATTTCCCAAGGCTCGGTCTTTGGCTAACTAATCAGGAAGTCTCTCAAGATACAAGATCTCTTTTACAGGAGACACCTGGCCAAATTGCAGCAAAAATAGATAACATGGATAGGGTTTGTTTCCTGATATCCATTTACATTTTGGATCCAAAGTAAAATACATGCAATTCTCAGAATGAATCTTTTATCTTCTTCGTCTATTTACTAGCAAAGAGTAATGTACAAAACATCCAGGTTGCTATTTAGCTAAAAAACAGATGTGCAATATATCTGGAAGAACATGAGTGTTTGAACATATTGAGGATCTGAATGTTTCAGTTATGAAATATGGCATATATTATTTGACTTTTGTTGTTCAGAGTTATTTAAGCTAAAACTACATATATTTGATGAGGGATTGGAGAGGATATGGATTTGACCAGTAGATTTGATACTGAATTCAGATTTGATAAAACACTATTGATTATTATATATTATATATATTATATATATTATATACATACAATTTACAACAGTCACAAATAAACCATTGAAATAAGAGAGACATGGAACAGTTAATAAAACAGTTACATTCCTCCATGAAGAATTTTTCAAATAAGGTTTTTAAATATGTTAGACATATATTTTTTTTAATCCACATAACATAAGCCAAACTTGTCAAATGCACTAAACAAACTGATAACAGAATTGTTCATATGATTTAAATTGATTGAAGAATAAGTTAATAAGACTAAAGCCTAAAACACACCACCGCCGCAGCACGTCATATGAAGCGGATCACTTGCCGCCCCTAGGACTGATAGAAAGGGTCACGCTGCAGCGTGTCAGCGGGAACACATAGTGGTTACCTGGATATAACTTCAGTTCTATGAGTACAGTGAATACAAATTGCCATGGGTGAGTTGCCTATTGTAGTTGTCTAATTTTGATTAATAACTTGAAAAAATAATAATCTGAGCAGTGAGATTATGTTTTAAAAGCAGCAGATCAACGAACAATTAATTAATTTTGGCCACAGGCACGACTGAAATAATTAAAACTACAGTGAAAAGCAAGCAATAAACTAGTAAATAACATCTGCAGTTGGGCCAACATTGTATTGAAGTACAAAACAGCTTTTTCTCTGGAAAAAAAAAACATTTTTTCAGGGGTGGCAAGGCACGAAATAGGACTGTGGCATGAAATGTCGCAAGGTTGCGTCGATGAGCGCTAGTGCATGCCTAGCCACTGCCAGTATGGGGTTGTACATAGAAAATAATAGGGGTGGCTGTTTTGATGCACACCATTTGGCAGCGGTGTATTTTGGCATTAAGAATCTCCCAGCATTTAGTGCCACAATTCAGCCGTACCCAAACAGTGGTTTGATACACAGCTCTACTCATGTAGTGCTTAATTTGCAAATAAAGAGATCCCACATTTCATGTAATTTTCATGGCTGCATGCTTATGCTTGGCTGCTGTCCAAGAGATGGGAGTATCATTAAGCTTAATTAGGGTTTGATTTTCCAAACTACTTAAACATGGTCTCAATAAACTTTCAGCAAAATATCTTGCATCATGGGACATTAGGTGCTGTGAAGGAGCCAACATCACCTGATGTGACTGGTCCTTACAGTCAACCTCAGCACTGGTTCAGGCTCAGATATCCAGACAGAGCAGGAAGGTCCACCAACACTGAGCTGCTGCACTGCATCCATATTTTGTTCTGTTATATCAGTCTCTGAACATGCTGTAATAAAACCATAATCATCCAATGACAAAAATAAATAAGTGAACACCAAAATCCACCCCACTGTTCACTGGTCTGAGAATGTTTTGAGATATTCTGATCACCTTTCCACTTATTTAACAGAATTAAAAATTAAAACATGGACAGTCTTGGCCCTCTTGCCATGTTCCACCATGATTTCGCACTCATTAAGTCGTGTTCTGTATCTGCACTGCTGCTCATCACTGTGACAACTAATAATGTTGTAATTAAAAGGACAGGACAGGGGAAAGCATGTCAGTCATACCAATGATCAGTGAAGTAAAGTGTCACATATGCTGCTGCAGGGGGATGTCTGTGTGTGCGCGTGCATGTGTGATAGATGGAGAATGGCTGCAAGGGGGAAAGAGATAGACCAGGGAAACGAGAGAGAGAGGAATAAAGCAGAAGTAAAAAGACGGAAGTAAAATGCAGAGACAATGGTGGCAGAAAATAACAGGAGCAGGAAAAAGAAGTAGGTGTGTCCAACTGCACCCGCCCTCTCTACCCCTCTGTAACACAGGCATTAGGATGGGCGGCAGGTGGGAGGCAGGTCTAGGGAGAGATCAATGCAATTTGCAAAGTGCTTTCCACACAATTTCTGCATCTGGATTGTCTCCAGGCACATGCTACACACACACACATATACACACCCAGACGATACACAACCTGGCTGTACTGCTACCTCCACATTTTTTACTCTGGAAGTCACGGCCAATGTGCAAATGATTGAACGGAGCAGCAGAGAGGTGGATATTTGGAAACATTGTTGAGAATATGAATTATGGTGTATAAATATGCAGAAATTGCTAAACTTGGTGGAGGGATTCCAGTCATGTTCATGGTAGAATATGGAATACATAATATGGTATACAGCCACCAGAACTAAGTACATGGACACCCAACATTATACCTATATGTGATTGTGCAACAAAACCATGAGAACCTGGCTGCAGGTATTTGCTCCAGTTCAGCCATTAGATATTAGGGAGGTCCGGCACTGACGGCCAGTACGGCCTGGATCACAGTTGGCGTTCCTGTTCATCCCAAAGATGTCTGACAGGGTTAAACAGGGCTCTGTACAGGCTAATCTCATTCTTCCACACCAAACTGGAGAAAGCATAGCTTTGTGGACCTCATACACAGGGCTAGGGTCGTGTTGAAACAGGAGACCCCAGACTGTTGGAAAAAGTTAGAAGTGCACTATTGTCTAAAATATATTTCTCTTAAGGGAGTAAGGATAAGCTCAAACCATGAAACTCAGCCCTAGACCCAAAATTGTACTATAGTTAAAGTATAATCAGCCAGTATCAGACAGCGTCAGTCTTGATAATATTTGTCAGAAGCAGGTGAGGAAATTCTATCCTTTTTTAATAATGTCATTAAAACTTCCTACGTCTTACCTATCCTGTTCTGGCCAATTAGTATTATGCGAGCAGGGAGTTGGAGGAATCAGCCTCTTTTTCCCCTCCCCCTGAGATCTCATTACTGTGTGATGGAGACAGTGTTGGCCAATCGACCTGTGCCTCCACAGGACTCAATATGTGAAAAGAATTCTCTTTGTTTAACATGGAGATGCTCGTCACTGATGTTGTGTGGTACAAAGAGGATGGCAAAACCATAATAATAACAACTATGAACTATAATACTAGCACACTGATGGTACCCTTTGCTGCACAAATTCACAGCAATACTACAGTAAATAATATTGTAGCTGTAGACATGAGACTTAACTTGGGCTTTACTTGAAAAATACAAGACA
The DNA here is from genome assembly GCA_038419695.1 of Scomberomorus guttatus. Classification (NCBI taxonomy): domain Eukaryota; kingdom Metazoa; phylum Chordata; class Actinopteri; order Scombriformes; family Scombridae; genus Scomberomorus; species Scomberomorus guttatus. Next base: position 33,351,128 of record CM076445.1, on the reverse strand, counting down.
TAATTTAAGATATTGAATTTAAAATGATTGTATTCGTCTCTGCTTGCCAGTTTTTCTGAACCAGATTGTTACACAGAGCTAAGCTAGACAAACCCAGCTGGTTAGTGTACTTGCATTTGGAAATCACATGTGTATAGCCTCAAATTTTACTCCATACCTGACCAGTTCCCAACTCCTGGCAGGCCTGCAGCTGGCCCATGCCTCCCTGCTGTGACTGGGATGATTGCAGGGGCACATAAAGAGTGGCCTCCATCTCAAGAGCCAATTTTACTGCTATTGATCGTCTGGGCTGACTTGGAAGTGAGACAAAATGAGGGGTTAAGACTCTTTCTATTTCGACCTTTACTTACTCTTTCTTCCTACTCCCCCTTTTGTATTGCAATTCCCTTGGGGAGAAAAAAGGCTTCCATTATGTCATCTCCCTCAGAGCACAATAAATGGGCCACAATAGTTCAATCGGAGCAAGGCAAAAGATTATATATCGGCATTGTTCCCGCTGCCAGCCTAATGATCAGCAGCCTATTACAGAGCCTTTGTCGACTGCAGAATGAGTGAGCTAATCTTGTTAATGGTCCGTTTCATTCCCTAGGACTGGTTTGTATAGACAAAGGGGTTTTAAATAGAGAGGATTTGAGTAGCGAGTCTAAACAGTGGCGCAGAGGACAAAGGCATTGACTCGTGCTTTTCTCATCTTGCTATCGGAGCTAATCACAGAGGAACCGTGTTGCAACCAGCTAACAGCGAGCAGTGAAACCCAGGGTAATGTATTCTAAGAGGTGGTGGTGGGGGGTGTTTGCTGCAGGGAGGGGAAAAGAGAAGTGAGAAGTAGGGGGGTTGTTGGATTCAGCCTTCATTTCCCCTACAAGTCTGAAGCATTTAATTTTCTGTTTACATAATTATTGCTCCCCTTCATCTCTTTTTGATAGGAACAACACATTTAGTGGTTTCTCTGCTGTGTAGTTCTGTGCTAGAGGGCATAGTGTTTTACAGCATTTAATTGGGTGAAAACCACACTATCTGAAGCTATGATTAATTGCAAATGTGGGGAAAAAAATGTACGAAGAAAAAAAAAAAACACTGCTTGTTTTTGAAGCTTTGTAGCAATTATCATTTGAGGCAATTATTTTTAGTCTGTGCCCCACTGCTAGATGTAGCTGCTGTGTAGCAAAGAGAAAAATCCTCTCTTGTGTTCAGCTCTATCACAGCCACTCTTCTAATGTATTTTAATGAACCGGGCGAAAATCTAGCATGCTGTCCTCATTCTATCTGATCCATGGTGAGGTTTTTCTCTCTTCACTCAGTCTTGTCAGTGATACTCCTGTAGTGTCTGAACCGCTACGTTGTGTTTATATTACTGAGGAATGTTTAAGTAAAGAGTCAAGAGAGTAACAGACCCCAGGCCAAAAAGATAAGGTCCAAAAGTTTAAGGTTTAAAGGTTAAGGTCCCCTGAAATGGGTCTTTGTCTCTTTTATAGTCTAAACAGATGAGACCATTTGTAGACAAGGACCATATGTTTTACCTTAGTATCAAGGTAAACAACTAGCCTATATAAGTGGAGATTCAGAGCTGTTAGTCAGAGTGATTCGCATTGGCCCTGAAACCTCTCCAAGCAACCATGGTGCTTGTTTGATGCTGAACTTTTTTGTAATAAACCTTTTTAAACAAGAAAGACGGTGTCAGCGGAGATTCCTTCATCATCTTCACATCATCGCTACACAATAAACAACACTCCAAAGGATTAAATATGTGAAAATAATTATCTTTGTTTAACATGGAGATGCTCGTCACTGATGCTGTGTGGTACTAAGAGGATGGCAAAACCATAATAATAACAACTATGAACTATAATACTATAATACACTAATGGTACCATTTGCTGCACAAATTAAGAGCAAAGCCGCAGTAAATAAAATTGTAGCTGTTGACTTGAGACACGGATAAAAATGAAGACATGGGTCTTAACTTGGACTTTACTTGAGTCTAACTTGACAATATGTGACCTGGTGCATGATTTAAAAAAAAAAAACCTAAAGTATATAAGACAGCAACAGAAAGGCCTTGCACAAGCAGAACAGCTTGTATATTTAAACCTGTCTGATGGCTCGTGTTTCTTGCTCCATTTGACTTCAGCAGCATTCCCAGATCTCAGCAATTAAGTGTTATTATTACCAATATAAATGAGATATATCAGCTCTGCTACTAATATTACAATTATGTTTTCTGAGTCTTTGGGGAGACAATGTTAAGAAAACAGTTTGAGTTCACATGTACAGTATGTATATTATGGCTTGACAGCTTCTCAGGAGGGGCTAGCAGGGCCCAGTGGGGAATGTGTTTGCATCTTATCAGTGTTTTATGGTTTTATTGCCCTTCTGGCACTCTCTCTCTCTCTCTCTCTCTCTCTCTCTCTCTCTCTCTCTCTCTCTCTCTCTCTCTCTCTCTCTCTCTCTCTCTCTCTCATGGATTGAATCTACATGTGATCACTAATCACAGATTATATACGTGTGAAGATGTTTCCTTCTCAAATTGTTTCATTTGGAGGATTTTCAAAGACCTGAAGAGGTGAGACTGTCCAGCATTTCACAAGGGGTCGACTGTGAGACACCAGAAGAAGCTACCTAGCTAGCTATTGAGATTTGACATTGTCAGTAATTGTCGCAGAAGGACATATCATTTGAAACGCTCCTTTCCACAGAGTTAGAGGACAATTTGACAAGTGCAAAGTGAAAAAGCAAGAGTTGCATCGGTTACTCAAAAGACTAATTATGTGCATTAAAATGTTATCAATGAAGAATCGTTTGCCACCAAATCCCATTGTTTGTTCTGGAAATATCACACAGTGATGTCATACAATTTACATTTGGGAAATTCTGCAGCAAAGAAAATATAGCAAATAATGATATGAGCACAGATATATCAGTTTGACCCTTAGATGTTTTGTTAATGTATATTTGGGTGAATGTTTAAATCAAAATTAACAGGTTGCAACTATAATTCCCAATGAGCAAACCACCCTTTAACATTACACCTTTTGTGTCATGACCTCCAACCTTGCTTTCTCATATTCAGAATATTAAAAGTACCAGTTTGTCACATGCGTTTGCAGATAGGAACGGGTTACTAGTTATCAGCACATCACAGCATTTCTTTGTGCTGCCTTTAAAGACAATTTGGCACGAAAGAAAATATTCATTAGTTGAAAGTATAAATTCATTGTCAAAATCGGTACAAACAGTTTCTGTGAATATATTGCTCCTTACTATAAATATTGAACCACATATCACAAACTGAAAAAGAAATTGCACTGATGAGAAACTCCATCAGTTTCCGTTTTGTGCAGTAATCTGCTTCCATTTTCAAGTAATTTAATTGCTTCAGGGTAGACTTTTGACTTAAGTAGTCTTAATATACTTTAAAAGTGAATAAAACCTAATATACAGACATTTCACTTGTTTCATTTTTATTTGCCTTAATGGGAACAAGTGTACAATAGTGTATATGTGTGTAGATGATGAATGGTGCATTAGATTATCTGATGATAAAGTTGTTCTTACAGTATTATCTTATGTTAGCTAAATTTCTCTAGATGCCTTCTCCCCTGTCTAATCAACTGAAAATTTAAAGAAAACAATTTTTGCTCAGTACCAAAGGTGTTACCAGCTTCATTTGCTGAATTTTATTTGCAACCTGCACTGATAGCATAAAGAAATTCACCTGGTACATAGCTGAGGTGTAAAAAAAAAAAAAAAGTCTGTTTTCAAACACAGATAGGGGATTCGACTGAGACTGAAAAGCACAAAGCCCAGAGGCTCCAGGCTCCAAAACACTTTAGTTCAGATCCGCGGGCCCTGACTGATTTATGGCAGGCTGCGCACACACACACACACACACACACACACACACACACACACACACACACAAACACATAAATAACGGATAAACAGTCAAGGAAATACTTGACTAAGAAAATGCCTTGATAACTTAAGCTGGTGTAGTCCAATACGGTGTGCCCACAACCATGCTTGGCATATTACTTTATTACTTTAAAGGTGCTACATTAGTAATTACTTATTACTCCTAAAATTGTAATGAGACTTGTATTTGTTACCTTGTAAGGAGAGTATTCACATCACTCATTACTTCACTTTTAAAGTGTCACGTGCCGTGAAAGCAAAAACATTCAAGTATCAAGCTTCTGACCTGGTAAAATCCTCAGAGAATGACAACAAATAAATTCTCTACTGCCTCTACATTGAAAGGACTTGGTCTCAGCTATGACAAAAAAACACTAGAAACAGTTTTTAAAGGTCATTTAACAGTCAGCATCAAGACCTGCTCTAGACTTGACTCACATTGTTCTTCTGAAGACTGTGTCCTTTCTCTGCCTATCCTTACCCTTCACTGGCATATTTTTCAGAGTATTTCTGACAGACAGTGACACTGCTGTAAGCATGAGCAGCATTTCCTCCACTACACAGCCTGACACAGTCTCTTTATTTCTCCCTGTGTTACCCTGTATACCTGTTAAGCCAGAGTTATCAGTAACAGAACGATGTTCTTCTGCCACCAGCTCGATGTCAGCGTATTTCTGATCACTTCTGAGTTTAAAGCAGTGGACCGTTGATTCTGACTTGGACACAACAGCAATGCGTCATATTACTGCAGTACTGAGGAAAGTAACGTGGCAAGGAAAGTTTATTTGTATAGCACATCTCAACAACAAGGCAATTCAAAGTGCTTTACATAGAGTGTAAAATGCATCAAGACAGACTATAAAAGCAACACAAGGCAATGTACATTTAAATACAATTAAAAAGTTTACTACCAGCTAATCAATGATCCCAGCCTCAGAGACAGAGATATGGCTCAGATTTTATTTTATAAATTTGTGTATGAATAGTTATTGACCTTTTGTTGTTGTTGTTATTGTCATATTGTCCAGGTGGCTTTCAGTCAGAATATGATCTATAGATCCATTTATTATTTCTGCTCTCATATTGGTAAAGAATATTTGAACAAAGGCAGACAGAGTTAGAGAGACAGTACCTCATCATTGATGATGGGATCAGGCATATATAGTTCAATGAGGTGTGTGTGGTGGGACGAGCTGTTTGTGCGCATGCACCTATGTGTGTTCATTATAATATCATACCAGGGTTTAGATTTCATGAGCTAATTAGTGCAATGTTTCTACCAAGCAGGAAATTTAGAGGGCTGGGCGCACACACACACACACACACACACACACACACACACACACACACACACACACACACACACACAGAGAGACCATTTTAGTTTATCGTGTTAGCTAATTAGCACTAAACACAAATTACAGATGAGGCTGATGAGAATGACATTAGTTTTGTAGGTATTTGGTCATAAACCAAAGTATTGGACAGATTGAAATTTGACCTGATGGTTTTGCTGGATGAAAAGTCAGAGGATCACTGAAGTTATTGCACACATCGTGAACTTTGAATATCTGTACAAATGTTTGTGCCAATCCATTTAGAAGTTGTGAGATATTTCACTGGATGGTCGAAAATTTTGACCTGCTGGTAGATGAAAAGTGAGAGGATCATATAAGTTGCCAGGATTCATCATTCAGACCAAACAGACAGACCGATATTGCCAGTCCTAGAGCTCTACCACTAGCGTAACTAGAAAGGTTAAATCAGGGGGTCACAGAGATTGAAACACTTAGATTAGTGTGTTGAGACATAACTGTGTTGGCAAAGAAAGCAGCAGCCATCTCCTGAGAGGATGCTGTGACAGTTTCTGTTCCCTTTCCCTTCCTGTAATACCAGCTGCTGCTCCACCTGATGGGACCTGCATGAGACACACAAAAACACACATACACATGTGCGTATCCAAACTTTACATCCTCAGCCTCTTCTAATGCAGATTTCTCAGCTGTCACTTCCATCATCTTCCTCTTTTTTTTTCCTCTTATCATGCATATATGCATGCATCCTCTCATCCTTTCATCCATCCCTTGTTTCTTTGTTTCGTGCTGTCTGTCAGGACGACAGTGACAGGTCTAGTAATTATTCATATTTTAAGGCTTTTTTCTGCTATTTATGGTCAGTTTCTACTGCATGGCGACACAAATAGATTTTAAAAGATTTTGCCATCCTTCCTATCAAAAAACCAGTAAAGTCTACTGCCGCAGGTCACCAGAGGTTAGCGATTACATGATGATTACATTTTATGCACCATTGTTCTTATTGACAGGTTGTTAAAGGTTGTATAATCTATGGTTTGGTCATGTTAAGGCCTCTTTACACTGCGTTTTTTGGCTGTCTGAGACTAAAGTTGACAATCGTTAGAGAGGTGTGGTAAAATCTTTGGTCGTCAATCCGAAGCAGCGGTCTTAGATCGCACTGTGGGATGCATCCAAGCAATTTGGAGCTTTGGCAACCAAGGACAAAAATTCAAGACCAATTTCTCACATTCTGATTGCTGCTACAACCCATGTCTACAAACAAACCAATCAGAATACAGCGTGAAATGACACATAATACACTGGCCAGCGTGACATTTCCTAAGTGCAGTTTTTTGTATAAAGTTTAGGGGGAAAACCCCGGGTGTCCTGAATATGTCTATGGCACACAAAAACCAAAACAATGAAGTTTGTGTGACTCATTTTAAAAACACAGGAGCGGCACAGATTGTTGACGTGAGCTGAAGACATGCTAGTTACACTGTAGCACTACGATTCACCACGGATTCAGCGCACAGTCTGACATGCCTCAAATTGATTACGCAGTCTGACTCAGATTGTGACCAAGAAATTATTATAGGTGTCTCACACAAAGTGACACGCAATAAACTTACACAATCGTTGTTGTTGCACAGTCTAAAAGTGTCTTATCCAAACCACTTATTGGAGAATGAAAATAACAGTATGAAACATACCAAGAAAACACTACAACTGCATTTGCGTACGTGATGAATGTGGTCAGTCAAAGCTGGAAGTAGCTCTACAAAATCTTATGGCAGTTTACAACTGACAGTTTTCCCCCTTGTTTGCTTACAAATCCATCCGATCATGTGATGAGCTAAGTTTTAAACTGTGTCGAGTGGTGTCCAGTATGGTTCCAGTATCTGTACAATAAACCAAATATCTCCCTGTAACTAGAAGAGGCCAGTTTGAATGTAATGAAAACCCAAAGGAAAACAAATACCACTCTGGACCAACAAGTGACATCTTTCCAACACAATTTTCCCCTTAAAATCAAATTCACATCATGGCTTGATGTGACGCGTATCCCTCCTCCAGTTTCCAGCAGCATGGGTCATGGGTAATTCCAGCACTACATCACGCCTCTCAGCAGTAAACTTCATCTCATCAGTGGAACAGCAGAGGTTGGTGAAAACAGTGGTGTCAGCTGAGTACCTGTGTGTGTCTTGGTAATGGATTCAGATAGAAGGAGCCGCTCGTCCTGCACAGCTCTCGGTTTTGAAAGCTCCTCACATCTAGCTGCCAAGGGCGTCCCTGCTCCTCCCCCCTCGCTGCTCTGATAGGTTCATGCCCCCACGACTCTTCCACAGATGAAAATAGATAAAATCATCCAGACGTGCCGTGAGCAGCCAGTTAATGTTTGCCACACGCTGATTTGTTTAGAAAAGAAGCAGTGAGATGAATATTTTTTATTTTTTTATTTTGTTATTCACTTGTTATTTAGCAATTGATTTTATTCATTTATTTATTTAGTTATTTATTTTGCATAAAAATATAATACAATCAAAAGAATTGCTTTGGCTTAGGGTTATTTTGTTTTTATTTATTCACAGTGTCCTGTCATGTCTTCTCATTATAAAGTTTTATTCTCCAAACTCTTTATTTTTACTTCAACTGGGCAAGCTTTCATACACATAAATGCATCTGTAAAAATACACACACCAACACTTAGCAACAGTATCCAAGCAGGAATATATTTATCTGTCTTGTTTCTTGTAAACTCAAGTATAAACTAAAGTAAATACAAGTATACAGTTAGTAAGTTTATTGACTCTGATATAACATAATACACCTTTAAACCTGCATTCATTGATTTTTGGACACTTGTGGGCAGCAGAAACAAGCTGTTAACACCGCAGTGACATATCATCTCTGAAGTTTATGTGTTGAGCTCCTTATTTACACATTCTGCAGAAATGGAGCGACACTATCATTCATTTGGACTTGTCCAATATTTACTTTTCTTCCACTGTAGCTTTGTTTTGCTTTTCAGCAAATATCTGACTCTTTAGCTGTTGAATGCTCCACTTTGTTCACCCTCTAGTTGCTGTCTTTGTCTATCCGTCTGTCTGCTGGTTGGTGCTGGGTAGGTGTATGAGCGTTTTCTTAGCTGCCACCTCTATGACTGGGGTTTGGTAAAGTTTAGGCAATTAAAACTACTTAATTGGGGTTAAGCAAAGATTGTCATCATGGTGAAAACAAACTAATATCGAGTCTTAGGAGATGCAAACCATGGTCACATTTGTCAAAATCAAACACTTCCCATCCATTCTCCACAAACTCCCTTGTAAAAGGTTTTGCACTGTTTCTCTACTATATCGACGACACAAGTCATTATTTGCACAACTACAAGAGGTTGCTTTCCCAAAGAAACATAAACAAAGGTCCTATTCTATGAGTTGAGGATAGTGCATATTTTAGTGAGCAGTGCCACATGAGCTCAGGTGTTTTTCAGGTAGTATACTGCTCCGTCTTTGTAGTTCAATGACCAACTTGTGTGATGATAGGCGGAAACTTGTACATATAATTCTCAAAACTCTCAGGGTTTTAGTTCATGTCTGGTAGCTGCTTCTTTCCTTTGCTTTTACCCTTTGTCTCTCTTCTCAGTTAGTACTGATACAGTCTGTCACCTCTATCACTGGAACCAGGTCTGAGTTCATGTAATGATTCTTATGTCTAGTCAATTTGAGTACTTAACCCAACAGGTAATCATGCATATGAAGCCAAGCCGGAGCAAAAACTAAAACATCGGTGAGGCAAATTAAATTAAACAACAAAATTAAATTAAACAACAAAATGCATCTTTTGTAACTCCCCTGTGGAGCGACACAGAAGTGTTTTCTGATCTGACGCCCATATCAGCAGGATGATATGAGTGCTCTCTGCCTTCCAGGGAATGTTAATGGTTAAAAGAAACAAATGTTGACTGTGGGAATGAAATGGGAGGTGAACAGTTGACTCCCATGTTGACATTTTGTTGACCCATCCAACCACCCTGACCTCCTCCCTCTGCAGACTCTGTGGATTTATAACATCACTTTACTTCCTCTTTTGTTCCTGACAGATATGAACCATAATTCTTGCATCCGCTAGAGGGCTTTGTCACTTGAAAGTAATTATATTTCACTTTTGGGCATTTGTTTTTCTAGGGAAAACAGTCTCTTTAAGGGAGTGTCTTACTTGTGGATATCTTTAAAGTGTGATTTTTGGATTAGGATTATAGAACTTGCTTTTAAAAGATCAGTCTAACTCTCTAGACAGCATTAATCAGGGCTGTGTGATAACGGATAACTTATGAACAAAAAGTAGTTGTAATTTGCTGCCTAATACAGTACTTTGAAGGCTTTTAAAGTGAAAGCAAGAATCTCAGAGGGCCATTTAAACACTGACAGCTGTTTTACATCTAGAAAATGTGGCACAGAAAAAATAGGGTTGCCAGTTTGCTCATGTTTTCCAGTCTCCCTGTCTAACATAAACTAATGGCACCTCAGTGTTAACTCGGTCTTCTGCTGCCATGTGGTTATGGAGGCAACATTTCAAACTGTCTCTCTGCTACAGCTATAGGTGCAATGAATTATGCTCACTGTAGTTCACTGCAAGGCTGATGTGAGGACTAACGTGTATCAGCACTAATCTAAATGCAAGAATAAAGTTTATTTTGCAGAATTGGGCTGCACAAGTATTAACATAAATATTTAATGCATTATATTGGCATCTGAGGTATATCTCAGATATGGCAAAGTGATTTAAGAATAATTGAACTGAATTAAATACATTTTAAGTAACTCCATCAGTAACCCAGCAACAGTAACAGTTACTGGAACAGCTAAGAGTGTCCTTTAATAGAAGTAAAAGCATCATTTAGGAAAGCTATAAAGGTAAAAAAAAAATAAAAATGTCACTAGGGATCCCAGGAATTGTTGTGTACAATAGCTTTTATTGTAAATCCACATGGGTCTAAACACTGATCACGCGCTTGCAGCGCTCCCGCTCTTCCTTGAGTAGTTTGAAATGTGTGGAGGTTCGCTCCAGAGCGAGAAATCTCCGCAAGCACCTGGTGGAATTAATTGTCGTGTCAGTGGTATTGATCAACCACCCTTTCAACCCTCTGCAGATACATTATGGCAGTAAAAATCTTCCTTAATGCGTCTTTAATCCATGCCGACAGCCTTGCCAGAGTCCTTATTGTCTTGTAAGTGCGGTCATTATCTGTGATGTTCAGTAAATGCCCAACAGAGAGTACAGCCAAGGGTGAACTGCCTCTACCCTGATGCATAACAAAGTGAGGCATTTGTATGAGTAAATGGGTTGGCTTTAATTCTTTCTTAGCTGAGTTTCTGGCCCGCTCAGCTCTTCCGTGCAGGCTGACAAGAAAAATTCTACCTCTACCTCATTTAAGCCTGCTGTTGTGCATTCATTAGCATTGAAGCTAGGCAGATATTATACAGCTACACTGCAGAGAAAGAAACAGGAAGGAGCCCTCTTTCTTCCCCTGAGATCAGGTTTTTGGGTGAGAAATATGGAGAGGAAGAGTGAGTTTAGTGTCCATTATCTACGTAGATACCCCTCTGTTCCTCTGTCAGAACTGATGGTGTGTTAAGGAGCGCTCTGTGATGTGTTTTATTATACTCTCTCCGCCCTCCTCCTGATATCAGCAGCTGTTTGAAGACATGTTTAAATTTCAAGCACTGTATTAATGGATTTTTGGTCGCTAGGGGGCAGGGAAACTGCAAAACAAGCTGACAGAAGCACAACCCTGACATATTATCACTGTAAAAAGTTCTAATGGTTAACTTGTTAGCTAACAGTTGCCTTTTCACCAGCTCCTGAGGAAACTATCTGTCTCTTTAGCCGCTAAATATTCCATTTTCTTTGTTACTATCTCTGTCTGACTGCCATTTGGTGCTGGGCAAAAAAACTAACTAAAAACTGTCTGCCTGCTGCTGGAGATGGTGGGTGATGAGGGCAGCTGACGCAAAATTCACACTGAAACAAAGATGTCAACAATGTTTACACACTATGGAAACGTACATCCATACAATCCAAACTGACTCAGACCTCCGTTACGGCTGTCACTGTCCTCAGAACCAGCTGTCCTTCAGCAGTAGAAACCGTGACCAGCCAAACTATCTTTACCAGGCTGATTAATATCATAAATACCACCAAAGCTATTGATTTATTTACCCTGTGTATATATGTATTCACAGTGAAACTGAAAAGCCCATTGGGAAACTAGAGGTCTTTTTCAATTGCTGTACCCATTTGACATCTGGAAAGTAGGAGATTTATGTGATATTATTGGCTTCCCGTGGACATTGTGCTTTATTAGGCATAATAGTAGTTGACCTAAAAGGGGTTGTTATGGGGTAGGAATCTGAGGTGCATCTGTTCTATGAGATGGATTAAATGACAAATATCTAAAAACACTTCCGGAAATATTTTTTTAAATACTGCTGGTTTAAGTACAGTCACCTGTACTGCTAGACTGCTTGAATACAGTCAATGTGCCATAAAACCAAAACAATGAGCTAAAAGAGGCATTGAGTTGGATGATTCTCAGATAGTTACTCACTATGAGCGCCCCCTTTCACATAGTAATTTAGTAGTTAGGACTACTATTAAAAAAATGATAAATGAAGCTTTAAACTACTAAGATTTATACTTTCAGTAAGGGATGGGATCATTATCAGGAGGCTAACGATGTCTTAATGCAGCACATCACTGAGCTGTGTGTATTGTACTATGGGACGCTAATTATTAGCTCAGTCCTACTCTACCGTAGAATTAAAATCCTCTTTTTTTCTCCTTTCATACCTACTTGAATTTGTGGAATATCCGATGGCTTTCACTGTTATATTCCTACTCTTAATTCTGAGATGGATCCTTGGATGCCCAACGACCGTGAATGTGGCTGTTAGCCACGGCACGGAGTGGAATGATTTCATTCTCACCACCCACTGGAAAGCAATCTAGACCCGTAATGGGAAACTCAAATAGCAAATCTGTGGGTATAAGCATGTCTCGAGAAGTCACGAGTCAGCAACAGGCTCAGTTAAGCAGTGAGATAGTTTAGCTGGAGGTCACAGGGACAACAATGAAGGAGGGCAGGCTATTTGTCGCTGTAGCGGGGGTCCCGGTAATGTAATGTGGAGGGGGAGCAGAGGGAGGAGTCGGAGGGGAGAAATGGAAACGAGAGATGAGAATAAGAGCTGATACAAGGCACACAAAGAGGAGTGGAAGATGAAGGAAGGAGGTGAAATGCTTTGTAAAAGTCAGTTGTGAGATTACAGAGTTTGTGGAGGCTTGAGATATTTCCAGCAACAATGGAGCATGTTAGCAATCTGTAGCATCAATAGTAACATCAGGTTTTGGTGTCAGAGGAGGAAACATAGGCCAATCTCTACAACAAAAGGAGTTAGAAATGGAACAGAACACAATGCAGTGATATCTGTCATCTTGTCTTCTATAGGATACCACTCCGGTTCAGAGGTATGGGAAGCTCTCTGCTCTGGTTGTAGAACAGCAGCACTACATTTTTATTCTCTTCTCAGTCTGACTTTGGGAAATAGAAAACCATCACTATCACATTGTTTATGTATAGTCTATGTGGGAAAAAAACAACCTACAGCTGAAAACAACCAGTTCACACAATGAGCTGTTGAGAGGCGTTTTTTGGAAACATAAAAAGACCTGAGTGGACATTTGGTACATCCACAAAAGATCTTGCAAAGCAATTTTTTAGTGCAAATCTTCTTTGTCGCCATTTATTACTCTAAGATAAGCTGACTGAATCATGATCACAATCAGCCCTGATCCTACATGCAGACAGTAGCTGAAACAGACTGACACAGGCCAAAGCATTCACTGAATATCACTTTAAATGTTCAATGTGTGAGAACTGGACAGAATTTTAGTTTAAAACTTTCCAAAATTAACTAAAATCATCACCAGAATGTGAAGAAATAACAGTTTTGATGTTATGTGAAAGACATCTATGTATTGTGTTGCAGAGATACTGAAGTTAGCTTGCTAACCAGCTAGCTCTGGCCCCGTACTGTCTTGTAATACCACTTTGTACCTCAGGGGCGATAGCGAGTCACTGTAGCATCCAGTCTGCCCTCAGTCCAATATGAGAGGAAGAAGTAGTGCTGCCCAATAATGGTGGTCAGGCTGAATACTGTTGAGATTTTCGCTGTAGGACTGTTAATATGTCGCTTTATTAAGTTTAAGTTTCATATTTTTTCAGGCGAGAAAGAAACCATGTAGACTCCCAGTATGTGGTCAGTTTATCCAAATAACACCTATTTGGAAAGTTGCATCAATGTTGACAGAGCAGCCAGCTGCTGCTGCAGACCTGGGGAGACATCACCTGTTCATGTCAGCTGATCCAAGGAACTGCACTGGGTTGCATCAGCTATGTGATAGCTGGCCATTTGGCATTGTAGCACGTCGTAGTAAGCTGGATCGATATTGAAATATCAATAAATTTGGTCTCTAATGGATAACTGTGTTGCAAAATGGCATGCAATTATTGAAAAAAATATGCTGTGTGTCAGAAAAACTGCTGTCTACCATTAGTGAGTTCTGTGACATTTTATGATTTACACCTACCCTAGGGGCATGTGTGAAACTATTTAGTGGTTACTTAGAGTTATGTTGTAACTCATCTCTGTGGTGCGACTGCTTTCTGATCTGTGCAGCTCTTTTGTAATTTACTGCTGGCTCTAATGTCCCTGTAGCATTTTGATATCTTGACACAGATTCACTGCAAACAGTAAGCTTTTCACTATATATATATATATATATATATATATATATATATATATATATATATATATATATATATATATATATATATATAACAAAAAAGCATAATTTTGTTTCAGGTTGGGCTGTGATTAGTTGTACTGGTGCAATGCAGAAGAAAAAATAGGCTTATTTTCCAGCTGCAAGCAGCAATACAAGTCAGTTGACCTTCTCAGGGCGAAACTACATGCCAGGTGTGATCTTTTCTATGTTTGTCTTTCTTTCAAATTGGGGTAAATTATGATTGACACATTGACTTGTGACATGTGGTGCACTCCAGCCACAAATGTCTGCACATGGGGTGAAAAAGCATAGTATCACCATACCTAGCCCATGCTATCTCCATAAGCTACACTGTAAGTCAGCCCATGTGCTGTATTCACCTAGACAGGACTGCCAGAACACCTTTACAGAGAAATGTACTGTAGATACAGCCTAAATAACAAGGCTGGTGTTATTATGTTCTTATCCCATGATCCACCCTGCACTTCCTCATTTGTTCACACTGAAGATTTTCATCTTCAGTGGACATTCCCAGCAATAGCTGAAAGAAAATCAGGGATGCAGCCTTTGTCAGTTACGCCGCAAAACTACGGAACACACTACCGATAGATATCAGGGAAACCAGCTCGCTGAAGAAAGTTTAAGACATATCTGTTCACTTTAGCCTTTAACTAACTATGACTTTCTGATACAGGCCTGAAATTCTTGTTTGCACTGTGCTTCACACTTATGCACCGCTACACTTCTTTTTCTTGATTTTATGCATCCAATGTATTATTATTTATTTATTATTATTATTATTATCATTATTATTCAGTGGGTTTTATTTTCCATCTTATGTCATGCATTCTATGTGTTCTATTTTCACTTTTATTTTTATCTTATTTTTATTATTATTATCAAGCAGGTTTTATTTTCCATCGTATGTTACATTAATTATGGCATTCTATCCCTGTTTTTATGTTCATTTTATGTCTATTTTATGTGAAGCACTCGGTGCATGTACTTTCTTTATTGTAAAGTCCTTTGAGCTGCATTTCTTGTATGAAAGGTGCTATTATAAATAAAGTTTATATTATTATTATTATTATTAACAGGACGGTGTATGTGGGATTGACTCAAAACAAACTACAGTGCCCATGTTCACAGCAATGAAAGAATATGTCTCCCAGTGCAACCATGTGGTTCATTGATGTGTTTTAAATAGTTTTGTTTTTTTTGACAACAATGAAGGTCTATGGCACAGAGGAATAAGCTCCGTCGGGTTATGGCTACATTGGCAGAACTTTTTACTAGGATCATTGTTTTTACTCTCTTCATGGGATTCCTTAATAACAACAACAATAATATAGAATATCGCCAGCTTTATCATAAGTAGGAGAAGATGAGGCAGGTTGAAGAAAAGTGGGTATAACAAAATAATATCTGCAATATAATGAACATCATAAAAATTGATGACGCCTGAGCTAATCTTAATGCAA
Organism: Scomberomorus guttatus; assembly: GCA_038419695.1. Classification (NCBI taxonomy): domain Eukaryota; kingdom Metazoa; phylum Chordata; class Actinopteri; order Scombriformes; family Scombridae; genus Scomberomorus; species Scomberomorus guttatus. The sequence continues at coordinate 33,335,590 of CM076445.1, read as the reverse complement.
TGTTTGAGTTTGTTCTTTTTTCACTCTGACAACAATAAAATACTGGACGCAACTGGAAACTGTTGGTTGTCTTTGGGCAAGAAAATGGTTCCCAGCAACGTTGATTGAAAAATATGGGTCTTAAAAAAACCACACACACATGTACATACAACACATACACCCTCAGTGAAGCCCCCTCCCCCCCATCTTTGGAAGTCATTAGTTCGACAGGCAGACGGGATTATGCTGATGGTGGTGAAATGATAATTAGAGCTGGAGATAGATTGAGTCAATATAAGTGTAATTAATTTTTAAGTGTGGGGTTTATTAGTACAGAGGCAATCAGGCTCCTAATGAGGGCCTGATAGAACTTCTTAAATAGTGGAACCAGCCAAATTAATAGCTCTAATAGCTTCTGGCATGGAACTCAGATTTTATTTATTGCACTTATGCATCAGTTTGTATATTTAGCACCTTTTTCCCAAACACCAGAGCGATAATTTACACAAACAAATTAGGTTTCTTTGGATTCAGACACCAAAAGGAGACAAGCTGCTGCACATACAGTACACGCACACACAATTATTACACACCCAATATGCATGTGACTATAAATAGATTTGTCAGCCCATTAAGGCTCATCTTTCAAATCACGACATTAATTAAGCTTAGAAATACTCAAGTAATTTCTCTTTAATGAACTTGCTCAATTAACTCTGCCCTCTTTTTGGTTTAATCCTCCTCGCTTTAAGCACTGACAAACTACTCTTTCTCTCTCTCTTCATCTTTTCCTTCACCCACTCGCTCTTCCCTTTGTTTTGTAGAGTACATTTCTCTACCAGCTCTCCTCAACCTGCCCCTTCTCCTTCTCCTGTTTGTCTCAGCCATGTTGATGCATCACACCCTGTACGCTCACAGGGAACAAATCACAGTCATTCGCACTGCTAGACTACTTCCACCAGAAGCCAGACTGTTGTACACACATGCTCACTCGCACACACACACACACACACACACACACACACATTGTGATAAGATTTGCAAATAACTGCAAAATAGACAGGGCAAATGTCACCTCATGAATGTTGCAAGCAGCTCGGTAGGCAATCAATAACAATATGCATCATTTCACCTAATTTAATCCAAATCAGACTGGTGGTGAAGCAATGATGGCTCATCCGAGTTCAAAATCTTGACCTTAAACTTATTATTGCCATTACGCCATGTTTGACCTTTTACTTTGGACTTTAGGCTTTTAGTCATCGTGTTTGACACCTCACCAGTGCTGGTTATTTATTCAAATGCTTTAAACACTATATATTTACGTTTTCCAGACAAGGGACCTCTATTGGCAGTGCAAATAATGAAGGCAGACATTCCTTGACATTGTTATACTGCCATAAAACTTCTTCGGGATTGGTCACACATTTCTGACCAATATCCATTCATTTCAGTGAAATTGTTTGCAGAGGTGAGGGTTTTTTTTTTTCTTCTCTTTTTTGCATTTTTACACCATTTTAATACCAAGTTCACAGTAAATGACATGGTAGAAATAACATGAAATGAGGTGAGGGAGAGACTGGGAATGACATGGAACAAAGGTCCCTGGCCAGACTCAGACCAGGATGCCAAAACTTTTGAATGTGATGTGTTAATGTGAATTCTGACACACAAATCCACTGGGCAAATGTAAATAATGCTGATTTTTGAGGGAATGGACCCGCAGCATTCAAAATAGAGGAAACTATCATGTTAGCTGTTGTATGTTATCATTCTTTTTATAAATTTGACATCCTGGTTTTCCATGTTGTATTTATGTAATTTTGCTATCTGGTCTATTCTGTACACACATCTATTGCATGTCTGTCTGTCCTGGAAGAGGGATCCCTCCCCTGTTGCTTTTCATGAGGTTTCTTCCATTTTTTTCCTGTTAAAGGGTTTTTTGAGGGAAGTAAGGATAGAGGATGGTGTATTGCTGTAAACCCCCAGAAGAAAATTCGTGATATTAGGCTATAAAAATTAATTTTCAAGTCAAGTCAAGTCATGTCAAAATTTATTTGTATAGCACATTTAAAACAACCACAATTGACCAAAGTACTGAACAGGCTTAAAATACCAAAATAAAAAAATATAGAAGTAAATAACAAATAAGAATAAAAGAAAACAATAAACATAAAAATAATAATAATAAAAGAATTGCAGCACAATAGAAGATGAAGTCAAGGTGTCAAGCTCAACTTGAATTGAATGTCAACAAGAAGAGGTGGGTCTTCAGCAGCGACTTAAAAGTTCCTAGACTCTGAGAGATTCTTATATGAATAGGTAAGCTGTTCCAGAGATTGGGGACAGCCACCGCAAAGGCTCGCCTCTATTTTTGTGCCTGGATCTTGGAACATCCAAGAGCATCTGGTTGGTCGACCTCAATACTCTAATTGGAATATGATGATACAGGAGTTCTGCTAGATAAGGTGGCGCCAGCCCATTTAAAACCTTAAAAGCCAGCAATAAAACCTTAAAATCGATCCTAAAACAGACAGGAAGCTAGTGGAGAGGGGCCAATACTGGTGTTATGTGATCACACTTTCTTTTACCAGTTAGAAGACGAGTGGCTGCATTTTGTACTAACTGCAGACGACGAAGTGATGACTGTTCCACACCCACATACAAAGAATTACAATAGTCTAACCGAGAGGTAATAAAAGAATAACTCTCGAAATCTTTGGGAGAGAGATGAAAGCTAGTTTTGACAGCTAGGAACTGTCAAAAATCACACCAAGGTTCTTAACAAAAGCTCTATTGTAAGGAGCTAAAGGGCCAAGAGTACCAGCAGAGTCATCCAATAGGTCAGGTTGTCCAAACATAACAATCTCAGTCTTATTATCTTATTTTAAGATAGAGAAGTTTAAATCCATCCCAGTTTTGATATCTTCTAAGCAGTTCAGCAAAGGCTGCGTTGACTCTTTACTTTGTTTTCAAAGGAAGATAGATTTGTATATCGTCTGCAAAGCAATGAAAGGGAATATTGTTTCTTGAAGATGGATCCCAAAGGCAGCATATACAATGAAAAGAGTATGGGGCCCAAAATGGAGCCTTGAGGGAGCCCACAAGTAAGTGGGGCTGCAGTCGAAGAATATTCGTCTAGATGAACCGAGAAACTCCAATCTGTCAGGTATGACTGAAACCATTTGAGGGCAGTACCCTTGCTGCCTACGCAGTGTTTGAGATGTGATAAAAGGATCCTATGATCCACAGTGTCAAATGCAGCAGTCAGGTCTAAAAGCACCATAATAGCAGAGTTCCCTGAATCCACAGTTAAGAGAAGATCATTTAATACTCTTGAAAGAGCTGTTTCACATACTATGGTGTGGTTTAAAACCAGTCTGAAACTTTTCATAAATGCCAAGGTTATCAAGCAATTCAATAAAAACCACTCTCTTTTATACTTGAGGCAACTTTTCAAGAAACAAGAAGAAGAAATTCTTCTTCTTAGCCTGAAGTTAAAGAGAACATACGGGTTTTCTGTTTTTGATAAAAGACTGCACTACAGCATGTTTAAAAGCAGCTGGAACATAACCTGAAATAAGGTGAGGTGTTTATCAGAACAAGAATACTTGACCCAACAATATTAAATACTTATTTTAGCAGACGAGACAGAATACTGTCTAGGAGGCAATTTGTAGGCCGCAGATGCTGAACTACCTCTAATAATAAGGAACCTGATCAAAGACAGTTGGGCACATAGGAGAAACAGAAGGGTCTAGGGCAAAGGAAGTGGGTGAAGACCTAAGAGCAGAAATCTTGTTGATAAAAATGCCCCCAGCATTTGGTGTGACTGATTCTTTAAGAAATATTTTGTTACTTTAGCTAATTAAATATTTGTATGGAATGTCTTGTTGTAATTTCTAAAAGTTTTAAATCTTTAATTGATTGTTTTTTTTCAGTCACTTGGGTTTAGAGGGACAGCAACAACATTATTCATTTTGAGTTTCTTCATTTATGTGCACCTGATAAATCTGATAAGTCCAATATTTACTCTCTAGTTCTGTCTCCATCAACAAAATAAAATGTCTTCCTCTTCAGCAGCTAGATGGTTCCACTTTCTTAATGCCTTTTATGTTTTATGTAAAGCATTTTGAATTGCCTTGTTGCTGAGAGGTGCTATACAAATAAACGTGCCTTGCCTTTCTTCACCAGCTGGTCTCTAATGTTGTCTGTCTGCCGTTTGGTGCAGGTGGCATACAGTGGGTTTATCAGAGCTTTTTGCTGAAAACAGCTGCCTGCTGCAGCTTGAAACAAAACTGATCAGTGGCCTGTGTCTGAACCATGCAGTAAATGTGCAATGAAACCAAAACAATCAGCTAAAAGAGGCTAAAAAGCACCTTTCATTTAACCAATTAACTTAAAATATTGATTAGTGCAGCTTTAAAAAGATAATACTAATACTAGTCTCCTTTTACAGATATTTTTACCCACTCTGCCATCACTTGAGTCAGCCGCATGCTGCAGTAGCTCTCCTCATAAAAACCACTAGAAAGACACATTTCTAAATCAGACATTTTCAATAAACCAAAAGTAATGTGAGGACGACAGGTTACAGTTTTGTGCTGTGTGTGAGGTGACGTGGTCTTTAAGATGCACAGTATCGCCATTTCAGATCTTGTGATAATATTATATCAGGCTGATCCGTGGCACTCTACACTCTAAGTATACACACATACACACTTCCAAACACAAAAACACCACTTACAAACCTGTGTGAATGACAGAAAAGTGTCAGTGTTTCCTCCCCGAACTGTTACACTGCTGTTAAAGATAGTCCGGGGAATCACTTTACACCTCGTAAACCTTAGACTGCAGGAATTCAAAGCGTTTGTGGTGCTGCTGTAATATTCAGGACATGAAGACAAACTGAAATATTTTATCTTATCTTTTCTTTTTTCTGTCCTCTCTATTTCTAGCCTTCTGTGAGGAGGGGTGCAGGAGCGGGGGGACGTGTGTGTCTCCCAACACGTGTGTCTGTCCCTCAGGTTTTACAGGACGCCACTGTGAGACAGGTAAGAAGATCCCACCTGACCCCTCACCTGTCTGGCTCATTCAGCTGTCCCTCCTAATTAAAGCTCAGCTGGAGCATCACGTTATTTTTATCGAGTTTCAAATGTAACATCAGAGGAATGGTCATTAGGTCGGTCTGAAGGCTCAGCAGTTGCCCTTTTGCTTCTCTGTCTTCCACTCTCTCTGTTTCTTCTCTCTTGGTCTGTCTCTAACACACACACACACACACACACACTCCATCTCTAAAGCCCTGTGTTTAAATTGGACACTGCAGAGATTGAGGATCCCAGGAGAGCTGTAGAAAAGGACAGCTAATTCTTCTCTTCTCTCCTCCTCCCATTCCCTCTTCCTTCTCATCTCCTCCTCCATTTTCCTTCCCTTCTTTCCTCTCAACTTCTTACCTCTCCTTTCTTTCCTCTCCCCCTTTATTTCTTACACGCTTGTCCTTCCTCTCAATTTTCCTTTCTTCTCTCTTTCTCTCCTCTCTGCCTTTTCTTCCCCTTCTTCCTCTATTCTCATCTTCCCTTTTCCCTCCCCTCCTTACTCTCCTCTTCCTTTCATCTCCCTTTTCCTTTCCTCTTGTCCTCTCCTCCCTCCTGCCATCCTCTTGTCTTCTTTCCTCCCTCTCGTTTGCTTCTCCTCTTCCTTCCCCCTTCCTCTCCTCTCTTCCTTTCTTACTGCCTTCTCATCTTCTCTACACTTTCCTTTCTTCTTCCCTCCCTCCTTTCCTTATCTCTTCCCTCTCTCATCTCTTCTTTCTTCTACTCCTTCCTTTACCCTCTTTCCTTCTCCTCTGTATTCCCCTCCTCTCCTTCCTTTTTTAGTCTTTTTTCCACTCAGTTTCCCCTCCCAATTCCTCCCTTCCTTCACCTTCCTCCCTTCTTTCCTCTCCTCCATTCTTCTCTCCCCTCATCTCTCCCCATCTTTCTTCTCCTTTCCCTTTCCTGTCTGTTCCCCTCACCCCATCCTCTCCTTTTTTCTCTTCCCTTTCATCTCTCTTCTCCTCTGTTATTAAACTGCCCGTCCCTGCAGTCTCATTTTACAGAAGTCATCAACCAGCTCTGATAGAGCCCGCATTCACAGGTCAGCTATTCACAGCATGTTGCCATGGTTTTCCTTGTGATAACAGGTTACACATACATGTGCACATTATTGGTGACATAAATTACTCTACATGTAGCTAACACCACTTAGACTTCAGGTACTGCTATCCAATCTAATGGATTCTGTTAATGTAAAGCAGAGAAAGATATCATGCACCTGTTTGGTGTCTTCATCACGAGTCTCTGTTGTCTGTGGATAATACTTCATGAAATGCACTTGTTTGTGGTTAAGTCTTTATTGATTTTATAAAGGGATAACAATAAACTGTGTTTGGATCTAAACATTACAGTTTGGTAATCACTCAATTACAGGTAAGATGTATATTTTTATCCCTCAAACTCTTGAAAATAAAACTGATTACAGTTTATGTCACTCTGTAGTTACAGTAAATTACACACTTCTTTTGTTTCACGATACATTTTACTTTGTTGTAGAGAAAATTATACTAAAACTAATTTAGGCATACTATCAGGTCTGAATCTTTGAGAGGTAATCAGTGGTAATCAGCACACAACACATTTTATGAAAGCTTGCAATCACCAAGGACTAATTAACATTGCAATAAACAGCTTCAAATATCTATTAATTAATTAACGTGGCAAGCTAATGCCTTAGCGCTGTTCTCTAGAAATGAAATTTTATATCCAAACGTGACATTTCACTGTGGCAACTTGGCACAGATTTTATATTTGTAGCTGTGGATTAAAATCTGATAACCGAGAAAAAAAAATTACCACATTGCATTTGCAAAATGATTCTGTTGTTTGTCACTTTGGCAAGGGCAGGGCAGATTATGCAAAGAAGACAATTAAGTGTTGAAATGCAACCTTGTCTCCTAGAAATTAATTTGTAAAAGCAATTTACTAATTTGTAAAAGCAAATATGTTGAGAGAAATGTAATGCGACCCAAATTACACTGGCTGACAACATGAGAAAATGTTGTTAATTAATGTATATTATATATCAAGGCACAAAAATGCTGATACTGAACATATTACACATACACATTTTTCCCACCAATATCTGATCTTGCAGTATAATATCTGCTCGTAATGACATACAGCATTAGTCTTTTTTTAATGGTTATATTTAGACACTCAGCACTTAAGGTTAGGGAAGATCGTGGTCTTGGTTTAATACAGAAAAAAAGTTTGCAGTGACTTGAAGCACAAGACATGATGGGTATTAACATTTAACCAAAATGAAATGAAACGATCATTCACTAAGCTTTCCACTAGCTTTTGTTGCCTAAACGTAACCACACGCGGTACTCAGGATGCAAATCTTGGTCTCTGGTGTCAATGTCCTGCATTTTATGCCTGCTGTCCACCCCAAGCACATTCCTTCAACTTAAGTCCGGCACATAAATGTAAAGCTTCATTCATTTGGAAAAAAAACGAAACAAACATTGCCTGTGAACATAATCCAAGCAGCGATTACATTTGTCACTGCAATGTCATCAGGAAAACAATTTAGTAGCATAAATGTAATTTCTAGGAGAAAGAAGAAGGTTTGTGAGCAGATGAGGTACAGAGTACAGTCCCCCCTTATCCCCTCACAGCAAGCAGAATATGGACTAACACATCATCCCACTAATGAGGCTCCTCCCTGTGGCCTCTGGCTGCTGCCTGAGGCTGCTACAGATGTGATGCAGTGCAAAATCACTCTGTCTCACTATGTCAAAATCTGTCTGTGTCTCTGGACGTCAAACTATCATTCTCTCTCTATGTATATCTCATTCACAAAAGCTATGGAAGAATATTTGATCACTGTAAAGCTTACAACTGAGATAATGTATGTATGAGCAAAATCCTAAATGTTTGGAGCGATCAGACTCCTACATTTTCTAAAGAAAATTTTGCATGTACTGTCTTCTGTGGAAATATTGCAGCTGAAACACTGAACACAGCGTTAATGTCTTGATGTTAATTCTTGGGTGCCTCTAAAATTTCACAAAGCTAGGTCTAAAATATTTTAATATAATACAGATAAAAATGCACACATTGTCTACACCTGTCTTAATTGTTAAGAAAATACCACTTTAATACAATACAATATGGTACATACAGTAGTATAGTATCATCATGAAAGTAAAATTCTTCCATGTCCTTAAAAAGCTGTGTTGGTACAGGGCTGGAGGAGTGAAATTTCCCTCAGGATTAATAAAGTACTTCTTGTTCTTATTCTTACAATGAACTCCCAGTTAACATTGTGAAGTACATATTACTTCTCAATGTAAGATGCAGAGTGGGTAGTTAGGTTAAATTTGGCTCATTTTGTAAAACGCATAGTGCCACTCGTTTACTTTGATGTGACTGTTCAGCATATGTCAGAAAATCGACAGTAGCAACAGCAGCAGCAAGGGGAAATATGTTGTTTCCATCTGTGTGTGTGTGTGTGTGTGTGTGTGTGAGATGGAGGTTTGAGGTTCAGCCAAACTGCAGTAAGCACCTGCAGCTCTTCGCAACCCAATTCAAAGTGTAAAACTGAGAAACAAGATATAAAAAATATCTAAATGTAGCTACAGACCAACTTCTAACAAGAATAAAACCAAAATAACTGAGATGCTGTCGGTTACTCTCAGTTCATTAGTTCTTTTCACTGAGAGGTTTTATTACGACAGGAAGAAGAAGTGTTTGGTTTGAAATATTAGCATACTTGAATGAATAGTTAAACATTTTAGTAAATATCCTTATGTTCTTGCCGGGAGTTAGAAGATAGACGGCACATTCATATCTCTTTATTCAATATGAAGCTGGAGTCAGCAGCCAGTTAGCTTAGCTTAGCAGTCTGAAAACAGCTAGCCTGGCTCTGTTCAAAGGTAGCACATTAGCAGGCTTAATCTGCAAATGCATCCACATGGAAGAATAAATGAGGTTGTTTTTATAATGCTGTTTATTCAGACTATAATGCACAGATGTTCATTCTGAAACAACTCCAATTTTCAATCTCTGGAGAGAACTAACTTAATGTTGGGCAGATGCCACTGAGCATACTCAGGGATCTAGTTCAGTGTTTAGACTGCTGAGAGAAATAAGATATGGCCTTCATTTTTGATGGAGTTCGATGTCATGCACTATTAGGCTATCAGGCTGTGGTTATACAAATACTTTTTTGGGGGATACATTTATTCTTGGTTTTGGTCTTTCCAAAAAAGCACAGATTTAGTGATTTGCAGGTCAAAAGATTTTTTTTTAGTTGTCCTTGAGCTGTTGTTTTTTTGTGGTTATATATAGCCTAACATTTATTTAGGTCCTGCTTCACATTGAAATATGGTAATTGAATTGCTATTGAAACAACAGTTATATGTAACCCTGATGTCTGAAAAACTGTGCGATACCACATATATGTTTGGCAATCTCATCCTTCAAAAAACATACACTCACTGAGCACTTTATTAGGGACACCTGTGCAATCTAATGCAATCCAACCATATTGTATATACACCTAACCCCCTTCCTGTACTGTAGTTACTGTAGCAAGCAGACATTCTGTCAGGTGCAATTGTAGATATCAGTAGTGCAGGATAGTGTTGCATCAATTCATAAGTGCTTGGCTGTGGACTGCGGTCACTGAAACTGCTCTTTTAATCCAGCAGGCTGTTAATATTATGCACATTTACGTGACTACAGACTATGAAGTAGCAGCAAACACAAAGCCGGGCTGTGGTTTCTGTCTGAGGACACATTACTGTAAATGCTCTGTGTGACATTTTCCATGATGGTGTTTCAGTAGGTTAGTAGGGCTGAGATAAGTGTAATTATGTAAAGCTCAGCAGACCAGAGGATTCTCCAGAGAGCACAGGGATTATTTAAACTATATGTGTATTTTTTTAATTCCTATTTCCTCGCTGAGCTAAAATGTACAGCTCTTCACAGACCGGCTGTCATAAAGTGTTCACATATCCTCATTGGGAAAATCCACAGACAGAGCAGATGTGAAGTCCTGCAGAAAGCACTAGGTGCTCTTGTTTGCATTGTAATGGAAGGAAACAGAGGGAAATGTGAAATGCTGTCTGGCTGCTTTCCTTCCTCTGGCTGTAACAAAGATTGATAGTGTGTGTGTGTATTCACATTGTACTTTATACCACAAGAAGGTCACCTGTCCACTTCATTGCTACAGACAAAGAGAAAGGAGGGCTGCTCACACACAAACACACACTTGTACCAAAACAGAGCTGAAAAGTGAAGCCTATGTGGAAGTGACTTAAACCTGCATTCTCTCTAATGGCAAGCAGGGGGCGACTCCACTGGCTCCAAAAAGAAGTCCGATTGTATGAAAGTCTATCTGAAAATGACCCTACTTCTCACTTGATTTATTACCTCAGTAAACACTTTCCTAATGAGTTTATGGTCTCAAACGCTAGTTTCAAGTCTTTTTCAATACATCACGATGTTCATTTTGTAAATTATGGTCCCATTTAGAGTAAAATAGACGATAAATCAGGGTATGCTTTAGGGCATGGCTACGTTATGTTTGGCAAATCGCTACCACAGCAGCAATGTTGGTTAGGTAACGTTACCATTAATTGTAACATTTTGGTCGCCTAAAAAAGTTTTGTTCAGCATTTGGTTGTACAAAAAGACCCCCTAAGGAATTCGGTTGTCCAGTTTTTCCAGTAAGTACATTTGTTTTAATGGTTTTAAGGATGTTTTTTGCTAATGAAAATTAGCGTTAGCATTATCAGAGTTAACCATAGACAGTAAATGCACCGTGTTAACCAAGCTAGCATCTTGCCGCTAGCGTTCAGCTCCACTCTCTTGTCCAAATATGGTCATTTCTGGCTCCAAAAAACCAAGATGGTGACGGTCAAAATGCAAACTCGAGGCTTCAAAATGGGAGTCCACAAACCAACGGGTGACGTCACCATGGCTGCATCCATTATTTTTTTACAGGCTATGACTTGGACACACACCAGCTAGCAAATAGCTATAAGACCATTGAGCAATAGGAATTATTGACTGTGTGCAAATGAAATGAGCTTTTATTACATCTAAATAAAAAGGTCTAACTAGAGGGTGATGGATGGGGTTTTAAATAACGTGCTCTCCATAAAAAGAGGTTCAGAGTCCTGGTGGAATTAGGTATTTCTGTGTTTACATTTGGTGCTTTGAATTATCACAGGGCTCAGATCAGACGAATATTGTTGGTCCTTTGTGTGAAGGCTTTTAGTTTTACCTCCTCCTTCCTTCTTTTCGCACAGGTGGATCTATCAATCTAATTGTTTGTCATGCTGTTAAGGATTGTTCAAAAATACACAGCCTCATTTTAATTCCTAGTTAAGGTCCTAACATTTCCAAAGATACCAAAACAGCCTGACTTTTGGGGGAAAAAAGGATAAAATATCATCTAAACATTGTAATTTGATTTAACAGCTCAGCGATAGAGAAGTGCTTATAATAGTGAGTTCAATCAGTTGGTCTGTCCAACACTTAGTTCAGAAGAAGATGTCACAACAACTACTGGTCAGATTGCTGTAAAAGTTAATCTGGATATTCGTTGTTGAGACTAATGGATGACTAATGCTTATTTGCAGTTTCACCATAGGTCACACATTTGGCACTATAACAGCATATCTCAAAAACAAATGACTGAGAGGATGAAAATTCATCCCCAGAGGATGAATTTTGACCCCTGACCTTTCCTTTCATTGTCAACATTAGGCCCAAATTTCAGTTTTATTAAGGAATATATTCAATTTCTAATGGCCAGGTTGCCAATAAATTTATAATATACATTAAAGCTTCCCAAAGAATGAACCCTTTCCAGATTGGCAGTTTGGATACTGCATGCACGTAATGCTCACACCACTTTCAGATCAAATGTTAAGATAATATAACACTTTTTTGATCCCCAGAGTGTAAATTTACATGTTACAGCAGTATAAGAAACAATCTAGAGGGGTAGGAAACAGGTAATGATAAAACATGATATTTAAAAGCTAAATTCATTATATATTTATTACAATACTTACAATTATTTACTATATTGTGCACAAAGCTGTGCAAATATATGTGCAATAGAGTGTTAACTTTACCTTCAAGATGCATTGTAATCTAGGCCATCAAATTGCTACGTACATTCATGTTCCCAGAAGGATGATTCCTCAACATTTTAACAGGCCCATGACCTTACCTCTAGTCCCACCCTCAGGGCAAACTGCATTTTTAGCCACATTACTGATTAGGCTCTAAAAATAGCAGGGAGATCATTCCTGGTGTGACTGAAAAAAAAACGCCTTTCAGGGGCAAATTGTTATTAAATGCACACCTCTCTGCCTCTAATGCTAAATAAATTGTTAAACCATTTATTTATAATTTTAATGCTTTTCATGCTTTACCTTCAGCTGATTGAAAACACGATACGAACTTTCTTCAAACGTCAGGCTCATGAAACCCTTTCAAACCTCAACAGCTTTATACAAAAATCTAAGGCTGTGTTTTCGAGCCTGACGAGTTCACATGCAAGGATCCCTGACAGCACGTACTGTTGTATGCACAGCATAAAGGGACAAAGGGGATGTGCATAATGTTCAAGTTCAAACAGACAGTGAATATATGTGACGGTTTATACTGTTGCTATCGTTCTCTTTGTGTTCCTCAATGTAGAGATGCTCAAAATAAAGCTGTTTAATATGGAAGTTAATGAGTTTATTGAAGTTAATGAAAAACAAAACTGTACACAATGGAAGAGAGAGAAAGAGAGAGAGTGTGTGTGTGTGCGTGTGCATGTGGGTGGGGGTGTGTGTGTGTGTGTGTGTGTGTGTGTGTGTGTGTGTGTGTGTGTGGGCACCAAGTGAAGCAGTGAGATAATTAAAGGTCTGTGAGCCCTAATGAGCAAAGTAGTGCATGTTGAATGATAGAAAGGTGATGAAAAAGGTTAGAATGGTTTTTAAATTTAGAACACATTTCGAATGTAATCTGGATGTAAATATCACACAGAAGAGCCGAGGTGATGCAGTGCAGTCAGGAATGAGACTTTTTTTGTTGTGTTGTCTCTGTACTGCAGCACATTTGATTCAAAATGAATTTAAAATGAATTTAACATTTAAAGGATAGGTTAAGATAAACTTAAATACAGTCATCTTATTTAATATTTTGTTGCAGATCCTTTATAATCAGTGACTATTTGAAGTCATTTAGTCAAATTCCAGAAGATGCTCTGCGACCAGCTTCACTTCCTGCTTGTTTCAGGAACTCTTTGCGTACACAGCTCAGTCACACCAGCATTTACTGTATATTATTGAAGTTTTGCATCAAAATTAGTTAATTTCAATTGAATTGCTGCGATCAGTGAATGATCGCTGATGACGCAGTGAATGACGCAGTGGCAACTGTTGGTTTTGGCTACTTTCATTCATGGCAAAAGGGATACAAAGACAGAAATCTCTATTGGCATTGCTTCTCGTTCTGCAAAGCAAAGTTATATAAGCTTGGGTGGTGGAACACCTATATGACAAATGAATGACCTAATATGACAAATGTACTTATCAGCTGTGATAAGTCAATTTGTGTGGTGCTTTTGTGTAGAGTTCAAATTTGGGGAACTTTGATACGCAAAATTTACCGATTGCAAATCATCTTGACAGTGTTGACCTTTAAGGGAACGGAGAAAAAGTCCGCAGTGGAGGAAGGTATCATATTAGCAGTGTTCCACCACCCAAGCTTATATAACTTTGCTTTGCAGAACAAGAAGCAACACCGATATAGATTTGTATCCCGTTTGTCATGAATGAAAGTAGCCAAAACCAACAGTTGCCACTGCGTGACCCATGGGTAGTCACTAATACTAAATTTCCAGCACAATCAAAGGTGTTCAAATCAGTTTAGCCATTCTAAATTAAGCAAATGAAGCACGTGATCAGCTGGATTAAGATCAAGTGACTGATTTCAGTCAAGCTCATTCCACTGTCCTTGGTTGCCTTGTCTGTATTTTTAGGCTCATTGTTCTGCTGCATTGTTCTAAAATTAGTGGACTGTGTATAAAAAGTCTAAACCAACATGAATGTAAACTGCCTACAACACCCTTAAAACTGAAAGTAGGTGCTTTATTTCAAAGTCATTGTTTCAAATCTAATGCTGTTGAGCAGAGAGTCAAAACAATGACAAACATGTCACTACAATGATAAAAACCATAAAATACAGGAAAACCAGAGAGAGATGAAACAGTGAGAGGCAGATAGATAAATGCTGAAAACCTTAACTCTTAGAGATAAAAAAAAATGTTTCTCTCAGAAGATGAGAAAAAAAATTGCAGCACCTTGTATACCTCACAATTAAAGTAGTAGCGTTTTGTAGTAGCTGTGAAAACCATCTTTGGATGAGTCACTTTTCATAAATTATGGAGAGATGTGTTGAAGAGCAGGACAGGATTATTGTTATTACGAAGGCTGGCAGCACTGTCGCCTGTTGTTTGTGTACTGTAGTCATCAAACTGGGCATTATTATTTCTTTTCTTCCTTAAAAAACCTTCTTCACAAGGAACATAAACATGTTTATATATTTATGCAAAACAGGAGAGAAAGCATTTTGCTTGAGATTCCCACATACTGAAGTTACAGAATGTGGAGTCTGAAAACATATCTATAAGAGAATATATACTAATTATCATCAAATTAAAAATGAATGGATGGATAAGACATATTGCTTCATTCTCATTATATCATTGTGCTTTGTTTTTGCACTAAACTTACATTATTTGCAAATGCATGTGACAAACATTTAATTTGAATAGTTACAGCGACAGCATGATTTGAAGCAGACATAGATAGCACAGGTTCATTAGTCAGACTGCTGTATAAGTGATGTGTGGTATGCACATGTTGTATATTACAGCTTTCGGCAGGTGTAAGCCTTCACTGTGAAGCCCCGATGAGTGATGGCTGCTGCATTCGTTTGCAGGGTTAAATAAAGACTCTCTGCTACCTCAGTGTTTGCACACAACTCCAACAGCTTTGCAATCATGAACTGTTAGTACAGGTATATAATGTGAGAAAGACAATGTGGTTATTTTCCAATGTGTTAATTTCTGTTTGTCATGGTCCTCCTGTCAAGATTCACTCAATGAATTTGAAGCTGACAGGAGAGTCAAACAGCCACAAAGTGAATTCTATACTGTATATTACTTTATCTGATCTGATCTGATCTAAGGCACTTTATTTTCCTATAGTTGTATCTTATGTTTATTTTCTTTCCTATATTCTCCAAAGGGCCAATAAGTACATTTAATTCAATTGCCATATTTTAATCGTTATTTGTTTAATTACGTGGGCTTGCACCCCAATAATTTTGTTTTTAAATAAAATACAATTAAGATATTTTTAAAGCCTCACAGAGAAACAACTACAATCCAAAAAAGTACAAAACTGGACCAATATGCAATGCTGTTTAGCAGCTAACTTAAAAAATGTCAGACTTCCTCTCTCAGCATAATAGCTGTGATAAAAAGACTAAAGATTACAATACAAAATGGCACATAGACGGAACAGATGCAAAACTCTAACCCACCACTGCAGAGATGTGGAGTTCAATTCACAGCCGTGGTATCTCTGGTTTGGGATCCATGTCCTTGTTGCAGCAGTAGCAGATCTAGTTGGTCTTGGCACCTGCACAGAAAAGGAGTCAGGGATCTGGGACAACAGCATTGTCTTTATCAATATCAGCGGGTTCTTTTTCCTGTATGTACAGTAGGGATGCAAAAGAAACAATCTCACTCAATCCTGATGTATCTAGGATTGAGAGGCCAACAGCATCAATTTGAAAAAAGTTTGAAATGTTACGTTTGTGTCTTGCCGTAGTGTTGACACTCCCTGCAGTTAAATATCCGTTCATTTTTATAATTTAACCATTTGGGAATATTAAAATTAATCCCACTGAATTGAATTAGGTGCCGTTTTTGAATCTTAATAATGCATTGGATCTCTGAATTGCACCTCTGGCATGCAGTATAACCAGCCCTTGCACGTGGACACATGCTCTCTCATGCACACGCACAGTGCTGCTCTTTTGTTGAAGGGTTATCTGCTCCCAGCCAGCAGTCACCTCTAATCTTTGTATGTTTCAGTGGGATGTCAGAGAGGGAATCTTTTGGTGTAGGTCTGACCGGATCTCTGACCTGAGAGGCTGACAGAGGGCAGCCCTCCAAGCAGCTGTCACGTCTTATTACCTGCAGCGCACCGGGCCAACAGCACAACTGCAACACACACTGCTAAACGGCTCGCCCTGAGTCTCTTATTTTATCCGTACACAGATAAATATGTGTGTGTTCTTAAGACAGGGCCAAAGGTATCGACTGTGACTTTCACAATAGGGCTGAAACAACACAAGAATGTTCAAGATCAAAAGACCAGATTGGTTATTTTCTATGGATGGGAAAGCTGTATGATGATGTCATATGGCACCTGCTCTCACAGCATCAGCTGTATAAACTGGGTAAAAATTAAACAGATTACACAACTATTTACTAAATACCAAACCTTCTGCCCACAAACATTTTCAGCTAGCTCATTTTCATCACAGTGGTATCTAAGGTCGTTAAAGTTTTCTTTATATAGAGTTCATCAGTTAGTTGTGTGACTTTACACATACTTTAATTAAAGGAATATTCCAAAATTCCAGGAAATATGCTTGTTAGCTTTCTTACAGGGTTTATGATTAGAAGATTATTATCACCTATTAATATCATCTATTTAGATTAAATCACTAAATCCATCTCGGGCAGATAGTTATCTGATATCCTAAAATTCAAGTGGAGAATTTGCGTATATATCATTTTATATCATTGTGGTTTATGTCTAACCCCCAATATTGTGGTTAGGACAAAAAAAATACTGGGAAACTGCCCTCTAATGTGTCCACACAGTCAAGCAAACATGATAAAATGCCATCTAAAGTGCCAGCACAGTAGAGCGAACATGATTAAATGCCCTCTAAGGTGCCAGCACAGTAGAGCAAACATGATAAAATCCCCTCTAGAACATACCAATGTTCTGTAATCGCTGTCTTAGTTATGGGTAAATCAGGATGAAGGGCCCCTATAGAGTGCCTCTGTATGTGACAATCTGGAATGATGTGCCCTCATGGGTGCCCTTTCAGTGGAAGAAAATGTGATAGTGCCCTGTAAAGAACCCCCACAACATGTAATGCAGTGCACTATGAGTTGCCATGGTGAGCTGGAGGTTCTGTATGGGTGCCCTTCTAGTGAACAAAAAAGTGGAAAAGGTGCTATTTAGGGTTCCCCTAAGTCTAATTTAAGGAAGTGCATAATTAGGTGCCCTTTCAATGAAAGAAAAAACATGGTGAAGTGCCCCCTAGGTTGCACTGTATGGGAGAAAAATATGGTGAAGTGACCTATAGGGTGTACTGTATGGGAGAAAAACATTGTTAAGTGCCTTTCCTGTGAAGCACATGAGATACTTTGCTCTATAAGATGCCCTTACAATGGAGCAAACTGGTCATTATAGTAGAAATGAATATCCTTTATGTAGGCTGACCATTAGGAAAATAAAGCACCCTTAACACATGTTGTAGTTGTTGTAGCTGACATTATTCCATTCAGATGATTTTGGTACAGTACTACACACTAGTTTGCTCAGTCACACCCCCTTTATTGTCTTTGGGTTAGTGCAGTTTAAGCTGTAACATTGATCCTGTGACATAGGTCACATTGCAAGACTTTTTTGCAATTAAAACTAGTCTATGGTTTAAATATTATTAAAGGGGACCTATTATGCTTTTCCTTCTTCCTAATGTCACAGTGTTGGATGTTCATGTTAAAAGTGGCCGACATATCAAATAATGAGGTAAACGTATGTAGAAGTAATCCCTGTGTGCAAAAAGCACCAGCTTCAGACTGCTCTGAATGCTAAATTTCCAACTGTTTTTTCTACTTTCAGCCTGAGCCAATGTCGGCTCATGACGGATTTCTTTATATGGACATGTGCTCCACAAACAGCGCACCAATTCACTGCTCCGCTCCAAGGGTAGCCACACCGAGCCATGACTCGATTACACAGCACAGCAAAGTAAAATAAGTAGTTTACCTGTTGGAGGTGTGCTGGTCATCTGCTGTTCTTCATCAAACATCATCCTCACTGTGGCTGTTTCTGCTTGTACTATTCCTCCCTGCATTATTTCTAACTGATCCGCTGAACAAAGAGCTCCAGATATGTCCATATGTTGTTGTTTCGACTGGTTTTTAGCCCCGCTAACGAAGCTCTGCTAATTCAGTGAAGAACACGTTTCACTTCCTGTAAATTCTTCACAATAAACCCTCCCGTTATTTAGTCATTTAAAAGCTTTTAACTAAGCAGTAAAGCAGGAATGTAGGTAGTCTGTATTTTCTAAGTTGGTTTTATGTTTAGGCCTGTCCAAAGCTCTATAACATGCTAAACAAAAAGTACATACAAGGAATTTGCCTTGGTGTTGTTGTGGTGCATAACAGTCAAAAATATACACAAAATTAAGTAATCCTAAATAATATTTTTAAAAAAAAAGAATTTACAATAAAAATATATGTGAAATATATTTTAATTGAGAAGAGCTGCTACAGGTTTAAATTTTTAGAAGAGAATGAGATGAAATGTACAAAAATATTGACCAGAAGTAAAACAGTATACGGTATGTAGTGTGCAATTATTATTATTAATAATAATAATAATAATAATAATGATGATTATTTGCATTAATGTAATGCACCATATTCAATCAGAGATCACAGATGTGATTATGGATTCCCAGATTATGGGGATTTTACGTTAGTATAATGTAATGTCAATGGGAGGGATAGAGTCTGTGTCTCGGGCCTTGTTGATGAGGCCGGCTGCAGATGGGAAGAAACTGTTCTTGTGGCGTGAGGTTTTGGTCTTGACAGACCTCAGCCTCTTGCCGGAGGGGAGCATTTCAAAAACTGGAGGCATGCAGGTCCTGGAGGGATGGCAGACTGCCGATCACCTTTTGCCCTTGTCCTTGGCATTTGCAGCAGTGTAACAGATGGTGATGGAGTAGGTGAGGATGGACTCATGATGGCGGTGTAGAAGTGCACCATCACTGACTTTGGCAGACTGAACTTCTTCAGCTGGTGCAGGAAGTACATCCTGTGCTGAGCCTTCTTGGTTAGGCTGCTGATGTTCAGCTCCCACTTGAGGTCCTGGTTGACGATGGTTCCCAGGAAGCTGGGGAGTTACACAGGGTGAAGGGGGCACATGGGGCTGCGTTCTTTCTGAAATCGACAATCATCTAGACTGTCTTTAAAACACTGAGCTCCAAGTTGTTTTGTCTGCACCAAGTCACCAGATGGTCAATCTCCCACTTGTAGACGGACTCATCCCCACCAGAGATGAGCGCAATGAGGGTGGTGTCATCTGCGAAGTTCAGGAACTTGATGTACTGATGACTGGAGGTGCAGCTGTTGGTGTACAGGGAGAAGAGAAGTGGAGAAAGGACGCAGTCTTGAGGAGAACCGGTGCTGATGGTCCATGAGTCAGAGATGTGTTTCCCCATCTTCACGTGCTGCTTCCTGTCAGACAGGAAGTCGGGGATCCACCTGCAGGTGGAGTCAGGCACGTGCAGCTGGGACAGCTTGTCCTGCAGCAGAGCTGGGATGATGGTGTTAAAGGAGGTCTTGAAGCAGGCTTGTACGTGGCGTGTCTCCAGTGAGGTGTTAAAAATAGTAATCTGGGAGAGAGCCTTTTGAGTAACCCTGCTAACAGACACAACTCCTCAAAAATATATGCGTCATTGCCAGTGACAACTGCCTAAGTTGACTGATTGATCCTGATTCAAACTGAAGCTGATCAAGACCCACCTTTGTTTAAAAAGTAAATCCTTTTTAATACAAAGGTGTTTGTTTTCCTTATATTCTGAATCACCCTATAAAATCTTAATTGCATTGCATGCATCATTGTTCTCTGCTGATGAGGGCCTATTGAATGTATCAGATGCCCTTTATATTTTTCGTCCCTGCCCCTCAGACAGCCTGAGTCCACCACTGAACTGATAAAACTCCACAATGCTCTTTGAAAAATGAACAGTGGCCGAGCTATAAACTACTGTTTTTCTTGTTGATTTGCTTGAGATATTAGGGTTTCCTCCCTCAGCAAGAGTATGAGATATATACAGACATGACAGTTAATGAGCAGTCCCTTGCCACCTTGCCCTGTTTGCTACGGTTTGCATTTAGGTGATTGAAAGTGTGACTGAAGGTCACACTTTAAACATCAGGGTGTGTGTGCAGGTCGAGTCTTACAGCCAGAAGCGAGAGAGCTGCAGATGAGGAGCAGAGCTCACACCATACATAATGGATGAGAGAGATTTACTCTCCTGAGAAGGAGTGAAGACATAACGCCTCTGGGCTGGGCATGTATATGCACGCCGCTCGCCTGGGACAAAGCGAGCTGGGTAGGAACGGCAGAATGAGCAAGGAAAAGAAATAGAGAAGTGCATGTAGGAAACAACTCTACTACCAAATGCTGTGATTTCTAAGACTTTGATCCCTGCTGTGGCAGACAGGCTGCAGAGATGTTGGCTGTCTAATGTGGGCAGCCACTGACCCCGCTCTGCTGATGTGGCAGCGGTTTGCTCTGATTGGATCAACCTCCACTGTTGCAACTAGCACAGATCAAAGAGCAGGCAAAAAAATCAAACAACATAAATGAACCGAAGTTTCAGGTTCATGTTCGTAACCAGGAAAATAATTTAGACTGATGCTGATGCTACTGTATGTGTGTTTGTGTCCTCAGATATCGATGAGTGTGCGGAGGTCCTGATTGAGTGCCACAACCACTCCCGCTGTGTCAACCTGCCCGGCTGGTACCACTGTGAATGCAGAAGTGGTTTCCATGACAATGGCTCCTACCTCCTCGATGGGAGCTCCTGCATTGGTGAGTATACACTGAATTGAAAACATTCTTATCACTGCTTCAAATACCAACTCCTCAGCCTCTGCATGCCTGCTGCCTGGCCACTATAGACTTTTTTTCTCCTCTCATACTGTGTCTAATTACGCAGGAATTCTGAATATTGTCATTCCCTTGAAGGCTTCCTCTTCAAGTCTCTTTTATCTCTGGTGTCCTACATGATCCACTGATTGTCATTCTTTGTCATATTTATCCTCATTGAAAAACTAACATGTAGACTTAAGCACAGTGTGATGTAATGTATGGGTGTATGTGTGTCTGCTCTAACATGCTACCCAGCGGGCTTACAAGAAGTCTAATCAGTGGTCTTGTCACCTTCGAGATTTAACCACGTGGTGTGAAACCCACACACGCAACGCTTATGAGATATTCATAAGAAACAAACATCAGCCTTGTGCCGCTATTAGATGTTTATGTCGTGTTCCCCCTCCCATCTGTTAGCCCACAAAGACAGAAAGAGTTCACAACGCAAACTCACCAGGCATGTGTGTTTCCTGTGATAAAACTAATGTTGATGATGGATAGAACATTCACGCTGCACTGCAGCACTGATTTGCAATATTTTCACAGATTGTGGGCATTTTACAATGTCACTGCATATTAATGATCTCCTGCAGCAACACCGACTTTAACAAGCAATGTGCAGTATTTGCCACTGCCTTGAATTTTCCTTTTCAAGGGTAACTCCCCACACAAAATTTGTAAAAGTTTGTGTTACCTGTGTTGTAACTGAGCTAGCGGCTCTACTACGAGAGGCTGACCGTTTGTGTGTGTGTGTGTGTGTGTGTGTGTGTGTGTGTGTGTGTGTGTCAGCACATAGCCGCTGCTGTTTATCGTAGTTAACGTTACTGTCATCGTGAATATCTTGTTAAGCTCTGAATACTGTATTGCACAGTTATGGTACGACGTCGCCTCTGTGTCATCTCTTATTAGGCTTGCTAATGCTACCTGCAGCTCTGTATGAGAGGCACAAAGTGAGGCTACAGTTATCCAGTGTGCTGGACCTTGATCTTGAGTCTTGACTAATAAGTCACGATTAGGGGAGGGCCAGAGAATTGGCTGGACTGAATTTTAAAAACCCAAGCACAAATAAGCTACTTTTGAGCAGAAAAAACTGTTTTTACACACAATGTGTGTATTGTTGGAAAAATCACCTGTATTAACATCATATGCCAACATAACCCTATGTGATTGTGTACAGCATAAAAAAAGATCAATGTGTAGTTCCCCTACATGACTTGATGATTTATCATACAGTGGTTCACAAGTCAACACCAATTATAGAGCAAAAACTGAAAACAATGAGAAAAATCAATATATTATCAGTTTACCACAGCTTGAAGGCTGTTATTCTCAGTACCACACCCAGATATTTGTTCTGCTACTCTGTCAGATAAAACTTTTAGAAAGCTGTGAATAGATGAACTTAATGTGCTTCTTGCACCTGACAAGTGCAAGAAAAACTACATCAGCAATTATCTTTATTGTTTGATGGGCCATGGATATCTGTACCAAACGGCAATCCATCCAATAGTTGTGAAGACATTTCACTAAAAACCACCTATGGTGGCTCTAGAGGAAAATTCCATCGATCACTAAAGTCTGTAGGATTCATCTTCTGGGGATCATGAATGTCTTCACTAAATTTCATGGCAACACATCCAATAATTTATTTTAGCACAGTTTTGACCTACACATTAAAGTTTTGTAGCTTGAAATTTACCAGAGCTTATAGTCTTGTAAGTGACATTACATTAAGATTTTCAGTGGTTCAGCATATTACTGATGACGTTCTGCCTGTTTGAGAGCAGAAGCTCAGACAAGCTAAATATCACTCAACAAATCAGAGGCACTGCTTTTATTTTTGCCTATGCACCTGTGTTAAGTTGTAATGGATGCGGTGAACAAGACCGCATGGCTGAGTGAAACGCTTTTGCTTTCACTTAACCTTTCAATCAAAATGCAACGTCAGCAGTCGACTTTAATTTACTTCGAGGTGAAGAGGTATGATTTCAGCACATTCCCCCAGAAACTCAATTCTTAGAGAAATTGATAGACAGACACATGTACTGTATATGTCTACAGTAGCTTCATGTCACATTAGCACACAGAGCGAACACCATCAAGATCATCTTTAAAGGCAGCTCACATTGTCGTCACAAAAGCTTTGCCCTCTATTCTCTCTCAGAGTAAGACAAACCTTGTGTTCATCATCCAATTAGTGATTTAAATCTTTTTAAATTCAGAGTCACCTAGGCCAACACCACCTCCACTGCAAAACATAATTCATGTTTTGCTATTAATAAACCTCTTCCATGTGTGACTTAGTGGAGATGAACTTAACTGCAATAGTTGAGTCATTTTTTGCACAAAAGTGCATCTTAGACTTCAGCCTTCAGGCAGAGGAGGTGTCAGTTGGTAACTCTAGTACTTGTTACCTTAGTATTTTTTTAAGAGGATGTATTATACACAATACAAAGATAAAGAAAACAGTCATGCAACTTTGGTACACAACTCACCAAACAGACATGGACAGGAGCTGAAAACAGACTACAAAATTATGATCTATTATTAACACCAGAAGTTTTCTTTCCTGTGTGTATTCTTTTAACATATTCATATCATTGTCAGAATGTCAAAAGGCATTCTGGGAAACAAGGCAGGTTGAGAGAAAAGGGATATATGCCACAAATGAAAATAGAATGTGTAGGTGGTTATTCCCTTAAGTGGTAATATTAGAGGAAAACTCTCTGAACTCTCATTCCCTGTAGGCTTGCAATGTGGCTCTGAAAGGCTTGTAACTTACTCCTTTGTCGCGGATGGCAGCTGGATTCACAGCAGTTACAATGGATTCCAATAGTCAGATCATAGTCATAGTGAAATAATGTACATAGAAAATCATCC
The DNA here is from genome assembly GCA_038419695.1 of Scomberomorus guttatus. Classification (NCBI taxonomy): domain Eukaryota; kingdom Metazoa; phylum Chordata; class Actinopteri; order Scombriformes; family Scombridae; genus Scomberomorus; species Scomberomorus guttatus. Next base: position 33,311,637 of record CM076445.1, on the reverse strand, counting down.
CTGCAGCATAAGCCACTTCTCTGTCAGTGGTCCTCATGGTAGAACCCTCATAGCTTCTCCACAACAGAGGCAAATACATTTTAACCCCTCTTCATAGATCCAAAGCTCTACCAGAGGTAGCATATTTAGCAATTTTCTGGCAGTTTGGAACATTAAATCAAAGGCAGAGAGGTGAATTATGCCGCAGCACAATTTGAACAGTCTGATACGTTTTTCTTGTCTTGTTTGAATCAATTGTAACTATTGTGAATCCAAGTTATCTACAGCTTCCATCCTCCACTAAGGAGCAAGCTAAAAACTTTTCAGACCCACCTTTCAAGTCTAAAGGGGTGAGTATTTGATACCCAAAAGACACATTTTCAGCGAATCTTCCTAGGATATGAATGTTAGTAGTGGTAATAACATGAATGGACTAAGAGAAGTACATAGATTGCACCGTTTTTCACCTGGGCTGTCTCATTTTTCTACAAAGAAAAACTTATGCCATCAGAGAAATTTAAAAGACGTATAATCACGTAAAGATTAGACACATAACTCATCGTCGCAGAAAGCGAATCAAACGGAGGCTTTGCTCGCATCAGTCACAAGTCTAATTGGACACTAATGTACTTGTTTGTGCTCTGTGATCAGAGGCTTTCAACAACCATATTCATGACTTTAAATATGATTTATACAATGTGATTAGGGGAAGCATTGATTTGCATGTCATTAAGAGATGCCATTAATGACATCTCTTCTTCAGAGTTCACAGCATAAATAAAAGTGTATCTCATAATATCTATACTGTGTGTGTTGTGTATATGTGTCACTTGTTAACCAGACAAGTTTATGTAGCTGTGACATATATATCCTTTTCTTCCCCCACTATGCAGTATTAGGCTGGAAGCCAGCAGGGGAAGTAAGTATGAATGACAATTTAACAGGATTTCTTCCCCTCCACAGTATCCCTCCAACAGACTCTCATGAGTCAACCAAACAGAAAGTAGGATTTTGTAATAAGGAGTCAGCTCAAAGCAGATAGCAGCAGTACCAGTCAGTTAACCATATCAACAGCTGCAGTTTGGCCAAGAATATGTGACGGCAATGCAGAAAATGGCAGAGAGCGCTGGGGATGAGAATTAGAGAGACAGAAGAGGACAATGTTTTGAGAAAGCAGAGAGTCTCTTTGTCAGTGTATATGTATGTCAGAACGTGTATATACTTGCTTCAAGCAAAAAACATTTTTTTTGGGGGGGAGAGAAGAATATTTGAAAAATCTTTTCACAGAATTCAATTGAACTTTCATATGCAAATCAACTGCAAAACTATCAAAGACTTGAATTAAAAAATCCTAATAGGTATGTTAATGGCTTGATGAAAACAAACTAATTTAAAAATCAAGTGTTAGAAATCCTGTGTTTTGCCGTAACAACAGATTGGGCAGTTATTCACTGCTGGTGAATGTGTGCCCTCTCCAAGGGCCTTCCGTTTAAAGGATGTAATGTGTTTTTCCAATAAACGAGTGCTTTGTTATCATGTCGGCGCTAATTCATGTTTGGCACATGGAGCAACTGCTTGTGCTTCTCTCAGGGTGTCCTGCTGGGTGATAAATGGATTCATAAGAGCCTTTTATCTATAAAGTGCACTCTTATAATTTGGGCATTAAAGGGCAGTTTGGTCATGATCTGCAGGCTCGAGAAACAAGAAAACCTAATTCAAAATCACATTTACATCTGTAATAGGCCTAATACAAATAGCTAAAAGTCCATCCTTGGAACACAGACTTACTCAACAGTATATTGTGTGGTTCACTCCATGTGTAGATAAGAATGGTAATTTTTTTAAAACAATATCATATTGTTGTGTATTCAATATTTTGTTTTAAGCAGTCTTTAATGAACACCATTACCCATAATCCCTGGACCATCACAGGTTAAACATCACCAGGTCAACCATGGGCCACAGCTAGTTCAGACATGTCTGTAATGACGGCAGGACGGACGAGACTGATCGCTGTAGACAATTTTTGGACATCAGAGACAGCTAAAAAGTTGAAACATTACATTAGAAGAGAGGGTGATGGCTGATATTCAAGACACACTATATTTAATTTAAACTTGGTCAATTTTACACTGTTGCTTGGTGATGGTGTGATGGTGTTTTAGGTAAGCTAACAAAAATTAGGATTTCAGTAAATACACTTTTAGGTGTCACTTATGAGAGAACTGGTAAAAACATCAAACTATCTAAAGAAGAATCAAGCTGTATACACAAGAAGCACACATACTGTGTACAAAACAAATTAAAACAGTTCTAATCCATGTTTATCTATTCCTGTCTGCAGATTTCCCGGGTGTATTCTTGTATTTGGAAATTAAGCTACACCGCATTTAGTTTTGTTCTCATCTTGTTCTTTTTTGTGTTGTGTGTGTGTGTACAGTATCTGTTGCACTGAATTGCAGTCTGATGTTTACGGCAGCCTTTGTGTGTGTTACAATGCACTGTTGACAGATATGCTGTATCACATTATTTTCTACATTGTAACACATTAACATTCTTGCAACATATTTATGTATAAATATGGTAACATCAAAATGTTTTAATACATTATTATTACCTTGTTACAATATGTTGTGTTGTTTCAGGTTATGTTGTGTTTTCTTGTGTTGGATTTTATAGTGTGCTATGTTCTGTTTGGTCACGCTGCATTGTGGTGACTTGGTCGGTCACGCTGCAACGCTTTACATTTCATTACTATGCATTATGTTGCATGTTTTTGCTTTGCACTGTGTTACGCTGAGTATTGTTGTGTTGAGGACCACGGCAGCCACGAGCAGCAGTCCTTTTGTTTTATTGATTTGACTGAGAGCTGCATGGGCTGCATCTCAAAAAATGTTTATAATGCCTAATGCTTTAGGGGGAGACAGGTGGCTTCATTAAACAGATTGTGCATAAAGATGAGGATAATACACCATAAACTCCCACTGTCTGCCTGCACGACAGTGTGTGCATAATTTTCTTTCTCTCTCTGATGTACATGACCTTTCCATATGGGCTGCCTGGAGACATACCAAAGAAATATAATTTAAATACTCAAATACTAAGCTTTCTGATGCCTTCTAATTACCAACATCTGTCAGAGGGATTTATTTGTTTTGTGTGTGCATGTGTATGTGTCTATGCCTGTGTGAATGTGTTTTCATGTACAATACACTGAGGGATTAGTGCCTTCATGTGTAACAGTACATGTAGGTGTGAGTGTAAGTTTTTCATATGGTTGGCTGTGCTCAGCTGGATTCTCCAAAGGGCTTTTGTGTTTGGTTCTTTTTTTCACAGCCGACATTTGAGAGTATGCTTCATCTGCGAGCGACAGCTTGTGGCTGAATGTGGTGAATGTAGTATGAAGCGCATTAATCCTTCACCAGCAGAGGTGCAGTGTGTCTGACTGGCTGATGGGGATTTCATATAGTGTATGCAAATAGTCTGTCGCAGGCACAATAAATTCTCAGCTGAGCTGTTTTCCTCTCACTCCATATCCAGCAAACTTGATACTGCAAACAATTAGCGTGTGTATTCAGCAGTGTCACAGTGTATTGCTTTGGCTGGTGTGGCTGGCCACAGCATCAGCCAAGCCTCATCGTTCTCCACTGTAGGAAACAAAAGTTTATGTTGCATGGTGTTCACAGTGTGAGCAAGTTAGGCCAGAGGCTCTAAACATTTCTATGTAACCGTGTGGAGGTATAAGTAATGTATTTTTTTGCTGCTTTGTTATTTCCTTTCATAACATTACAGGTTGACTACTAGCTTGTAGGAGTTAATTAAGTAGCAATAAGGACACAAAAAATAGTAATGCTCCATCAACTCTAATGATGGATGTAACTAACATCATCATTCTGAGCGTTGAGTTAGTTTGAGTTTTAAAGCCCCTGCACACCCATAGTCCACCCTCACAGGTGTTTTCATTTATGTTGCCTGATTAGACCTCATATCAGGACTGTGGGCAGAGTGCGGCTGCTTGACAGCTCCCTCCCTCCCCTCTTAGTTTTGTTGCACCTGTTAGGGTGTGACAATGTACACCATTTCCATTTTATTAGAGGTTGGTGACATCACGTAATTCCCATCATAGCCCCACCCACATTCAACCTGACTAGAGGTCTAATTAGCTACGGTAATCGAAAACACCTGTGTCGTTTAGTATCTATCAGTCAGCTGGTCTGTCTGCAACACTTCCAGAGTCAAATATGACAGCTACTGGATGTATTCTCATGTATATGTAACAAAACAATATAGGATCGGTTATCGGGTTGTCTATTTGAGCTTAGATTATTTTTTATATAATACTGCCACCAAAAAGACTGCCACCAAGAATGAACTTCTATGCTTCCCATGTTTGATACAGACACTCATGGTCCTCATAGGATGAATCCTAATGCATCCTAAAGTATGATCCTAATGTATGATCCATGATCTAACCCGCTATCATAAGCATGCTATCATGCTCGTGCTAAACATGCAAACTCAACATTAAAATTAGCATGTTGTGCTAACATTAATGTTAGCATATTCAATCAATCAATCAATCAATCAATTAATCAATCATTTATTAATAGCCACACGACCGAGGTCAGTGGAATTCATCAGTGTCAGTGACATCAAACATACTGTAGGCAGATATCAACATCACATTAGACCCATAACTAGCACAACAGACGATATTCACAGACAATATTTACCAGAGAGAAGAGTTTTAAATGCTGGTACATCTGTCAGGGTTAATGAGAAGTGTTCAGAGTCCTTATTGCAGTGGGGCAAAAACTTGATGGGCAGGGACCTATAGTGCCTCCTAGAGGGCATCAGCTGGAAGAGGTGGTGAGCAGGGTGAGAGGGTTCAGAGATTTTTTTTTTTTTTTGCTCTTTTGATTGTGCATTTGTTATATAGTGATTCAACTAATGGGAGGTGGGTGCCAATAATCCTGGATGATTTATGCCCTGCAGTTTTTTGCATGTGTGACTGTCCATGCTGCTGTACCAAACTGTTATGGATGAGGTAACTATGCTCAATGATGGCTGTGTAAAACTGAAAGAGGAGGTTTTGTTTTATTTAGAATTTTTTGAGCTGTCTTAGAAAAAAACAGTCTTTGCTGGGCTTTTTTGGTAATGTGGTCTGTATTGATGTTCCATTTGAGTGTGTTGCTGATGTTTATGCCAAGAAATATGAATGAATCATTGATGGTTATGGGTTCTCCTGAGACGTGTATGGGGGTTTTGGGGAGCAGGCTGTGCCTGAAATCTATAATGAGTTTTTGTGTTTTAGATGTGTTGAGCTGGAGGTTGTTATCAAGGTACCAAGTGACTGCTTGGGCTATCTGCTCACGGTATCGGCCTTTGTTGTTGTTGGTTATGAGTACAATTATGTTTGTGTCATCTGCATATTTAAGAATGGTGACTGAGCTGTGGTGGGATGTGAAGTGGTTTGTGTCGAGGGAGAAAGGCCAGGGTAAGAGGACGCAACCTGGGGAGCGCCTATGCTGAGGGTCAGAGGGCAAGATGAAAGGCTATTCATCTTAACCCTCTGTTGCCTTCTCCACAGGAAGCTCCAGTGGCATATGCATGGGGTCACTATTCATGTCCAATAGTTGATTGAAGTAGTTTATTGAAGAGATTGACCGGGTTTATTGTATTGAAGGCTGAGCTGAAGTCAATGAATAGGATGCGGGCATAGGTGTTGGGTGACTCTACGTGGTGTAGTGTGTGGTGAAGAGAAACAGAGAAAGTCAAAGTCAAAGCTCAGTAAAATGGGACAGTCTGTGGGTTCAAATTAAAACATACTGTTTTAGCAGGGAAGTGTGGAAATCAAGCTTTTAAAACCTGTTGATAGTCAATACAGCTTTACATCTCACTCAACTGTGTAGAAAGTAAACAAGTAGACTTGTTGACTGCAGTGCTCACAGTTTGAAAGCACAGTTAGAGTTAAATGCATAAACAAAAATATGAATTCCATTTTTAATATTTAGTTTCAGTTTTTCTACTTGGAGGATTTGTTCATGCAAAACTAGTATCGTGCTGAGTGTCGTGTGATTAATCTCTGTAGGCAGCAGGTGCTGGCGGGTGGGAGCAGAGCTACTGTCGAAGGGACTTTGGTCTTTTTCTCTCTGAACAGCTCACATTTAGAGAGGATAAAGAGAGTTAAATGTCATGGCTTGATAAAAGGTAGGGGCAGACTTTTGGCACCCAGTTTTATGTGCTATGCTGATGAAGAAAAGTGGATGAAAATGCCATCTGTCCTTCTGTTCATGTTGGTTATTTTGGTTTGTAGAGGAAAAGCAAGAAAGAAGCTGACTGAGCAGATGTCTTGTTGCTTTGATGATTCAACTGAATCCACTAAGTAAACATACAATATAGGCTATGATTGATGTGGCTGAAACTATGATGCCACTATGTATGCAAGGTATAGTCTTTTGCTATAGTCTCAATTTCTTCCCTCAAATTGTTTGAATCATTAATAAGAGAACAAAAAAAAAATCTGCTATACCTTAAAATATTAGAGATGACAAAGACAATAGCCAAACCCTGAACTGTTCAGTATATCCATATACAGTATCTAATATGATTACAGAGCAGCATGTGTGCACCAGCAGCAGAGAAGGAATGTGCCACTATTCATTTGTTGGAAGTAATTCAGTAATTTGAAGAACCCTCTATACTAAACCATATCTGCTACCCTGCTGCTAACACTGTGGCTGCTCGTCCCTAACTGACTAGACTAGCCACAACAACCTGCAATTTCAGTTTTTTACTGCTACAGTAACTGAATGTTATTAATTTTAAGGAATGAATAATGTGACTTTAGGGCTGAAACATTCATTTGTGCACAGCAGAAATTATTATAAATGTTACACTTGATACCTGCCGGCCTCCGTAGTACTGTGAAGAAATCAAAAATTTAATTAAAAGTAAATTTGCACCATATGTACCACAGAGTTGGTCGGGGTAAACATGCCCCCATGTAAAGCTGGGAAGCAAAGCATATTGTAATGCAAGTACACAATGAATGGAATTGTCATGCTAAGAGAGAAACTAGAATATAATAATAATAAAATCAAATGTTAACTTACCTGATGCAGTCTGTGTTGTTTGTTGATAAGCTGTTGATGCTCGTTTTCTGATGCTGCCGTTCAACCATCCATGTATCATTGTATGTTATATTATCTACAATAACACAATAAATGACATGTAAGCATTCACGTGCCACAACCTGCTCACTCTCTTCCAGACATCGATGAGTGCAGTTTGCAGACACACACCTGCTGGAATGACAGCGTGTGTGTGAACCTCCCGGGAGGTTACGACTGTATGTGTACATCCGGTCCGGGCTGCAGCGGCGACTGCCCACAGGAAGAGGGAATCAGAAGCAATGGAGAAGACTGGAAACCCAGCTTTGACCGCTGTGCTATATGCTCCTGCAAGGTACAAAAAACAAATGCACACATACAAATTCTCTGTACTTAGTAATACTGGTGTTCTCAGAGTTCACAACTCGGTGGAAGATCTTAACTTTGGATTTTGGTACTTTGGCCTGAATATAAGGCGAGCCTGATTATAAGACAATCCCCTTTTTCCAACACCTGTTTTTGGAAAAAGAGTCACATACTCACACTCTCTCCTGTCAGGCTCTTGGAAGTGGTCCAAAATTATGGCAGTTAGCATTTTTCAGTCTGTTCAGTCATGTTTGTTGACAAGTCCGCCAGCTCTGCCTGTCTAATTAGCATATTGAGATCCAATCACAATGCAGACTCAGCTGAGAAAACGAGAACGCATTTTAATACCATGGAAATGCAAAGACCCATTGATCAGATGTCATTATCCAGAAAATGTATCCTGATACAGATCACATGTTAATACCAGGTGTAAATTGGGCCTTTGAGCTTCTTGTCATCTGTAACAACGGTCAGTTTTACACCAGTACTTTCTCCATTCAAAAATAATATCTGCTGTTGTGGAAAAATGTAAATGTCTAGTCCTCGAATATAAAATGAGCCCCACTTTCTTAAAAGTAATTTCCGCACTGTTCCCCCCTGTGGATCCACAGCCACCACAAGGCCTTTTCAGCAGCCTCCAGAATGTTCTCTGTGGCTCTTCTGCACTGCAGTTCTTTTACTCCAAGGAGTTTGAGAGCAGCAAAGCCCTGGCAGCTAACTTCGACTGGCTCAGAGCAGGCTCTTCAGCCATTGCTCCTGCACTCTGCGTATTTCACTCTTTTGCACTCACTGGCTTCTTCAATCCAGTCTTCCCAGGGGACAGTAAGTTCCAGCAAGACCACTTGCTTTGTTGACTCCGATGTTAACGCCATGTCTGGGTGGAGTGAAGTGGTTGCGATGTTTTCTGGGAACTTGAGCTGCCTTTCTAGGTCGACTTGGAGCTGCCAGTCCCATGTAGTAGAAAGAAGCCCTCCCGAGGAGCTAGACTGATGTTGTACCTTCTCCCCAGCTCTGATGAAGGTGATGGACTGCTGTTTTGAATCGCTGTGCTGATTGTGTCCGCCAAAGACCTTAGGACTTGGTCATGGTACCAGTGGTATCGCCCCACTGCCTTCAGGCAACAACTCAGGATGTGCTCCAAGGTACCCCTCTTCTGGCACAATTGGCATGCTGGAGTGGTTGCCACGCCCCAGCTAAGCAGGTTGGCCGGACTTGGGAGAACGTCGTAGACTGATTGGATGAGAAACTTGTTGTGTAAAGGTTCGGCTCTCCAGAGCTCTGTCCGGGTGAATAAAATAATGTCTTATATTCGGGCCAATACTAATAGACTAATAGACTGTCAAGAATATATGCATAGTATCATCAAGAATAAGTACAGGGTTTATTCAGCAATGTTTAATTCATCATCAACATACCTTCTGTCAGCTCTACTGCACGACATGCACCAAGACACCCTGAGCAGTGACAGACAGGAAGGTGAGGACTGGCATCAAGAGATGAACTGGCTTAGAGAAAGAGATGCAGCAAAGACAACGCTAAAAGTAATTTCCGCAACCAGGGAATAAAAGCAAAAAAAGACAAATACACCATTGTAATGAGAGAAATGGATGAGTTGGATGAATTAACAACAAGAATAAGAAAGACATTGAAAAGGGGACAAGCAGGGAAGGAGCACCGAGGACTCTATTCTTCTATTTTTTTCTGTTTGCAACAAACACAAAAATATCCGACTTCCCTGATCATTCTCAAGGTTCCAAATTAAGCAGCAGACAAGGTCAACTCAAGGAAAAAACCCTTCAGTACTCCCTTCTGTGTGTCATTAGCCTGCAATACATTCTGACAAATATTTGTTACAGCTTAACAACTCATTTCTGTGCTCAGGAGTCAGAATGAGGCGGTGCAGTGTGGCTGCAGGGAAGTGAGATATTGATCAGATTTGTCTTTGGGAAGGTGAGACTCAGTGAGTGAGATTAATACGAAGCAGACACAGAGGTTATTTGGTATAAAATGAGAGCAGAGAGGGGTGATTTCAGTGGTGCTTTATCAGCACATAAAATCCCAAATTTTCAAGTTTACCATCAGGATGTTTCATTTTAACTACCCAGCCAAATACCAGGGATGAACGCAAGTGGATTTAGGAAAAGTTATGACAGATAGTGAGTTATGACATTTCAATTCAACACGTTAGTAAAAACTGTACCTTCAAATCCATTTCTCATAATATGTGTAAACTGTAACTGTAACGTGTTCACACTGCCAACCAGAGCCAGCAGTGGGATTCTGTGACAATCCTGCTTTTTACATCCAGCTGTGTTTTCCTCTTTGGTCCAGTTCATGTGACATATACAGAGACTGGTGAGCGTCTGAACGTAAACATCTTCATGGACCACTGATCAAATGTCCACGGAAAGCTTTTCCAAAACGGAGCATTTTAAAGCAGTCTGTTTCTCAGTAGTCACATTTCTAATATCATTTAGTTATTTTGCTGACATTTAATGTGTCTTACAAGCATACTGGATACCTGTTTGAAGAACATTTATAATACTTTAATTATTGTAATTACTGTACACAGAACATCATCTTATCTTTATTTTGTATCTGTATTTCCAGAATTCTTTATATTAGACAAAAATTAATAACTAATGAAATACAGCATTAAATATTAATTTCATGTCAATTGTCAATAAATATAGGCATTTACATACATTCACCAGAGAAGTTCACACTTCAGAGAGCTGCTAAGACCAAAATAAACCTGGCATATGTAGATGGCAGAGTGGAGACACCAGTGTGACACAAGTAAGATGTAGGTGAGACTCTCTGGGCTGGTTTTCATTCCAGCTGTCCAATTAGGGGTTGAATCAAATGTTGGACAGAATTTAAACAGGCAGTGGTGAGGGGTCCTGAGGTCCAGGACTGAAAACCACCGGCCAGATGACTGTGTGGCAGGCAAAAAGTTATTGTAGATTAGAGGGAGAGAGAGAGAGAAATTGAAGGTAACCAGGTCAGAAGTTATTGTTAGAAATTATGTTTGAGATTTGTGAATGAGAGGCCAAAGCCAGACAGGGCCCAGTGAAAAAGACAGAAGTGTCTGAAAAGAAGCTGACAGTGGGCAGAGCAGGGAAAAGTTTGTAGAAATTCACCAGCAGATGAAATAAAACCTGGACACAACCTGGACGCAAAGATCTTCCACATTCAACTGTCACTGTACAGTAGTTTTATTTAAAGGACATTGAAAACAGACACTTTACTTAAATAAGAGAATTAGATTTTAGAGTTCTACAGAAGTGGCCCCACAAGTACCAAAGGGCTCCTAAATTACATCACCTTAAGAGAGAAAAAGTACCCTTGGAAGAAATACCTTATCCAAAGACTTTGTTGAAAACAATTCATACCTACTGGTTTAAAAAAGGTCATCCGCAGTCATTAAAATTATCATAAAAATGTTGTCATCAAAGTTGTCATAAAAAAAAGCAGTAATGATGTTGCTTTGGTTAGATTGACAGCACATGACACACACGCCTGGTCTTATTCCTGGCATTAAAATGAACAGTCTGCCTTCGTACGTCCTGCCGCCACAGTACAATTGGCAGTAATTTCCCAGCAAGTCCAGGGCCGTAACCGTAAAGACCAAGGCCATCGCAATTGGCACCCTGGGATTCAGCGGTTACTGTAGCAGGACAATATGCACCGATAAAACATTGGCTCTGTATTGCCCTTTTAATGGTATGCGGAATGACTTTATGGCCCCCATACATTTTCTAACAGCCATTTTATGTAACATTTTTACATCTCCATTACACAGTCATCCCCGGGCCAGACAGCGCTGTGCCGTGCTGAGTAAAATAGACAATAAAGTTCTCACCAGGTAGAGATGGACAGCCAGGGACACAGCGACCGGAGAGCCTCACAGATCCAGCAGACTGTTGCATTTGACTTTCCATTCCAGCCCAGATGCTGCACTTCTAACACATTTGTGCTTTATTCTCACTTCTAATAAATTTCCCTTAAAGTTGCTACAACATATTACAATCCTCTGGAGGTGTGGTGGCCTTGAATAATCAGACTGATTGACCCAGTGTTTAAAATGGTGTATATATATATGTTTTTTTGTTTGTTTGTTTGTTTGTTTGTTTGTTTTTAACAGAGATTTCGATATCTTTTTCACCATTCTCGTGGCAAAAATGTCAAGTATTCAGCATTCTCTCCAGGATTGTACTCCTTTCAGAGATGAAAAGGCTCTGAAACTGTATTCAGGCCATAAGGGAATCCTTGAACTCTGCACTGTAAACAGACTGAAGAGCTTTCAGTTTTAGCAGCTGTTGAACACAAGGTGACTCACCAATTCAGGTGGACAATATTTAATAAAACCCATTTCTGGTCAGTAATAGTCAGTTGGCCACCCCTGGGTCATCTGTGCCGCCAGTTTTTGTAGTTTCTGTAGTTTTTGCAGTGTGTCCTGTACCATTGGCTCTAGTTGGCTCTTGAGCAGCTTTTTAGCATATTGCATTGATGTTAGAGAATCCTGACTGGCTGTTGTGCAAAGCAGATCAAATAAAACTTTACAGTGCTAGTTGCACCTTTCTATCAAACACATTCTCAATTTTTATTCAGAACATACAATAAGACTGTTGAGATTTCCAGAGAAAATTGGTAGGGCGTTTTGATGTTTTTTTTCTTTCCTTCCAGTATGTTTTCTGGATCAATAACACAGAGTATTAAGTATTTCCTCCCAAGCAGGTGTACGTAGGCGGCCAGCTGACCATTGGCTTAGTCTTTGCAGTGTTTTCAAGTGTCAACTTTAAACCTTAAAGCATTTATCATTTACACTAATGGGGAGGAATCACAGCTGATGGGATCTTCCGCTCCTAACATTTTATCCTCCTAACAATTTATTTTAGGAACTTTGGCTGTTAATGTTATGTTTTCTAGACATCCTTCTGGCATTATCTTGGTCATTTGTGTGCCTCGGTCACCAAATTGTACTGATTTGAATTTGTGACAAGACATAGTGTGTGCAACGAAGGGAAATATCCCTCAGCAAAGATTTCAAACTATATTTGTTGTTGTCTCTTCATATATATACTTTCACTGAATATAAATCATTGTGGGTCTGAGGCCACAAGTTTTATTTTGTTTTGCTGAGAGGTGGGACACTGTGGTAATGTGGGCTCCCTCTACCTCATGGGTACTGCAGAAGTGTATTTTACAGCCCCGGATATGAGGCAATGTGTGGCAACCCAACCATTGGTGTTTGTTGGCACAAGCATTTTTAAGGCAGCAACATCTGTCAGTCTATTTTACCCCTGACCACTGTGACCTTTTTTTTGCAGGACGGCCAGACATACTGCAGGAGGAGACCCTGTGACTGTGGAGACCCAGAGGAAGATCTGTTTTGCTGTCCCGGCTGTGACAACAGGCCCAGCAGCCAGTGTCTGGACCAGAGCGGACGCACGCTCTACCGCAGCGGAGCATCCTGGCTGTACGGCTGCCAGCAGTGCCGCTGCATGGTCCGTACATGTACACACACACACACACACACGTAGCTACATGTGTTTTACCAATAGAAATGAAAGCTGACCTTCATAGCAAATCCCTGAGTGTGGTGAAACAGGGTTGTTAAAAGAAATGGATTTAATCAAGAACACATAAATCTCGTCAGCAACCTGAAGCTCAGAGTTGGGTTTTGTTTAATACCTGGCCCTGATCTGCTGCTCAGCTGTGTGTGTGAGTGTTTGTGGAGGGATCAGATAATTACCACCTCTCTAATTAGAGATGTGGCAACACATCAGCGTGTGAGGTGTAACTGCAGCCGCCAGATCAGCTGATTCACTCACAGAAACCAAACACACTGATGTTTCTCTGGCTTTTCTTTTTTTTTTTTTTTTTTTTTTAACCTTTCTCTGTGCCCCTGCAGGAGGGGGAGGTGGACTGCTGGCCTCTGGTTTGTCCCGTGTTGATGTGCGAGTACACGGCAGTAGCGGAGGGCGAGTGCTGCCCGCGCTGCGTCACAGACCCATGCCTGGCCGACAACCTGTCCTACGACATCCGGCAGACGTGCCAGGACCCCGCAGGCACCGCCCGCCTCAGTGGAGACACATGGCATATGCCCAATTCCCCCTGTACCACCTGCAAGTGTAAGGTAGGCCAAAGCAATAACAACCACAAGTTTGCTTTACTACTACAATTCTTCTTTATTTTGATATTCTCAGAAAGTCCTGTACCTTCACAATGTTACCAGTAATGGTCGGCCTTACAGGCAACAGCTGCTGAACAAACATTCTTCAAGGTGGAAACTGTGGTAACGTGAGTTTATCTAATGTGTGCTGGAGGATAGGGTAGGGTAGATAACATCTGCTATCTTTTATCACAACAAAACACACAAGCTATTGCCAGCCACAGCAACAGGTGAACTCACTATAGTTGCTGCTCAGACCTACATGTATCACTCACTTTGCTGCTTTGCGACTGGTTGGTCAATCCAAAAACTTTAACTCTGTATCAGTGTTGATGAAGATAAGGTTTGCCTCTGATCACTAGGGGCCTCGCTGTTAGGTGACGCCTCCCATGGTCAGAGGGCACCGGCCGCCATCACTCTGATCGGTCTATTGGCCTCTCAAAAGCTTTTCATGGAGCGCTATTTTTTAGAAGAAAGTAGTTCTAATGAAAAGAGTGACCGGGAAGTTGTCTCTGGATAGACATATTGCCGTTGAATAACTCAAATTTGTCACTGCTTGGAGCTACACAGCCGGAATTCTGTTCATGTCTAATGTCCTCAATAGCAGCATAAATCTCAGACAGGTATCTCAAAAGTGTCGTAGATACGCTGAAAGCAATTACTAGATACCCCTAGCAGTAGGGGAAATATACAGTCTGTCCTTTTGTTATTTATGTGAACTGACCTTTTTAATGATATTGTAGACATCACAAGTTCCCAGCTGTCTCCACAAATCTCTGTATTTTCACTAATTATGGCCAGCCAGGCTTTAAATCATGTTAATACATGCAACATGTACAGGTTAATACAGTATATTACACTATATTTAAAGCTATCTACCTCTTCTTTCCTGTCTTTTTTCACGCTGTGCTGCTCAGAATGGAAATGTTTGCTGTTCGGTGGATCTTGACTGCCTTCAGAACAACTAAAGCTCTCCTCATCCTCCTTTCACTCCTCCTCTCCTCCTTTCACTGCGGGACTGCCACGCCCCCTCCTCCATCCGATGATTCTCCCCCTGGATTCATAAGACAGACTCTCGCGCACACACATGTGCATGCCAGCGTGTGCACAGAAAATACAAACACACACTGGACAGACTGGGGCTGTTGAGGCTGTGCTTTTTATGCCGCAACTCTGTCGACAAACAGTGAGTGTGTGTGTGGGACTCAGGAGGAGACTGAGGCCATAGTCGCTCTCACCACAGTCACTGTGTTGTGTAACTGTCTTTGTGTCGTTTCCATTTCACTACATGTCTTGAGGAAACCTATTTAGCATTGCGTTTTGAACCCCAAGCCAGCGACAAGCAGCCAAGTGTCACAAGCTGTCATGAAGAAAAGGATTCAGTGCTCCAGCTGTCACTGTTGCCTAAATGTAGGTTCACTATTGCTTGGTCACCAAGGAAGTTTCTTCATAAAACATTTATCATAACAGTAACCATTTATGTGAAGCAATAGCATCATAAAACTGGAAGTGGTTTGATGTAGAAATAACACTTTTTAAGACTCTACTGTGACAAAGCCATTACCCTAATTTTTGGGGTGTCCCAGTTTGTCTTTCTTCCAAATCATCTCTTAATATGTGTCAACAAAGTGTACCAATAAATCTGGAATATTATCAACCTAAGTCTTAAACAGCTGTGTACTACATTCTTCCCCGACCAACACAAAACTCATAAAACCCCCCAAAAAAGCCACAGCAGGCTTTGGTACACTTCTATTGAACTTAACCCTTGCTTTAAACCATATGGTATATGGTTCTTTGGCTAAATATGCAAATCCTAATCTAGGCTGCATAATGTTTCTTTACATACAATATAAATGTTTTATGACAACACATCTTCCATATTCCTGCATCTATGCCAAACAGCTCTTTCCTGCTACCAGGTAATGAGCTGGACTGTGACGTCCACATTTCTAGATTCATCTAATACATCATAACGAGTCAACGAGGCTAGTTTGTGCTGGTCAGCTGTTTAATGGAGTATTTCAGTAATCCAAATCAAGTCGTAGTCAGGAAATGTTGAATGTTTATTGTCCTGGTATACTGCCAGATTTCCATCATCATGTGAAGGTGTTATTTTGGTGGAGAATTTGGAAACAACTGGCTTTGGGGTACTGGCTCTAACTGATGTGTTTTGGCCTGTGGTTTGCATCAAGGTTTCATAAAGAAGTTGTTCTCACTGTTACAGGTGCTAATGGAGCTTTGATTTTTGACAGTTACTTTTGATATCTGTGAGGTTAGACCATGTCATTTGGGAAAGGAGGTCCCGATTCAAGGTGTCGGTATGCTTAAAATGAAATCAAACTATGTCTGAAACCACACCTTTCTGGCAATTTTTGCAACTTGGCAAAACCTCTAAGTCCTCTTCATGCAGTCATTGGTCAGGTGTGTGGAAGTGTGAAAGTATACAGGGTTTGAACGTCTCTCTCAAGCTCTTTTTCATTCTTCACACAACTACTTCTGTCCCTTTTTGTGTGTACAACTCAGTACAACACTATGAATACCTTCAAGGAAAGATTGTATCCATCTGTATGATTGATCATCTTGCTCCTCTCTATCATGGCAGGCTTTTGTCCCACCTTCCAGTGTGGCTATTTAGAACAGCTATAAACATTTTTGCTGTTATAATCAGACAACACTTTTTAGAAACTAGCCTTCAGCCTTCATGTCCTTTGAGGGACCCACCGTCATGAGCAGCGTCATTCAGAGGATCCAGCCTTTTAATTGGGACATACTGTCGCTGTTGTCTGTCCTGCTGAGCCATTAACACTTCTGTCTCCAACACTTTCCCTCAGCCTCAATGTCTCCTCCCTGATGAAGTTGACTGTCAGATAGCTATATAATGCAACAACAGTCATGACATTAAAAGTGTATTGAAGCAGCGTGCACAACAGATTGCTGCCGGCCAGAACAAGCAGCAGCGGTAGACACTGATTAAACCGGTGGAGTTCGTTGTGGGTCGGACTCCTCCGGCATCTCCCAGGGCTCCTCAGCTCTGCACCATATGGCATACACTGAGCATGTCAGAGGCATTAAAAAGAGAGAAAAAGAGAGAGAGATGGGATAATTAAAGCCATGTCACGCAGGTCTGGATTTGAGTATGCCAGGAGGTCACAGAGTGTCAAATCTGTTTACAGATGGCCAGGCTTATTAAGGCAGGAGAGTCCAGAGCTTTGCCTGCTGCAATTCACACATTTACAGCTCTGACGCTGCTCTGCTCTCCTGCCCTGTCCTCTCCTCCACACCTCTCTCCATCACCCTCAAGTTTGCCTTGAGAGCACTTCCCTCAAGTGTCGTTGTTATTACCATGTGTCCATCTCTGTCAGGTTTTTTTTTTTCCACAATGAGCCAGTCAGATTTTCTAACAATGTCTCAAAATTATGTGAAATGACCTCAGACTTGCAAACTGCGTGTTGTTGCCATGACTTCTTCTTGTTCGAACATGCAATGAAACATCTGAAATCTGACATTTCAGGGGAAGTCTTTATAAAACCACTTAACTAACTGTTATTTTTGTCAAGTAAATAATCTAAGTAGAGGGATAGCTGGTGTTCAAAGCTGGTATCCATGGTCAAGTTACTCTCTCCACTTTTTTCTTCCTCTTTAGTTTTTCTGCATACCATCAGCATAATTGCAGATAGTAGGACTCATTTTCCTCCCTCAGAAGAATCCATTTGCTGCCCCAAAAATAAAAACCGCTTCAGAGATCAAGATAATTCTTCACAGTGAAAATGAAACCATTTGGTTTCATCAAAGTTCCTCTTTTATGTGAAGAGACGCAAGTCAGCTGGAGCACTAAAAGATATTGGTATTCCCCATTAAGGTCAGGGTTGATATTGGAACTCAGTGCAAACTGCACAACTTTTACTTGTCTGACAAAAAAAAAAAAAAAAAATTGAGATCTGAGACAAAAGCCTTTCAGAAGGCACAGAATCTGCCCGGTACAACGTCTGCTGAGAGCAGTTGTGAGAAACGTCATTGTGAGCTGTCTGAGACATTGCCACAGTTTTCAAACATGTTTTTATCATAGCAAAAAGAAAACAAAATGTGCTTGTAGAGCACCTTGTAGACAAGTCTGAGACGATCTAATTAGAGTGCAACAGGAAAGCTTGGAATGGAGGGAGACAGAAAGACACAAACGCATCCATAATGACATCTCGCATTTTTCGTTCAATATCTCGATCATCCACTCCAGTCACAGATGGAATAATCCTGTCATCAGCACACCTCATCTGAGCTGTGTCATTTGTGCACCCCCATGACAATGTCTACAGTCTGGAACAAAAAAATGTCTTTTGTTGAGACCAATACAGCAATTTTGAGATTTTGATTTTTCTGTGTCTATCTGCAGTAGCTGTAAAGGCAAAACCTATGCTTTTGTTTTGGAATTGGAACCGTGGCCACCAGGAGTGATCTGGGTCTTTGCAACTGAAAGTAAATGTCTCCGCTATCTCCCTCCTGCTGACCTTCCTCTATTTAATGTCAAACTAGTTCTTGTTTTTGGTCATGTTTCTGGTCCCTGACAGAAACAGTAGGGGTAAGATACTGTATGTCTCTCCCCTTTTGTGCACAGAGCGTTGTTTGTATTCTAAAACATGGCAGTCATTTCACAAACTTTTGGTAAAGGTGACGCTGGGTTGTTTTGCCTCTGGAGGGGGACGGTGGCGTGCAGCGACCTCTCAGCTACGGTGACCTTGCCTCATCTTGTTCGCCACCACATCTGTTTGTGTCTCACCTGAGCATTTCTCTGTGTACTCTCCTCCATTATCACAATGCCTCTTGTAAAATTGAATCTGTTAACTGTACACACACACACACACACACACACACACACAAAAGAAAATCAAGTGATATAAATGGTGTCTGTACCCATCGAAGTTTAACACAGCAATCGAAAGCAGATTTGTACAAAAGATCACTGAAAACAAGGTTTTCAGATTGCTCTGTTGATTGATTTGATATGAAATATAATGACTACTGTAAAACACTATTTGCAAGTCTGTGTGTAAATGTTTTTACATACTGACGATATGATAAAACTATACAGTTTTTTAATTATCATTGTGTTCATGAATAACATGTTACTTTTAGTGGATTCTTTTCTTTTTGTGGGAGAGGTTCTGTTTTGCTGTAAATACTATGTAAAGTGAAGGGTTCTGTAAAGAGAGTAAGACTATGTGAATAATTCTCACTAGCACAGCTTCTTAGGATCTGAGCGTTGCAAGTGGAGTCTGAGAGAGAAGCAACATTTCTATTGTTTTTACTATTTCTTTATTTTTCTATTCTTGCCTTAACCCTTTTAGTATCTGCCATAGTTTTATGTCTTTTCACAGTTTTAGGACAACATTATGGATTTGACTAGTCTGCGCGTTCTTACAGATCTCTGATCAGTAACCCTCGCTAAAATCTGAGAGTCAAGAGAGCTGGATTTTGGAAATCAGAATGAACGTAGACCAGCGTCTGACTCAGGTGGACATGAAGTTTGTACAGACTTTTCACCGCACTGACAAGCCTTTTTTTTCTTTTTTTTTTCTTCAACACTTGTCTGTATGAACTGAACTGAAAGATCTCTTCATGAAAACTATGTACACATGTAAAAAAAAAAAAACTCTAATGTTGAAAATGACAATGTTGTTCTTGATTCAGTTCCTACTAAAAAAAACAAAAAAAACAAGCCATTGTGTTTCTCCTTTAATGTCTAACTTTCTAAAAAGAAGCAGTTTTGGACCTTCTAGATCCTGATGTGCTTGTTCATGTTTTTGATAGAGGACCACGGTGGAGGAATCCACCAGGTGCATTCACTGTTACTTCTCCAGATCAGAGTGGCCAACCTACTGTAATTGTACTCAAAGGGTTAAGTGTCATTTGACTTAAAGACTGTGTCGTGATAAGAGTTTGCTGTAAAAAAAAAAAAAAAAAAAAAAAAAAAAACTTCTTCAGTTAATAAATATTTTAGTTGTTTACTTTACATGCTGTGAGTATTTGGCTTCAAAGTGTGATGATGACTGGCGGTTGAACTTGAAGGTTCGCAAAGTAGATGAGACGTTTTTTTTCTAGGCTAACGGCAAAGATGGAGGACAAACATATGGCACAATCATGAGAGAAGACCAAACCGCTCGCCATCACGCCATCCACCAGCAGCTTAAACAAAAGTAACGCCTCCGTGCCTCAACACTGAAAGCCGATCCCAGCATCAGGATACATTCCTGGAAAAGTCTTTCATGTTTCTACTTTTATCATTTCTGCTGTTTTCCATTTCCCTCAGGAAATGTATGAAAGGCTACATTTCAGTAAAGATAAGTACATCTTTTTGATGCTTTAATGGAGTGCTGCTGTGCTGCTAACAAGAGTAGGTACGGACGTGCTTTTGAAGCTATGTTGTGTGTGTGGGGGGGGGTGAAAGCTACACAACATGGAACCTACTGTTTTACACTTTCCTGTAGTCCCACAGTCTATAAGAACACACACACCTGAAATTATACAAGCTGATTGAAATTCAGGTATTCTCAACACAGCAGGCAGTTATTCTTAACTATATATAACTGATTTCCCCACAGCGTTCAATTTTTTTTCTCAGTTTCAGTTAGTAAACTCATAAACCTTGATTTTTAAAATCACTCAAGTCCTTTTTAAAGTGAGCCTGTGTTACTTCTGAAAGAAGAAATAACACACTCTTCCTCTTATAAATAGAACGCTGAATGCAGGAGCAGTAAAATGCACCTTTGCTTCAACACTCTAATTGTGGTGGTGGTCAACCTTGAGAAAGATCAGAGCGGGAGCAGCCAATCAGCATTGAAATCACACGTTATGTGTACATGTGAATGCGCCATTCTGTGTGACTCTCTCAACTGATTTGTACTTTAAACTGTATTTCCAAGTAGAATTCGGTGAGGAAACAGACTAAATAAACACATAAATACAATAATGAAAGCAATACTAACAATAAAAAATAATAAATAAATGCCATAGACACTGTGGCAGGTGTAAAATGCACAAATACATAAATCACTCTTCCTAGTTTCAGTTGTTCAATCTCTTTTGAGCGTGGGTTCGACTACACCCCACGCACCATGCTTTGACATTGATTACAACTCTTTCCCTAACATAATCTAACCTAAATTAAGTGTTTTAGTTGCCTAAACCTAAAAATACTTGGGACGCAGGATGCAACCCTGAACTTCAGCGTTAAAGTCCTGTACTTCGTACGTCCGACCAACCCTGATGACCTCCATGTGACCTCATTGCAGTAAGACAATTGTCAAACTTCCTGAATTAGAAAAAAAAAAGAAACTATGAACTATTGAACTATTCCAGCCAACAATTATGTTTCCTCCAAAATAAGTAGTTGGCAAAATAAATTATATTCATGTATTTTGTACAAGACAGGATTGTGGAGATGCTGTATATGATATGTGTACTGAATATTGAGTCATACGAGAATCTTAAAATATTTGTAGGTTAGAATAATCTCATATATGAGAATATTCCAAGCTTTAGTAAGACACAATATTTTTATGACTACACCATAGGGAAATAATCTAGATGACCAATTTTGGCTTGACGTATTTGATGTCATATTTGGAAGCTATTAAAGTATAAAATAAAGTTCTGTGGGTTTTAACGCGATATGCCGAGCAAGACTAGAGGAGTAAGACATCTAAAGGGGTAAGAGTTTGATGTATACGGTATACTGCAGTTTTGTAACTGTTGAGATAAACGACCGATTCTCTCCAATTAATCTTAGCACTCACACACTAGAGAATGCCATCAGTCCCAGTGCGCTTCCATGAGCATCTGCTTGCCACAGATCAGCATGAACGTCTTTATCTTAGCTCGAGAACTGAGACGCCTCTTTGGGAGGGAGAAGGCTCTCTTGTGAGCAGCACTGGAAAGGGTTCACTCAATTAACCTGCTGTCAGTCAGCTGTAAAGCAAGCGTTCTGTTCTCTCCGCTCTGTCTGTCCCAGTCATGGTGAGTGGTGGCCCTGCGCTCCCTGTACGTCCTGGTCCCCGCTCCCCTCGGCCAGGGGAGGCTCCACCCGAAGGTGCTTACCATTCATGGGCTGGAACCGTGGAGTTCGCCACTGAGGTAATGGAGTGACTCCCTCAGCAACAACCTTCAGTATACAGTTGATGGGGGGGGGGGTGGAGCTAGCATCTATGCATGAATGGACTGACTTAACAGCAATAAAGTGAACATTTAATTTAACTTTAAGAGATGTCTTAATCTTCCTGATAGATTTGTTGGTTTAGAACAACAGAATATAGATGGTAGTTCAGGGAAACAGAAAGTAACTTTAGCAGTTCCCCCCCGGCCCCCCTACTCATTCAACCACCACCTCCTCCTCCTCCTCCTCCAACCACCATCAGCACTCAAATCAATCAATTTCTCCTCTTTTATCGGCATTTATTGAAAATCTTGAGCAGCCAAATTGAAATGCAAGAGGCAACAAATACGAGTGCTCCACCTCAGGCTGAATTAGAAGAAGAATTAATACATTAACTATGTGCATATTGCTCATGTTAATACAACAAGGATTAAGCTGCTTAAACGCCTTATCGACATCCTGACCAATCAATGTGTGTATAATTAAAGAGTGCAGCTGAGCCAGTGACAAGGCGAGCCGCACCACCACTAATGACCTGTGGTCAGATGGAGCAGCTAAGTGTTTATTTAACCCAGTGTCATGTTGTGTTTGCGTGTAAGCGCGTGTGTGTGTAGTGTATAATGTATTTGTATGACCTGGTGACACTTCCTGCTATTTTGCTGCTCTTGCTAAGTTACATTTGATTAAAATTTGTGCATTTATTTTGTATGTTAAACCAAGAATAATGAAAAAAACCAATAACAACAATTACAAATACAAATCCCTCATTCCATGTTCAAGCAACTGTGAAATTTGGAAACCAAGTGGAGAGAATAACAGAAACGGGGATATTGTTTTCTGCTAATGGCAAATGGCTAGTTTGCATTGCTAAAGGCAATAAATGTATTGATGTTCACAGTCTGCTGTACAAGAAGCCTGCGCCGCTGAATGAATTTCCTACTTAGACCTTTCGTTCCACTACTTTTAGAGCTTTCCCCTCCTCTTTGTAAAGTGCAGATTCAGATCTAAAGAGGAAGTCTGAATATACCAATAGATGTGAAAATGAATGATTTCTTTTAAATAAGAGTGGGCAGTTCAACATCCCCGAGTATGAATTTTTCATAGAGCTCCTGAAAGGATGAATAAGGTGGAGAAAGATGAGATAGAGCTGCGAGAGATCTAATAAAGATACATAGGAAACTGTAATGCAGCGTGTGCATTAAAAGACTGATGAAACACTCAAGTGAGGATGTTTGAGCATTTCTTCGACAATTTTACTGTTTTCTATGTAGGTACCGCTTAAACAGTGCTTTAAAGGCCATCAAAAAGCAATTCAAAAATAAAAGAGCATTAATAAAAGGAGATAAAACACAACGATTTCACTGTTTTAACAAAAATATCACTAAGAAATGGAGCGATATACGCTAAAGGCTCGTACTGAATATATAAAAAGGTTTTGGAGCTTAAAAGGAGAAGCACTGACTAACCTAAGGGTTAACAGGTCTGAAATGTAGCCTGGAGTAAAATCTTTAACTGCTTTACATGTGATGGGTAAAATCTTAAAGCTGCATTAATTGGCTTTTGGCCATTAGGGAGCTGCATCACGGCCAACATCATAACCCCGGCTTCAGTCACAATGGCTGTTAGTAAAACCTTTAATGTGATAGCATCATGTGAGCAAACCCTATTCACACATCTGCTTTTAGCTCTGGTTTGGTCTCCACAAACTCCTGGCTCTAATTTTGTCTGTCTGTTGTTTGCCACACAATAGCCATCACTCTCTCCACATACACAAATACACGTAAAACGCACACCTGAGCACAAGTTCACGGCCTTTCTCCAGGCACTGTGGGTAATGATTGAAATCAATAAAATTCAGTGAGCAGAAAATACGCACACACATCTAATGTCCGGGGTGCTGAATCCAAAACGTTGTAGATACTTTCTGCTTCACAAGGACTCGCAACACTGTAAATTGCTTACTTACTTTACTGTAAAATAGTTTAAAATTCTTTAGTGAGGCATCATATGTCTCTGTACCTGATGAAGATCCAGTTTGGGCTTGAAAAGTTGAACTCTTTCTAAATGTAATAAAGAAAAATACTTTTAAAAGGGAGCATTTGGTGTCCTTGGGAAGCAGAAAAAATGTGTAAAATTGGCATAATTGCAACACCAATTGGAACCCATGAATATCAGATAATATAATAAAGATACTGTTAACATACAGTAATAATGATACAGGTGATATCATCAGACACAGATTATCATCTGTATCATAATAACGATACAGATAACACTGTGAGAGTATCCAGGGAAGGCTTTCCTCTTTAGAAAATTAAAAGACAGGAGGATAGTCTTTTGGGTAATTCGGTGGACTGGATCCCAATTAAAGTGCCAGTACGTGAGCCAGAAATGGCCATCAGGGTGGTTTTAGGATGTTGTGTCTGACTAAAAACTACTTGAGCCGAGTAAAAAAACAATTAAACCATCAACCGTCAGCCTCCACCATGACCTTCACACACCCGCTCTGACCAGCGCCATTAATTTTCTGTCACAACTTATTAAGCGATAACATTTATCAATTAGGCAAACAGATTTAAATTGGAGAGGGCATGCAGCCCAGAGGCACAGCCATCCACAAGTGCCAGGCCCATTTAGAAAAAAATACTACATGTAAATGAATTCTTGAAAAGACCTTGTATATCAGGAGATGTCAGCAGATGCAATGGGCTCTAATGTGCTTGTTTATCACTGTGTATAGAGACTAGGGATAATAAGCCAAGCAAGCAGCTGGCCTTTATTAAAAAATCATGCATTCGCAATCAGCTGTTCAACAGCTCGGGGCTCTGTTATCCCCTCAGAGGCCGGTTACGAGAAAAGACAGGTTCTACTAGAAAAATCCCTCTGAATCTGTTTTTATTTCTCACTTCACGAACATGCAAAACATGAAACAGAGTTTCATTTGAAAACAACACATTGAACATTTTCCACAACAAATAGACGGCAAAATCTTTAAATTTCCATTCGCTGAGTTGAAGTTCATATTTGAGTAGAAAGCTGAAATTAAAATATTCAGTATTATGTAAATGCAGACCTAAATGGATGTTGTTTTTCATTTAAACATTAAGCGTATGTTACACCAGTATGACACATACTGTAGCTCCGTGAAATAACTAAAAAACAGATTGCATAACGCTGAATAATTACATCTAATTATACATTCCCCCAACTCCCTGTGTCCCACTATTTCACTGTGTTTTTGTGATTCATTTTCCATCAACCGTGCTGTGAAATCCTTAATCTGGGCCTGGGAGAGAAAACTGGGCCAGATGTGGATGATCAATAGACTTTCTATGATAACCTGACAGATTTGTATTAGACGTAACGGGCTGGTGCCTCAAGCCCTGCCATCATATTCATGCATTCGCACTGACTGACTTTGAATATTTGAATGTGAACAAAGCGCACTGTGACAGCATCCAGTCTGAACCACCTGACTGCTGAAGTCCTCTTTTCATGAAGAGACTAACTGAGATTTCACCAAATGTTTCTCTCATGTCAGCATTAGAAAGAAGAGATGTAACTTCTGTAAAATGCTAAGACGATTATGACTTACAGGTGAAAAAAGAAAGAGACGTTAAAGACCACATACAACTTCACATGCAAATAGTTAAAGGATCAGTGCACCCACATCACAAAAAACATCTACAGTTGTGTATGTCAATGTCCTGGTTACTCAGTGTTATCCCCAGACCTCACTATCCACTGTTTTTATTAGAAATGCCATAGTTACAATGAAAATTTCCCAAACAAAATTACATTAACCTCTCTTCTGTTAGGGTGGCAGCAGAACATCTCAAAACCTCACCTCTAAAAAAAATAGTTAGACATTTTGGGAAACATGCAAACGTAACAAAATCCACCTACCTGCACCTCTAAAGCTCACTAATTGAAACACTATATCTTGTTTTTTAAAGCTGCGGAGAGTTCTGGCCCCCTCGCTCCATGCTCCTGCCTCGTCCACTCTCCACCCAAGCTCTCCCTGAACTCGCTCTTGTCACCATGTTATTGTAAAAATTATTTTCAGGATCAGTATCTTTTTCCATGTCTTGTAGTTTATGTTCTGTGTAAATCTAAACCGACTTTACAAGGTGTGTCACAACTAAGGTTAAAATAAAAAAGAACATTAACAGCAAAATAAAATGTTGACTTCTATGTAAATTAAAAGAATGATAAATGAATCACACAAAAGCAATTAATCAATGTTACTTTAATAAATGTGCATTTGATTGGCATTTTACAAATCTCTGTGTGCAGCTGCTTATCAACCTAAACAAACAATGTTTTACTAAAAGATTCAATCTCTCATCTTATATTTCATCTCCACCTCATCACATCATCTTCAGATCACTTTAGAAAAACATGTGTACGCCTGCTCTAAAGAATGCGTGCGGCGCCACATTCTATGTTTCTTCTTCTGTTTTTATAAATACCAGTTTATGTGCAGAGTAATGACACGTCATTGGCGTATTTATTTATAAGATATGACACAAAATGCCTAGATAGATAGCCTGTAGTATGTATGGATGTGTGGTCTCAGATTCTGATTAATTACCGAGTAATTATTCATCACAAGTACTGATGTCAGGATTATGCCACTAACAAACATGACAGCTCAGTGTGTGTGTGAATGTGTGTGTGTGCGTGTGTGCGTGTGTGAATGAGAAGGCTAAAAGGTCTGCTCAGTAAATATGACTGGAATACAGTAGATAACATGACTCTCACTGGGTAATGAGACAGAAAGAAATGTTAAGGGAGCCCTGGGAGAGACATGTAATGAAGCATTGTTTGGGGATGAGAATACACTCACACACACACACAAAATCACTCAGGTAATGAAGCATTGTTGGAGGTTGAGCCTGGCTGAGGCTGATAACATCCCGTCGTGCCTGATGGAGGACAATGGGCCGTAGAAATGGAACCACACTGTCTCCGCGCCGAACTCTACCATCATCGCCCCGCACACACACACAAACGTGCACATACACAAAGAGATGGATGGATGTACCTGAAAGTGGAGCTGAAAGATAACAGGGAGGCCTGAAGAGGAAAAGAGGTCTGAAAGCGACACTCCATCTCCATCATCGTACAGCAGCTCTGCTTTTTTCTCGGCCAACGTGGATCATTACTGGTGTTGAACCCTGAGCCTGCTGCTTCCCACCAACTCGTTTAATTAAAAGACACATTTTCCTAAGAGCAGCACCTGGGGACTTCAGTGGGAACTGCTAGATATGGACGCCCTCCAGCAAAAAAAAATATTATGGTAGTTTAGAAATGTTGTGCTGTGGCAGAACTGCTTAAATGGCTGAATGATTCCTCTTCCTTTTTGTTATCCTCTGATGGTACTTTATTGGTGTTTGAGAGGTGTGTTTGATATAGGTAGTTAATTATTTGTTGAGTTGGTTAGCCAAGGCAGACTGGTAAAACTCCCTTCGGGCTTTTGTCTCCAACATCCGGCTCATGTCTTTGCTTCTTGTAGCTCTCACACAGGCAGAGCAGGATGGTGGTGCAGCTCAACTTGCAGCACAAATGAAATTGAATGTTTTATCTGGGTGAGCAGATGGAGAACACCCCCTGGAAACTGATGGCACCTCAGTGTACACTGTAGTCTAGACAGAGTTCTTACCAGCTGCGAGGGTTCAGAAATTATTACGTGGTTTGTTATGTTTGGAACGACTGTTTTGTTTGCTGGAATAATGAAGTGATATTGATACAGCTCAGGCAACAGAGAAATACGAGTACTGGAAATGGATTCTAAGAGTCAATTAACCCTGGATAGATGGGGGTTGCAATGTACTTGCTTCCAGACACCAGTCTTGAATTTTGGATCTCATGCAAAGGAAGCCTGAGGAAGAATGTCCGCTTTCCATTATGAAAAGGCTGGCATCCATTTCCCTGAGAAAATTTCAATTATGTGAAATAAGCAAGGAATTTTCTAATTAAACCCGTGTCTTGGACATGGTATATGAGTTAAGAATAAAAATTGTAGCAGGAGTAGAAGTAGAATTTGAGCCTTTTTTTTTCTTGCAGTGTAGCAGACACTGAAACCTGACAAGTAATCTGCTCCATTTGAAAAATATTCTTCTGTTATATCCAGTTCATGTGCTGTTTCAAGCACACACACACATCACAAACTGCAGAGGAAGCACTTCTGTGTCACATGATTCTTCTTGTCTCTCTTCTTTTCATAATGAGACATGTAGGTCGACGCTGTAACTCTTCGGGCCGCCCCACACTGTATAACAACCCATCAATGCCGGTACTGCTGGCATCTACCCGCACACACACTGCACAATCTGGGGCTGCCTCCCCTGCCTGAGCCCCAGCCCCGGTGCCAAATGCTGTGGCCTGGTTTACAGAATCTATCACACAATCTGCTGCCCAGTGGGAGTCGAGCAGGAGGCGGCGTGAGGAGCGCTGCAGAGACCCAGGAGGCTGACCTATAGGGAACAACCTTTCTGCAGCTTTCAGGCTGAAATCCAGTCCACTCTCATATTGCATGGTCGTCTTAGTTACAAAAAGTGGGCTAATTCGCCCTATTTTGGAAGATATTCTACAAATCAAATGCAACTGAAGGTGGGGCTCGGTGGGGATTTAAGAAAATAGTTTGACAATTATATAAAAACTAATATTAATTCTGATGTTCTGTCTAATCCGTATTGATGCTGACTCACTTTTTTTGCCCTGCTAATACCCTCAGTGGGTTTTTATCCAGACCATCCAACATTTAATGGCCAGATTACCATTATTTTTGCTGTATAGGATGTTCATGGTCCAGAGGATTAATTGTCATGTTTTGATGAGCCTCCTGCTTTCCACCATCAGGCCAGAATGTCTCCTTGTACACAACAAATGTTAAAATCTAACGGCCAGATTGACATGAACATGCACAAGCTTTTGATTTTGTTAACCCATTCTTTAGCCCCACTATTGGTCACCATCTATAAATGAATAAAACAAGTGCATTTTAAGATTTTCTTTTTTTATGTCTACTGATCCGAGCTTCTCCAAGACATTTAGGGAGACTGTTCCAAAGTGTAGGACCCACAAAAACACAAATCAAAAGTCTCTAATAGCAATAGCATAATTTCAGTATGCCTTTAGCATGTTTACCTATGCATAGCTATGTTTAGCATATGTGCTGAAACGTTGGACAGTGTTGGAAATTTTGACCCGCTGGTGGTGCTGGATGAAACCAACAGTCCACACTGCCTGCATATATAGATAAACACATTACGTAGCATCTGTACACTTATGAACAGGTTAATGAGGAGCCATTTCAAGCTTGAATTTCTGTTTAGATCCCTCTGATTTAACTGTCACCGCTTCTTGATATTTGGCTCCACTGTGTGTTACATGTATGTGTGAATAAGTATGTTTACTCACAGTGTGTTTTACACTCCCACAGCGCAGCACTGGTCAGACATGGCGTGATCGGTGCATGACTTCAGTCAGCATGAAGCCTTCAGAGGTCGATTCAGGGGAAGAAGATCTGAGTGAATGATGAGGAGGGGGAGTCAGACCCCAGCATTTGACATTTACTGACCTTTGGCTGCATTATAAGACACTCTGCAGGAAAGACCACTGAAAACAGAACATGCAGGAGGTCCTTACACACACGCACATTTAAAAGACCATTTTCTAGCCTTGGGTTGAAGCTCAGTATGTGTATATCTTCATGTCTGCATTATAACCATACAGAATTATTTGACTAAAGCAGGAGCTGAAGCAGAGCTGTCACCTCTTTATCTCATGAAAGGTAAATAGTGGTTAATAAGATTTGGTTAAGTTTGTCTAACAATACTGCATCAGAATCTTTAAATATTATTTATTATCTTAATTATTCCTAGTTGTCTTGGTATGTGGTTCAGATTTGAGCCATTTCCATCTCAGCACTGACTCAGTAAATACCATGGCCCCTTCTGTGGGCTGAATCCCTCTTAATACCCTGCAATCCTTAACAGCACTGGACAGAGACACACAGACAGAAGATTGACCCTCTATTTGGAAGGGAAGATGCTTCATGGGGTGAGAGCAGCCGCAATTATGCTGGCCTTTCCAAAGAACTCAGAGATAGAATTAGGCCTGGCCACTATAAGATGTCACAGAGAAGAAAAGAGCAGTCTTCATCTTGTCTTCTCTCAGTAGAATAATCCACAAAACAGGCAAGGTCTGAAACTACCTGGGAATTAAACATTATGTTTTATGACATTAATCAATGAGGGTCAGCATACTAATATGCTCACAATGACAATGCTAAGCATGTTAAGCATGATAATGTTTACCCTGTTCATCATATTGTGGCTGATAGGAATCCCATTAGTTTTGCAGGTACAGTATTTGGTCATAAACTAAAGCATTGGAGACATTTAGATGAAGCACCAAAGCTATTGCAATTCATGCTGAGGGGAGCATGAATATGTGTACCAAATTTCATGGCAGTCCATCTGACAGTTGTTGAGAAATTTCACTGAAATCCACATACCAACCTCATCGTGGCTAGAGGAAAAGGGAAGGAAATATCCAAACAAATTCAAATACATCCTCTTCTCACTGTGGCTCTTTCAAATTACACGGCAATCCATCCAACAGGTGGACCAACACATCCACCTCTAGAGGCTAAAAGGTTTTTCCTCTTGTGGAAAACTTGCAATGGAAACAAAATTTCTAAATTCTATATTGAAAGTGATGACCAACTCAATGAGTGACTTGTCAACAATTGTCTTTCTTAACTTAAAAGAGCTTTAAACCTGCAGTGCGGAACTTTTACACATAAATGAACGTGCGTTACATTCGAGCCCTTGCCAAATGAGTTCACACAATGCTGATTAAGCCTATCACGACCAGACAAATCTCTGTATTTCACAGTATACAGAGTTTATAAATCTCATGTTGGACCCAGAGACTTCCACCGACCGGACCGGCTAACTTCCAGTTAGCCCTCTGCTAATTTGAATGGGGATAAAATAACTGAATCATGCGGCTCTTCTAAACTCTTCAAATGTTATCGGACAAAATGGATCAAATTCTGATAGTGAAACGAGTAATTTCGTGGGGGTTGTGTGACACTCGCGGCAGTTTATCCACCGTTTTACAGCCACAACAGTAGCGACAGCGTAGGCTACAGCGTAGCCTGACGTAAGCACGTTGACAGTGTTTTTGTAATTACTCTCACTGCCAGAAGGGGGAGACAAAAGTCCCTCACTCCAGCTTTAATGTTAGGCCTATAAAAGAGAAATTCTTCATGCAAAAACCAAGCATGCAAAAAATTAGATACAGTGATACTTATTTCCTATCATCACTTGAAAAATACAGCTGTTCTCTGTTGCCTGAAAGTCTTGGCCTTCAGGAAACCTTGAAACTTCCCATTTTCTTCATGTGCAGTTCAACCTGAACTTTAAATATTTCCGACAGCACTTGTTGGTCAGCAGTCTTCATCTTTGACAGCCAGGCCTGTGTCAGTGAAAGCATCATCAATCAAGACATATATTCAACCTGCTCTGAAAACACACGCACACACATTCTCAACCAATCACTTTTACTTTTTGTTCTATAATTCAGTCTCCCCATCCTATCTTCCAGCTAAATAAATAACATTTAGAGAATCCCAGTAATGATTAGAGAGGAGGAAGAGCGTAAAGCAGAGGTGAGGTGGTAAGCTGGAAAGTTACAAAAATCAATACCACTTAGGATACTTTTTCTCACATTGAATCAAGATAAAAACTAACACAGATAAAAAAAATAAATAAAAAAATAAAAAAAGAGGAGGCTGCTGCCCAGAAACTATTCTGGGATTAATGTAAAATCTGTTCATCCTGAGCCAACATTAACCAGCCAAACTTTCTGCTCCACTTTTTGTTTTAAAAGAAAAAAAAGAAAATAAGAATTGCAGGTTTTAGGTAAAAAGGGGTTCCAAGTTAACACAAACACATTTAAAGAATCCCTTAAACACTAATATTACACTATATTACAATATCTCGGGCCACATCAGCATTATGGTTGCCCTCAAAGGGCCGGTTGTAAATGTAAGATTATATAAATGTATCTACTTGTTATCATATTACATAATTGCCTCTGCATTCGATTATTATTGGTTTTAGTAATAACTTAATAATTAATAACTAGCTCTGAAAGCAGAATTCTAGGAAAAATAATGGCAAGCAGACATTCAAGTGTACAACTATTATACA
Source organism: Scomberomorus guttatus (assembly GCA_038419695.1). NCBI lineage: Eukaryota > Metazoa > Chordata > Actinopteri > Scombriformes > Scombridae > Scomberomorus > Scomberomorus guttatus. The sequence goes on along the minus strand of CM076445.1, from coordinate 33,279,627 downwards.
ATATATTTAAAAAATGAAATATCCAAAGTAGTATACCAGGAAGTAATAAAGTTCCCACTCTTCATTATGACCTGTTTGATTGTTTGATTGCAATTCAAGCACAATGGTCTCATACTTCCCTCAGGCAAAATGAACAAGTCCAGACATCCTTAAATGCATGATTTTCACTGTCAACCTCTTTTTTTTCTTTTTTGTATCGGCTTTTTTTTAACAAGACATTTTATTTTATCAACTGCAGCTCCTACATTCCTCAACGACCTAACTAGCTAACTGTGGCGACTAGTGGCAGCTGAATGATGACAGCTGAGGTGACATCATAGCGATGTGTCTTTCCAAAGTGGTCCAGGTCAGGTCGCAGTCCAATTTTGTTCCCAGTCTGGTTTAAATTGTTATTCGTCTGGATCCGGACCAGAGGCCGCCTATTAAGTATGTATGATATAAATGTTCTCACAGATTTTAGACTCAAAATCAAATTCAGTTTAGAGCTGGTAGTTGCTGAACAGTCTATAATTTTCATATAATGGGGGAAAATGACTATCACAGTATTCCAGAGTCCAAGCTGACTTATTTAAATTGCTTGTTTTGTCTGACCAGCAGTCCAAAACTATATTCAATTTTCAATGATAAAACTGAGAAAAGCAGCAAACCATCACATTTGATAAGCTGGAACCAGCAAACATTTGGAATTTTAGTTTGGTAAATGACTTAAATGACGACCAAAATTATGTAAATTCTCTTTTGATCAAGTAATTGTTTCAGCACAAAATTATAGTCTGCATCCAGTCTTAAAGTTAGTGTCAAACAAAATGGAGTGCTCATTTAAAGGTCAGTAAATTGCTGATATTCACTCATATAGTTTAAAAGTAGTTTACTTATAGATGAAAAATCTGCATTTTCTGATTTTTTTAATCGATCATAACTGAATATATGGCTCCTATTTAATGTTAAAATCAGTTAAAATCATTGATCTGTGTAGATCAAATGAACAACACTGCTGAACATTTCTACACAAAGTCCAGCAACCAGGGAAACACATGTAATTTATACATGAAGAAATCACATTAAAACACTTCTTGCTTCTATCTATGGAAAATAATTCCCTCTGCAGTTTTGGATTGCTTTCAAAAGTAGTTCTTTGTGTGTTCTGCTATGCTCTTATAAGTTCAGGAGGAAATCCGTCTCCATAGAGATATGACTCAGAACATAGATTTTGATGTTATTTAAAATGTTTAATGTTTAAAATGGATTTCTCTATTTACGGCCTGCTGTCTATAGAAATTATTTTAGTGCTGCTACACATGGAAATAAAGAATTCTTCTTTAAAAGAAAAGTTTCTGAAACCTCATCATGTCCTCAACACATATCCACTTTAGCCATTTTAGCTAATAAACAGCAACTTAGACTCTTCTCTGATGTGCAGGATAAGAATTATAACTCAACAACAAAGTCATAAACAAAAAACAAAAAAATCTTAACTTGCTGATGTTTCATAACCACGACAAACAGCCACGTTAGGAGTTTGAATGAGTCAAAATGTATCAAAGCAAGATAGCACATTTCACTAGTAAACACCTTGGAACATTTTCAGCAATATTTTCATTTTGTCTGCATTCATTTACCATGTACTCAGGCATTGCTCAGACTTCGTAAGCCAAAAGTAAATGATGTACTACTGATGTACAACAGGAGGAGTGGAGACGGAGTAAGAAAGAAGTTAATGAGAGAAGTTCCTGCTCGGTGATTGGTGATCGCCGTGACTGCAGATGCTGAAAACGACGACACAGAGCGGGAAATGAAGCAGGAAAAGAGGCAATCTTGTGAAAAACTGAGCACGGCCTGTACACCAACAACTCATCGCTAAAACCTGCCTGACAAAAAACAAATCCTCTGTATTTGTGGAAAAATCCGGAAAATGTCCATATTCATGACATGGTGGGGGAAAAAAGGCATCTGACTGTGTATGCGTATGTGTGCAGGACAGGCGATATGACTCTCCACATGACACAATGGTGACATTTTGGTCATCACCAGGAGGGAGGACAGAGGGGGCAGCGCTGCACTGGACGGTGCCACAGCTTTCTGCCTGAGTGCAGAGCTTGGCATTATTACAGAACAACAAGTGTGAATCTTTCTGTCTGACAGTGTTGGAGGCAGTCTGCGTGACTCTGGGGAACAAGCATGTACTTTCTTTTAAGGGAGGTATTAATACAATTCTTAACTTTTGCTAGCTGAGAACACTATCTCTGCCTTCATATATTTATATGGCGAGCGTACTTGTGTGGGTCACTGGCACTGTGTGCACCTGCAGTTTGGTATGCTGTTGTGTAGTTGCAACTGCGTGTTTGTGTGTGGGTGCATACGTGGATCCTCATTTGTGGGTGGTTTTAGAGTTAGTGGTAGTTTTTCCTTCACTGTATTTTTCTTTTGTCCTGTTTTCTCCATCACTTCCCATGATGCCGCTTTGAGCCAAAAGGAACATGGAAAGGAAAATGTGGAGTGCATACATTTGTTTTAGTACAATGCTCTAGTCAAAGTGTCGAAATTGTTGACAGTCGCTGTTTTTCTGATGTTTTTGAAAGGTTTATAAGGTTGTCAAAGACCCAAGGTGAGGTATGTAACCGTGTTACATTTTTTATTAACGGTTACCAGGTTGCCATTTATCACATATAATAATGTGTTTTCCTGTTTGGCTTCATGGTGGCACTGTTGTCTAACTGTTACTATGAATAAATTCAGGAACAAGGATAGAGAAGTTTGTTTTATGTTAGCTTACTGTCACAGTAACATGATGGCACAGCAGCAAGGTGTCAGGTACGCTGCAGAGAAAGGTTTTGATGACAGTAACTCTGAAAATGAAATAAAACTGAGGGAAGTGATGAAGAGGATTATATTTGTGTGCAACGTGATGAAACAAATAATTCAGAAGCAGAACCAGAGCAGGAGAGTGATGATATTAGCTCAGATGACATTAGTTCTGATGACGTTAGCTCATGAAAGGGCCAAGATGTTATTCATGTAGAAGAATGTTTGCATGAATGAAAGTCTGAACTTCAACACAGGAGGAAACCTTATATACTAGCAAAAACTGACTCAGCCTGACCTCCTCCAAGCAGAACCAGAGCCTGTAATGTATTTCACACCAGAAAAAGCTTCACATGAAGAACAGACCACAATTAAAACTATGAATGAATTTTGAAGAAAAATCATTATTTTGTCATCTTTAAATGACTGAAAAAAATGGTCAAAATATATTTTTTGTGAGTTTATTAATATTTTCAATTATATGTTCTGAAAAGTTTACAAGCAATATTATTTTAATAAGTAGCTCAATCCATTTATTACAGGTATTTATGGAATATTTGAAAAAAACAACATGCATTTAAGGTTTAAAATGACAGTTTTGGTACGATTTATTGTTCATTCTGAGACACCTGTGGTTTTTTTTTTTTTTTGGTTATAACAGCAGGGGTGTTATAATAATACAGTCTCAGACTTTTGTTCAAAATGACACCTTTATTTACCACTGGGAGTAACAAACATGCCTTGAGCAGCTACTTTGTCAGAAAAGCAACAGAAGAGGAGCAGCTGTATATCTGTTTCCTGCGCAGCCTAACAAACCCTGGGCTGAGAGGAAGAACACAGTCATCTGGCATGGAGATACTGGACTTGCAATCGAAGTTTGTCTTCCACATTATGAGAAATGGACGTGTGCTCTGGCATTTGTCTCAGTTTCTTTTCTTGAGAATCCCTTGTGTGTGGGTACTCAATTTAAATCACATGCGGGTGAGGTGGACTATAAAACCTTCTATATATAGAGGCAATTACACTGAAGTACACTGAATGACTATTGCTGAAAAAACAGTTTAAAAAGGGCATTTGACATAATGGAAATTGTAAGAATTTAACTAAATATGCCAAACATCTAAATGAATCAATGATTTTGTCTTTTTGTCACTTAATATGCTCTAAAAATTATAAAGTTATGTTTTACATCAGGAAATATCTTGAGACAAAGTATCTAACCAAATATTTGATCCCAGCTTTAGATATTTTATATGATACACAGCCTTATTGTCAGTAATAGATTTGATTAATTAGCTAAAGGTTGTGCACATGTTCTTGTGTTAGCTCTTAAAGCACAGTGCTGGTGGCTTGTTTAAGCCCTTTAACTACTTTGGTATGCTAAACAGACTGAGAGAAATGACAACTAACTAGAATTACAAAACTGCACTTTTGAGCTGGTGAGAGAAAGAAAAAGAAATTTAGAGAGAGCGATGCAGACAGAACAGATCTAATGGTTGACATTGATTAAAAGAGAAGGAGATATGAAGGCAGGAGAAAGAGTGATTAGTCTGCAGGGTGTCTAATAGGAAATTGAAGGTGAAATGACCAAACCCCTTCAGTAGTGAGAGAAGAGTAATAGAGACAGCCAAAGCCAACATTTCAGAAATCAATGCTTTCTAATCCAGGACACATGCACGCATTAATGATCTCTTAACCTCTCACACCTTTTTCTTTAACCCTCGTCCTCTCAATCCCTCTCCTACTCATTCCCTCAGTGCTGTTTGCTGAACATCTGAGGTTCCCAACTCTCTAGGCAAACACAAATTGGCAACCAACGTTTTAAAAAGTGCCTCCCACTGAAAAGTTCTCTCTTCTCCACAGAGGCACTCTTCTCTTGATAAATATCTCACCGTTTAATGACGTAATTTTGCTGAAAAGTTCAAGATCATTACCAACCAGAAAGTGAGAGGTGCATACATTACTAGCGACTAAAAACAATGAGACTGTCAATTCGCAAATGAATAATATGGGCAAGCTCGGTGTACGGGATGTTGTATATTTATGGGAACCCATTTGCTGCAGCTGATATTTGTAACTGGGAATGGGTAACACACTGTGTTGTATCTAAGATGAAATATGAAACCACTAAAGCAGAAACAGTGAGCATTTGGAGAAAGTCGAGCAAGAATATTCAGGAAATCAGGTAGAAACTTGTTGTCACCTCATCCACTGTGAGCAGATTAAATTTTTGTTGAACAAAATGTAATCATATAGCGCTCCTCTGAGGATAGAAATAACTTGACCGTTTGGGATGAACTTTTTGAACTATTATTATTGTTATTATATTTTTATAATATATGTGTTGACCTGTGTCTTGATTCTTTTTTTTCATCTTAATATTTGTGTTTTCATAAAATATTATCTTTGAAATTGCTTACATTGTTAAAAAGATTTTTTTTTTCAAAATGACAATAAAAGGGTCAAGTATTTAAAAATCATACTCAGAAACACAGGGAACTTTGTTATTTTACTCGACATGTTAGCTAACAGGCATTTTTGGCAATTTGTATAGTAAAAGATAGAATTCTGGTCAAAAATAAAAATGTGTGGGTCAGATCACTTACAGCGCCTGTATGACCCTTAAATCACCTCAACAGTCAACTTGTTATGTTTAAATTTCAGTTATAAATATTCATAATTAGGGTCACAGTTGGGCCAATTATACTAACGACTTCTGGGCTCATCGATAGGGTCTGCCAGTCATATCAGAGCAGACTCTACACCTGCAGGACGATCCAATTTAGGATCAGTTCTAGAAACTGTATGTAAACTTTATGTAGGAACAAATCAGTGATCTGCACGTGTTCAGTGAATTAGGTGCTTTTATTTTTCACTTATTCAGTTATAGATGTGTAAGATGTCTAAATTGCAAAATTTAATTATTACAATATGCACAAAAAGGTTATTTTTAGTCAAAAAGTTACGTAGATGGTAGCTGGCTACATTAGCTGCGCGCCTGCTGTAGTTTACGGCTGCTGTGACTCCAGGTGGCGAGCTGTCTCTGGCTATCTTGTAGTGAATTTAACGGCCTGCATCTACGAGAAGGACGGACTGAAAATGACTCTGCACACTGGTCTGTGATCTCGGTTTGTGTTTGTTGACGAGGTATCATCACCGGTTACAAGAGTCAAAGTGCTGAACAGCTTCCAGATTCTACTTTGTTCAGTCTTTCTCTGCCTGCTGGGTAACTAAAACTAGCTAGCAGCAGTCTGCAGATATCAGACTGATGTCTTGTAAAGAAACACAAACAGCAGCAGATCAATTAGGGAGCTGATTTTTCTGCTCTATCTGTGCTGTACTATCTCCTTAACTGAAGCATCTGGTACTGACAGTCAATAGCTGTGTGTAATAACCTGTATTTAATGTGTGATGATGATGATAGCCTTGCAGGTAGTGCAGGTCTTTTATTATTTATTATTTTTATCTATTATTTTTGCTCAGCTGTCTTAAAAAAATATTGTTTGGGGCCTGCATTTTGCAGTCAAACAAAAATTGATTAAAATTGTGAATTGAGCTTAAGCTTAAAAAAAAAAGATTTGATAGTATGGCAATATAGCCCAACCCTAGTTTGAATAGAAAACTTCTGTTTTGTCTGCCTCCATCAAGGTTTAGGTCAGCCAGTAGTATAATTTAAGCCTCAGTAAATTACTTGTGTACCTACAACTACAATCAGTGCTGCACGTGATTGTGTGAAAGTCCTGCAATTGTATTTGTGTGTGTCTATGTGTGTGTAAAGCCTTGGAGCTCTGACTCAGGGTCCCCGTGTCAAACTGGCAAAGACTTTGAAATAGAATTTACAGTCAAAATGTCAGCGTCTGGTAGTGTACAGTGATAGAGCTGCTGCTGTTGAATTAAATGAGTTCAAAATGTTAAGTTTTTTCCCCCTAAGAAAGCACAGTCAATAAGTGTAGCTTGTTGTTCGTAAAGACCAGAGGCTGTGTTCCTGCTGGTTTCACTCCTCTGACTCTCTCCACGGCCCAGTATGTCCTGACAAAGAGAGACTGCACAGCTTTTAAAAAACACACATACAGTGCTCTGCCACCAAACAGCCCACAGCTCTGACGCATTGGAAACTAAAGTGGATGGGGTACACTGCAGTTTCCCATGAGGACACTCAGATTTACCTCACATCCCACCATGCACAAGCACAGTATATCCTTGTCAATTAAAACTGCATGTACTCTTATTAAATTCACAGTGATACAATTTGAGGCAAAGGAATATTTGTTTTCAGGGCGTGTGGCGTCTCTTGGGGAGACTGAGATATCCACATCCTTTTGATCAGCAGATAACAGTGTGTGGTTTCACTGATAATTATGCCAAAGTGTGACTATAAAATCAAATTTAAAAGGCTGATTCTCTAAATCTGGGACACCTCGTGTCCTTTGGATATATGTAACATTAACCTTTTCTAAAATGTTTTTTTGTTTTACATTTTTTAAACAGAATCATTTTTGTAGGAATATCAATGAGAACGCTGAAAACCTTTTTTCCCCTTTTCGATTTTAATCGCTAATTCCCCATAAAATGAATGTATTTTAAAATTGTTAATTTTTTAAATTTATGTAATAAGGCATTGAGCATCAACACGCCTACGACCCACTGTGCAACAACAGTGGTTACCTGGTCAGAAATGAGCTGTCCCAAAAATCTATATTTACTACTTAATCCGCTTTCCACAGTTTAATCTGTAGCTGAATTCTAAGTGGACATTTTTGCACTATGTAGCACCCTTAAACCTCTCACAAAGTAATGAAAAATGTTGCGTCCAATGCGTGTTATGACATCATAAAGACTACTGCAAATGGTGGACCTTAAAAGCTTGATATGAATAATTAGTTTTAGGACCAGTTTAACCACATTCGTTTTTTTTGCAGGAGCTTTTAGAACCACCGACAGGAGGTGGAGAGAGTACAGCAGCCTCATGGAAGTGGTTTGCTGCCATGGACAAGGTGACTGGGCAGAGAAGATGATGTGGTTTATACTTTACTGTACAAAGGTAAAAATGCCCAGCAATTAAAGAAAAAGCCTCAAAGAAAAAAAACAACTTTGCTTTCCAAGAGTAGACATTGATTGGGTGTGGCAGGAGTGTCCTGTAGGCCATCTGATAGGTAATTTATTGAATGCAGGTTTTGAGCTGATGATAGATACTAATACTGTTGAAAAGTCACACTGTTTCCTTTACTAGGCTTTCCTCAAAGTGACGCCGTTGTTGCTTATCTACTGTGATAAAGCTGTATCACTTTCATTGATTATTGGGGTGACTGTGGTTCAGGAGGTAGAGCTGGTTGCCGCTAATCAGAAGGTCAGTGGTTCAATCCTCGACTCCTCCTGTCCACATGTCGAAGTGTCTGAACCCCAAATTGCTGCTGATGGCTGTGGCAGCACCCTGCATGGTAGCTCAGTGTGTGAGTGTGTGTGTGAGTAAAGCACTTTGGATAAAAGCACTATATAAATGCAGCCATTTACCATTTATGACCCTGACTCCTTTGTAGTAAGAACGGTCTGGTTTTTAACCCTACCAAATTTTGGGTGTTCTCTGTCTACATGGGTTTCCTCAGAGTATCCTCCCATAATCCTTTTTAGGTATCCTCCCATAGTCCAAAAGCAGGCAAGTTAAGGGAACTGATGACTATGAGGCCAATGTCACACAAGATGTGTCCAAACTCATTCTTACTCCTGTTCCAATCCGTGGTAAATTTGCTTAATGCTTTCCTCAGTGCAAGTCTTAACCACTGTTACCAGTAAACAACATAAAGACAATTACATTTCATCCAAAAGGTGCCAGAGGATAGTAGGACCTGGTCTGAATAGACCCGAGGATAATTAGATCTGGTCCAAAATGTGGGTCGACCCAAATAAAGTAAGAACACTGGCAGGAGCATGATGTACCACCAATCAGAATACATGTCATTTTTGTTGCACTTCATAATCCACGCTCTACGTCTAACCAATATTTTTCTCTTCTGGGAAGATTACTTGATCATGGCAATTCTGCTCTTATCCTTTGAAGACCTCATCTATGCACAACTGAAGAGAGCTCGACTACCTCTTCGTAAATTACAAAAACAAATTGCACCATCATGATGGGCTTGAATGTAACTGTCTGCTCATCCATCAGGGAGGAATTTTATCTCTCCTGTGTGCAGGCAAGAATTCCATTATAATGCACATAAAATACAACTTAATTAACTGGAACCAATCTCAGATCACCTAATTAAGGTGGACTCCTTTGGTAAAAGCATTTATATTACCAAACATTTAGGCAAACCGTTCCCACCTTTGGACAAAATAGCCAGTGCTTTGGTGCTTTAACTTGCCCATACTGTAAGTGTGAATGTGTAAGAGTGTAAATGTCTGCCCTATTGTCTTACCTCTGTTACACTGTTGATCTGTCCAGGGAATACCCCGCCTCTCGCCCAGTGCATGCTGGGACAGACTCTAGCCCGTGGTGACCCTGTACAGGATAAGCAGTTTAGAAAATAGATGGATAGATGGATCTGTTTGATATATCGCCTCGCTGTGCTCACCATCAGTGTCCAGAGGATGCTTTTCCAATTCAGAGTCAATCAGGGAGAAAATGAAAATCTCACTGGGCTGTATTATTTATACACAGAGACCCGGCTTTTTTCATGCTGCGATCAGCAGTCTTATTAGGCACACACATAAACACGTGCACATAAAACACACACGCCAAAACAAAGTCAAACATCTTCTGCATTCACGTGCTGTATATTGTATGACAGAAAGGATTTCCTACAATACTCCAACTATAGTATATACCTACCATGGCATCGATGTCCTGTGAAAACTATGTGTCTTTAAAATGTTTCTTTTTTTGTTTGTTTTTTCACACGCTAAGAAAAACAGTCCAGTTTTCAGCTTTGTGACAATGCATTTTTCAGATAATCCAGTTAGCTTTTAAATGGTTGATTTTAAGAAGTGGAATACTTTTGTCATTCCATAAATAATGTAATCTGTAATATGTAGTATTCAACATTTCCTAATATTTGGAGATAGGCCTATATTGTTTTTTAACAATATTGAAGTTCTGGAGATCAAGCTAGCGCTAGCATTAGACTCAGAGGCAAACCACTCCACTCCACCCTCCCCTTCCCACTCCCCTCTCCCTGCTCCGTTGCGCTTCACCCAGCCTTTCACCTGCATCCTTGTGATTGCACCGGATGTATAGATTTGTATAGATTTCTCCCTGGGAACTGGAAGTAACAGAGCTCTTTGATTCAACTGAGTGAGTAAGCCATGCCGACCTCTTCTAACAGCTAATGCTAGCTTGGAGCCTCAGTACGAAATCAGAAGTGCATTCACATAATGATCGACAGCCCTGACCCACCCCTGACTTTGGCCTTCTCTGATAGGTTAGAAGGGAGAGGCTCACTTAAAAACGTGAAGGGAATATCTCTGTACAGCTGCCAGGCTGTTCAATGAGTCTGGGTCACAGAAGCCTTTGATAACACCACTCCACACTAAGATGTACTTTGGAACATACTTCCATTAAAAAACGTAAGAAAAAACTATCATACTGCAGCCTTAAGAAATAGTTCCCTGCCCCTGGCAACTGAAGCAGAACGATGTAACGGTAATCCTAAAAAAATCGTTTTTTGCATTTTCTGTGATTTGTTTGTTTTTCACTGCCCCATGTACAATGACCTAAGGACTTGATTATTTGAAAGAATACATGTAAAGGATCCTGGTTTGTTCAAATGTTAAAGTGTCTTTTTAATGAGGATATGTTGCTGACAACATTTAGCAGCTAAGATAGAGGATAAAGTCCCATTTAATTTAATATTAATACCATCCAAATGGATGATAGAGGCAAAATATGAGAAAATTATTTTTCCCACATCTCTCTGGTATGATGTAGTGACCTATAAGCTTCTCGACATTGCTGTAGAACATGTATATTGGTGTATGGTCTTCCTGGCTTGATTTTTTTGACAAATGGCATATAAAACTGCAGTAACTGACCAACTAATCTGTTGTCCTTGGTAAGTAAGAAAAAATATTTTTTTCTCAGCACCATTGGATATAATAAAGTTTTGTGAAAAGTTACCCAAACTGTTACTTTCACCCACTGCGAGGTGTATTGTTACGGCAATTAATTTCATGGATCTGTCTTTCCGCCACATCAACTGGGGATTAAGGAACAAAGGGAGGAATAAAAGAAAACGAGTGAACAGTGCAGAGTTTAGAGGACGACATGTCATGGCAGTGGGGTCTTAAATTCTGACGAGGAGCAGGATGTGACAGCAACCATCTCCCTGACACCAGAGAGGTTTAATCATCTCATGGCTTCACACATCATCGCTCCTCACTCCAGATTAGATAAATCACTCCTTTTAATAAAGCCTTTCTGGGAGTTTGCAGAATCTCAGAGGAAATCGTGATCTACGGCGTCTCGGACTGGTAATGTCAAATATCTACATAAGTCCCTTCCCAATAATATGCTGGTATATTACATTGTTGGTCACAGAAGGTCACAGCACAGATGCTTGTCACAATTTCCTGCTGAAATGAAGTTGGAGGAAGATGATGACTCTGGCAGCTCTGTGGCCTCAGGTGATCTGAAGTCATCAGTCCAGCCCTGCTGCACCTTAAAGCAAAGCCACATGCACAGCAAACAGTTTAGGTAGTTCTTGTAAAGGATGAGGTGAGATAATACAGGATCTTGTCAGGTGCTTTCAGACAGAGGTCCTGTGTAAGTTCAAATCATTTGCATTTGAAATTTCTCTCCTCTCGGTGTCTAGCTATCTCAGCTAACTAAGGCCATGTGTATACGTCTGAAAACACTCACATCCACTTAAAAGATCATGGCTTTGCTATAGTTTTCTTATCCAAACCAACAATTAATTGATCTACTTACAAGTAGACTTTATATTGTAAATTTTTTAAATTGTAAATTTCTCAAAGAGTTTCAGCAAAGTCAAGAGGTTGTGATATGTAGCACAGCAAGCTAGTGAAGCTCTGTAAATGGAACCACGTTCCCCCACATGTGCAGTGGCACCTGCCTTACACAGCACCACTCTCCAGAGACTGAAAACGTTAAGTTATTATTCTTTGGAGCCATATCCAAACAAGCCAATGTGACCAAACTCTTTGTGGAAAAAGAACATGTCACCCAGTGCAATGGTGTGGCTCACTGACAGGTTTTTAATAGTTTACAGAGGAAGCACAGCACAGAGGAATAAGATATATCAGACTTTGGATACACACACAATATTTGTAAGTAGATCAATTCATTGTTGGTTCGGCTCTGCACATGAGATATGCTGACAAATATATAGAAATTTGCCAGCCATATCCTTTAAGTAACTGGGTTACAGTCGGCTTTCTCCAGTAAGCTGGTTTCTGTGATTGGAGTAGAGGATAAAAGACACCTGATTTCCCCAGATAGATTTCTCCTGGAGAACACAGATTTCTTGGCCATGTTTGCAGATACCCAAGTTTCTAATCGGCTTTATACATGGATGCATGTGTATGACAAGATACTGCAGACAGGGAGAGTGCCACCTAACAGCGGACTATTACAGGCAGCCATGCATCCTCTGATTTAACTCCATCCAAAGTATGACACAAAGTAGACTCCACAAGTCTAAATAAGTGCGTTTGCACTCCTGCTTCCAAAGTAAGGTCAGTAGAGGAGAAATCTAACTGCCAACCTGCTTCATTTATACGCAGATTTAAAGTACGTTTTCTCTGATTACCTGTGTAGCCTGATTTTTCTGAGTAGTCCGATTACATTATATATTCATGTAAACGCACTGACTGTAAACATATAAGTTTTCAAATGTTTATCATCCAAAAATAATGCAGTGTCGCTTGACAATAAAATTCAAGTAGTTCAAACATAATTGAAAATGTATCCATGTTGAAATATGTCTTATAATCTAATATTAAGAGTAAGCTCTAATTTCCCTGTAGCCCATCCCCCTCTTTCATCTCCATCCCTCTCTCTCTACAAAACACGGACACCTAAACAAAATCCTGCTATTGAGTTACAGTCCATCCATCTGTGTGTTCATTTTCCACCGCATATCGATGTCAGGGTACTTGGTGGCAGAAGGTCCAGCAAAGTAGTCCAGATGTCCTTTATTTTAGTCACAACCTCAGTATTCTCCTGGGGGATCCGGAGGCATTTCCAGGCCAGATGGGATACACTATAATCCCAGTGTGTTTTAAGTCTGCCCCAGAGTGTCCTCAGGGAGATGTCCAGGAGGCGTGATCAGATACCCAAACCACCTCAATCACATCTATTCAGTCCGAAGGAGCAGCAGTTCTCCTTATCCCTAAGGGTGAGCCCACACAGACTGTGATGGAAACTCATTTCAGCCTCTTGTGTTTTCAATTTCAGTCCCTTAGTTACTACCCAGAGCTTGTGGTGCTAGATAAGGAGTGGAATGTACAAAGCACTCAATTATCCAACACAATCTGGTACAACACATACATCACTGTGGAAACTGTAACGATTGAATTGTGGGAATAATTTCTTCAAATGCTCATCAGAAAAAGAGCTGCTGAGCTGTCTGTGGGCCTACAGTTTGGGCACAGGTGTGAAAGTCTGCTATGTTTCTAAAAATTATCTCCCCCATTCATGCCTTCCTCTATAATTTGCTTCATATTCGATCTGAACACACCATATATCATTTATTTGGTGTCAAAAGTCACAGCGAACAAGTGTTATGATATTCTTACCATGACAGTGCAAAAATGCTATTTTGATTATTATACTACAGGTAGCTGTAATTATGTTAATATATTATAGTGCCCAGCTGTTTATTATTTGATCATTCACAGTACTGTCACTTCTCTCCAGTCGGTTCAAGCTGTGAGAAGGAGCAAAGTGCTGTCACTTCAACAACAGGTTCCATTAATTCAACCTCGGTAAGACTGTACGGCGAGGAGGCGAGATGTACAGCCGATCATGTTCAACACATACGCATGGATTCTGTCTCTCAGTCCCAGATGAGAGGTCAGACAAGATGAAGGGGGAATATGAAAAGACAACTGAACACTGTGGCAGCCAGAGAGGTGACGGGAATTTGACAGCAGGAGCAGGTGAGAATAATTCACAGGTTTTAGACATGGACAAGATGATAGATAAGACACTGTGGGCTATTCACCTCGGGTTTGTTACAATAATCTTGTTCTCTCTGAGGCGATCAAGATAAACAAAACTCCTCATGGTTAACTGTAATTCCATGCTAATTAATTAAGCTTCCGGGGGCTCAGTGGGGCAAGTAAAATGTAGATTTTAATTAAGAGCTGAAGCTGCAAGGTTTCTATGGCCCTCAATTTATTTCAACTATTCATTCCATAATTCGTTTAAAGAAAATGCCATTCTGATCACTGGGCAGCCTTTAATGAAGGCCCAAATACAAAACAGTTAATCTGGATATGTATTTAATGCTATGTAAGGTCCTGTTTCTCTGAAAACAAGTAAAACATTCTGCCAAAATATGATTTGCTACCAAAGTCTCTTGTTTAAGGGTTTTTAAAATCTTGTTTAAAGATTATTAATATTATCAAAAGTGCAAAAGGCAAAAAAAATCTGATAACCACTATTTTCAAGGAAATTTGACTTGAACTGAGATACATTGGGAAAAGAATAGTTTATCCTTCCTACTGTATATTTTTCAGAAAATAATGTTAGAACTAAATATAGCTCAATGTTATAAAACAGCAAAAAGCTCTCATAAACCATCTGTATGCTATCTCCACAGGACCAAACAGCCGGCAGACAGATAGCATTTATCGGCTAAAGAGCCAGATATCTTCCCTAAGACAAAACAGAGCTAAGAGAAGAGTGAATATTGGACTTTCACATTCATCAGGTGACCAGAAAGGCGACTCCAAATGAATGCTGATGTTGCTTCATGCTTAAATGGGCAACTGTTTGCTAACAGGCGGGTTAGCTATAACAGCTTTATAAGGTGATAAAATGTCAGTGTTCTGTTTACAGGGTGTTGTACTGCCTCCAAAAACTTAAAAAAATAATCAGCACAGGTTAAATTATTTACATCACTCGCATTACTCACATATTGCGTGGGTGGAATCGGGTTAGCTCAGACTGTGGTGAATTGTGCAGATCAATGAATTGTACAACTACATTCAGAGGAGAAAAAAAAGAAATCTCCGGACTTACCAACTTTGGTGAAGGAGGAGGATGATGGAGGGAGAAACTGAGCCATGGCCCGCAGCCAAAAATCTGACTGTCTTTATAGATAAAGGTTACATTCCCCTTCTGTCTGAGATCCAGATGAAAGCAGAGTTCAGCCGCTCAGTAAGCTCAACAGGGAAAAGTGCTATCTTAAAGTCAGGTGCCAGCTATCACAGTTGTCAGCTGTCATAATTATTAAAGAGGCCACCAACTGATTTCCACAAGTTTATGCAAGATTATTTTTATGACAGGCCTATTCAATATCAAGAATCAAGGCATGGCCAACCCAAGCCGAAAACAGTTTTTCTCAAGAACCACATGTAATGTAATACTCTGCCACAGGTGTTATTATTCAAAAAGCCATAGTCTATGAATAACAATGCTACAGCTATTTGTAAAAGGCCATTAAAGTTGTTATTCCTCCCGTCAGAAGATAACTCTTTATGTAATTCTAGTCATTGTCCCACACTTCTGTATACCTATTTAAATTATATCTTTCAAAAATACCCTCAATGTTATTTAAAGGGGACATGCCATGTTTTTTTGTTTTTCTATTATTTATGTTATAATGTCAGATGTCTATGATAAAGATGGTGAATGTATGTAAAAATGCTCACTGAAAGTCAGAACCCAGCGCTTCAGCCTGCTCTGAACTTCCTCCACATGATGACATCAGATTGTTCGCACATGCCCACAAATGGCCATCCGTTTAGTAGCCTTTGTTGCTAAGGTTGTTCCACTGGCTGTTCACATTGTCCACTCTCATATTTCAGATCTGATTTAGGCTCGAACATGTACAGATGTTTTTGAGAAGTTTACATTTCAAGTAAAGAACGAAAAAAGAAGCAAAATTAGACTACTACTGTTTGTTTACGTAGCCTCTAGAGCCAGCAGAAGTCTACCGAGGGTCAGCTTCACAGAGTTAACCAATCAAAACAAAGTGGGCTCATCAGGAGGGGGGCCTTAAAGAGACAGGCACTAAAACAGCCTATTTCAGACAGAGGCTGAACTAAGGGGCTGCATAAAGGGTCAGTACATATAAGGATTTTTTTAAAACTGTAAATCATGCAAAGATATTCCAGTAGAGCCCCAGAATGAAAATATAGACCAGTAAATGTGCGTGTTATGGCCTCTTTCACACAGAAACACAAGACTCTCCCGAATAATGTGACAATCCTTCAGGTTTATGTCAGGGTCATCAGTTTTAATTATTTCAACTTCATGTTGACAAAATCATCATGGCAATCACGGCAGACGGCCTGAAATACCACAATACCCAGGAGCCATGGCCGCCATTACCAAGGAGAAGAAGCTAGTCAGAGGCACCGTTTAGAGCCGTAGCAAATTCATTACACTTGTGTTTTAAATTTTCTCAATTTTCTTTTCTGAGCTTCTGCTGAAGCTGTTTCTTGTTAAAATGCACATTCAGAGTCATAGTTTGCTTCTACCTCAAAGTTTTTATGTACACAGGCTTGCACGTTTGACTTTTTAATCAAAGAACCAGATATTTTCAAAACGTAGTTGTTAATATTTTGGACTGATGAATCAGCTAGGAGATTTTTATTTCAAGCCAAGCAGTAGAAGTGCTCCAACTGTGAGTCACATAACAATGTTTATTGGAAAAATTAATGGGAGTTTTACTTCCCAAACCAGGGGTGCCCAAAATAGCTCCTCACACTTCAGATCTCTATTGGACTGTAATGAAATTTGGTCCCGGGGGATGAATCCTAATGACTTGATTTATTGACTTTTCATAGTGCAATCAGCAGGTTGCCATTTTGTCAAGTGTCATCCCAAAGCTGTATGACTCTACTTCATTAATATATATTGTGAAGAGCTTAACATTTTCTACTGAAAATGTAGAAATTCTTCTTCTGAACCCAAAAGAAGTTCAGTATAACGATAACGAGTATAACATGAATTTAAATCCACCAAGTCCTCAGACAGTGTAACTGAAACCCAACAGTGGCTCCACATCCACTCGCTGTGTTCGTGAACAGACTGGGCCAGACAGGTCGACAGGAACAAAATATCTGACAGAAACTGGACGGACAGCCAGAGACAGACAGTGACATGAGGGTGGAGGCGGATGACAAAGGCAGAGAGAGTCTGCCAGTCAGTGTAAGGGATGGAAGGCCAGACTAAGGCTGAGAAGGAGCGTTGATCTGTCACATTTCACAGTCATATGTGCCTGGACATTTTCCAGAGCAATCATTATGGAGCTGCATGATGGGATATAGCCTGTATATGACATGTAGAATACTTTCCACCTGCAAACCTGCGATTAAATATGTCGGTTGGTCACACTTTACTCATTCAAGTGAATGGGAAGGTGTGTCCAAACTTTTGACTGGTACTCTATGCATACATGCTTTTCATGCTACACTGTACTTTTCAAGCACAGTAAAAAGACTTGATATTACAGGCCTGATTCTATGCTATAGACATTGGCTTTTGTTATAAGGTTTTAGCTGTGGTTGATAGAGTCCATTTAAATGCATTAGCCTGACATGTGAGTTGACCTTGCAGTGTATCACTGCAGGTGGTCACCACAGGCAGCCAAAGGCCGGCATCTAGTGAGCTATTCTGGGTCAAATACAGGAGCCAGGAGACATCAGAGCCATTCAGGGAGTATAAATGATTAACCCCCATCCAGTGAATATCCTTATAGAGGTGCTATAACAGAAAACTGATATTTCAGATTTCACTAATCTGATTTTTACACAACATGGAGAAATGGTCAGAGGAAAATTTTTATTTGAAGGTTATGCAAAGAACATTTAGCTTAGATTTACAGTTATTCATTTGGCAGACATACAAATGAGGTACAATCCATAACACAGCAGATCAAGAAGACTGAAGAAGGTTGCAGATGCATGAAGGATGATGGAGAGATTTGTTGCTTATTACAGATCATGGTTAACGAGGAGGAGTCCAAGTAGGTGGGTGCCATGCTAACGGCCTCTCTATTGGCAAGAATTAGAGATTTGAGCTTAACGCAAGCAGCCACAGGGAGCCAGTGGAAACTGATAAAACGTGGAGTGACATAAGTTGTTTTTGGCTGGTTGAAGACCTGATGTGCATTTTGGACTATCTGCAAAGGATTTACTGTGCATGCTGGCAGCCCTGCCAGAAGGGCATTGCAGTAGTCAAGGCGAGAGATGACCACTGCTTGTACAAGGAGTTGAGCGGCAGGCTCAGTGAGATAAGACCTGATCTTTCTGATGTTACATAGTGTGAAGCAACATGGCCGAGTGACAGATACAACATGTTCAGTTAAAGTTAGTTGGTCATCACTCCAGATTTCTTGCAGACTTTGTTGGAGATAGTGAAGCAGAGTGGAGCTGGATACTAAGATGGCGATGGAGCTGGGTTTCATCAGTATAGCAAAGGTAAGAAAACCACGTGAGCTGATAATAAGACCAAGTGAGGTGCTGTATATTGAAAAGAAAATAGGACTAAGCACCGATTCCTTTAGTACCCCAGTGGAAAGGAAGTGATGCTTGGACTCTTTTCCATGCCATGCCACTGAGGAAGAAGGTAGTGGACACACTGAAATAAACAGCATCTTTTAAATATGATCAAATCAGAGTGATAAGTGATGGGGGACAAAATCTACAGCCCTCGTTCTGTGTGCCTTAATGGTCATTATAAACAGGAGGAATGATTAAAGCAAGCAAAACCAGTTACAATGTTCACATGGGCTTGTTCTAATCATTCCTCCCCTACGACGTGAGTATTGTTTTCTGACAGACAGACTTGAAAAATTGTGAACCTACAGTATTCTTCCAGAAGACATTTCTGTCATAGACAGCTGACATAAACAGCACTTGTGCACAAAAATGTGAACCTAGCATTTGAAATAAAGTCAGTGCTGACAGAGGGAGTCTGCTGTTTTTTATTTAATTTCATTCAGCTACATACCTGTCTCCCATGTTCTTTTTGCAATTAGTGTTTCTCTGCCAAACATTAATACATAAATTGCCACCAGAGCAATAATGTTATTACCATTAATGAACCTGCTGTCAGTTCAGACAAGGTGGATTATTCCGACTCACTGGCCACCTGCTAGGGACAATTCAAGGCAATTTGCAAATGCACAGCAGACTTTCGTTTTAATGCATTGATTTGAATGTGACAGTGAAGGAAGAAAAAAACGCAAAAGGCACTTTGCTGAACTCCTGCAGTTCATTTCTTCTGGACAGTTAATTGTGCTAGGACAAGTGCTGCTCCTTTGTGCAGTAATATTTGTGTTGCCACTTGTCATAATTATGCTTTCAAACTGTGCTACCTCTTGAACCTGTAAAGGCCAACATACACCAGCAGTGTATGGCATTTGTCAAACACCCATGCCTATTGTATAAAATGTTAATATGACAGTGTCAGAGTTGCTGGAAAACACATTTGAAGGGGCTAGGCTAGCAGTTTCTCCCTGTTTCCTGGCTCTGGGCTAAGCTAGGCAGACAGAATTAAATTAATTAATTCTTATTTATCTCTCAATAAAAGACACAATTTCAGAATTTCACAGATTTCCCAGTATTCCTTTAATTAAAAATGATTCATTTACCTACTCATAAATGTCCTTACTGCACAGTCTGACCAAGTAAGGATAACTCAGGCACCTGCACAAATCCAACTGCAATTAATCACAATTGCATGCAAAGCAGTTTCCTGCACCTCTCTCGCCAAATACTGCAAAAGTAGACACATTTTATACAATTCTATTAACACTATAACAGAAAAGTCACATATAGGAAATTTAAATTAAGCATCCAAAATTGGGCAAATGTGACCTCAATTATCACTTTCCTGCCAGACTACTTTTACAGGTTATGAAACACAGATAGTTCACTTTCAGTTCACTCTCTCATAATTTATTTGACTGTGAAGCTGGACTGGAAAATTGAAATGGAGACATACAGAGGAGAAACGACATTCCTCTGTCTCTCTTCACAGAGCGGCAAAGCGAAAGCCAGGGTTAATTTTTGTTTGAAGGTTCACTCCCTTCAAGAAAAAGGGTTCATTTATTCACAACACATCTGCTAAAATGTGTAGGAAATGTAAAAGCAGTGGGATTTTTGTATCTGTGCTGCATGCCAATCACTCCCACAGTTGAAAGCTTTTAAAGGTGTTCGGCAGCTCTAATTAAGAAGTTTAACAGATTTGTCGTCTCATTTAATCTCCTACTGTGATATCGTTTGTCACTGTCCCACTGCTTATTTCTCACCTACATTACAGAGCGATTTGTCTCTGAGTGCTGTATAAAGTGTTAACAGGTATGTAAATAGATG
Source organism: Scomberomorus guttatus (assembly GCA_038419695.1). Taxonomy (NCBI): domain Eukaryota; kingdom Metazoa; phylum Chordata; class Actinopteri; order Scombriformes; family Scombridae; genus Scomberomorus; species Scomberomorus guttatus. The sequence continues at coordinate 33,259,317 of CM076445.1, read as the reverse complement.
TAAAGGCAACAAGGCTGACTGACTTTCACTTAAAATGCAAACCAGAACCACCAAATTAATCTCTGTAACCCTCCTTCACCATTCAAATCAACAGTGATAAATTTAAAAAAATCGTAACATCAGCTGATTTAATAGGTACAGGCCTGCTGCATTGACCTCACCTGTAATGAAGATGTGTCAACACCATCCCTAATTGCAACACACCCTAGCTGTGTCACGGAGAGCCATGTCACTTGATGCCAGAAGAAGTCGCAGTCAAGGTACAGTAGCCAGTATTTGCTGATCCGGGGTGTGAATGTGATAACATTTCTGCTTTACTGGAGAGCTGATGTGTGGCTAACAGTGGTGTAATCCGACAAGTTGAGACACCGCCAGTGTGGGTTTAGAAAACAATGGGTGTGCTTTGATTCTGTCACAAAACAGCCAAAACATAACACACTTTTCCACATATTCACCAAAAAAACCCAAACAAACAAATAAACAGTGGTGAGCCTCTTCTATAATAATAAAATACTTTATAGGGATTCAAAAATCTCCCTGTTGGTCATTTTTTAACCTGCCCCTCCCACTGTATAACAAATTCATAGCAACTGTGGTGTTCATGTGGTGGCAAATGATTAAAATCTGTGGGAAGACTATATAATTCTCTACGCTATATCTGAGTAAAATTTAAATTCTGTTTTTCCATCCTTATCTCTCTCAGTGCACTTCAGATCTTCTTTGAAGGCCTGGCATCTTGAGCTGAAGAAACTGGCGAGCCTCTCATTGACAGTCAGGGCAGCTGCGTCTGAGCACGTCTCACCGCCAAGCTCAGCAATGCAGCACAGATGGCATCAAATATACTGCTTAAAGTCATCATTCACGTTAATGTTGCGGCTGCCTGGCCGGGGGAAGGCTGGGGCTCTCCTTCTTTATGTCTTTCTCTGGACACTAAAAAGTTACCTGTGTCCCCCCGTTGACACGACACCCTGCTATGTATTCTTGGCCGAGGGTGAAGGACAGGAATGCTCTCATCTCACATTCAAATTGAACAAAGGAGAGTAGACTTTATACTAGGCAATTCTGTAAGTTATCAGCCCACTATATGGTCAGCAGAAATAACAATATACCCACCAGGAGCTGTCATGCCCCTTTTAGAGTCTCACAATGGCTGTTTTCAGGGAAAAATATCCAGACTTACTTTTGTCCAAACACACTGTGAATTCCATCTTTTATTATGTGGTCTTAAGAAATTTCTGCTTGCAAGAAAAAAATACCACACCCTTGCCACTGCTACCTTTAGGAAAATGGATATATCATCTGAAAGTGAAATATTTTTTTTCTACTTTCTTTTGTTGGGGAAAAATGTGTGTGCACTTTCTTACAATGCCTTGGGAGAGGTATAGCTGCCCCATGAAGGTGCGATATTAGCAACATGGGTGACTCAGAGAGATAATCCTCACTATGAAGTGATGATTCATCTGGATGTGGGGGCTTAAAGAACAGAAAGAGGGCCGGAGGGTCCCTACAGGATTTTAAACAAGTTGTTAGAAGAGAAACCAAACATGCCGGCAATTTGACTTCACCACTTTCTAATCACTCATTGTCTGCACCTGCAAATTCCAGATGAAAGAAGGCAATTGAACCAAGAGATTAAATCTTAAATGAAATCCTTTGTATAATATCCGTTTCATGCTCCCACATCTGGGGAATATTAATATCCCATCTGGGAGGAAATTCACACCAAGCCTTGTATGTTCCTGTCACCTTGGAACACTTGAATATATATTTTGGCAGAGCAGTTTTATTCTACCCGATAAATCAACACAGAAACCATCACAGTTAACTTTGATATTTACAATGCAGGCAAATTTATTTTAATTACACCAAGACAGCCCCTAAATATGTTCATTATTATACAATACAGCTAAAAAGATCTGCAATAATCACCAAGAGAGTATCCTATAATAAAAATAGACCACCAAGTTTGGTCATCCATCCAGCTATCTGGCTGTGGTTATTATTTATATGTCCTGTCTTAGGCCTAATTCAAAAGTTAAGCTGCTCTAATCAATGTTTTCATATTAACAATGGATTAAATGTCAAATGTGTGGTGAAAGGTGTTGTTTGTAGTGATGAACACACACAGTTAGAACCGACTCTGCTATTTCCCTCAGCTCTGCAGAGCGTTTTAGCATCACTACCAGCCACAGGTAGTTGTAGTACCTGCCCAGCAGTAAAGAGACAAAGTACTGGTGAACATAGTGGTATATTTAGCAGCTAAAAAGCCAGGTATTTCCCTTAAGGGTAGGAGTATAACAGAGATAAAAGGAGAGTGAATATTTGACATGCATTCACCAGGTGGCCAGAAACACGACCTCAACTGACTGCTAATGTTGCTCTATATCTGGATGTGTAAATAGGCAACTGTTTGCTAACACATTTGCTTAATCCACATTATAAGGTGATAGATAATATGTCAATCATGTGTTTACAGTTTGTTGCTCCGCATGCAAATGACCAAAATATAATCTGTTAATGCAGGTTTAAATATTAAGTTTATAGAGGTAGGAGTTTGGGCCAAAAGCCTTAGCACCATTAGCTTTTAACCTAAATAAATCCTTGATTTTTTGTCTGTAGTTTATTTGAATTTAAATGCCAATAAGAATGGAGATCAACACATTGAGCACTGTTTTTTCCTGCTATAAAGTGTTTTTGTATCAGATTTTAATGTCATTCTGATTCTCTGAATGTAATTTTTGTGCAGTTTATCTCGCCTGACAGTCGACTGCTGCAGCAGACAGACCTTATGGCTTCAGTTTTAATTAAAGCTCAAGATATGAGAGAGGATTGGAGCGTGTTTTAATTTTAATCTATACTTTAAGCTGATATAATAATAGACTGACCCTTCCACTAATTGATGGCTGCATCCTGATGTGCAGCCGCATGGTTTGACTTCCTGAGCTAGACCTACAGAAGATCCTCAAACACATGATGTAACCAGGGGATTTTTTTAGAAATATATACAACAAATAAGGCAATAACTTTTTTTTAATGTTCAGATTAAAGTATAGACATTTGTTAGTCACTCTGTCAGAGAATAGATTAGTCAGAGGATAGAAGTCAGTATATTCAGTTGATATAATACATGGGTGACTTATAGTCAATATGACATGTAGTCAATATTACATTGCTATTCTAAACTGTTGTTGTTTTTCCCAGCTCTCCCTCTTAACCTTTCCTATAGAAAACATATTCACATTCAAATAGAAATCACCCTCAGCTACAGTATGGATGTTGTGTTAAAGTTATATTGTGTCAGTCTGCGATGGGAATAATATGGTCTAAACAAATACTGTTTTCTTCCAATTTCTAGTTTCCAATTTCATGATTCTTCAGCTGTTCATCTCCCAAAGCTGTTTATTTTCATCCATTTATATCCCATTTCCAAACTATCCCACAATGCAACCTACATCATCCAAGTCTGCTCAAAATCCAAAATGGTGGCGATTGCGAAACAGCCTGTGGATGTAACGGCATCTAGAAATGCTGTTTGACATTGTTAATTATTAATAATACAGACAGATGAAGTTAACTCAAACAATGATAGAAACTGAAGAAATTGTGCCACCTATACAAACTCAAAATGAAAAGCACAGATCATACAAATAAAAATGTGAGCGATTCAAAACAAAAGATGAGGTTTTCCTGCTGTCTTACATGTTGAGGTGCAACCAATGGCTAACTTCAGCTCCATATTTGTGTATAACTCATGTTACTGAGGCAGTTTGCTGACTCGAGGAGTCTTGTTTTAAGCTCCATGTAACTTTGCCACATATATACATTTAAATGGTTTTAGAGTAAAACAAAAAGTGAATGCATCATACCTCACCACTCACCAGAAGACACATTTGTTGTTTCCCACTTGTTGTCCCTTTGTTCTTAGTAAGGTTGCCTAATGTTGACATTACCAAACCAACTGACTCAAGAGAATTTGGGGAAATTAAGGAAAATGCTATGTGATACATAATCACCACTTGTGGCTGATCTTCAGTAAAAGTTACATAAGCTTGCTTTATTCAACAAAAGATGCAAGCGACATCGTGCATCCTTTGATCTTAGGCATGTGCAGAGGAACACCACCTACAACTATAACTGCTTACCAAAGTTACAACATTTTAAAATGAAATTTGTATGAATTACCAATCTAAGCAGTGAACTTATACATTCAGCAGAGCAGAGTTTGTTCCAGCACTCCACCTTAACAGTCAGCTTGCTCATTCCCCAGGTCACCAGTCTGGCGTGAATGCGGCTGTGAGACGAAGACCAGACTGAGCTCCCACTGAACTCCCACTGCTGCTGTTTGTGTCAGGACTCACCTTGAGACAGCAAGGACAAAAAAATGGTTTAGGACAGAAAGCAGATCAGTAAGTCAGAAAAAGAAAGAGACCATGTTGGGATGTCAGATAAGCATGTCAACAGGACTGTGGTGCAGAGTAGCATTACACAGTGTGGGGATTCAATAGTATGACGCAGTGTGTCCCTGCATGGTGTCAGGAGAGAGGTGTGATCAGGAGCAGTGATTGGGGATAATAAGAGGGAGGGGCGGCTGGTCAGACAGGACCAGACAACACTACTACCATCCCTTGAATAACCTTTCATCCAAACCTCAAACAGCTCAGCTGAATCCAACAGTGCTACTGCCTGGCTGGACTTTTACTGAATATTACTCGACATCTAAATATTATCTTACAATAATAACCAAGGACACGTTTCATTTACATCCATGTCAGTGTGCAGTTACGCATCATGGTACTCAAATGAGATACAGACAGGTGACAAATTGAAGGAAAAAAACCTGTTAAAAAAAAAATAGTGGAGAAACATAACAAATGCAGATACTTCCATACAGCACAGAAGGGCTCACTGAATGAATTGATGTGTGTGAAAATAAGGTGAATCATTATTTTCACAGCCTTGACAGTCACCGGATAGCAACCAAGTTCAACATGTTCCCTTTCTCTCCACCACCATCGCCATAAGACCCAATGAGAGAATTTCTTTTGGAACAATGGTGTCTTTTTCCTTTTATTTGTCACCCATCTGTGCATATCCTAAGGTGACATAATAGTCAGTGTTAATGACTTTCAAATATGTTATCGCTGAGGAGGAGCATGAAACCAATTGAAACCTTATTTTCACTCTTTAAAAATATCAGATTTAACTGTGATATCTGCAGACACACTGTAACGTCACATTGTGCAAATCTGCTTTCTTTTCACCTAATTCTTCCTCTGTCTCTCTGTCTCTCTGCCCGTCTCCCCCTGGTCTGGTCTCACTGTGCAGCTGAGGCTGATAATAAGCTGCGGTCACACCGTACGGTCTGCTCTCCATCAGGATTCAGACACCGCAGTGGGAGGAGGCGGCCGAGAAGGAGGAGGAGAGGAGGGCGAGTGAAGAGGGGCAGAGGAAATTTGGGTCATGCTTGAAGCCATAATGATGGTATAATGCACCAGCACAATCTCTGCTGCAGCACCGAATAAATCAAAGATGCAACACCCTTCACAGATAATAAGTAATGGCTCCTCTCGACACCCCAAGCCAGTGCACGATATGAATCTGCACCCAACAAGTTAGACAAATTAATCCAACATCTGACACTGAATATCGCCATCCACACACACACCCTCACCCCTCAAACCAAATCCAGTGACATTTCACGACTACCTCTGAGGCACCCAAACAAAGATTGATCAGAGCAAAATGTATCAAGCAGGAGATTATGGGGCCAAGTTCCCTGTGTTTCCATTACCGGCCTCCTAATCCGTTTATAAGGATATGTACTTAATGGGCATGAGCAGCGAGAGCAGTGTGTATTGTGTGTGTAAGGGAGAGGTTATCCATCATGGATGGACCTCTGAGGAGGCGAGGGGACAGCAGGGAAGGTTAATGTCAGCCTGGATCTGACTGAAACTCACATCTATTCTACATCCAAATCTCCGGTGACAAAGCTAAGCAATTTAGCTGCTTTCTTCTTCTGCTCTCGTTGACATCTGTGATACATATGCCAGCTAAGCATGGGTCAGCCGCTCCACACACCGCACAGCAATATCATCTCACTGAGTCACATGGCCTACCAGTCGAGCTAAAAATCCTTTTTTTTTTTGCCGATTTAGGTGAGACAGTTCCACCTTCAATTGCAACTTTAATCAAGTTTCACAGATTTTTTTAAATTATTTAAAAGTGCAATCTGTAATGTTTTACTGGCTCTTTGCAGAAACGAACCATTATATTATCAGTGAGGGTTTGCAAGTGTTGCCGATCCGAGTCGCTTATTTTATTTCAATCATTGCTGAGATTCCAAACTTCCATCTAAACAGACAGAGTTGGCCAGGCTCTATGTTTTAACTGGAAAATGCTACAATCTCCCAGGCCTGCTGAACTCTGTGTACTTGCTGTGACTGTTTTATACTCCTACGCCTCCTAACTATCCATCGACTAGTCGGTGCATTTTCTAGAATCCCCACTTTGACTACCCACCACCTATGTGTAAGGGGGGACCCAAAAATTCCTGAAGGGGATTAGAAAGATACTATTGAATGACAGTTTATTTGTTTTTTTTACGGGAATTTTAGGGTCCCCCCTTGTATATTTGCTGGGAATTATCCAATTTCCCAGGCCCCCTAAACTACCCACTACCTATGTACAGTATATTTGCTGGGAATGCTCTGACAGCCCCTCAAACTACTCATCACTTTAATGGAATTACCCAAAGCTACCAGGCCCCTGAACTACCCACTGGCTCTGTATTTTCTGGCGTGCTCTGTACTGATAATCCCCCTGTATTGTCTGGAAATGCTCTAATCTCCCAGGCCACTCCAAATACCCACTGTCTCTGCGTATTTGCTGGGAATGCTTCCATTTCCCAGGTCGCCTAAACTCCTGTATCTCACCGTCTTGTCTGTTAAGACACTGGTTTTGAGCTCCAAGTTGACTGATGTGCAGAAATCCCACCCACAAAAAACCTTTGAATTATAGGTGAAGTGAGGAAACTGAAGGGTTTACAGGCAGAGATTTCACACCAGAACACATCAGAATTTTCTCTGAAATATTTGGGTGGCTGCACATCTCCTACATGTGCAACCTATTGCATATTTAATCCGACAAGTTCGAGAAGTTCATCTCCCCATTCAGGCTTGGATAAGTGTGACTAACTGTGACAGAGAGAGTGTGAGAGAGCAGAGAGAATAATGATCTATGTTTTAATCTGCCTCCGCGGTGGAGGTATTTGGTGGATTTCTGCTTGAACACATTTGTAGAAAACACTATACTATTTCAGCAGCAAACATGTAACTCCACTCCTTCCGACTGCTCCATCACCTGTCTGCCCCCAATGGTGCACATGGATGCAGAGAAGTCATGATATATTCATGAGCTCCACATGAATATGAAAATCTGAGAGGGGGGAAAAAACATTTTTTGACAGATCTCACCATAAAAATGCAACCAGCATGACATGATTTCAGAGTGGAGAGGTGTTGCAATATTTCTGAAAGCCTTCTCTATGATATCAGAATGTGCACTCATTGCTCTGATTTGCCCAAAGACATGAGCTTTATGAAAATAAACGGCGTGTCTTTGAACCAGAATCACGGCAGAACGCAGTCTATTGAACACCAGCTTATTTTAGTTGCATTTTCCCGAGGTGAAATAAACAAATGTGCGCTTTTCATTTGTGTGCTCCCTTGTGGTTTTTTGAACACCTACACTGGCACTAAGCTGGATATGAATATGCTGCATGCTGCTTTTATTAGGTGAGCAGAATTTCAGCCAAAGGCATTAGCTGTTCCTAATTATTATAAACAGTTTCCTGTTTTTAACGGTTTTCAACTTAACCTCATGATGATTCATATTCAGATAAACAGCAGACAGAGAGACATCTGGTCTGGCCCTGTACAAGTGTCTCAACATAAGCTGCTTTTCAATCCAAGAGAAGAAAATACCAACTTGAGTGGGGGAAAAAAAAAGTACAGGAATGATTCATTTCACATCAGTCAGTTTTCTGCAGCTACAAAACAGGTTTTTCAATTAAAGTCATCATTGTATTTGTATGTACCATTCCCTTTTTTTATGCCAGTCATTGTTCCTGAGCAAATACAAATAAAGCACACAGGAGTGTTTGTGGCAGATAAGAGAAACAGTGAGGAATGGTTAGGTGCATTAGCATTTCAATCTGTTTTTTTTTCTGTATTTTGCAGACATTTACATGTATATAGAGAAATGTCAGTGGGTATGCACTCGAGTAGGAGCCTCCCAGGTATTTGCACAAACACTGAGGTATTATATCTGATAAGAAGTGAAACCGTGGAGGAGACGCTTTCAGTGACAATGAAAAGTTTGAAATTGCACCTTATCTAATGCCACAGTGTTACACGGGGCCACAGTGGCTCAAGAACAAGAGTCGGCTGCTGATTGAATTCTGAATATGTTCTTCAAATAAATTCTACAGATTGGATGCGGGAAAATGCCAAAGAGCATATATGGTCATTGACGTACTCATAAGGAACATAAGGAACATAAGGAACTTAGTAACTTTTTGTCACTATAAACACAAAATATATAAACAAGATGAGCAGATATAGAAAATTGATGGATTGATGGATATATGATAAAATACATTAATGCTACAAAAAATGGGTATACCATAAAATTCATGAAATTATATCGGTTTTGGTGACCTTTCACACAGCAGACACCTGCTAGCCTGACAACAAGGAGTGAACAAAACAAGGCCAAACATCCTCAAGACAGAAAACAAAGAAGGATTTATGCACAGCTGTTCACATCGCTCCAATAGAGTGCCTTACTGGCAGCAGTGTGCCTACTCATAGTCTCCACATGTCTAATAGCCCTGCAGTAGGTCATATCACAGCAGTTTTAATGGTGTGAACAGCACTTTCAGCAAAGTAGCAAATGGGGTCAAATGGAGCAACCAGGATGTAAAATGTCCCCTTCATTTTTCCAATACAATGTGAGAGGACTGTGTGTTGGAGCATTTTTAAACCTTGGAGGGACATGGTTGAATCATCATGTCACTGTGTTGAAAAAGTTCTGCGTCAGTGATTAAAAAGCTAAAATGAGACTGTGTCCACAGAGGTGTGATGTGGGAGTTATTTTGGGCATCCAGGGTTCCGGCAGTGAAAGTCAATTTCTCTCATTTTCTGCATAGACAATGGTATGTGACTGACAGTTGGGGCACTTCAAGAGTAGGGTGGACATGAAACTCTCCTGGTTGAATCATCACTATAAAAGATGAACAAGTGTGGAAATATCTTCTTCTTTCATAAAATGACAAAGGCACAAACCTGAGTACATAAAAACTTCCGATTCCAAATGTGCATTCTGGTAAGAGACATCCCATTATTGAGCTTAAAATTATGTTGAGTGCACTCAACAACAATGGGTGGAAGCTAAAGATGGCAATTTTAGATGAATTCAGCAGCTATGATACAGTGTTACGTTCCCAATTGCAATAACAAAGTGTCCTGAATTTGCTGCACAGGGAATTGGGAATATGTCATCTATCTATGGTTTTAAAGCTCTAAAGTCTTCTTCATAGCAACAGTCAGTGAGGCTCATGGGTACTGTAGTATTAAGGACCACTTTACATACCTAACTTACAGAATGTGTGGTGTGTCTCATGAAGCAGGGTTAGTGTGGCCTGTTAATCATACTGAATAGCCATTTCATTTCACTTTATCCATTCAGTCTGACGTTGTGTTCATGTTAGCCAACTGTCTGTCCCACCAGCATCATGTTCGGTTGGCATGGAAGCTGTGGTAGCAGTTTCTAGGAGCAATTAACTTTAAAGAAATGTCAATAAAGAGTTGTATCTGTTAGCTGACTTACAATAACTTGTACAACTGCATCAACCTCATCTACGCTCAATACGGTCAATATTTTATCTTTTTCATTAATGTAGCTCAGTAGCTAGCAAGCTACATAGTGTTGGCTAACATTCTTAATCCCGCCTGTTTTTCTCAAACTAGGGGAAACAGTGTCAATGGGCACAACATCAGTGCTATTTGAATCGCTTCACATTACAAATCTGAGATATGGGTGGTGATGCAGAGGTCTGGAACCAGGCTAGGGTGGGATAACCAGTTAATGCTGGAGTTAACCCTGGCATTTCTGTCTGTCTCACATAGACAGCTCTAATTCAAACAGTCATGTTGCCATGGTAATTAATACCATAGGCCAAACCAGCCAGGAGCAGGTTTTGTTCAGGCTTACAGATCAAAACATATGAAAGAACTGCTTCCTCACCAGTCAACTGCTACTCTATTCCTGGGTGACTCACCAATTTATAAAGACAGAATTAGATTGATGGTGTATTGGTGTATCTCATCATCTACTTTACTGACTTCATTGGTCTGTTGTGGATTTGCATTTCCATTATGTTCCATTATGTAAGATGCACAGAATTATTAGTATAAAGTGTTCATACTGAATGTGAGGTGAATTTTAGAGACTGCGATTACATATAAAGTCAATGCAAAGGCTTATAGTAAACCTGGAATGGAGCTATTAACATCACATCACATCACATTACCATCATGGATTGATAAAGGCACTTTAAGAATACCACACAAACAAGGTTTCTGAACTGGGACCATCTGGGACTAATTATGCATAGCTCTACAGTAATGGACTATGAATCACATATCATGTTGTCTCTTAACGTTAATGTGTGTTGGTGTAACGTGTGCACAATATGTTTACATATTCATGTACACAGCTCATCGGGGGCCCAGGGTTAGGAGCTGAAAAAAACTCAACATGATCTGGTTAGCGGAAAATCTATTTTGGCTGTTGATATGAAACTGTCCTTTGATCGCCAGCTCACATCTGCACAGCTACCTGTACGACTGTGTTCAGTGCACCGTGAAAGGTGCAGTTCCCTCTGGACTTTGACACTCGCAGGACAGCCTCCTCAGGCTACACAAACATATTTATCTCTTTTAAGAGATGCCCCCATATCAGCTTCACTCTCACTCTCAGGTGTTGGACATATTTTCCGCACCTGATTCTCAGGGAACATCTGTGGGCAACAGGATGTTCCTCGACTCCCCAGTGAGTTCAGTTAAAAGTAAAAAAAAAAAACTGCCTCGGGTCACAAAGTCTAGTCGATCAGTCCTTTGTGATCGCTCTCTGCACTCCTGTCAATCACAGCCCTGAGTCACAGTTTTCTGTGGGGACCGAGAGGGAAATGAGACGAGAGACAGCAGAGAAGAAGCCCTATTTTAAATCCCTTGTGGGCATGTGTGAAAGCAACTATGAATATTTTTCTACTTGTTAAATGTCCATGTCCGTATGTCCATGGACACATTCATTATGATAAGCAACTCCTCCAACGACCTACATAAATAATACAAAGCCAAATAAGAAAGAACAAATCTAAAGTGTGAACACCCACAGAGACTTTCCAGATAATAAACTAAGATTTTGAGAGTCTGCAGACACATGTAGTGGCTCCGGCATTTATGAATTTTAACAAAATTTCATATTGAATTCAACTCATTTCAATGGCACAGAGGCGAAGTAAGTGTGTGTGAAGCTTTTGTGTCAATTTCAAATTCCGTCAACTTTTACATGTGATTTTGTGCCGTCAACCGATACAAAAACATCTCAGGGGCCGATCTAGAGTCCAAAATGGAGTACCAGGGTTGTGTTGTTGTGTTCATAAAGCTAATGCATTATGTAGCACACACTAGCATTGGTTGGAACTGGTCATTTTATGGCCTGTAGATGAAGGAAATTCACCATTAGTGAATTCTATTACAAATCTAAATAGCAAAAGTCGTGTCATCTAATGTCAAAGCTGCTTCTACAAAATAGGGGGAAAATTGATCTGTATGCAAATTATGTGTGGGTTGGAGCTGAACTGTGGCAGACCCCAGAGCATGTCCTCATGTTGGAGGAATTGAACCCACAACAAAATATTGACTAATGATGTTGATCTTGCATATGTTTATAATGTTGTTTGTAATAACCTTTATCAGGGAACTGTGCTGCTTTTGACCCAGCACACAACTGCATGACCTCGCTGTAAATATCAACATTTATTAACGTGTCTGTATAAAAATGAATGCATTGTGTGATACATGTGTACTTTCATTGTACATTTTTTAATGCAGAAATTCTACTTGTAAATGAGTATTTTTACAATGCTATTTTAAAATGTTTCAGCACTTCATTCAGCGATAAAATAAACCACAGTACATTTATTTTTGCAAAGCAACATGCTCTATTGTAAATGGTAATGGATTTCAAGACAAAATGATGAAAACTGAGTGAGATAATTGGTTTGTTGCTCGCTGCACCTCCAACACACAGCAAAGTGAATGAGAACAGTGTTCTCACCTGCAGCAAAGAAAGAAAAACGAAAAGGTAGAGTCGAAGGAGTCAAGAGAGGAGGACTATTATCCTCAACCAGCCAGAGCGAAAACAGGATTTAAAGATGACATCACAGACCGCACATCACATCACAGTGCTGTGGCCCAAATATCACTCAGAACACACACACACACACACACAGTACAGTCTGCTGCTCTCTGGTTGCTATAGCAGTGAAAAGTGCCCAGAAGGAGGGCACTGTTCAACTCTGTGACACAGCCTGACAGACAGCTCGGCTGATGTAGATGGGTTTGGGTGAAAAACGACATCTGGATTGACGTTAGCTGGGAATAAAGCGCTATAAATGACTCCCATGGCACTCTGCGATCTCTAAAGTTAATGACTGCACTCTGCCATAAACAAGACTAGGCAACCTTGCAACCTTTGAGGCACGGCTCCAAAAAGAAATCTGGTGTCAGTTCACAATTAATGAGATGAATAATTGATTTGTCTCTTGTTCTACATCAAATGAAGTCACAGAGTGCCCTTCACTGCAGAATTTCACTTCAATACAGAAATAAACTTTGGGGAACATGAAGTTGCACATGAACATTTTTAACCAGTTTCCTGCAGTAAAAAAGAATAAAAATACTGAGAAGACATTTAATAACACTTTCCATCAGAACAACGTTCAGCCCATATTTAGGGTATAAATAAGCACATAGATAAAACAAGTACACAGACAGCGCTCAGAGCTATGAGGTCACAGGAAATGTTGCTGTCGTCTCCGGGCAGAGCTGTCACACAGGTATTAAAATACTGGTGATAAATCAGAGCTTTATCTTGAGTACACTCTCCAAATAGTGCAGGTCTACATCAGTACTGACTGAGGTGATAAAAAAAAGGGTAGCTACAAACAAAATTTCTGATTGTCGAGGTCTGTGTAAAATGAGACGAACTCAAAATATCTTAATGCCATTATTATATTAAAGGCTATACAGATGCTGTATAGTTACCTGAAGAGTAACATTACCATGTTTCCATGGTGACAGAACTGTATTGCATCTAGTATATTGTTTTGGGCCTAATGTTGTAATTTGTAATGTTGTAATACAGCTGGAGTATATTCTTTTACAAATTTTACCATCAGAACAATGTGTTAAAGACCATGTTTGTGAGTGAAACCCACCGGCTGAACTTTGTTTTAATCCTCTTAGACTCTTTCACCAAAGTATCAGTGGATATTCATGCACAAATGTTTGCTAAGGAAACCGTTTTGAGCCCTCTTTTGAATTACAGAAAGCCTAAAAATATTGGAAAATAGGGATTTTTTTTTTTACTTGCTTTTTGAAAGCCAAGAATTTTATGTGAACTTGCCTACAAGATGAACATTTTACCAACAAGCCCTCCCTATAGGAGTTAGTGTTTGTCACGTCCTCAAGCATTCGTGTCTCTGTAACAGAATAAATCCAGTGAAACATGTTGCCTTATTACACACCTGTGACAAAGAGCATCAGGCACACCACAGGTATCTGTCCACAGACTGATGTTCAATTGCCACCTAGTGGTCAAAATCATACTGTACAGCAGAGATGGAAGGCAGCGGGTTCTCATTTTAAACACCACAGCTGCTCACTTCACTGGTCTGAGGTCTCTTGTTTTATAAAGACATATCTGAAATTGTAATGGCATAACTAAAGTACAATTTAGACATTTTAATTACATGTTCATGTAAAAGCTGCAAAAATCAGCAATTTTCCTTTAAGGATTCTCTTTTTGATTTAGTGATTAAATCCACATAAAGTTAGCAAGTTTCCAACCATGGCTATTGATGCACTTAGGCATCAATCAATATTCTTCAGATAGGGTACTCTTGTGTTTGCTGGTAAATGGAGCTTTTTGGCCATTAAACCAACAGAAGATTCTCATTATCAGTTCCAATGAAAACAAAAGCCAAAAAAAATTTAATTCATATTGAACTTTATTTTATACAAATTAAACAAGGACAATCTAAACATCAGTATTATTCCCACAGATTCAGGTAGTTGGGATTATGCTTATAATTCAGAATAACTGTTTCTTGGGATAAGAGCTTAGTGTTTTAACTACTAGTACACCCATGACATACAGTATATGGTCATGCCCCAACTACATGTACGTCACCATCAGAGGGCCTGAGGTCAAGCAGCAAATTTGATATGGCACATCCCAGCAGCAGTGAGTGAAAATGCAGTACACAACAGTCCCTACAAATATTTGTTCCATCTCTTATTCACTTCAGTTTGGGTGAGGTGGCACAGCCCCCCACCCCACAAAGCATATGTGCCTTTATCATTGAGCTAATCAAACAATGAATCATAATTATGGATTTTAGGTCATATTGCCCGGCCACCCCCCCCCCTAACCTTGACCAAATGTACACATCAAGCTCGAGTGCCTTTGCTGACAAAAACCACAGAACATGCAGATATTTTCAGATGAGCTGTGGCCTCTGATGATGCAAGGAAATCACAAAAACTGTAATCCTTCAGAGGACTCCACAGACACTGTCAACCCATTCCAGTCACCGCTGCCAAACCGCCTCTGTAAAACCCAATACTGTGATGCCACTGCTCAGACTCAAAAAGGATTAGTGAACAGTTGGATGATAAGACAATGACTGTTAGACATATGAATTGAGGGAGTTTGTGTGTATTTAGTACAATGTGTCTGACCTGTTTTTGTCCTGCTGACAGTAAAGCAGAATGGCTAAAACTCATTTGGAGATAAATGTGGCAAAACAGGACTTCCTCCTGTGTTGCTCACCATCATAAAGCTCTCAAAGCTGCTGTAAAGCTTTAACATGTCTTTCCGAGGTACGCTTTAGTCGACCATGATTGTGCTGTGGGGTGCGGCTGCAGCACCACTGATGCCATTCGCCGTCACATCTTGACACGCTGTTCTGGCAAAACACCTCGTCCATCTGTCCAAATAAAGAGCAGAGAAATAAGATGGTCTTCCTCAAAGTGGTTTTCATAAGTTATTGCATACTTAAATGATAAAAGTGGAAGGTTTTTCAAAAATATTTTTTACAGTTTGTTTGCCTTCTTCAAACAGAACTGAAGTACAGCCTGAATTAACATGCATCAGGTTCATAAAAATGAGGTTATGCATAATGGAGGTGGGATTTAGGTCATAATTATAGGCAGAAGGAACCAGGCATGCCCTACAAGGAGAATATATCAACACAGACAGATAAAACATTGTGTCTGACAGCAATTTTAATACATGCAATCTTCCTGGTGTCATTGCTCATTGTTTTCTAATGCAACAACCTGATTTTAAAAGTTACAGACCTGCAGAGCTCTATGAACTTTTCAAATTATACACTAGTATATTCAGGACAAAGAAAAAAAAAAAGGCACTGTCTGGTAAGGGATTAAATGTTGGCGTTATGACAATATCCTCCTTTTTCTGTTTACAGGACTGTTATAACAAGGGTTTAATCATTATTTTCAGTTGAATGATACAGTATCAATTCTTTAAAAAAAAAATTAATATAAAGGCTGCCTGAGTGAATGAGGTCCTCCTTTTTAGTTCTAGTCTGATTAAACTGAGTATATAAAAACAAAAGAACACCCTAAACTCTGCACTGATGACATGAAAAGCAGAGGTCTCTCAAACCATTTGTATTATTCAGAATAACCTTACTGAACCTTCACAGAGTCACAACTTCATTGTTAAGGTTTTAAAATTGTACTGAATCAGAAGATCTCTACCAACATCCAGCTGGTCTGGCTGCTACTAGTTAATATTAATTTAGTTTTAGGAGCTCATAATATGCTTTAGTACAAACACACCTACTGGGAAACTGTTTTCCAGCATCGGATAGGCTCAATTCAGGTCAAACTGCAGCAGCTCAAGGATCAAGGACAGGCGATATGTGCAGCAGGTCCAGTATGAACTTTGGTTGTGACCTGCGGCAGTAGTGGTGGCTGCTGCTGCTGCACTGCCAGGATTTTTCTGGGCGTGAGGCCGTCTTCAGGGACAAGGGAGAGAACACAGAAACAAGGGGGATTTAAAAGCAGAGCCTAGGATTAAGTTCAGAAAGCAATCAGGACCAAAAACACAACATGGTGTGAAAATTACTACTGTGGGCAGTTTGTTTTCCAAAAAAACAATCCACCTACCAAGTGGGCCACTGTTCACAAGCAGCCTGACAAAGTTTTAAATGGGTCATCAGTGACCAGCAGAGCAAATGCCTGTTCATGGAAGTCTTTAATAAAAACATGTACTAAGTTAATACAATGAGTGTATAATGTGCTGACAGAAGGCATGGTTTGTGCCGCTTCAGCAAAAACACCTTCACACTGTATTACAACTGCCAAGAGGTGACAGAGCATCTCAGCCCTCAAGCACACTGGAACACGATTATTCTGAATACAATTTGTGATTTGGCCAGTTAACAAATGCAACAATCTGTTATATGCACCGATATATTTACTCCCCCACCTCTCCTTTATCCAACCATCTAAAAACCAGAAAGCTAGAACCAATTAATTATATAGAAAATTAATCCGCAACAATTTTGATAGTCAAATAACTAGTTTTTGTTGATTGACTAATCAATTAATCATTGTAGCTCTATACTGCTGTCCACCACATAAGGAAAATGGTTGAACCAGTCAATCTTGTCTTTGCATTTTATTTATTATTGTGAATTTGTAAATTATTCACCATTGTGTTGGAAGCCAGTCAAACAACTTCAATGCTCATACTCTGGACCTGAAAAACAAATGCTTCAACTTTTCCCTTGATGAGCAACTTATGTGGCGAGGACTGGCCCGGACCTGGAAATGTGGGGCTCTGGCCATTTTCTCCTCAGTTTAGACCGAGCTATATTCTTAACTGAACATGTGATCTTCTCCAGCATGCCTTAACACTCTGACACCTGGGACAAATTACATGTATAGTGCTGGTTCTGGCATAAGGCCACAGCTGCTCTAATCACAAAACAAAGAGACATCACTGTTCAGGCAGTGGGGAAAATTATTTAGAGGAGCCAGGAGGCCACCAATTGCTTTAAGAGGGATTTTGTAAGAGATCAAGGGACTACTGGTATCTAAGCACTATTATAGTGTTACAGAACTATAAGAAAAACTGTTTGGTTCACTGGTGTGAAATATTAGTAAGATGTTTTATACATTTCCACTTACTTTGTAGATCTTTCTCTTGTGAAGACAAAAAACAGAGCTGCATTTTAAACTGTTGTGTCCCTGTCACCACTGAACAGCAATCTCTTGGTAGCCTCAGCAGTTGAAGTCCGGCGTACAGCCAAACACCAAATCACCTCCAAACACTCTGGCTGTATTCGGAACCACCTACTAATTACTACTTTTCATAGTACAATGCAGTATGAAACTGTTAAAATCATTTTAATTTGCAGTATGCTAGGCCAGGCTTAGCTGGTTTCCAGGTTTGGAAAGCAGAAGTAAACAATAGCACAGCAAGGAATAAGATGACCGGCCGGTCTAACCCTCCTCAAATCTCTGAAAGTGTCAGTAAATTTCCAAACAGACATTTAGATAAACTGACCACATATTGGGTATTTAAATTGTTACTTTCTCGCCTGAAAAAAGAAAAAAAAAAGAAAAAAAACTTAAATGACATTAACGGCCCAAATTGTAAATTACAACAGCTGTTAGCTTGGCTCAAAATCTCTGCAGTGTTGCTGTCTGCCATTTTAAAAATGACTGGTCGTTTTGACTGTTCCAGTGCTTTGCATTGTGGGACACAGCAGGTGAGGTAGACTGGTCCAATGCATACCAGGGATTTTTTCCACACTCAGTACGACATCTGGGTATTTTTGGCATACTGCAGACTTTGCTTTTGTTTGCATACTGGATACTACATTTTGGCCAAATCAGTACATACTGCTAGTATAGTAGGTGGTTGAGAATGCAGCCTCTGAGAAACAGATCTGCATGTACAGGAAGATTTTCTTCTTCATAAAAACACTGGTCCATCCTCACCAGGTCTCTTTGGATTCTGTTCCAGTCCTTGGATTTTGTTCCACCCATTATAAAAAAGGGAAGACTTTTGCTGGCTGGCTACATTGTTCATGATGTTCACAGCGGCTCGATCATCCTTCCCAACCACGTCCTTGAACTCTCTCATCTACAGACTGGGAAAGGAAGAGAGCAGAACAAATGCACAGAATTGTAGGTCAGGGAGTGACAAGAGAAAACCTCTTTAAACAGTGACCTGCTGTTTTTCTATCAGGTGAGGGGGTGACTCAGATGGCCCCTGTGCACAATGGGTGTCACCACAGGTTGTCAGGACGGGTCCACTGTGCCACTGCAATCAGTAGCCCGACTAATAGTGCAACTCATCATTGTCACACCCCAGTGGTGCTCTAAAACACCATTTAAAGAAAGGGGGGGGGGGGGGGTTATAGCAGGACATCTGAAACCATGTTTTGGATTGTTGTTTTTATTACATTTGCAGAACTTAAATTATGCAAATTAGACCGACAATAAAAAGCAACAGCTGTTCTGAGATGCTACTTTTTGCAGACATCACAAAGTCTTCATTGTTCTTTGCAATTTACTGCTGCACAATCATGGTTTTGAATGGATTTTGGATAGGGAACGTGCAGATCTCTCTGAAAGGGAGACTGAAAACACCAAGATGACGATCTGTCTTTAGTGATAATATGCTGGTTATATTTTATCTTGGTACATAACTGCACTGAAAAAACTGGCAAATAAAGTCTTTCAGTCTCACTCTTTTAGATGAGATGGGAAGTTGACTGAGCTTTGTTTACACCTCATTGAGCATTACAAGAAATTCCCATTCCAATATTGATACTAATGCATCCAGTGCTGCTTAATTTCTCACTGAGTGCTGTACACAAGTTGTCACATCCTCAAGGATACGATGTAGAGGGGTGAGACCTGTAAACCCTCAAGTTTAAATGAGGTTTAGTTAAACTGATCACATCTGAAGTCTAAAGGCTGTATTGACTATGATAATATGTTCAGGTCACATATTTCCAGATGATTTAGTTAGCATCAAGCATGAAGTAATATATGCAACTGATATCACACGTGGTGATACATGAATAAAATGGATCAAAAGAAACTGGTGGGTTGAGGCTAGTGATACATTTATTAGCGAACATGTCAGCTCATTTATAATGATAGTATAACCATAACCGGTGTAACAGGTGATGTGTTGCATGGAATATATGATAATTGTAATTATGACTAATGAAAATGCACTGTGGGTATAACAAACAGAAATAATCATCCTGGAGTTTGGTAAACATTAGCTCACTGAGAAACACACAGACCTTGAGGAATGAAGTAGCTGGTCATCAGGACAGTCGGCTGATAGTCCTGCTGGAGGGAAGGAGAGCAGTTTGAGAACCTTCGCAGCACAGCATCCTTCCACCTCCAGATGCTAGACTTAGTCAAGAAATGGGGGGGGATAAGATGGCGACATTTTTTTAAATGAAAAAAATCTGGGTGATAATTCAGTATTGTAGTTGTCAGCTGATTCATATTGTGATGACATGCTCATGCTGTGGTGTGTACATGCATCTGTAGAGAACACACACACATAAAAAAAAGGGGGTAGGGTCGAGTCAGATGGCCCCTGTGCACACTGTGTGTCCTCAGGTTGGGTCAGATTGAGGTGTTGATGCCACTGCACACACACCCCAACTGATTAGTGCAACTCATCACTCTCACACCCGCCCCCATCTTACTTCAACATGCATTGCTAACTTCCAGGAAAAACTTGATTTCACCTTGATCATGTTGATGATGGCTTTGATGTCACACTGGCAGTCAGAATGGAGACGTTTTGTCTGAAGAAACTTCAGGATGATGGAGCGGGCAGACAAAGCTCCTGACCAGAAATAATGACATCTGTTACTGCACTTCCAGAAATTCTTCACTCTAGTTTTGGAGGTCTGCAATGCAAACAATTCCTGCTGTAAAACATACAAAAATAATAAAAACTGAAAAATGTGACAAGTGGTGCTGGCTAGTAGGTCAAGAGAGATAGTGTGAGCAAAATGAACAAACAAAAAGCAGTAATGTAACATCACACTGATTAAACTATACAGGGTCTGATCCTGCTAAGTGGTCATTAGCTATTGGTAGACCACCTGACTGTTGATTCAAAGACTAAAGGCAAATGTTTCAAAGGAAACAAACCACAGATAATCATGAAACACTAAAACTCACATAAATGAGACAAAGGAATTATTAAGCAAGTAATTTTTCTTTTTACTGAGTGGCTAAGAAAAACTAGTGAGGGTAAAGGGCTTTCCCTTAAAGAATAGATCAAGTCTGTCTTAACACATTACAGTAAACGTTTTGCCCTGGACATTTGTGAAATCAATATAGATGTATAACAGGTGAATGCTGGTTTAATTTACCTTTTCTTCACATTTCTGATCGGCAGCAGGCTCCATCCACTCTGTATCAGACGACGTGATTGCTTGTTAGGTTTTTTTTATCTCACTGTGAGGAGTTTAATGTTCACACTGCGAACCACAAACCAAGCTAAACGAGCATGTTAGCCATCACGTTAGCTCCGTACACAAACACGTGGCGACACTCGGTTAAGAGGGTCAACGTAAACAAAGAAAACTAAAAGGAGGCTTGTTTAAACGACATACTCCGCAAAACTGGGGTATTTGGCGGTTAGTTGTTAATTTCTTCAGCGTTGTCAGCAGACAATAGTTAAACAAAATAAAAAATGTTAGCCAGGTTAGCTCCGTTAGCTAACGTTCGCTTCCGTTTGTCAAAGATGCCACACTGTTCTTCCTAAAACAAAACATGCAACTTACCAAACAGCGAGGAATTATCTAATTAGGTTATTTCACACAAACATTTGACTTGTACCTCCTTCTCCGTGCAGCTAGCATCGACTAGCTCTTCTTCTTCTTCTCATTTTAAACAAGTGCGTTCTGTAAATCTGATCGCTGATAGGCTCAACCGCCGGGACGATCCTGGATGTTTATTGGACAGTTGAAATGTTTTTTCTGTTGAACAACCAATGACGAGTTCTATAGCTGTCACATGGGCACACTCCATTTACAAGCGACACAAACCCTGCATATTTCTTTTTTGTTTGAGAGAAACTCATTAACTTGATTTTACAAGTTGTGTTTGAAAACTTATTTTACATTTGAAATCTATATAAAAAAGAGATTCTTATATTATTTAGGATGACTTAATTTTGTGTATATTTCTGACTGTTATACACCACAACAAGGCAAATTCCTTGTATGTACAAAACCTACTTGGCAATAAACTTGGTTCTGATTCTGACATTACATCTTACTTTTTAATTTAAATCTTATTTCCCAGATTTAAATATTTTAATTTGAGATACTGTGGTATTGTGTTTTGCAGTATGGAGATACTGATATAGAGACCCTCCACTTAAAACTTGGATGTAGAAGTTAAACATCTCAAGTGCAAGTTCCCTCACCATGCAGGATAAAATGTTATTCTATTTTCAATGAAGTCACAATGTAACACAGCAGCAGGGGTTTATAGACTGGGTGTGGTATCAGAGTATTAATTGTGGTTCCATATGGTATCCACTATAATGTTTTGTAGGATAAAGATTTATGGTGGCGCCGTGTTTGTTAATTATAGGTGATTAGTAGATAAATATACATTTTTTAATGTTTAATCCATAAAGGAATGATAGAAAGGGAACATAAAAAACTACAATTTCCGGGATCGTATGAGACTGTGAAATTAGTCTATAATTCCTTACATTAATCGTATTTTTCTGTGTAAATTAAAGACACAACAAGCAATCTGAATTTAATATCACTACCACCTAAATTCAAAATGCAGCTTTAGAACCTGCTGTAATTCCCAAACAGATAGATAGATCCTTTATTAAAAGGTCTAAACACAAGTAACTAAATCTGATGTTTTCAGACAAAGGTACCGGCTCTTGGTAGGATTAGAAGTTTCTTGATGTCTTCTCTGGTCCATAGTCTTCACTCAAAATATAACACTCTGCCTGAAAGCCTGTAACTTATTCATATTTTCTTAATGTTGTGTGTTGTGCATTTTACTTACTTAATATTGTCATCCTAATACAGCAGCCTGCTTTGTCTACACTTTGTCTTGTTGTTGTGGTGGAAAACAATCAACTAGTAGTACTCTGTACCACCCTGCCTGTCTATCTGTCCCAGAACAGTGGTCATCCTGCTCTTTTTTCACCTTGCAGAGGACAAGTACATTATATAATATGTGAATATATGTATAAGAGGCTACATGCCTCCAGGTTAAAACCCTGATTCTCTGATTACTTTGCTCCCATTGTTACGACTGTAATATCTGTATTATCTGCAGCAATAAGGGATTGAGCACAGATGAGTGAGCCAAAGGTTTCATTGAAATGCAAATGCAATTTTATATTAAAAGATAGCAAAGGGATAATTCACTATATCACACAACACAGCTTGTTAGTACTGCCATGGAAATACATATACAGTCTTTTCATATTTACACATCAAGTGACAACCAAACAGAAATCATAAATACCTCTTTTTGTTAACTTTACAACAGCTATACGCGACCAGTATTTCATAAGATAAAGAGCACTATTAAATAACTGGCATCTTCCCTATCATTTACAAGGTTTGGAAACACAGTGGTTAAAATAATCCAGCAAAAATAAAACAAAACAAAACAAAAAAAGTTCTTCTCCAGTGAGTAAAATTAATACAAGTCTAAAAACGGTCATGAAATCCCTTTGTACAAAAGACTATACAACTTAATCAACACAATATCTTCAACAGAAATGTTTGCTTATATCTGCAACTAAAATCTGTACAGTTTTAGCATTCCTGCAGCAGAGTTGGAGGGACTGTGAGCCGGGATGATTGGTTACTGGGTCACCATGATGCTCTGTAGGCCTACTGTCAACCAACCGTCAGAGACCGAAGTTATGTAGCTGCCAAGACCCTCTTTCATTGGCCTCAGTGCTTCGTCTAGCAGCAAATCAGCAAGTTGCTGAGCTTGTAGCAGATACTTCAAAATACATGGTTCTATAAAGTCTAACCGATATATTTGTCAAAATAGCAATATAGTATTTCCTTGTACCATATTTCAACAACACACAGGATGGTACTCTAAAGTTAAAGCAATGCATAATATCTTGTATTAAATTAATGTTTCAGTAAGTTGTCAGTGATATATTTCTTAACTATAACCCTCACTGCCTGATGGGGTCAGACATGCACAGTGTTCCTAAGTTACCCATTTGTTATACTGTACTGTGGCAGATACTGCGAGTGCACTTTTCCATTACAGATTTAGAGTTGATAGAGCAAAACTCAAATTACAAAAACATTATTTCCTCACGTACCCCCTAGTAGTAGTGTTTGGCAAAGCAGATCATTTTGGTTTTATGTGCCAAGGTTTTTACATATCTGCCTCTGATTCCTGAGCCAAAGTGGAACTTAGTCATTCCTGATTCAAAAGTAAGAAAACTTAATTCATAATCACGCTGATGTTTGTAGTGATGCGAATATCTAAAAATCCAACTCTTCAATGCAACGTTTCTCATCAGTATCTTGTTCAGTTTACTCCATTTGATAAAATATCTAATATTGTTTAAATAATATTTCTGTTTGTAGCAGCCTTTAACGAACACATTTCCCACAAACCTGTGACTGATGTGCGTTAAAGTGGAGAGGGAGGGCTGAACAGCAAATATACTTTTTTAGATAGCAGAAAGTTGCAGAGATGACAATAGAAGAGAATGTGGCTGAATATGACGACATATAATACACACGCTCCTGCAGTGAAAAAAAATTCATGGGAGCTTTAGTTTTTTTAAGGGCAACAAATGAATCCATGCTGACCTTGTTAATATCAAAGAGCTTCAAATTCTTATAGTAAGTGCTGTGAATATGGATAGACCACTGAAAGAAACGCTCAATGAGAGACTGCTTTGAGTAAGTAGTCACAAAGAAAAGCTGTGTTTTGAGGTGGCAGAAGAAATCCCACAAACAGAAATCTAAAACACTGGTACACAAAAGCACAACAACTGTATCTGCATAGCTGAATACCACTAGAGGTAAGTGAGAAAATATGTTTTTTTGCAATTTGGGTGAACCAACCCTTTAATCAGAATGAGTAAAAAGAATGTCACGTTCATTTTACAACCTCTGAGAAAAATAAATATACAGCTGAAGGAGGAAAAAGAACGAAATGTTTGGCACTTAGGCTGTTACTTCTTCATCGCGGCTTCCTCTGCTATGCCCGAGGATCAGCAATGATTGAATTACAACTTAAAAAAAAAAAAAAAAAAGCTCCTTTCAGGACATTTTTCCAGAAGATTAATAGACTTCTGCAATCAACTGAGAGTACCAGCATCTTTGCTTGACCTGTTGGAGGCTGTAAAATAAGAAATTAGAAGCAGATGGTGTCATCACTGAGTTCTCCCACTGGTGAGGTTAGTCAGTAAGTGAAATAAAAGAAATATCCCGTAATTAATTACATTTCTATTGAAGTGTAAATGCAGAAAGAAGCATGGAGACTCTGTGAAGCCCCACCCTTTGGCACTGTCATAAATACAACTCTTGAATACCCGGGTCCTGCTGCACAAAGTTCAACACAACACTCTCGCTGTTCTCTGAAAGTCAGCAAACCCACTCTAAAGTACAAAAACGTTCATAAATAGAGTTCAAAAAGACATGAGTGGCATTAGAGAGAGCACTGTGGTTACATAGTCCAGGGAGTATGATGTTTTAGCTTTGTCCAAAAACAAAAAAAGTTCACAAAAAATAAAGGTGAAGTTGTACACAGAGAAGCGCTCGTCACGTTGAGAGCCTGCATCCTTTTAAAAAGGCTCCAGATAACGCTTGTGTCTCTCTGTTCACTTCCTCCCCAGAGTCATTTGCTTTCTTATTCCAGCATGCTCATTAGTTTATCATTTTGCCTAAAGGCAGTAGCACTGAGGGTACTGTTGGATGACTGCACTGCATGTGTGTGTGTGTGTACAAGTAGGACGGAGCCCCAGTTTCAGAGAAAGAGTTGTGTTTATGGGAACTTAGTTTTGTCTAACCAGGTTCATATGTACTGTTACTCTACATATGCAGCTATTACGGTGTACTTTTTTTATCCATGTGTGTTTGTACCAGCTATAAATACAGGTGTATGTTTATTAGGGAATGGAGGTTGAGATAAAGCACGGAGGGCGGGGGAGCGGGAGGGGGGGCCTCCCTCACACTTCACTCTCAGTGGAGGGTTTGCGCGTGGAGGCCCAGCCGGTGTCGGGCAGGCTGTGCTGGGCGTGACGCTGTGGGGTGATGGCTGAAGGGGTCAGGGTGGTTATGGAGGAGCATTCAGACGCCTCCTCCTGGAGGAGCTGCTCCGTCTCGCCGTCGTCTAACGAAGCACTACTGGCCTGCAGGGAGACGGTGTCTGTGCGCATGCAGGTGTGCAGGCCGCCTCGGGATGGCTTGATTTGTTTTAGGTCATCCCAGTAAAGCTCCTCATTGGACAGGAGACACACGCCCTCCACAATGCGGATCTTCTCCTTGGTGTAGCCTCCATCTCCTCCCCCCTGGACAATGAGATACGATTAGTTAGAGCGATGGCCTGTATACCAGCAGTTTAAAGGAAAAATCCACCCTTTAGGTTCAAGTTCAACGCTTTCCAGAAGTCCTTTTGTGATGACGTGTTTTCTACTTTACCTTTAACCCCAAATGCAGCAAGCCATTCAGGTGGAACAGGTGACTTCTGAGGTCATGTGAGTATTTTTGTTATATGCATGTTTCTTTATTTCTTCCCTTTTCACTTGTTCTTTCCTCCCTTTCTTTATGTCCTTTCCCTAACTGAAACCATCCTTTATTTTTAAAGAATAACGATTTATTAATGTGAACATCGACCACAGAAACATTCACAAAATGTTAGTTCAACCTTTTAAGGGTGGATTTTCCCACTGAAAGATTAATAAGTAACCAACAGCACAACACTCCAGAACAACATGTCACCTTCAAACACAACCCATGCACAGCGGGCGCCTTGTAGTAATGCTGTGCTTCTTTCTGAAGTTAGTTTTTTATTTTCAGGTTCACTGTACAGTTTAAGGTTCTACATGTAGAATTTAAACACCTTTAAATCAACACCATATCACTTTTAACACACTGCTATAATTAACATAAACAAAAAAGACTGTCTGTCCTACAGTGACCCCTACAAACGCACCCCAGAGTGATGCCAAAGACAGGACAGCATCACACACCAACATCTTACTGGTTGGGAGCCAACAGGGTTAATGGGGGAAGTGGCCTTGATTTTGAGAGGCTCTAACAAGAGCACCATTAACAAAATCAACCACTGAATTTAGCTTTTAAATTCTTTGCCAGTTATGTCAGTTAACAGCAAAACATCTATAAAAAGTAAAGACACGGGCATGCTATTGATCACAGCTCTGTAACTGCACCAAAGAGAGAAATCATTAATGTTGGACAGCAGATCGCATGCACTGACAGACAGAAAGAAAAGAAGGAAAACAGCAGAGGGCAATTAGGAGAAAACAGAAGTAGAAAAGGCACGACTCCTCCATGCGGTGTAACTACCTCTCCACAGGACATGTGGTCAAAAGATAAAGGGAGAGAGGGAGTTGTAGGGATGAGAGAGCTGCAGTGAAGGAGAGAGGGGGAGGAAAAGGTGAGCAATGGTGTCTGTGACCTGCACGTCACATTTTATGATATGATATATATGATATGCCAACGCCAACTCAATCAGTCTGAATAGAGACAAACAGGAAAATCATTTGTCTCTGTGGTTACCTACCATACATCTACAAAGTCTGATCCTAAACATCATGGATCCAACTGAAATCCATTTATTTATTAAAACAAAAAAGTCTGTCATCTTCTCTTCAGCGCTCAGACTCCTCTTTACCTCTTTTTTATATCGAAGCTGGTTGTATATTGGAGGCTTCTGCGACGCCTCAATCTTGACCTCTTGCGTGGATGTCCGGTATGAGGGGTTACTGTAGGTCAGGTTGCTCACCCCCGGGTCAGCAAACTTTGACTTTTTATGTCTGTCGATCAAAAACAAAGGAACAAATCAAACTATCCATTAGAGCTGCAACGATTAGTTGAGTAATCAATTATTTGCCAACTATTAAATTAATCAGCAGCTACTTTATCAATTCATCGCTTTGAGTAATTTTTTAAAGAAAACAAAGTCAAAATTCTGATTCCAGCTTCTCAAATGTGAATATTTTCTGGTTTCTTTAGTCTTCTATGACAGTAAACTGACTATTTTTGAGTTGTGGACTTAAAAATGCAGAAGTGTCAGGTGGGGGACTTACCTGTAAATAATCAAGGCGGCAATGAGGATCAGAATAGCCAGGATGGTCAGAACTCCACCGATCACATAGCTGATATGAAGTCCTTCTCCTAAAACAGGTGGCACAGATGTGACAGATGTGTTTATAGAACAAATCCAGTGGCTTTGCATAAAAGAGCAGTACTGACTATTTTGGAATGTTTGTCGTCTTCATCAGTTTTTAGTTTAGGAAATATGATGGTATTGCACTTTTTCTAGCAAAATTTAGGCATTTGTTTTTATATGATATATGAAAGAAGTACAGTAACTCATTAACACATTCTCAGCCTCTCACTGGAATTTTTAGAGCCAGGAGAAATATCCTTCAGCAAAATCCATTACAGTATCATGAAACTCTCCGAGCAAATTCATATTCATATTTATCTTCTCATCTTGGGTGGTAACGATGGTAAACTTGGACTTCCCAAATCTCCAGAGTGTTCGTTTATGACCTAAGTGTAGTGTGCAAACTGATGAGGAGAGATTGTTTTTGTTAAACTTACCGTGAGGAGCCGTCACCACATTGCTCTGTGAGCAGCCTTCTATGTTTAGGTTCTTGTCAGTGCAGCTATAAAAAATAAGACAGAAACACAGCTTGAGAAAATACAATATAGCTCAGGGGAGTTTGCTTAATAGACTGGCTGTTAATTAGTCCAGCATGACCTTATTGAGTCAAAACCTGATATAGTTTTTCCTGAAGATAACTGTCTTAAGGCCCTTTGGGAAGAGTTTGTAAGCTTTTCTAATATCACTGCATTGTGTTTGTGTTTTCTGTTTCCGATGAACAATTATGTAATACTTCTCTATGGGATGAGAAAATACTCCAAACTCTTAGCCATATAAAAGGCCCGAGAGCGCTCAGAATATTTTTGAGCAAGGACAAGCAAGTTCACTTTTCCAATTATTTCTTATAAAGTAGTTCTTCAAATTAGAACGTTGAATGTTTTTATCTTTAGGAACAAAGTTGAACAGAAATTCAGAAAACTCAAAAATATGCTGCTATTTGAAACCGTTTTAAAAAGACAGACATGCATTTGATTTTAAAGCAAATTAAACTACATACTTGGCAACAGAGCAGGTTTACAACTGTGTTTCTCAGTGAGACGTGAAAGTACACTGAGATACTTTTAACAGAGCAAAATTATTAAAGACATTTTGTAAAGGAACAAAGTAACAAATTGGTTAAAAAAAGAAATGTTCCTATTAAAAACAGACTCAAATGGACAAACAGACGTACTTGACCAGTGATGGTCCTCTGTGTGGCGTGTCTGTTGGAGCTTTGGGGATCTTGTTAGGGATGGGGGTGCTGCTGGTTCCTCTGGCAGGAGCAGTGGGGACATAACCTGAGACTGATAAACACATGAGGATCAGTACCTGGAACATACGGTTGCTTTTGTTCGTACAAGTCATGTATACATTATTGTAAAAATTCAGAACTCTTTGAACAACCATCATGTTTTGCATACAAATTCTTCAAGTAATCTCCAAAAAATGAAACTCGGAAGCAGAAATTAAGAATAACTTCTAGAGATTTGGTGTGTGGTGAGATCTGAACATTGTCTTGTACTCTACAGAGGAAACGCATCATATCTCACATTATATTATATTCTCACAGTACTTCACTGATACCATTTCCAAAAAACATACTGTAGTCAGATTATAAATGCTTTTCCCTGGTTTTCATTAATTTCAGAAATAACGAAAATCAACATAAAGCAACATAAAACTTGTTTTCTGTCACTTTAACAACAACATACTTATTTAAATACTTCAGTCATTTAAGCATGTTTTGATGCTACAGTATGTTAAGATTTCACCCTTATTTCAGTCAATATCAGTACATTTTTTAAACCTGACATATTAACTGCATTTTCAAATTTCTTAACGGCCCAAGTATCTGTGATTTGGGCCAAAACATGTAAGCAGCAGTAAATTCTTTTTTAGACAAACATCAAAAAGTCAGCACATAAAACACAGACTGCACAATCACAGCTGTCACTCACTAGTTGAACAGGGTCGCCCGTCTGGTTCATCAGGGCACGCACACACAAAACTGTTGGTCTTGGCGAAGCAGAGGTGAGTGCAGCCGCCGTTGTTCACTCCACAGAGGTTGGTACCTGAACGAGAGGAGGGGGCATATTCACACCAAGCACCAAACAGTCTGTGGGCTTTATTTGAATTCCTCCTTTAGTTTGGATCATTTCTCTAAAAGCTGAGAGTGATGACATCAAGTAACAGCAGTGTGACACTGGAAAATAAAGATTTCAACACTCTTAAATGAGAGAATGCAAACTGAAATGCAATTCAAACTAATTACCAGAAGCCCCCCAGTAAAATACTATTAACTTATATCATTTATCAAATTACAAAAAAAAAGCTCAGACAAGTCCATCATGTTTTCATCAGTGAATGAACAGAGCTGCAACTTTGTTTACTCAATTATTCAATAGGCAAAAAATTAATCGGCAACTATTTTGATAATTGATTTAGTAATTTTTTCAAGCAGAAAATTGCCAAACATTCATTGGTTCTAGCTTCTTAAATGTAAAGATTTGCTGCTTTTCTTTGTCATATATGACAGTAGAGTGAATATTTTTGGATTTTGGACTGTTGGTCGGACAAAACAAGACGTTTGAAGACAGCTCCAAAAAACTGTGGGAAATGATATGAGGCGTTTCTCACTAGTTTCTGATGATTCACAGATTAAACGATAACTTGTTCATTTTCACTGGGGTTCACAGTGAGATGAAGACGAAGAAACATTTGATAAAGCCAGATTTTTGTTTGATTTTGTTGAGACTGTAAGAAATAATGATTAGATCTGATGGTTATTTTAAAGTTTAAAAAGGAGAAAAACAAAGAGTACACTAACAAGGTAGAAGCATTTTTTATTACCAAGCTCGGCAGGGATTATGTTTTGTTACTTAGTTTCTTACTCTTCATACACAAGGCTGTAAAAACATTGAATTTGTTGTGTTTTCATCTTGGGTATGTGTTGATTTTATTGTGTTTTTTCACCACGTTATTTTTTACTTCTGCGATCTGCCCATTCATTGCCTACCATATGTGGACCCTAAAACATCCATATAGACCTCTGCTGCTTCAGCACTTCACCAACCACTCAGTAGTGTCTCTCCTGCCAGCTGAATGAGTCTCCCAGAAAAGCCTCCTTACCTGTCTGTCTGTGAGGTGATACCACTATAATGTCCATGAGGCCCTCCACGTTGGCCAGCACGGTTTCCTTGTTACGGCCGGTGTATTTGTCCACCCGCTGGATGGACTTAGTCTGCCAGTCCGTCCAGTAGATCCAGCGGTCTTGCTGCGAGAGTCGGGAGAAAGGGGTTAGAGGGGAGGACACCGGCTTCAACTGGGGAAACGAGGGAGAAGAAGAGAGGAGAGGAAAAAACACAGACAAGGAGCAGGGGGACGGGAGGAAGAAGGGGAAGGGAAAGGGGAGGGAGAGAGGAGGAAGAAAAATGAGGGTCAGAGTGGAAGGGAAGTAGAAGAAATGGTTAAGTCGAATGAGTTCAGTATGAGTTGGAGGACGAAGAGATGACCAGTTGGGGGTCACACGGTGAGCCGATGAGTGAGAGAGAGCAGGTGAGTGGAGGAGGCAGCCAGGAGGAAGGGTCAGCCCAGTGATTGACAGCTGAAGGTTAGGAGGGTGGGGGGGGTACCTGAGTTAGGGCGAAGGGGTGGGACACCGGGCTAACAAGGATCTGACGCAGTTTCCCGTTCAGGTCTGAACTCTCGATCCTGTCCAAGTGGGCGTCCACCCAGAATATCCTGCAGAAAACATCACACAATCATAAACACACTTCATTCTGGAAATACACTGTAAATGCTTTCTGACTGCACTGCAAAAACAAGACTTTAACTGTCCTGTGATGCTGTAATCCTCAGTACACGCAAGAAAACAGAATTGTTGACTGAACTGAGACAGCTTTGCTTTTCTTAGATCCTTATCTCTAGGACTAGGATCTAAGAAAATGGCAAAAATGTAAACTTTGGTTTGAGGTCGGTGCAAGAGGATAAATCAAAATGTTTATCCTCTACACGGTGGCCATTTTAGGACAGCTCAGCTTATCAGGCTTACCTCTACGGGAGACTTTTTCATCAATCTAAGCTGGACTTTCTCATATGCACTTGCTAACATTGGGATTTTAACATATGTAGCTACAGTGATGTTAACATGCTAATATTAAGCATGTTAACATTTTAGAATGTAATGTTAGCTTTAAGCTCCAAGTACAGCTGAGCTACACTAATGTTAGTATGTTAACGTGAGATGTTTTTGTAACAGTTAGCATGTTAGTATTGCTAAATGCTAACACAGACACTAGAATGTTAACACGCTGATTGTAATGTTAGCATTTAGCACTGAAAAAAAAGAAGCTAACTCTGGGAAGTTAACAGGTGGACAAGAGGTGTTAATAAATAAAATTGTAATACAATATCCAGGGAATAAATCATACTGTGAAGCTCATAATCATAATTTTTATGAGACTGTTGACTCAACTAACTGTAGTAGCTTTTCGGGCTTGTTGTATGCTCGAATAATTTAGTTAAGTGTATGATGTTGTAATGATCCAATTTCCCCATGGATAGATCTTATCAAATTTAATTCAAGAGGCTCCTCAGTGTGAAAAGAAGCCACACAAGTAGCCCCCCCCCCCAAACATGCTTCTCTGTCTGACCTTCGTGTGTCGTAGTCTAGTGTGAGACCGTTGGGCCAGCCCAGGTCGGTGTTGATCAGAACTTTCCGGTCCGACCCGTCCAGGTGAGATCGCTCGATCTTTGCAATGTGACCCCAGTCAGTCCAGAACAAGAACCTGCAGAGACAAGACAGAAGTGGTGAGAAGAGAAGCAAAAATACCTGCAGCCACATGACTCCTCCAAACTACAAATGATGTTTCTTTTTTAACATTTTCTTCAGCTAACTTCAGTGTTATTAAGATGTCTTTTAAAAGCTCCAAAAAAACAATAAGTGCTGAAGAAATTTCTGTTAACAGTTTATGAAATTATACTGCACCAAGAGTCTATTATGTGAATTATTTCTTAAAAATGTTTAATCATGTCATGTTCGCTCCCTGTCTCTTACCCTTTGCTCGGGAACACTGCGATAGCTCGAGGTTCGTCCAAACTGTTGTTGACCAGGACTTTGCGGCTCGTTCCGTCCAGTCGAGCCACCTCGATGGTGTTTCTTCCAGTGTCGGTCCAGTACATGTTCCTGGCCACCCAGTCCACAGCCAGCCCATCTGTGGTCTTTAGGCCCTGACTGATCACGGTCTCCATGTTAGTGCCATCCAGGTCGGCACGCCTAATAAACAAAGGAAACATTACAGTGTATGACATTGGGCTACTTGATTAGAGGACATAAGATAACCCTGATCATACTGGTAAATAAACTGTCCATCTTAATCTCAGGACACATTTCAGTTTTAGGATCTCTTTATTTCTTCTTTAGTTTTGGTTCTTTTTTTTTTTTTTTTAGAGTTTTAATGTAGACATTGTGTTCTGTGTGTTCATACCTTATAACATCCAAGGTGACATCGGTGTAGTAAAGTTTTCCGTCCACGCTGTCGTAGTCCAGAGAAATGACGTTGTGCAGCTCGGGCACCGGTACGTGCACGTCGGTGTGATCGTTGGTGTCCAGGGAGATTCTCCGCACACTGACACGGTTGGAGAAGAGCAGGTACGTCTCTGGGGAGTCGTCACACGACCTACCGTCTCCCTTGAGCAGGATGCCGGTGGGACAGGCGCAGGATGTACCGTTGGGACGAGGCAGACACAGGTGAGTACAGCCTCCGTTCCTCCTGCCACACTTATTAAAACCTGGAGAGGCCAGAGAGAGAAGGAATGATGCACAGACAGAGGTGATCTCTAACAATATGACATTTTTGTACACAAAAAACTGTTTATACTCAACAAAATCTGCTGCTCTCTCGATGTTTCTAAGCAACACAAAATCACCTGTCAATCAATTGTGTGCTGGCAAGCTAAGCATAATAATTATCAACAGCAGCTACTGTATTTTCAGGCAATCAAACACAATAAATACAAACAAACACATTTAAATTTACATGAAACTCCAAGTGGCCCACTAAAGTTCCTCCAAGCTTGACTTGTTTATGTTTTGGTAATTTCTGTCAATGAGATTAAACAGCTCTAGGTGGTTAGGAACAATCAGGCTTTTCTCCATTTTCATGTTTGTTTGTGGTTCAGTTGGCTCCTCTAAAAAAACATGAAACCAAAGGCAATACAGTGCTTTCATTTTGAACACAAATATTCTTTCATTAATACTGCAAGTAGCAGTATGAGGAGGAGTAAGCATGGAGTGGGACTTAAGTAATACTCCAGAGATTTAGTATTGCACCTCCATGAAGTTGGAGGACTAACAAGAGACACTTCCCATAATGCAACTCAGTAAATGCAGACACCTTTCAAACTCCACATCCCCAGTTTGTAATACTGGATTTCTATTTAAAATATGTCGGCTCAGCTTAACTACAGTTCACCTGGGGAAACAAATCAACTTGCTGTCCTCAGACTCACCCAGCGGCCTCTCCCTGTCCACAGCCTGGATGTCCATCAGGCCCGGCAGGTTGGCTCGCACCGTGATGGTGTTGGCTCCGGTGTTCTTGTCGGCCCGCTGGATGCTGCGGCTCTGCCAGTCGGTCCAGTAGATGTGGGACCCCAGTAGGGTTAAACCGTACGGGTGTTGGACTGGAGTTACAAGGGTACGCCGGTTCTGCCCGTTCAGGTCGGAGGCCTCGATACGCTGGAGAGGATGAGAAAGACAGTGAGTACATGACTACACACTAGTTTCTCTGATGCAGAGTGACTTGATCCTCAATATCCTCAACATTATAAAACCTCAAAACGAAGAGGCCGAGGCTTTATTTCCCCTACGGTTTAGGATTAGTGAGGTAGTTGAGGAGTTGTGTGAGCATCGAGGGCAGTCACCACTGACCTCAGTGTGAGCGTCAGCCCACAGCAACTGTGAGCCGGCCATGTCAATGGCCAGGCCGTTGGGCCAGCCTAGGTTGTTACTGATGAGTACTACACGATCTGATCCATCCATCGCAGAGCGCTCCAGCTTAGCATGCTCCCCCCAGTCTGTCCAGTACATATAACTGTAAGAGATAGAGAGAGAACGACTGAAAACGACTGTGAGAGTAGCATATAGTATATAAGACATGTAGTTGAACTATTCCTTTAACAGAGCTCTATGAAAGCTGACGTGGAATTCACTATGTAAGATCTATATCCACCTATACCAGTACAGTCAGAGATTTGTAGTTGTTAAATCTGTAAAAAGAATCTATGATGCTCCAGCAGCCTCACCCCATCTCATTGTAGAGGGCGATGGCTCGAGGGCTGTCCAGGTTTTGCCAGACGAGAACTTTCCTCATGGAGCCGTCCAGGTTAGCAACCTCAATGCGGTTGGTTCCTGTGTCTGTCCAGTAAATCTTTCTGCCAACAGCATCCACCGCCAGGCCATCGGTTGTCATCAACCCTACAGAGAGAGACACAGAAGGAGACAGAGATCCAGTCATGACACCATCACTGGATGGAGTTAAACAGCATTGTACTGTACATGTAAGCATTCCTCCTCACCTGTAGATATGATGTCTTCATCTGCTGTTCCATTGATGTTGGATCTGCAGATTTTCTTCAGTGTACTGTCAGACCAATACACTTTTCCTGCAGGAGGCGCCACATACACATGTAAGGACTCCATTTATACACCACTTGACTTTTGGAAACGAGACACTTTAAAACTTTGAGAAGACACACAAACCTTCTTTGGGGTCGACGCCGATGGCAATAGTGTTTTTCATGGAGCTGTTGACGGCAAGAACCACATCGGCAAAGTAGGGGATGTCCAGAGAAACCATCCTGATGTCTGTCCTCCGTGCAAATACCAGGAAGCTGCTCATTCCTGCACACACACACACACACACACACACACACACACACACACACACACAGAGCACATCAGTTTTTTCACACATCACAGCACCTTCCTGTCAGTATACACTGAGGGTTGATGTTCTTTTATCTTCCTGGCAGCAAAGGTGTTGACATAATGCAGAAACTGCTGTGTAAACAAAATATAGGACATCCGTAGATGATCAAAGCTTTTATCTGCTTCATTCACAAACTCTTCACATACAAAATCCTGAATATTATTATGGATGGATCTATTCTAACTTTCGAAATGCAAAAAAAAGTGTTGTTCCGTACCAGGCGTGCAGGTCTTTCCGTCCGTCTGCAGGTTAATCCCAGTGGGACAGGCACAGCTCGAGGCTTTGGGAGCAGGAGCCAGGAGACAGAGGTGGCTGCAGCCTCCATTATTCACAGCACACGGGTTACGCACTACAGATGTAGACACACACAAACAGACTCAGCTCAGCC
Organism: Scomberomorus guttatus; assembly: GCA_038419695.1. Lineage (NCBI taxonomy): Eukaryota > Metazoa > Chordata > Actinopteri > Scombriformes > Scombridae > Scomberomorus > Scomberomorus guttatus. The sequence goes on along the minus strand of CM076445.1, from coordinate 33,223,147 downwards.
ACCGTCCTGCTTTCTAGGTCAGCTTAGAGGCAGGGATTGTGAAGGGAATTGGAGAATTTGGGGCAAACAAAACAGAAACACACAACTTGCGGATACAGACAGTGAAACCCTTCAGGGAGCACAGGAGAGCCCAACACATCAGTGAGATCAGTGAGGTTTCAGTTTGGCATGAGCCCCTGAGGCTCTCTGCCCTCTCAGCCACTGATCTGGGCTCAGTTTACCTGTAATCCCCCCCAGTGTCAGCACAGACACATCTGAGCTCTGGGAAAAGGCGTCAGAAACCAGGAAAGCAGAGAGTGACAGGAGGAGATTTTTTTCCTTTGTCACAAGAGACTACACAAGTCCAACAGGACATATAAAGTTCTCCATAAACAGAAGGCCAGTGTTACAGTTTTCATTTTTTATCTTGTCTTTTCTCTGTACTGTAACACACTGCAATTGAAATGAATCAGTGACTATGGGTTTAAAGTGATGAAGTGTTGTTGGAGGTGTTTTTTTGACACCTAATATTACATATGAAAACTTTATTTAAGTGTATGTTAACCATTTACTTTCTACTCACAAAAAAATGGGGTTCTGTTCTCAAGTCAGCACTGTAACCTCATAGTTATAATTTCATTTCTGATTCTATATGCCACTAAATGTGCCACTGCTATTCAGACTCGGTGTAGCATGTGGACACACACGGACCTGTTTCGCGGTGTCTCTGGAACATGTGTATGTCCATGAGGTTCTCCAGGTTTTCGGCCAAAGTGTGTCGTCCCAAGCCGGTGAGCTTGTCAGCACTCTGGATGCTCTTGGACTGCCAGTCCGTCCAGTACAGCTTGTCCTCGTGTACAGTCAGGCCAAAGGGGTGAGGCAGCTGGCTGCCGATCAAAACCTGTATGCAAAGGCAGGAGTATAGGTCAAGTGGCCTTTGTGATTATTTCCAAAAATATATTTACAGTGTTGATTCCACATTAACAGAAAAACTAATAATTCAGGTCACAAAACAGCAAAATAATTAAATTCAAGTTGCTGTTAAGATGATCATTAAAATTTCAAGACCCTGCGATTATGCATCTATCTCCAAAAGCACCCATTACCTGTCGGTCTGAACCATCAAAGTTGCCGTATTCAATAGTCTTCATGCCAGCGTCGGCCCAGTACAGGCGTTTAGTCTCATAGTCGATGGCGAGCCCGTTGGGCCACGTCAGGTTGGATGAGATGATGACAATCCGACTGGAAGCGTCCATCCCGGCACGTTCAATCTTTGGGTTGGCACCCCAGTCAGTCCAGTACATGAAGCTACGGAGAAAGAATAAAACATGAGAGATGCAGCGCAAAGTTCAGGTTCACGTGTCAACGTATTAAACCTTTTCAATCATCTCACCCTCCAATCGGGTCGACGACGATGTCCCTTGGCCGATCCAGGTTCTCCCATATCAGCACAGTCCGCATGCTCCCATCTGCATTAGAAACCTCGATACGATCCGTACCTGAGCAACCCAACACATATGATTGGTTCAAGAACACACAGTGCCACACAAGTGATTGTACATAATGCAGCAGAAATATGATTTGATGTGCAAAGATGTGAAATGAGACTGTTTACCAGCATCAGTCCAGTACAGCTTGTTGGTCACCCAGTCAATCGCCAAACCTGCTGGGCTCTCCAGACTGGTGTCCACCACCACCTGAAAAAACAGGGACCACAAAGATCTCATTTCTACCTTTTTAGCTTCCACGCAGTCTCAAGTTACATCTTCAAGTTTTGAGTTCTTAGCTTAGATCCAAGCTCAAAAATAAACCTAGACAGATGATATTTGGTGTCATTTATATAGCAGGAAAAAAAAGATCTGCCTCTGAAATTGATGAGTCAAGGGTGAAAATAGAACAGTAATGACTTCTTGTATTATTATTGCAGTTTTCTGTTGTTGCAGCTGTTGTTTGGTTTAATTTAATTCTTCTGTTTTGTGTTTTGAACTGATTTATCATTTTAAGCCATATTGGGACAGATTTTTATTTTATGTATATGGGGTCTGTTGTTATTTGTTATATGTGCCTGGTTGGAGGCTGAATTTAACACATAGCAAATCAACTCCACACATACTGCACATACTGCATCTTCTTTATGCTGTTGCACTTTTGCATCAGCCCCAGTAGATGGCGGTATTGCATAAACCTATTTTCCTGCTCTCTTGTGGCGCAGGTGCTCTGCTCTGTAAAGTCAGGGACAGATGAAAAATAATGGATTTCAGTGCGAGGTTCAGTCAGTCTGTAGCTTTCACTGACCTCCTGCTTGGTGCCGTTCCACATAGCTCTGTTGATGGAGTCGGTGGTGACGTCTGTCCAGTAGATGTAGCCGTCTTTAGCGTCCCAGTCCAGCGCCACGGCATTGCGCACATCAGCCAGAGGGATGACATCATCGGACATGTCCTCTGTATCAAAGCTGATTCGTCGGATGTCCGTCCTTCGGGCAAAAAGCAGGAACTTGTCAAGACCTGATTAAAGACCAAAGGTCTTCTGTCAGTCTTCTAGGTTTAACAGTGGGGTCAACAGTGAACACAGCACAACAGCACTAACACACAGAAAACTAACAGCCTTTAAAGGGCAAATTTAACCAAGTGATTAATATCATAAATCAGAACCCTTCACCTAACATAATTATCTATAATGATGATGATAAAATGTAAATGTTTTTATAACTACAGGGTGTGTGTGTGTCATAAAAGTGTCATAAAAAAAGAATCATTAAAAACTTTGCCAAAAGTCCATTTTAGTTCAGCACTTCTCAAGCTGCTCTGAACTGTAACATATAATTTGACTCGTTTTAAAATTTTCATTAGTTGAAATTTCACTTTGGTGGATGTCTTGTAATCTTCTGCAAGCACTTTTTTTTTCTCTAAAGTTTTGCTTCCTCTGACAACTACACATCAACTGCCAGGCTGATCAGGGAGATTAAATGCATGTTACAGGATTATCTTCCCTATTTAGCTTCTCAGAACTGACTGACTGACTGTTGAATCAGTAAAACCTTACAATCATCTCTAAAAGTACTGCTGAGGATTTGCTTTTACACATGAACTTTTTAACTCTTTATGAACTCTTTAAAGACAGTGACTCTCAGGCAGAAGATAAAAGACGATTAATAAAAGAAATTAAAAAATCATCCTATTCTTCATATGGCACCATGAATGAATTAAATAATTGTTGTTGTCAAGTGCAGAATGGCTAAAATAATTACTCTTGGCATTTATTGTTACATAGATAAATTAATAAGTATAAATGAATATATACAACAGCCCTAAATTAACCAAAATACAATGAATATTATACATTTAAGGTGTTGAGGGACTCACTGTTGGCACAGCTGTGGTGGTCCACCTTCTTGAAGCCGGTGGGACAGGCGCAGGTGTACGTCTTGTTGCTGGGGAGACACAGGTGGCTGCAGCCTCCATTGTTGGTGCCGCAGCGGTTCCTGCCGCCTACAGGGCAGAAAGAGACACACCGATCAATATACAAATGTTTGTCAGAAGGCAGTTTCTGACTCTGCATCCGCTCCTTTCTCTTCATGTTTCCTGTGTGCCTATTTCCTAACTGTTCTTATCTTATATAATGACATGTGTTCATAGATTTCATTGCTGAAATCTGGGGATGCAGTGATTCTATACATTTCATAGTATATAGTTCTGTCTCCGATATAGATTGTGCAGAATGTGTTATAATAACTGACAGGAATTAAGTGCTTTTGCAATGTTTGTTAAAAAAACTGAACTTATAGAGTTATCTGTCCATAAAACCTTGTGTTATAATGTGTTAGTGAGCTTTAAAGGTATTGGTAGGTATAATTTTGAACTTTGGACAGAGCCAGGCTAGCTGTTTCCCCTTGCTTCCACACTTTATGCTAAGCTAAGCTAACTGTCTCCTGGCTTTAGCTGCACACTTAATGGACAGCAGACTTAATAAAGTCATCTAACTGCCTGCAAGAAAGTGAATATGTGTATTTTCCAAAATGTCCAACACTTCCTTTGACTATATAACAATACAGTGAATCTGCATTTCATATTGTAAATACATGAATTTGTATCATTGCAGTTTTTCTAATCTTTTTTATTCTCACAGTGTGCAACTGGACTCCACTTTTGAATCCTCTCTGCTTTGTTTAAATGACACAGAGCTCAAATCTATTTAAACTCTGACATGATTTCACATGATCTCACTGAATCTCAACCGACACGAGAGAAGAAGTGCCTGACCTCCTCCTGCCAGCACAGAGGCAGCTCACAGTTCATAACAGTGTCAGGTTGTTACAGTATTTTATCAGCATGATAACCAAAACTTTCTTTTGGCCACAACTCAAGTTCAACACAGTTTGTTAGCAAAGAACACAAGTCTTTGCTAGCGCTCCACTGGCCAGTTCACCACAGGGTCTAACACTAGTGCAGCAAATTATTTTATCATTTCTGTGTTTGCCACCGTGTGAAAAAGTTTTCATTCATGTGTGCTTGTTACACTTAAAGAAGAGGAAACGTGCTGACGTCAACTAGTTCATCTTCTACCCTCAAATGTTGAGCTTTTGTTTGATGTTTTGTTGGTCAGCATTTTGTTCTCCCGCCTGCTACATGACATTTTCTACTGCTTCAGGCTGAAAACATGGTTGCTGACAAGCTGTCATTATGTACAGTGTAATATCTCTGCACTGCCTTCTGTCCATAAATTGTACGGCACCTTATTGTCAGTGATTCTTTTGTAATACAAAAACCAAGCGCAGACATTAAAAAAAAAAGTACTATGAGTCACTCACTGCAAAATCACTTAGCTTAGTCCCAAAAACACTGATTGTTTCAGATCATTAACAGATAAAATTCTTTGTGTCTTTGCCTCTGACTGAAAACGCTCAGTGAAAAGATTTTATTCCATCTAACATGATTCTTGCTGCTGTTGGTTATGAGATCAAAACAAAGCATTGAAATCCTCCATTATGACGCTATTTATTCAAGTCACAGTCTTGTGACTTTGCAGCCATATAACAACAATGAAAACAAAACATGTTTCCATAACAACACAACCTTTGATACAGCTTATTAAAACACAGAATAGGTCTCAACAGCATTACAATATCACCTTACATCTGGATCCAGGTCTAATTGCCCAACTATGTATGGTGAAAAAGGTGACCGGGACATTTCAGGAATATAAAAAAGAAACTTAAAAATGTGCATTTAGCTTCCAACATGGCTGTGTACAGACCTGCAGGCTGCCTCTGGGGGTGCAGGGTGTGGATGTCCATGGGGAAGTGCAGCTTGTTGCGAATAATCTCCTGATTCTTGCCGGTGAATTTATTGGCACTGTTGATGCTCTTGGTGTGCCAGTCGGTCCAGTAGAGGCTGTCCTCAAACACTGTGATTGCAAACGGGTGGGGCAGGCCTAAAGAGAGCGAGAGAGAGAGAGAGAGAGAGAGAGACAGAGAGTTCAGAAAGGCTGAGAGACGCCCGCTGAATCGTTCAACAAAACCAGCAGCAACTCATTAAAGAATGAGCTGTTTTTTGAGGGACATAATCATCAAAGTAAACAAACACAGGCGTGAAGTTTGACAGCTTTATAATGAGCAAAAACATAATGATTCTGCAGGGCTAATGTGGAAATCTGAAGCCTCTTTCCAAACACAAAAATGGAAAGAGCAAATGCTGCATTTGGCTTGTTCCACCAACGCTCTCCAAACGTCCTCCCATTGAGCGCTGTGGGCTTGGCTGATGTCATATTATCCCCATTCAGAGCTGCATTCAATTACTCTGCCTCTCATCAGCCTGTACTCTATATGGTTCAGTTGTGGCCAGACCAGCCAAAAGCAGCGGCGCTCCATCGGTTTCCTTAAGTAATGTGACTTTTCCATCCAGAATCTGGACGCCCTTACGCCGGGTTAGACTGATACAAGAGGCTGATACTAGACGGATACTATCTGAGTCTACAATCAAATTGTACTTAGATTTTAATCATTTTAATGGGTTATTTTAATATGATGGACAGTAATAGATCCCAGATTTTCTCTTCCACTTACAAGGTGTGTACGTGTGCGCAATAATCCAAAAACAATCTTATTAGTTTTGGTTTATTGGGGTGTTGTAAGAGTATTTTCAGCTTAATAAGGGAAACAATTTGGTGGAAAACTAGATATTTGGGAATTCTTTATTGAACTGGTTAAACACATCAAACACCTGAAAACTTGGATTTATATCTTAGGTACAGGAAATAAAATCTTTTGCGCCTAAATAAGCACAAATCAAAGTTAAAGTTAGAAAAAAAAAATCATTAGATAGCAGCAGAGAAAATACACATACATGAATCTTTCATTTGTCAGTAATGTGCTCATGTATAACTCCATTGCTTTTAGAGAGAAGCTGGTTGAAAAAGTATGTTTTCAGGGCCTTTAAAACTTTGGCTACATTATAGTAGAAGTGCTTTTTGCATTGACTCTAGTCTGTAAGTACTTTTGTCTTTGTACAAATTGTTGACTTGTGCCTAAAAAGGGTCAGTATCAGTGTTCCCATATCAGTGGAACCCTGTCTTAAATACTAACATGTGTAACAGCAGGGAAGTCCTCACAGATTTGTCTCCATTGGGAACATCTGCTCAGGGTGACTCCACACTCATCCAAGTTAACTCTCTCTCTCTCTCTCTCTCTCTCTCTCTCTCTAACTTAATCCTCCTCTGGTGGAGTAGCTGCACAGCCAGTTGGATTAGAGTGCTGAATTGATGGAAAAAGTGATTTCTGCTGCTACACAGAGCGGTAATGGTAGTAGTGGTGGTGGTGGTGGTGGTGGTGGTGGTGGTGGTGTCGTGAGCGTGCGGGCACAGGGCTTTTAAAACAACGCTGCTCATTTAATGACAGTGTTTTACAGTGCAGCGTAAATCTCAAGTGGTAAATGGCTAAAAACTGGAGAGAGAACAGAATGATAATGAGCCATGAGGATCAGAGTGAGTGTGTGTAAACTTGAGTGTATGCCCAGTGAGACAAAAGTTTTATCGTTTTAATTTAGTTGTGCGTTTTATTAGCAACAAACTATTTGTTTTATCCCCCTGTGGTCCAGGTGGATAAACGGATTTTACTCCAGTCTGCCTCCAGAAAAAATTCACTACTACCTCAAATCTGTGTTAGGGAGTAGAGGCAGATTTTGCCTAATCGGAGGTTTATGAGCATCAGTGCACGATCGACTTATCGGACGATAACTGACAAGAAATTACACTTTGAGGTAATTTATAAAGTGTCGCCATTACAGTCTGTACACCAGAGAGCACTGACAAGTTTACATGATAAAAACAAAAAATAAAAATACCCTGCTCAGTACATATCTTTGTAAGAATTCTTTAACTAATAGCTGTAGTCAACACGCAGGGGATGAAAGGTGGATGTCACACACTGTTGCCATGATATACTCGGAGAAGCTGATGTCTCCTTTGAAGGTTTTGGTGGACTTGGGAAACATACGGGCTGGGGGTTCTGTTTTGCACATCATATCTTCTCATCATCTTATTCCATTTCTTCCTCATTAAAGGGTTATTTTAGTGAATCTAGTCTAAGGATGTTATGTTGCTGTACAGTTTGTAAAAACCCCTGAAGCTAAATTCTGTTTTTGTTATATGGGCTATACAAAGAAAAAGACTTGACTTCACTTTATTAAGTTATCTCTGCTTTCATGGTATGAACTGTGCATAACTAACCAGATGGGGGATTTTATCAAAGTGAACTTCATTGGATACATGATACACTCAGCTCCTAACAGCCAGTCTGTTAAAATGTCCATTTTAGTATGATGATTAGTATAATGGAGAGTTGTACTATACTGTACTGTAGGTACTGTACTTTATGACAGCTTATTTATATTAAATTGTTACTTTGATTTAGTTATTGCTTTCTGTGGTGATTAATCCTATTTTCTGTGTATTTGGATTTATAATTTTTGTGATTATAATATGTGTGATTCTGAGAAGAAAATGGGTGAATTTTCAAGACAAAAAAAAAAAAAAAAAATGACCTACTCCCTCCTCAGAGAGGTCCAGGTGTGTGTGAGGTGATACTGGCTGTCTGTGTGTGTTTTCTGATCTTATCCTAACATGAGGGAGACAAATAATACACCCCCTTCCCTCCTCTGAGTCATCGACAGCTACAGAGGCGTCTGGTTTTGATACGGTCACCTTCTTCCTTGTCGTCTCTGCGCCCCCACCCCTCCTGCTCCTTCTTTCCGGGACAGCTGGAAGAGCAGCTGCAGACCAATGGGGCATCAAACGTCCCACCCAGCCTTCACAATAATGTCCCCTTTAACCTACATGTGGCACCTCCCGGTCCTCTCACGCCTCCACTGAATCGCTCACACTCTCAGTGCGTAAGTCACCGGCAACACAACACTGCCTCCAGCTGGACAGAACACTGCTTGGATTACAGTGTGGTGAACCGCAACACGGGGAAGGTTTAGTGGTGGTATTTTTGTGATTCTTCTCAAATCACATTTCTCTTTGAATTGTGCCACCATTTATATTGCTTATAAAATGCCAAACCTAAAAAAAAAAAAACTATATTAATGATGGTTTGTCATGTGTTAAGCTTGACACTGAGAAGCATAGTTTTTAAAAGATAAATAGATAGGGAATTAATTAATATTAAAAATATTTTCTTGAAGTTTGTGGAAAACTGCATGTACTTAAGTGCAATATAGTCTCTGCCTACACAAACTTTAAACCAAAATACATATGCAAAATGTAGTCACATCTTAAAGCCACACTGTGTAGAGTTTAAAAATGTGTAACTCTGGCGACTCCTACTGGAGGTTTCAAGAAATAGACTGTGGCAGACAGTAATAAAGTGGATATTCATTGTCCCCAGAGGACGAAAGAATCAATCCTAATGATGGTGGTGACTCAGAACTCCAATCAGGCGAAATATACTATAGATATAAAATATACAGTATATAACAAAACATGCCGATGGAAATGAGATTAATGCTTTTATGCGTTAATGCTCCCCCTTCAGACACTCCATGAATCTTCCTCTATCGCCACCCACAGGCCAAAGCACAGCTCTACACAGCTCTAATTTCACAATCTCAAATTGTAGACAACTCACTGTGAATGAGGCATCACTGGAGTATTAAGCATTTGTCCTCTGTGATCATGTCCACACACACAATCACACCCTCACACACTCCGCCCCTATGTCCTCCTGTCCCCCACCTCAAGGTGCACAGGTGTGCAGACTGGATAGCGGCATTATCTGCGACACCCGCCTGCCATCCAGCTCCAGTGACAGAGGAGCTGGCACACATCCAAGTAGTGCGCGCACACACACACACACACACACACACACACACACACACACACACAATCACAGAACTATAGGTGTAAGAAGATAGACACACACACACACACACACACACACACACACACACACACACACACTCACAGAACTATAGGTGTAAGAAGATAGACAGACACACACACACACACACACACACTCACAGAACTATAGGTGTAAGAAGATAGACACACACACACAATCACAGAACTATAGGTGTACAGAGATAGACACTCGTTAACATTCCTTGGCAGAGCAGCTCAGAATGTAACCATGCACACACACACACACACACACACACACACACAGACACACACAGACACACACACACACAGACACAGACACAGACACACACACACACGTCCCATTTGTCCTGTGTGTTGTCTGAGCAAACAGAGGCTGTGGAGGAAGGACAGGGCCAATTACAGCCTTTTATCCTGAGAGCACACATCATTAAGGAGAGCTCAGAGGGCTGATGGCACAGAAACACATGCACACACACACTCTCTCATCGAACATTTCCTCTCCCTTCTTGCACTCTTAAACACTTTTGATTGTCATTGATGTACTTCCACACTCATGTTTCTCATTTCATTTCAAATTCCCTAAATTGGAAGCCACGCTGTCGCCTCAAACCTCTGTTCACACTTCACAATTCTTCATATGGTAATACGTATCAAATTTGTGGTTCACATCACCTTTTGCAATTATTTCAAACAGTTTTCTTGACCCTGAAATTATCCTATAATGATAAAACTTTAATGATTTAGAATGTACTTACTGTCTGTTTGTTTCACAGCTACTGCTAAGAAATAATTTGTTTCTAATGGCTGAAAATCTCCAGATTACCCAAATCAAAATGTTTCTTGGATGTGGTTCCTTGTTCTGCTCATGTGGTTCTGCCTGCTGACAGACAGACACCTGGGTGTGCAAACATAATTTGGGTAAAAACTTAATTGGGTGAATTGTGCTGAGGAACATTGATGACTCAGTGGCCCACCTTCAGCCTGCAGCAGAGGTCAAATAACACTGATTCTTTCAGTATATTGATGTGAAGTTGGAAAGCCAATTGGACTGATTTAAAAAGTTATAAGAACTGACTGCTGTCCTCCTGCCTTTAAGTGTTTCTGTCTCTGCAACTCCTGCACCAGCGTGACACCCTGGGCTGCTGCCATTGCCCAGCCCTCGTATCACTGCTGGATTAAATCATTACACCACCAACCTACACTGAACAAGGTTTTCCTGCTGATCGCAGGTTTGCTGCGACTGTGAAACATGAAGATTAGAGATGAAACAGATGAAAATTATCAGCCAAAACCTGAGACACAAATCGTACTGCAACATAAGGCCTCAGAAGCAGCCCAGAGAGTGTGTGTGTGTGTGTGTGTGTGTGTGTGTGTGTGTGTGTGTCTGAGTCTGACGGATCAGTATGCTGCCTGCTTACATTTGTAAATGCCAGATCCCCAATTTTAGTGTACACACAAACACACACACACACGCTCAGGCTTCACTGTAGGACCCGACAACATAAACAGAGGCACGCAAGGCTTTATGTTGTCATTTATGGGATGTGTGTGCGTGTGCATTTGAGTGGTAGGAACATGCATATGCTTTTTAATGGAAATATGGCACTGATTAACTCCACATGGTATAATGAAGTAGCGTCAGTGTGCTGCATCCTATATCTACCGCATTCTTCTATGTGTGTGTGTGTGTGTGTGTGGTGATTTATGAGAATCTGAACCTCAGCCAGACCTCTGTTCACCACATCTCTTCTGTTTCCCTGCAGTTCACAGCAACTTCAGAGGTTCTTGGAGAACGACTAACAAAGCTTCATATTTCAGGTTTACAAGGTGATAATAGATTTTTTTTTGAGTTATGTTCAGTTTTAGCCACACTATCCATGGTCCACCATACTGTAAACGCTAAACACATATGCAACTGCCAAGGTAGAAGGTAGGAAGTATGTCCTCTGCTCCTCAGGAATTGATAAGCAGAACCTAACCTTTGCCAGAAAATATAGAAAAAGTGAATGTGTGTTACAGCAGCAGGTGGGGAAATAACCTTGGCTGATGACAGCTTTGCGATTGCGTCCATCCAGGTCGGCCTTTTCGATGACATGGTGCTTGGCGTCCACCCAGTACATACGGCGGCCAGCGTAATCGATGGTGAGGCCATTTGGCCAGAATAAGTGGGTGTCTGCAATGACCCGCCGGTTTGAGCCGTCCATATTGGCGTACTCGATGCGAGGCGTGTTGCCCCAGTCTGTCCAGTAGATCTTACTGAGGAGGAAAATGGGACAGTCTTGGTTAGTTTACTTGTTTACACCTGTGGGACTGAAGCTATTTGAGCAGAATGAGCTGATTCTCAGGGCGTCCACTAAAGTCAAGAGGTAAACAGATTGTTGTTAGGATTCAAGATGCAGCAGATGTCTGATATTTAAAAAAAAAAAAAAGTCTCCTCTATCCTCGGCACTCATGTCCTCTTCATCATCATTCATCTGTTCTGACCGGCCTCAGAGGGAAGAGCTACTTTTTTGATATTTTTCAATTATCCCATGCAAATGAGCTACCTAATAAGCTGAATGAGTTTTCTAGCTTTAAATTTCTCTGGGGCTTCATCCAAAACTCTCTACTGCCACTGCAGCATATGAAGCTGGGGAGGAAAACATACTTAGCTGCTGCCCCTTTTATGAAATACTTGTTCCACACAGATGCTTGCCTGTGGGCACTGCTATGCTGCCAAACTTTAATCCCTGCTCTGCTGCTACACTTACAACTGGGACACGTCCAGAGGGGATATGTATAGATGAGTGTGTGTACATTTGAAACCATCTGCTGTGAATTAAACAGTTTTGTGTGTGTGTGTGTGTTTGTGCTCGTACCCCTCTATGGGGTGCAGCGCGATGGCTCGGGGCTTCTCCATGTTCTGCCACAGCAGCACCTTGCGATGTGTTCCGTCCAGGTTGGCCACCTCGATGCGGGACGTTCCAGAGTCTGTCCAGTACAATTTATCATGGATCCAATCTATGGCCAGTCCACCTAAAGGAGAATAGGAACATGTTTTACGGTAAAGTGTAAAAACTTTCTGCTTGATTATTGTTTGTTCACTTGTTGGCGTTTTATTTGTTGGTGTTATTTTTTTAGAAAGGTTTTGGCACAACATCCCTTAACCTAAACAAAGCTAATAAGCTTTATTTGTTAATAATGGGAGAGGGAAAGAGAGATTTTTCCTTTTCTCATCTGATTCTCTTTAAATAAAGTGAACATTTCTCATTTTGTTTAAACACTTCAAACTTTGATAAATACAGTTTCTTTCTGACAGTGATATGAGATCACATGCGTGTGCAGTGAAGAATAACACGTGCTGTTATTGTTACGGCACATGTTCTTCATATCACTGCACTGTCCGATCCGGTTAAAAGTTTCAAGTCTGTTGCAATCAAAGTTAAAGCCATCCTCGATAGTTAAACTGGACAGGAGACAAAACAAATTTACAGATGTTGCTAAGTATGAAGTTTGAGTAAGGATGTGTTTAGTTTAGCACAGCATAAAGACTGGAAATAAGGATATATAACAAGCCTGACTCTGTTTAAAAAAAACACCTATCAACACCTTTAAAGCTGACATGCTGTAAAATCAAAAAGTGTTTTTATACTTGTATATTTATTGTTACAATTACTCTACTCTGCATTGTGATGCCAATAAAACCTTAATGAATTTGGAGAGAGTAAGACAGGAAGAGCCAGTAAAAAGAAGAAAGTGACAAAGACTCAGAGTAAAAGCTACTGAAGAGAGAAAAAAACAAGAGGATGATAAAAACAGATAGAGCTCAAAAGAGCAAGAGACTGAAAGAGAGCACAAAAGAGACAAAAAAAAACAAAAATAAAGATGCATATAGCAAAAAAAGAGCTAAAGTTGATGTCATACTCATATGAACAAGGTGATGGATGAAGTGAGTGAGAGCAGTTGGACTGAAAGCAGGAAAGTTGAATAAATTGGAAAAATGATGAATGAGCCTCTTGTCCTACATCTGAACCTGCGTCCTATTGGCCGCCGTACCCACCTGGGCTCTCCAGGCCGGTGGAAACAACCTCCTCCACGTTGGAGCCGTTGAGGTTGGCCTTCATGATACGATCCAGTGTCACGTCTGACCAGAAAACCAGCTCGCGGCTGTGGTGGAAGTCCAGCGCGATGGCATTCTCCAGGTTGTTGAGCAGCAGGGTGTATTCGGAGCGATGCGGCAAAACCTGACGGATGTCGATGCGGTTGGCGAACAAAAGCACCGGCTCTGGACCTGTACGACGGAATAAAAACAAGGACAGAAAGACAGACAGGGATGGAGACGATGCAAATTAAAGCGGAAAGAAAAACAGTAACAGGCCAAATAACAGTGAAAGTTGGAAAGCAACGAAAAAGGAAGGAGACAAAAAAGTTAGGACAATCAGTTTTAATAACAGCCAGCATTAATCTCACTGAAGGTGAGGGGTCTGGGTCCTGGCAGCTGCCTGACAGACAGTCCTGACCTGGGTTTAACTCTGGTCTGCAGCAGATTGATGGGCTGCTGTACCAGGCCTGCACTCTACCTCCGCAGCATATCTAAATCTAGTCCAGACCCACAGAACGAGCCAACCTCATTCTGAGTCCAAGACCCCGGAGCAGGGAGCGGATACAGTTACGACTAAAGCAAGTATAAACAATATGCAACCGTGTTTTTATTGGAGGTCAAAAGCCGGCGACTCTTCGCGGTCACATGTCAAGGTTGAAACACAGTACAGTGGTTTTTACCGAGAGCCTTGCAGCTGCGCTTGTCAGGCCGGAGCTCATAGCCCTGGACGCACCAGCATTGGAACCCCCCCTCTGTGTTGGTACAGCCCTGGCTGCAGTAGCCTTCTTCAGCACACTCATCCACATCTGGAACAAACCATAGAGGCAGAAGAAAAGGGGGGAAGGACAGTGAGATGTTGGCGTCAAGCTCCTGTAGGGTTAACAATGAATTCAAGACACATAGTGTCCAGAGGTGGCTGAAGGTGCAAAACTCTTTGGAACGTGTCCACATCCAGCCGAAAGCTGAACTCCTGTTGCTTACATTTTAAAGGCATTCATCTCATGACCTTGCAAATGCACCATTAGAATCTGGAAACAAATATCAAGTCTAGATAAACTGCATCTCCATAAGTTAGAAACTTTTGGCTATAACATTTCAGACTCCTGGCAGAAATCCTTGATCCAGACCTGCACCAAAATCTAATCAATTGCATCTCAGCCCAAAAACAACAAGTTCCACAGAAATGTGTTCATACTTCTGGGAAATATCTGAAATAAAGACAAAATGACAAACAGGCGTGAACACATAAACTCCTAATTAATATCAATGCATCACACGGAGATGCATTTTATAGCCACCCCACATTTAGGTTGTTAATGACAGTACTAGAATGATAGATGTTTTATTTTGTCTTACATTTATTTATTTTTCCTTACGTCATTATTTTCATGTGTTCTTTTGTATAATTTTGGTTGCAGGACTCCTTGCCAGGAAGCTCTGTAAAGATGAACTGCTGTTTTGTTTGAATACTTATGAAGTATTCTAACTTTCATTTTGGCTAACTTACTTAGTTTTGTTTTGATTTTTATGGACAGCTTTTATTCACTTGTTATTTTGGCCTTGGAACTCCCTGATGTTAAATTTAAGCTTATGTTTTTGGCAATAAAAGATTCAGTAACTGAATTTTTTTTTAACTTTTCTTATGTTTCATACTGTGTGTTACTTCCCATTTTTCCAGACCAACTCGGCGTCATAAAAGGACTGAATGCATGATCTCCCAAGTGGCAGGAATGAGTAGCCATGCAGAGGTAGCGATACACAAGGTAACTGAACAACTGACTGATTGTTAAACTCTGCAAGTCATGAATAATAACATTGTCAGCCTGCTCACTCTGATGTCAGATTGTAATGTACACACACGCGCACACACACGCACGCAAAGTTACCCTGGCAGGCCCTGCCGTCGTCCATCAGTCTGTATCCAGTGTGACAGGTGCACTGGACCAGTCCTCTGACCATCTGACACTTCTGGGAGCAGCCTCCGTTATTTTGGTTACAGTTGCCCTCGCTGGAGCGTGGACCTGCACACCACATGGAAACATTACGAGAACATAAACACAGCATGCTGATTCAGTATAAATACAACCACACACTGTAAAGAGTATCTGACTCATCTGGTGTTAAGCTTTGAAATATTTTAGGTCTAAGACCTCAGTGAGGTCTGAGAATGGTGACATCGGTTAGCCCGGTCCAGACCAAGAAATCGTCCATTACATTGGGTCCATTACAAGGTGTCTGGGTTTCCATTTGCTGTGGCTATTAATGCTCCCAAGAGGATGTACCCAAATGTTTTTGGTGACCTCATAATCTTTTTCTTTAAGGCCTAAAGTCATCTTGTACACAAAAAAATTAAAATCATATGGCCTGAGTGTGATGGAATTTATTGAGCAACATCCTCCCACGGAAATGTCAAAATTGAAAGCACATTCATGCTCCCCATGGTCTATTTGAATAACTGTGAGAATTTATAAATAAGAAATATGAAATTTGAAAGTGTAAAAACATTTTATTCTATAAAACCTACCATCAGAGGCTTTGCTCCTTTACCTGATGTCAAGTTGTCACTTAAAGTTTTTAAAGCTGTGGCACATTTGAAATGAAAGTGACATATTTAACCAAATGACTATCAATAAATCTCAATTAGCATTCATTCGGTTTGATTCTCATGTTAGTTTCCATGATTTAAACACAGTTATGGTTGCCTTCCTTCAGAGTAACTGCAGTAACTGTAACTGTAGTGCAGATGATGGTTTGTGAACTCACGGCAGTCATGGTGTGGGTGTTCGTCAGTCCCGTCGCCGCAGTCGTTGACCTCGTTACACACCTTCCTCTGACCGATACAGCGTCCATTCCCACATTGGAACTGGTCTGAAGCACAAGGAGGGTTCTCTGTGGGAAGACAAAGAGAAGCTACATTTATAGTAGGGTTGAGTGATAAGACAATAAATACCGTGAGACAACAGAAATTTAATTATCGTTACAGATTTTTTCTTTATATGCTTTTTCTTAAATGTCTCTGGTTGTATTAGAGAACTACAGGCAACGTTGCAAATTGATGATCAGGACTGCTTTATGGCAGTTTTAAATTTACAGAAACTTTCCTATGTGGTAATTCTCAATAAAAAATTAAAGAAAAGTTACTTTATCACCATGTATATCTGGATCGTGATACAAAGATTTTACCCATACTGCTAAATCCTAACTTAAGAGGATCTTTGAGACAGCAGTTACAAGCAGAAATGGTCCAACACAACAACACAACAGTCTGCAGAATCAGTCGTCGACTGTCTTCACACACTCTCATCCTCTTGTTTGCCCCACACATGTGGTAAAGACATGTGTAATAGCGACTCTTCATCTCCAACTCTGTCCTTCACTCAGCAAAACGTTGTTACTCATACATGACACATAACAAAAATATATAGTTTGAGCTTTAAGGACACTGCCAACATTGTTTAAGAGAGTTAAAGTGTTTCATTTTGGATTTTTCATTAACCTCTTCTACCACATTGGACCCACCAGTGAGTCCATCACTAGATGGGATGTTAATTAACAACTTATGTGAAAGTCTCATAGAGATTAAAGTGTATCCAGAGACTTCTAACATCAGCCTGAACCACAGGGAAACTGTATAAAAGTATGCAAAACACACTTTGATTAGATGAAACTGTGCAGCCATAAAAATGACATCATGGATTTGAATATTTTTATTACATATGAATGGAGGGCTGAAACAAGCAAATATGGAAAGCAATTTCAGAAAAATACATCAACAAACTCTTGAAATTATCGTATAAAGTGGATTAAAATGTGAAATTATTTAAGAGAAAATTAAGGGGATTTTTAGGGTTCAAGAGGTTCATGCAAATTGTTCAGTAATTCCTTTGCCATCATGGCTCAGAATGCCAGTGGATAGAATCCAAAAATAGGGTAAAAACTTTCCATCTTCCTCTTTTCACTGCAGCCTGTTCATTGTTCATTTCAATCTTAAAATACAGGCCAGTCTCTGTTGTTTGTCCGCAGGTTGGTGGAGTCTTTCCACCAGTGAAGGAACTGCCAAACTGATCAGTCTATTGTTTGAAAGCAACTGTGATTCTCAAAAGAAAGAAAAAAAAAAAAAAAGAACTGAGTTTGTCAGTAGAGGAGGGCTGTTCTGAGCCGTTGTCATGGCTACGATTGAAGCTTGTGTTATATTTAGCTTCTGTAAAGATGATAACAACCACAGTCTTACCAGTTTTCTCACAGCCCTCTTCATCACTGCGGTCAGAGCAGTCATCCTCGCCATCGCATCTCCATGACAACCGGACACAGCGTCCAGTTCCACAGCGGAACTGGTCGGCTGTGCACATGGACGTGGCTGCAGGAAACACACACACACACAAATATTAAATATTAAATATGTCATTCTCAGGTAACGTGGTCGTCTTGTTTTTCACTGGCATGAATCATATTGTGAGTAACTGAAACTGACATAATCATATAAATATGGATAAAACAGTTTTAGAGACACAACCCTGTACAGAGGTTTGGTCAGTAATACTCACTGCAGTTCTTCTCGTCTGATTGGTCGTCACAGTCAAACTCGCCGTCACACCTCCAGCCAGCGTTGATACACATCCCGCTGCTGCACATGAATTCAACCGATCTGCAGGGCTGGTGGGAGGCTACATACACACACACACACACACACACACACAATGACATTAGAAACATAACGGCCTGCAGCAGACAACATTACAGTGTAGTTTAACCACATTTAAATATCTTTGGGACTGTTGATCAAACAAAACAAGGAATTAAGGAAATTTTGACAAGCATTTTTCACTATTTTCAAACGTTTTATAGACTTGATTAGACTTCTAATACAAAATAAAAAGCTTTGCTGTCATATGTACAGAGAATAAGCACTGTACAATGAAATTCTGCTGTACTTAGAAATACTAGAAGAAAAAGAGTAAACGTGCAAACACAGAAAGACCATGTTTGACACCACACCAGTCATATTTCTTTTCCCATAAACACTAATTGGTTCTGTTTATTCTGGCTGCCTTATGATCATCTCTGACTAGAAATCATAGCTGTGCCACCTTTAAATTTCCCACCACATCACTACAAGCGATCAGATCAAAGTGGAGCTCAAACTGGCAGCAGATGAGGCTGGAGGTGGACGAGAAGATTAAAGCTGAATCAAACATAAGCATCTTAAATCCCGAGTGTGTGCGTGTATGTATTTCTTTGACATGTTTCCTCCTGACAGCACGAGTCGGCTCCCATCGAAGCTACAGTGGGCTTGAGATAAGGGAAACAACAAGCGAGGAAATGCAGGGGAAGAAAGGCAAAAAAAAAAAAAAAAAGAGAGAGAGAGATGTGGTAGAGGCTTCAAGCATCCCTGTGCAGGCTTATCAGCTGGGCGAGAGAAGACAGAGATGATCAAAACAGCAGGTGGCTCTCCCACAGACAGAGAGAGAGAGACTCATAGGCAACCAGAGTCAGCGTGGGACGCCGATGAACACTGACGCCCACACACACACTGAAATGATTCATCCACCTTTATCTCTCTCCTTGTTTCTCTCTCTCTCCCCCTCACACACACACACACACACACACACACACACACACACACACACACACACACACACACACACACACACACACACACACACACACACACACACACAACATACCAACAAGCTCTTTCATCTACTCAGCTATGCAACCAAAAGCAGTATCAGTGTTTGCAAGCGGTAACGAGGCATGCAAGTGTGAGTGTTTTTGGATTTGTGTGTGTGTGTGAGAGAGAGAGAGGGAGAAGGAGAGAGGGAGAGATAGAGATAGAGATAGATAGAGAGAAAGAGAGAGAGAGAGAGAGACTTTTTCTCTAACAAAGCGCCCTTCATGTGTCTGGAGACTCGATGCCAAGGAATGCTGTCTGAGGATGGGCTGTCTTATGCCTCTGAGGAATGCCTCCTCTGTGTGTGTCTGTGTATGTATGTGTGTGTGTGTGTGTGTGTGTGTGTGTGTGTGTGTGTGTGTGTCCACAACCTATTTGCATGTTTCACAAAGCCAAGAAATCTTCAGACTTTTTATAAATACTTCGTAACATCGAATTCACAATACTAAAATGATATTTTTATTTTTGACCATCTCTTAATCAATTCTGGGAAACAAAAAAAAAAAGGTAGTTTAAGAGTGAAAGATAGCAGGAAATTAATCATTAAGCGACACGAGGTCCAGCAGCTTTCTGTATATCAGACAGGATGGAGCTTGATCCAATGTTGGTTTTTAATCTAAAAGTGGACACGCAGCATAAAAAATCCTGTCACTGCTTAGTGACAAACACGTCTCTGCTGAGAGGGTTTAAGACATTTTACCTGTTTGAGTTTCTCCTGAAATCTGTATCATTTAAGACTTTTTTCAAACTTTTAAGAAGCGTGTGTCTGTGTTCTACTTTGGATCTGATCTGTGCTGCAGTGTTTTCACTTAAGTATTTTTAAGGAGTATGGGGCTTATCTGTCTCTTCTTAAAATCTTTTTGAAAGCTTTGATGCCAGCTTAACTTTGCAACAAAAAAAAAAAAGTGAAACACTCCAGAAGCGAGGCAGCAATTAAAAAACCTGGATGTGGGAGGAGACGGGAGAGAAACAGAGCAGCTCACTCGACTAACATGACCTTGCTGATGATCAAACGATGGTACAAAACCTTGAAGCTGTGCTTATCGCACTGCAGATAAACACATCAAAGGGGGAGACCACTGTGTATGAGAGTGTGTGTGTGTGTGTGTGTGTGTGTGTGAGGGAGAGCCAGAGAGAGAGAGAGAGAGAGAGATAGGGTGGGCGGTTATAGACAATGAGCGAATGAAACGAATATGTAAGAAATCAGAGCCGAGAGAACGAGGAGTGAGATGCTGAGAGATTTGTCAGCAGCAGGCAGCGTCTCTGGAGTGAGGAGAACGAAACACGATACTCTGTGTTAATCAGGACCATGGCTTCACTATGTGTGTGTGTGTGTGTGTGTGTGTGATGCAGTGACAGAAAAGATCTAACAGACAGAGTGTTTTCCAGTTCTGACAGATGCTGTGGAGCAGAGGCCTGCAAACAGCAGCTGTTCCTGCGCGCAACCTGCAGTCGACTGAACATCAAGACATGAAGTTGACAATAAAATGATGAAACTGCAGTTTGTTTTGACACTAAAGCTGCATTTTGAGCAGCTGGGCCTTTGGACACTGGAGGCATCTCCTAAAGCACTGGATAACACTGAATATTTATGACTAAAAAACAAAGTTAGTTATAAAAAACAATTTGGCCCGAATATAAGACGATATTTTGTTCTGGAAATTACATTTGTAAAAGTGGAGGTCGTTTTTATATTCGAGGACTAGACAGTTACGTGGTCATAAAATCAGATATTCTTTTTGAATGGAGAGTGTACTGGTGTAGCAGCGGATCCTACAGAGAGTTGGTTGCTAGGCCAGACGGTGGATTCAAGTCTGTTTGTAGTGAGTCTTTTAGAGTTACTCGGCCCTAAAAGTGTTTGGTTAGCTCAGTTTCACTTGCAGGAGTTTCTCAAGGCTTGTGACGTGTTTTTCTGCCGCGGGGGGAAAATAAATATTGAAGACGATGAGGAGCTCAAAACAGAAAGTCCGAAAAATGCTGTGGGAGAAAATAACTTTGACCTCTTCCAAGAGCCTGACAGGAGAGTGTGTGTGACTGATGGACAAGATGCACTAATGTGGGATTTACTTTCTGCTTCAAAGGAAGTATTTTACTGCTTTACTATAGGCTTGAACTTTCCCAACAGGACGAATGTGAAAGTGTGTTCTTCAAAAAGTCAAAAACAGTGCCTGACTTCAATTTTCTGTTCAGATAGGCCTGTACTGTACTTGTAAACTTCAGTTGCACTGGTGCATTGAGCTGCAGGACATGACAACTTGTGATGTGGGTTTGGGACAGATGTTCAGTGAAACTATCGAGACACACGGAAGGAGAGAGTGAGGCAGAGAAGAAGAGGAGATGGAGAGAGGAAATATTTGTCAGAGGCAGAGAGGCAACGTCTTAAATCTCGTCTAACAGCAGAGAGGAGATGACACAGACTGATCTCCCAGAGGAGCTTCTTCTTCTTCTTCTCCTGTACAAGACACTGTTTAGTGAGAGCTGGGAGACCCGCCATGGATCCTAAAGTGTGTGTGTGTGTGTGTGTGCAAGCAGAAAACAGCAGCTCACTGTGAGCTATATGCACACCAGCAGGACAGGCTGGACCAGTCACTGCACTAAAACAATGTGTTTTGTTTTGCTTTTGGACTTTCACCAAGTTTGCATTTCAGATCTCCAAAGTGAGATCTTAAGTTGTACGTGAAGTTAGTCTGAGGTTGGCACTTGTATTAAGGATTAAACTCGACAAAGGTCTCGATAACGTTGGAAGTGCGTCTGCGTGTGAGTGATGGCGATCTTACAGCAGTCCGACTCATCCGACCAGTCTCCACAGTCGTCGTCTCCGTCGCAGTGGTAGATGTCCAGAATACAGCGGCCATATGCGCACTGGAACTCCTCCACGCTGCAGGTGGCTGTCATCACATCTGAGGCTACACACACACACACACACACACTCATGTTAAACAGATGCTGATGTTGGAAAAGATGGTGCAGCAGTCGGCTGTCTGAGGCACTTTGAAGCTTCGACTCTTATCTGCTGAGTCTGTCAGAAACACTAAATGAAATGAAAGAGAAGCCTCCCTCTCTTAAGACACAGAACATGCTTACATGTTCTGTAGTAATCTGGTTACTCTTAGATCTGTGTTCATATGCAGCTGATCAGTATCCAGATTTCTTCATCTTCTGGTTGCCACAGTTTTGAATCATGATGCTGCAGCCTGAAGAATTTGTCACAGAGATGTTTGTCCTGTTTGAATATTACAAATGACCTTCTGTTTAGCTGTGCAAATTGGGTCACCTGCAATTATTTCTTAATTTGATTTGGGATTGAATATGTTTAATAAAAGGTCCCTGTCTAAAGTTTTAATGATGCCCTGTTAGAAAATCAGTTTACTTTCTACATGACCAGCACAACTCAGCAATGTTAACTGAGTTTCTTTAAATCTTTTACCTCGATTCTGGAAACCAGGTTTCCCATTTAAACAACCTTTAAAAGCCGACAACTGTAGCCAATCAATTGTCTGACATGTCCCAATTATAAAACAGCACTCTTAGCTTTTGTCTATTCTTAGCTGAAGATGGTTCCCTAGAGACACACCACACTTTGTTTGGTAATTAATCAATGTGTGTTTTTTTTTTTGCCATTCCAAAAGACCAAGTGTTTTTATGTTGTGAGAAGATTACACAAGTATTAATAATGTGATCATGGCTCACATATAAATGTTACCTGTTCACACTAATTTGTGGGGAAAGAAATTGAGCCCCTTGAAGAAACCTTTATGTTATGCAGGCGTCTGACAGCATAAATACTAAGATACAAAAGTACAAAAAGGGCGACCGAAGAGAGACAACATCTATAACTGAAACTTCACTGTTTTTGGAAAGTTTTAGCTGTCGAGACTTTTCAAACGTATCCACTATGGAAAGTGTTTTAAGAAATATATATATATATTTTGGCGGTAGAAAAACATTGACCTATTGTGGATGAAGGCCCAAAACAGAGAAAAAGATGTGTTTTCGCAACACAAACAACCATTCAGCCTGTCTCTTTCTTTCACACACACACACACACACAGAATAACTTACGGCAGTTTTCCTCATCTGATCCATCTTTACAGTCCGTGTCTCCGTCACAGTACCAGTGCTCAGCGATACAGCTGCCATCTGTGCAGCGAAACTCCTTGTCCGAACATTTACGCATGTCTGACAGGAAAGAAAAACATATTTATATTATAACACAGTTTAAATGAATATGTGCTTGCGTGCTGGTGTTTTAAGGTGCGTGTTTCGGTGTGTGTACCCACCACACTGTTCATCACTGTTATCCCCGCAATCGTTGTCTCCATCACAGTGCCAAAGGCTGCGGATACAGTAGCCGTTTTGGCAGTGAAACTCGTCCTCCTCGCACTCCCTGGGAGCTGCAGAGAGAAATATGAAGAGATGGGTTTCAGAGGACAGATAATAAGGATACAACAAAAGCAAAAAGCAGATACTGTACAAGAATGTGATAAGAGGCAGCTGTCCCTGAGCTCTGCTGACATTATATCTACAGCTGTACTAACACCAGGGAGAATGTGGCCTTTCATGTCAGGCTCAGAGCAACAGGCTGAACCCTCCCAAAGCTGCAGGCCAGAGCTCAAAGACTCAATGACAGAATATCCTGTGGGTCGATCTCAGCACAAAACACGTCCGATCGACTGTCACTGCAACACAGTGAAGAGGAAAGCTAAAAAGCATCCATGTGTGGCTGCCATCACTGTGAAAAAGACGGATCTGAGTGAAAATATTTGCTATGATAACAATGATTGTATTTATATATCACTCTTCCATGACGAGTAAGAGACATAAAACCAAAACAACTGAGAAGGTGGCTGTAAAAAGTTTGTAGATTTGTCTCTCAGGGAGCACAGAGGCTGGGGTCAGCTTGAATCCATGTTAGTTACAACCGATGCCAATAGTCACAAGTATTCATGGTAGAAAAAAGTATTTCAATAGAACATAAACTCCTCAAACCAAAACAGAAGCATAATCCTCATCTCCATTGTCCATCTGTATCCTGAGTATGTTTCAAATACTCATATTTTGACCAAAATGTAGCTAAAGGCACTTCCTCTGTTTCAGTCCTTGTTCCTGTTCCTCTCCTTACAAGCTCATCGGTTAGAAGAACTTAATCCTTAATTCAACTTAAAAATACCCTGCTTCTGTACATTATGTTGTCATAACGCTCCAAATTTGAGAGATCCTTCACAGAAACTGCCTATAGAGGTTTGTGTTACAAATAATGGCCTATATATCATTTTTACTGTAAATTATATTGGTATTACTCTAAAAATCCAGTATTGATTGGGCTATATGACTTCTATAAACAAAAACCCCACACAGACAATTCTCCTGACCGATGGAAGAGCAGGAAGCAGGCAGTATACCAACCCCTGAAAGGGTTGTGCATGAGGATGGAAGATGGAAGTGTTGTATTTAGCTGTATTTTGTCGAAGACTGTCTGAAACATGTTGGAAATATAAATATTCTCCATCCTCCAACACAAAGGTTGGAAATCCTACCATTAGCTGATTCTGGGGCTCTGGGCTCATGTGACTGGACATCAAAACCTGCTGCACAAAAAAATATGTGCTTTCACACTATCACTTGCTACCTAAAGAAGTCTAAACTCTTCTGCTCAAAAGTAATTTTCAGCAATCAATAAGCTGAATAAAAAAAAGCTGTTTTTCTTAACAAATCCCAAGTTCCTTTAAATTTTAAACCAGTTTGAATTCAGAACTACTTTAATCTACCAAACCTGACCTCTAGCTGCTTGTTTTATGTCTTCCTGGCTGCTGCATATAAGGAAATGTCAGTTAACCTTGAGACTGGAGATCAAAGACACATCTGTCATTCATGCCCACAGCCCTGACGATGCAGTTAGAAGTCGCTCCCTCCACCGAACTTTTAGCACCAAGACATTGAGAGTGTTTCAGTTTCAAACCCTTTCATTTAACAAAACAACTCCTCCACCTCGCTTCTTTAATCATACCTACACAGATAAAAGACTGAATGGATTTTAAAAACACTGCCTTCTACTGTTAGAACCGCAAATCAATGGCAAATCCCAGCCATGCTCGCCCGGGGCCGAGTAAACAGGTTCGTCAAGGAGAACCAATGATGGATGGCCCCAGGTGGGAGGTAATCTATAATTTATCACTGCTGTGTGTGAGTGTTAGACAGCTGAGACAAACAGAAAGAGATAAGGACGTACAGAAACAGGGATGTCCTCAGAATGGAGGGACGGACGAAAAAGAAGATGAAGCTTTCCTTTATTTCACATAGATTTTTCATCTCTTCTCAAGGTGTGTTGCAGCTTCGCAGCAGGAGCCAAAACTACTGGAGACATGAGTGACATGATCCAAGGCTGTTAACTAGCACAGCACATCATTTCAAGATGCTTTGACACTGTATACGTTATATTTTATAGGAGTAAATTAAGAAAGATGTTACTGCATCAAGGTCGCATTACACAGCTGATATTCTTATTTGTTGGGTATGTTTATAATGTCTTTGCCAAATAATAGACTATTTTCATGAAAACACAAAAATCTAAATGTTAAACCTATCTGTAAACGCCCTCATATATATTCCTGTGTTTGCAGATTGGTGGCAGGTGTTCATTCAAAAGGTTTTCAGATATCCATCTCTGAGACTTATGCGGCTGCACAAAACAATGGAGGTGAATAAAACCTTGTTTGTGGTGCTCAAAGCATTAAGAAATCAAACGGTTTTCCCAGGTAATACCTTGTACTGAATAAATAGTCCCAGTACAAACTGATGACAGTGAGGTCTGTGAATTATCTCCAGTAATTGAGAAATTGTTTCTGGACAGAGATATTGCCGCTGAGATTTTTAATTGACATTTTTTAATACAGCGAGAGACAACAAACATAATCATATTCACCTCCACTGTGCTGGAGTGGAGACAGAAATATCAAAAGGTGATATCTTGAAATCCCAGCACATAAACTGAAACTATCTACTATCTAATAAATATGTTTTTTTGGTTTTTTGTAATTTGAGTGTAATGACCCTTTAAGCTATCTTTGTCTCATCTAGACAGGCTGATGTTGGTATTGATATTTAAGGGTTTATCTGACAACAATTTATTGACATATTTGTTTTTAAACAGACATTTTTAATGCGGATCCCTTAAATTTAGTTATTAAATAAATATGACAAAGATATGTGCAGAACGGTACATTTTACAGATGAAAAAGAAAACTAAGTTTCTAAATGACCTCAAACATATCTCTGGCATTTCTTGTTATCAGCCAACATATATGACGATGTGATAAATCTGCGATAAGCTGATATCGGCTGATTATCTGTTGGGCTCTACTCTCAACTGCTAAACCGCAGCTGACCTTCCCCTCAGCCAGAACGCCCTCCTCAAAAAGGAGAAAAACCACAAAAGCCCACCGGCTGGTCCAAATGAAAATTTAATTTTCCTCACACTATCGACAAATACACTCATTTAATCTATTATTCAACTTGTTGGAAAATAATTGATTCTCTCCCTCTCCCATGCTCTTTCTCCCCTCCTATCAGCGAGGTAAACAGAGGGAGGTCGAAGGTCAACAAGCCCTCAAGACGTTCATCATTCACACAGCAGCCAAACGTCAAAGGGCAAAGGGCGCAGGGAGTCATTACCGGGCTTTCTGCATGTGTGTGTGTGTGTGTGTGTGTGTGTGTGGTGTTTTTCTTTTCTTTTTCTTTCTGTGAAATATCTTTTAAACTTTAAGAATTCTGAATATCTCGTGTTCAAACACACACATCCGCACCGAGACACACCTGTCTCTGTTTGTCTGAAAACCCTGACAACTGCTTCAGCTCCAGCCGAGCGTGGAGGATTGTCTCCCTGTCTCTAAATAATTAAATAAAACCACTGCATCGCGGGGAGACAGACACACACACACACACACACACACACACACACACACACACACACACACACACACACACACAGAAAAAACCCAAAAGTGTTGGGAGGTGAAAGACAGACCAGGGTGAAAAACTGAAGAGAAAGAAAGAAGCATGAAATAATAAGTAGTTTGGGGGAAAAGGGAGGGAGGGAAATTTACTCTGCAAGAAGATGAAAAATTCATAGCCGGCTCGCAGCAGACAGACCCCCCATCAGGAAGTGATTCAATGTCTGGCTGCCGATACAGTATGTGGGTCAACACACATCACAGGATAACGAACAGATAAGAAAAGCCATTCAGAAGAGAAAGAGCCAACCTGTACCTGCTGTACACACAAAGCTACATGAGGTCTGAGACTATATAAGGGAGGAATTATGGAAAGCAATCACTGCCAGGATCAGTGTGTATGTACCATTAGATATGTTATTTAAGCCTGAAGCTGCTTTACCAACTTTTTGTTGGAAGAAAATTCACCTTCCCTTTTAATACAGATGCCACTATTAACCATTAACAATCTAGATCATTTAAAGCATTCATCTTCACACTCTGTAGATGGCAGCATCAGTAAGTCTGTCGGTCAAACACTTTAGTCCAGAGTGAAATATCTCGACAATACCGGATGGATTGCAATGAAGTTCGGTACATACATTCATGGTCACCAGAGGATAATTCCTCCTACTTTGGGGATCCTTTGAAATTTTAGCTAGTGCTCCTAACAGGTCAAAATGTTCAGGGGTCATTGTCAGGGGTCACGGTAGCCTTGGGGCTAAGACGAGTATGAAACTATCTCCATTTTGAATCTGATCGGGAACCTTTTTACATGTCATATCACGTATTTGTCTCCACACATTTCTGCCTCTCTACTATCTACTATCAAATAAAGGCAAAAAAATAATAATTTTAAAAAGTTGTCCAGCACATCGTTTCATTTTTGACATATCTTGTACAGGTATTTTTACTAAGATCTAATGTCTGTGTATGTGTTTTAGTTTGCAGAATCCCCGTTTGGTCAACTTCTTGATTTAAGTGTTGATGGTTGTGGAAAATCATTTGGAATCTTTTTCTGTGACTCAAATGTATAAAGAGGAACGACACACTCTGATCTTTAGATAAAAGTCAGAACTTAAAGGACACTGTGTGTCTCTTGCTGCCATGTGTTGTTTCCATCAGGATTACATCACTCCCTGTAACTATTTCTGACCCCACAAACAGTGTTAGGTGTGATTAAACTGAATCACCATACTGATACTGACAGTGTGATTGAATGACTGGCCCGCATCCTGTGTCCATCCCCACGGATCAGACTGGACACATGGAGCCTTCTGAGTCATTAGAGGCTAAAAGTGGACAATGTGTTCACAGGCTTTGACCACTAATTACAGACTGATGGAACAACACACACACACATTTGTACTTCTACACTTGTGAGGACCTTCTCGTTGACATAGCCCTCTAACCCCAAACCTTAACCTAACCCCATTTCTGACCTCAAAAGAATAGTCCTGCAATTTAGTTCAGCATTTTCATAAAAATAAGGGACTCAGAAGACACATGTTAAAAAAGTATGGTTAAAATCGAAGCAGCAGAGACCAAGATGTCTTTCCTTTTAGTCCCTAATATGGTTAATGCTTCAAAAAACACTGGATCCTACACTTCCTATAATGCAACCAAAACCATATATCTCTGCCTGGTAAAAACCTAGTCCTTCAAACTCCACTCTGCCAGTTTGTAAGGCAGTCTGTCCGTTATAAATGTGAAGTCTCAAACCTACCATAACTCTAGTGGGGATTGATTATCATCAAAGCTCCCTCTAGAGCCACGGACCTTATACCAGTGGCTCCAGCAGTCCAAAACTGTTCATTCTGCATAAGTCACGAGTATTTAGGTCAACAAATTTCCGCAATAGTGGTTTTATTGAAATACCAAGCAGTGTTACAACATAGTTTTTTTAAATGTGTGTTTAAGTCCTATTTGCACTCTCTTGCTCCAATGCTTTTTATTTTATTGAGCTTTAAGCCTCAGTTGAACTCAAGTTATTTTAGTTTTCATTTTGTGAAGGGGCAGTAGTGGTAATCATTGTCTCCTCACAACAACAAGGTTGTGGGTTTGAATCCACAGGTGGAATGAATGGATGGAAATCTACTGGGTGTTAAGTTGCTCAACAGTCACCTAATGTCTAAGAGAAATTCTGGACCTTGATGAGAAACCAGCTGGCAAACGCTACCATATACTATATAACTGTTTTCACAATCTGAACAGTCATGATGAGTTAACTGGCTTTTATGTGTAAAATAGGTGGAGCGCCCCTTTAATGCTAAAACCAAGTTTCAAACAGCTTAAAGGAGAGAAAAAAATTTCACTTTCCAAAACTATTCTCACTGCCAAGATCATAAACTTAAATGTGTCCTCACAAAGATGAAATACAAGAGTACACACAAACATACACATACACACACACACACACACACAAACCAGGCAGCAATGCATAGATACATAAATACCCCGGCAGAAATAGACACACTCCTTACCTCACCCACTGTAGCCTGCGTTTCGCCTTGCAGGCAGCTGAGAGGTATTTTGGGTTCAACACAAACACACACACACACACACACACACACACACACACACACACACACACACACACACACACACACACACACACACACGACTCCACAAATCAAACGAGGAACAGGATAAACTGAGGACAAAGTTCAGAAAATGTCTTGTGCGGTTATTGTGGCGGTGCTGACCTCTCATCAGTGTGTGTGTGTGTGTGTGTGTGTGTGTGTGTGTGTGTGTGTGTGTTTGTGACTGCGACAGCCAGGCAACTCCTTCAGACTCAAAACAAACACCTCATTGCACATGGCTGCCTCAAACATCTGTCCACTTTAATAACTCATCCCCCTGAGCCTGACAGAGCAGGTCGAGAATGTGCTGCACACGTGTGTGTGTTTGTGTGTGTGTTTGTGTGTGTGTCACGGCGCATATCAATGTGACTGCCACTGATTGTTTGTGTTGACAAGAGAGACAGGAAGTGCACTTACGACAGTCCTGTTCATCTGAGTCGTCCTCGCAGTCGTTGTCTCCGTCACACACCCAGGAGCGTCGGATGCATTTGCCGTTGTCGCAGTGGAAGTCCAGCGGCGAGCAGGTGGGAAGCACTGCAAACAAACAAGGCCAGACAACAAGTCTGTCAGCACGAACAAACAAACAAACAAGTAAACAAACTGTGAAGCTGATGGGAGAAAGGAAAGTTTTGTTGTTGAAGTTCTGACACATATTCAGATTAATTCTGACCTACAGTGTTGAATGTTTAAATGTTATGTTATGTTAATGCTTATTAAAGCTAAATAGGGGCACTGAAAGTGTTACTTTGATACATTACTTTATCATTTTAGCTAAATCTTGGCTAAACTGTGTCAATTAATGTGTATTTTCCCTGATGAATAAATAAATAAAGCGTACTAAAAGTGAGTAAAGTAAACTAGGTGACGTCAATCCAACACATGCACACAGTGAAGCCTTAATCAATTTTACAGTCATCCCTCCTGCGTGGCTGCTGGCTGCAGTAGAGTTCGATGGGCACAGTTTAAATTCATGAGGGTTTTATTCTCTGCCTGGTCTCAGCTCATCCGGAGCCTGAGCCTGATCTGCACCCTCACGTCCTCCTCCGTCCCACCTTCTTACCCTGAGACCCAGAGAGCAGCGCGGAGCTCAACTCAGCTCAGTGCATTCCTGCTTAACTTCATATCCGCTCTAAGTGCAGCTACTCGCTATCTAAGCAGAGCCCGAATGACTGGCCCTTTGTCATCCGCAGACAGAGCTAATTTAATTACAGGCCAGAGAGAGATGGAGAGGGGAGGAGGAAGGGGGAGGGAGGAGAGGGAGCAGCAAAGTCCTTACAGTGGACTCTTACCCGCCTGTCAATACCAGATATGAAATATTGACTAGGCTACGCAGACTTTATGAAAAATGTATGACGTCACGCAGCGAGTTAACCACCGAGGCAGACAGGCGGACGAGTCGGGGCTCAGTGAGTGAATTAAGTGAGTGTGTGTTGGGGTGTGGCGCTGGGCTCCAGGAGAAGTAAAGCCCCACTGACCCACATACCCCTGCATGGATATAACATTATTCAGAGAGAAACACAAAGAGAGAGAGTGAGAGAGTGAGAGAGTGAGACATACATATGAGCAAACAGAACTCGCTCGCCAAATATTCTTTCTTTATATTCTCTTCCCCTTCAGATGAACTCTCCTTCTGTCTGAATTATGTGACCACACTGGTGGTTTGGCTGAATTTGCATATATAATACATTACTGCAAACAATTATCCAAGTCATACCATCAGTTTCTTTATTTGTTTCCCCTCAGACATCCCCTGGCTTCAGTTTATTCCCATTTGGTGCATTAAAAAAAAACATTTAAGGTTCGCTTCTGCTGCCAAAGAACCACTTTTTTATTTTTAATTTTTAACATTGAGATGACAAATACAGTCCTTAACTCAAGGTTAACACATTATGTAACATTTCTTCGGCTTTCATGGGTTAGAAATTATACAAAGGAAATAACTCCAAGGTATTAACGAAAATACAAGTGATTAAAGCTACTTTTTCTTTTATAGCAAGAAACAATAAAATACAAATAATCTTTTCATGATGCTCAAATATGCTTAATGTTTGTTTCTGGATTTGATGTTCTGATAACATAAGGTAGATCATTAGTGTTTGTTGTTTTTTTCCTAAAGCCGATAATACATTTATGGATGTCGGAGCAGATTTGTGAAAATGATCCCTGCTGTCATATCATGAAAACAGCTGAGAAATAACATTTCTGGTCCTGATCAAAGCCAAAGTCAGACTGAAACATTGACAATGATTATTTCCATTATCAATTAATCTGTCGTTTATTTTCTCAATTAATTGATTAGTTGTTTGGCCTATAAAATATCAGAAAATGGTGAAAAATGTTGATCATTGTCTCCTAAAGCATAAGGTCATGTCTGAAATGTCTTCTCTTCTCCAGTTTACTCCAGTTTCAGTTTACTATGACAGAAGAGTAAAGAAACCAGAAAATATTCACATTTGAGAGGCTAATTATCAAAGCTAATTAATCAATTATGAAAGTAGTTAGCAATTAATTTAACAGTTGGCAACTAATCAATTAGTCGACTAATTGTTGCCGCTCTAAAGTTTATCAAAAGAAATTCTATCTGCAACAATTTAGATAATTGATTAATTGTTATAAAACAAATATTTGCAGTTGTCTGTTTTAGTCTTCTATGATAGTAAACTGAATATCTTTGGGAATATCTTCAGACTGTTGGTAGCACAAAACAGCAACTGAGATTTTTAATTTAAAATTTTCTATTAATCAGGAACTAATCAGCACCTAATAAATTTTTTTTTTTTCATTTTTCATTTAGTTATGACAAAATCAAATTCTAAAACGATCAAAGATTTCCTCCAGTCTAAAATTTCCAAACCCCTGGTACGTTCCTATAGGTTTAAAGCCTAACCTTCAGTTTCCTCTCTGTTCACATGATTCACTTTCAAAACACAAAGCTCAGCCTAAACTAAATCAGATTTGGGTTCAGTATTTGCCAGAACTGCTGCAATAAGCTGGAACTGAACATGGAGAAGAATTCCCACAGATCTATTAGTGCAACATTGTGAGAGCATGTCGAGAGGATCCTGACACCTGCACATCGTCTGGAAACTTCTTTTTGTCAGCTTAACCAGTTGGATGGATTTTGGATGGGTCTCCGACTGGCTGTCAGCAGATTTATGGTCTCAACTAACAAGGAGGGAAAAATGCTGCTCCTCAACATTCCAATAAATAATTCAGCTTATCTGAAGAGGAAGAGAGCGCAGCGTTAACATGTTCGCACACATACAGTAAGCAAACCATCGTAAACGCATCACAGGCTAAATAAACACACACGGTGCAGAATTGACTAGGCACGCACATTGGGAGAGATGCAAAATGTAAGCAAATAAATTTCTCTCTCACACACACACACAAACACACACACGGTAGGTGGGGCTTGATCCTGGTATCAGGTGGATCAGCAGGGAGCACGCTAGGAAGGTTGATGAGGTCTCTAGGCACTTTGATCTCTTATCACACAGATTCTACTCAGCTCAGCGTTGCTCTGCTTGCTACCACTGCATTCCTCTGAGGCTGAGACACACACACACACACACACACACACACACACACACACTAATTAAGACACTCACAAGAGCCCTCCTAACCTTAACTTTGTCCACTGCTTGTTGTTCGTTGCATTCTAGGAATCGTTTCATGATGATTTTCGCTTGACCTCCACCTTCCTCATTCCTACGATTCCCACAATTCTTTTCCCACTTCAAAAGAAACCTGTGACCTGTGTGCTGAATATCCTGAAGTAATAATATTGATGACGTAGGTAGGTTTCAATTTTTCAAGTCAATAAAAAAGTAAGAGCACTGACAGACGCGTTAAAGATGGTGTTAAATTCACGAGCTACTAAGAACAGATGCACAACACATTGCATTCTGCTCCGGCTGTGCTTTGTTTATTATGTAATACTGTCACATACTCGAGAGTATCACAGTATCATATCACATAACAGTTAATGATGGAAACACATGCATCACATGGTTCTGACTTGTTTGCTTAAATTTGCTTCAATCTTAATAAAACAGAACTACTTGTCTGACTTCATGCACAGCCCAGACTGGCTCTTCCAGGTGATATAAAAACACAAACACACACAATGTTTGTCTCAGTCATGCTGCGACGCCTTTCCAAAATATTTCCCCAGAATATTTGCTGTTTATCCTCCTGAGTGCTGTTGGGTTCACACACACACGCGCACACACACACACTCTGACCTTCAGCGATGGGCTTTTCTCATCCGCGCTACAGAATTCCCACTTGCATTCCACAGGTCATTCACACACACACACAAACACACACCTGCCATTCCCATCATCATCCCCCTGTCTCATTTTCTCTCACTTTCCCTCACACACACAGCTTTTTTCCATCACTGCCTGTTAAATTGTTTATTGCTAAAACAATTTCTCAACTGATCATTCATTAATCAACTGACAGAAAAGTAAATGACGATACTGAGAAGTGAATTTATCTTTTCCTTCATTTAGCAAATAAAAATACTGAATGTTAGGATGAGTTCGCTTTTCTCGGGTTCACATCATAATGAGCAATCTGAGGACATCACTTCGGTCTGTTCTTATCATAGTATTTATTACAGTTACTCTTCAGTGAGCCGGTCCAGGTTTAAAGCTCATTGTTTTTGTTTTTGCACAGATTTATTATTTTAAAATGCATTTTTTAATAAGATCATATTGGTTTGAAGGATTTTCACCTGAGATTTGTCTCAACACACTCAAATTTGATTCACTTGTGCAAAAGAAGCCAGTGATAACTGCAGCAGAGCAAAATGGGCGAGAAAATACATATGAGCTGCTGATTAGGTGCCAGAATCCCTTAAGAAAGTAAAAATGAAAAAACAAAACTTTAACTACACTGAGAATTGTAGTTTTATTCAGTTATGTTTGATGATTTTTCTAATCACATTTTTTGTATTTTTAATATCCAATATAAACTGTGATAAATCATTTACTTCTTTCCATAGATGGACTGAAAATAATAAGCCACATCTATTTTTGCAAGTTTATCGACTGTATCTAAGCGAGAATGTGGATGTCTGACTTGCAAATGCTGGTTTGTGTGTGTGTGTGTGTGTGTGTGTGTGTGTGTGTGTTCCATGTCTTTAAGAAGATGTATGTGTGTGGCTTTAAGTGGCCTTGAGCAGCTGAGTTAATGGCCTCCTCTTTACTATAGTACAGCAGAATCAAGTGGCTCTAATGGGACCAATATATCTGCCTAAACACCGCTTATCACACCGACTCAACGGATGAAGGGATGGACAGATGAGAGAGAGAGAAAGAGAGAGGACACTCTGTCTGACTGAAAAACAGATGTGGTCCCTAAAGAGCGATAGAGGAGTCTGCACGTCTAACGAGAATATTTCATCCGAGGAGCTTTAATAAAGGTTTTCTCTTTCAGTCCAAAGCAGGTCATTTCACCTCCAGATTACTGTTGTCTCTACTGGAAACAGTTACTCACAGTGGAAATCTGGAGATCTGTGTCCGTTTTAAAGATTCTTTTGGCTCCATGTTTGACATTAAGCAGCCAGACAAACACACACACATGTACACCTGTATGACCAACTACAGAGAAGCTTCACTTCAGCGGTCTGAGGGTAAACTGTGTGGGGAAAAGGACACCTTGATGTTGCTGCCAAAGACTGAAAAACATGTTTCACATATAAATACATTTTTAAAAAAAAACTGCAGCAACTGCCAAGAATGTACAGCAACAACTTGAGTGCAAAAATAGTCAAGCTCAACATCTTTCAACGTGATGTTTGTCAAACACTTTGACAGAGACATCATTTTTGCACATAAATCATTCCATGTAGTCGGGGCTTTTCCCTTTTTATCATGTTTTTTTAATAAAAAGACGTTGCCTTGCAAAACACCCCTTTTCAGGCAGAAGCCACTTGGTGTGCTGTCACATCAGAATACCAATGTTTTTCTTATAGTTTTTCAGACAAAACTATAAGAAGCAGCTAGAGGTCACCATGAGTTTCTTTTTTTGCAGCATTTGAGGTCATGACTGCATCACCAGGAGTAAGATTTGGGATTAATGGAGACTTTTTATGAGATGTGGACAGAATTAAGAAGTATAAGGCTGTACACACAGGCACGGGTCAATATTTCCTTCAGCCACTAAGATAGCTAAAAGCCTATTGTTTGTCAGGGTGGATGGATGCATAGATCAAGCAGTGGAAGGTGGGCCAGGTGTTCAATATAAGGAGAAGTCATTCCCTGTACAGTTTTTGGTGTGTGTGTGTGTTTAAATCATCATTCATCGAGCCAGTGCTATTAAACTTAGGTGTTTGCAACCAAAATTCTGAATTAAATGTCTCACTGTTAAAGTGAATAGAGGCAGAATGAGCCATAACTGAGCTGACAGGCAAAAAACTCTCCTAACTGTCTCTCACTCCTTCACTTTTTTGATACTTTCGCTCTGCACCCAAATTATTCATGTTCTTGCATGTAAAGAGATTCTCCTCTAAAGCTCCAAACATTTTTTTCTCGTTGCTCTCTGGTTTCCACTTTTCTCTCTCTCTTCACTTCTCTCACATCTCCTCTGCATCTCAATTTTGTGCAGTCTCCTTTATTTCTTTTCCTGAAGGCTCCAAAGAGCCACATCTGCAGTATTCAAGTCGAATGGAATTTAATAGATTTTTCTTCCATTTCACAAACCAAAACAGGTGGCGAAAACAACACATTTCTAATTGAAGATTCTAATGTAA
The DNA here is from genome assembly GCA_038419695.1 of Scomberomorus guttatus. Classification (NCBI taxonomy): domain Eukaryota; kingdom Metazoa; phylum Chordata; class Actinopteri; order Scombriformes; family Scombridae; genus Scomberomorus; species Scomberomorus guttatus. The sequence continues at coordinate 33,186,708 of CM076445.1, read as the reverse complement.
TGAGTAGCATCAGAATGAATGATTAACTGTTGGGGGCAATTAAGTCCAATTCTGTGTAGGAAAGCAGATCGATGCACCACTTCCAGTTCACTGCAAGTCAAAAAGTGGGCATGCAGCACATGAAACCCCATCATAACATGGAAGAATTACATTTTTCTGATATTTTTTATAGTTTATAAAGCCTTTAAATGCATTATTTTTATCAATTTCAGACTATTTCCCTTGTCCTGCCCCAACACCACTCTCAAACTCAAACTAATCCCCTGTCTCACTCATCCATCTCAGTCTCCCCTCCTCTACTCGCTCTTTATTTTCCTCTCACAGCCGATCCCGACAGAGGCGGCTTATCTGATTCTAGGCAGCTCTGGTCGCTAGCCAGCGCATATTTCAGTCCGTCAGAGCGCAGTGGTGCTGCCAGCAAAGTTTTTCTTGGCAGAGTGTCCGGCGGCGGCCTGTGTGATGGGCTTTCTCCGTCCTCCTCCACCTCTACAGTAAATAGACCTCCTGCTTCGCCCAGGCCGCAACGCCACTCGGCATTTATAAACCCATCAAAACCAAAACCCACTGCAGAATCAGGTACACCGACTTTTTGAGGCTGACATCAATCTTATAAGACTGTAAATCATAGTTTGATGTTTCAAAAAAATGAACTCAAAACTCGTGACCAGAAACTGGAGGTCAGTGTTTATCCATCTTTTTATTTTCTCCTGCATCTGCTCTGTAAAAAAACATGTAGAGTCACACACAGAAAGACTGAATAATTAGCATTTATTTACTTCACTTTCAAATTTACTTTCAATGTTAGTGCTGGAGGCCAAAATCCACAGTGTGTCCACACAGTCATTTTGTGCAAAAATGCATTTTAAAGTTGATCTGAAGCTTCAGAGGCTTCAGCAGTCTGAGTCATATCAAATGCATATCTGCAACATTTACAGTCTTTTTAGCATCAAATTCCCTCTTTGTGTTTGCCTGTTGAGCTGCAGTGGAAGTATAGTAACAAAAAGGGACCAAAAAGGGATTCATCTTAGCTTTAGATAAACTTGTGTATCACCTGACTATTGTTTTAAGACAAACTAAAATTTTGCCAATGCACAAAAATATTAGCAGCAAAATATACTTAAGTACCTCAAAAATGTACTTGTACAGTACTTATAGTGAATGAACTGCAGAACAGGCACCTGTGTGAGGTTTGTGATGACACCATCATCACAAGACACTTTAATGCACATCATGGTAGATTAATGCAGAAACATTTGCTTGTTGCCATGACAAATCTCTGCTGAGTGCTTGACACCAATGAGTAACACTTCAGTGCTGTCATCAAGACACAACCCACTCATTTCTTTCTTAAGAGGCTGAATGACAGGAAATACTCTAATGCAGTCTAATAATGACATTATATGTCTATTAGGATTAGGAATGAAGTTTATAATTTCTCTAATGTTGCCTTGCCTGTCCTTTGGATATCCACCTGCAGCTGGTAATCCATCTCTTTATAGAGATTATACTTGGACTACTTGACCGGTTTACTGGCCAAGGATAATTATTTTTACAGGTATAAACAGGAGGGAAGGAAGTGGAAAGGAGTGCTTCAGCAAGGCCAACAACAAATGGAAATTATTTCAAGAGGTAGAGAGACAATCGTGAGTGAGACAGTGAAAACGACAGGAGAAAAATACGTGCAACATCCTGTACGAATACGCACAAACTCACAAGTCCCACATTATTATTAATACTATGTTTGTTCCCAAGCAAGATTAGACATCTAAAGTCCCCTTAACATTACTTATAGGGTGCAATGTTTATTAGACTCCACAATACATCAGTGATCAAGACACAAATCTATACATACAGTAGATGAGAAGATATTCTTACAGCCTCTCTGATGGTGGCACGAGGAGATAGGTCACAGGGTCATTAAAATCTCTTTGCACTGTGAATGTGCTTCGTAAATTTCATGGAAATTTACCATGAAAGATTTCACTATCTCTTGTACAAGTGGAAATTGCGGCCTGATGGTGTTGCTAGATGAGAGAGCACCTAAATCAGCATTCTCACGTGACCAGGGGCATTCATATCAAATTATTTGGTAATCTGGCCAGCAGTTGTCAAGATATCTTGTTCTGGATCAAAGCGATCATCCTTGGGGCACCAGCAAGGCAACAAAATGAACTGTCTGTGTGTCAGTCAAGCTTTGACTTTAGATAATAGGACAGTTGTAGAGGAGCTCAGACAGGCAACAAACGTGCACTCGCTGTGTTGTCTGTCTGGTTATATGACATTGGATGAATGTATCTACTTCAGACAACATTACCAAAAGTCCCAGAAGAGCATTAATTTATTGCAAAATGCTTTTTGGCTAAATAAACATCAACAGTCAATCAAAACTTGATAACTTACTTGTTACTCTGCCAGTTTTTTTTTTTTTTTTAATTAGCAATAGTTCCACCTGGCATTGCTTTGTGTATGTTTGCCTTTTTAAAAGGTGCTGTCATGTCTGCAACTAACAAACTATCAATCATTTTTATTAGATTAGTCTATTAATTATTTTGCCTATAAAATGTCAGATACAATAAGTTCATACCGCAAGATCTCAGAGCCCGAGGTGATGTCTGCAAACTGTTTATTTTATCTGGCAATCAAGAAATCCAAAGGAATTACTGTAGTTACATTTTTATAAATTGGGGTGATATGAAATGAAAAATAGCAAAGAAAAAGCACCGACACACTCATCCTCACAGCAGTTGGTGGGTGATTGATTCTTAGATGGAAAATAAATCTGAAGTATTTTCATCTGTGGTTGCCACTGACGTAAATACTTCATGTAAATCACACAGCTTCATCCAAATTTGTTTCCTCCCCTTGTTGTTTGGCACAAACCCAAAATGCTGCCAACCTGTAGCAAATGTGTTCTTTTTAGAGGTCAACTCGATCTTGACTTTGGAAACTTTTTTTTACCTCTCTGATCTGCGGAGGAGCTGTCACACGATGTGTACTGTCGGTACATTTAAATATCCCTGGATACCTCATTCCTGTCAAGTGTTAAAGGCGCTTACTGAATTTTTAAACCACATCAATTCTGAGACATAAAAATAGAGAGCTGAGAAGTACGGAGGTGTCAAAGTGGCCAATGGGTTACTGGATTTTGGGGGAAGTCAGCAGGTTTAGGCTTCCTCAGGCAAACATTGTAGAAAACCTTATATTGTGTACCTGTAGCTTTGAGTTAATTCTACTGTTTACCTGTAAAGACAGAAGCAAACGACTACTGCAGTGATAACTGATCCAGAGCTGTAAAGTCCTGAAGCAAAAGGAGTACAAAGTCTTCAAACCTGTTTGATGTTTTGTATTTCATTGATAAACTGCTAACACATCAACACCAACACAGACCCTTTTTGTTTTTTCATGTACTGCTGTTGTTGGTCTGAACTGCAGAACGTGCAATACATTCAACTTGCACTTTGCGAGGGACTCGCACTGACTCACAAAGGTAGGAGAGATGCTGAGCGTATAGTTTTGACATCACAACCTTACGGAAGTCCAAACAGCTTGTTTAAAAGGCAGTTTCTGAATACAGACTGTGTGTATTTCTCCATGGACTGAACATTTTGATGCTTTCACAGTATGTATAGAGCACCTAGATCTGCTTTATAATAAAAAAAGAAATGAAAATCTCCCTTAGCACAATAGGTCCTATTTAACCCCAACCTGTCACCTCAGCTGTATTTATTTACACACAGAACACATTTAAAACCTACTCAAACAAGCTAGTACAAGATTTACAAAGAAGGTAAAGCCAGGCCCCAGACCAACAAGCCCTTTGTCTCTCTTCTTATTTCTGTCTCTTTCTCTGCCCTCAATCAGACTCTAATCATGTCCACTTCTGTGTGAACAAGTGTGCTTGCCTCATTTACTGAGCAGGGAGTAAATATTTAGGAAGGAGGCGGAGGAGGGGAAAGAGCTCGTATTGGGGGCGGAGGCGGGGGGGAGGGGGTGGCAGGAATGAGAGGGAGGCCAACGGAGGATGAAGAAAAAGAGGAGGAGGATTATGCTAATGTGTCCAAACAACTACGGTCAAATCTTGAGACCAAAAGACAGACAGAGAAAGCAACAAGAGAAGAAGAAAGAGACAGGAAGGTGGACAAACTGACTGAAGGAAGAATTTAAACCACATAGTGAGAAGTGAATGAGAAAGTCTTGGATTTAAAAAAAAAGTGAGTTGGGTTTGCAGGTTTCCTGTGGTCAGAGGGCAGAGAGAAGAAGGATGCAGGGGCAGAGGGAGGTATGGAGAGAGAAGATGAAGGGATGGGGAGAGAAATTGACACATAGAGAAGGAGGGAATGGGGTCCTAATCTTCTCTGCTCCTGTTTTCGGATCAGCTGAGCTCCCGCAGTCACAGCTGCTTTCTGATTGGCTATAACTGCAGAGAGTGGTGGATTAAAGGAAGGAGGGGGGTATTTCTTATTTTTTGCCCTTGTGAGAACAAGTCTGAGTTTTAGATATTTGGAGTAAGGACACTGTGACCGATCCTCTTTTTCAAGGGACTAGTCTCAGGTTTGGTCTTGGCTTTAGACTTAAGATGAGAGTTAGTTTAAGTCATTTGTACAATAATAATACAATAATTTGTACAGCACTTTGGCTGTTTTTAAATGTGCTCTATAAATAAACTTGACTTGAGATACTTAAAGCTTTTGCAAAATCTTAACCTACTATGAAAAGACAAATTCAGAATGAGACTTGTATAGATTCAGAAAAACCAAACGTTTCTGATAAAGTTGAGAGTCGGCAGGTGAGAGATTTTAATCCCAAACCTCAAGATAATGTGGGCCGACTGTCCACAGTGACCTGCCACAATTAAGGCCAGTACACGATCTTGAAGGTCAGTCATTACGACCTGATGAAGTTAGAACTGATCTTAATTATATGAATTAGGTACCTATTGCAGTGTTGAACTAAACCTAATTTCAGGGCATGAAAACAAGGCATCTGTAGGTTTGAGAAAGAAGATTTAAGACAATTTAACACATTTATTGAGGTTAAACACAATTATTACAGTTATAATGTTACTGGACGTGAAGTCTGTGTTTCATAAGCAAATAATAGGCAGATTGTACCATCTATCTTGTCCTGAATTTGTCTAAATGTGGAAATTCATGTCAGAAAAAGAATTGCAGTCAACTGTATTCAAGACATTTTGAAGCACTGAAATTAAAAAGATTTATTTTAAGACTGATGCTGCCTCAACTTGTGATTTCCAAATGAGAAGTCAAGTACACAGTATGCTTGGCATTTAATAGGTTTCAGTTGTGAGAACACTGTTGCTCGGCAACTGACAACAAACTGACTTTGCCTTGCTCCCTTTTCAAAATGGTGAATTAGTAGTTAGTAGTTAAAAACATTAAAGAAAAACAGGTCTCAGAATTGCTTCAGTTGTGAAGTTGTTATTGATTCTTCTCATGAATATGGTAAATCTAACGCCACCTGAGAGCCCCATTATATCTGATAGACATCCTGAAAACGCTTCCAACGAGGGTCCTTGCAAGTTAGTGTAACAAATGCATGTGTGAGTGTATACTTCTGTCTGTGTGTGTATTTGACTTTATGGTACAAACCCTTTCCCCAAACCTCACAGACTTGTGTGAGCTGACAGCAGAGGAAGCCAAACCTCATGCAGCGCTTTCAATCACGTACAACAGAGATTTTCCTCTTCCATTTCATCTCACATCAACCCCAACAACACACACACACACACACACACACACATACATTCCTCTGCACCCCTGCCTCCTCACTCTGGCCGAAAGCATTTACTCTTTCACAACCTCAGCCCCTTTCAACTCAGCAGGAATCCAACAGTATGTCCGTGCGTGTGCCTGTGTGTGTGTGTGTGCGCGCGCTCGGGTCCTGCTTACTTCATTGTAAGTATAATGCAGAGAGAGAAATAAGTTGAAGGATGGTCTGAATCAGCGAGGGAGGAGGAGGAGGTGAGAGGAGATGAATGGAGAAATAGCAGAAGATGTATAAGTCTTCCAAGGTTATCCAGTTTTATCTGCTATGGTTACTGTTGTTATGAACATCCTGTATCAGTGTGTGTTAATACATTTTATTGCCATGAACTGGGAGGAGAGATCAGGAAAACTGAGAAACCAGATATGAGATGGAAGACAGAAACATAAATCAGACTCAATTAGACTGTTTGCCTCATCCACTATCAGGGTATCTGCAGAGTTCAGAGGGTCACGTTCAATAGAAAATACTGTTCTGATGGCATCGTGTACAAACCAGCTGGTTTATTTTTTCATTTAAGAAGCCTTAACACACAGGGGAAAGACATGCAGGCTGGGTACAAACAGTTTGGTAAAAACGTTAATGATTAAACTAGAAGTTTTATTATGTGCAAATGATTACAAAAACCCAGTGATTCATTTCACCTCCAGAGCACAGCAATAAAGTCGTGCAGAGCTGTGACGATTAGTCGATTGGCGGAAAATTAATCAACAACTATTAATTAAATAAATGTATAATTTTTAGTAATTTCTTCAGAAAAAGCCTCTTGAATATCATAAAATAAATTAATATCTTCTGGCTTCTTCTTCTAGTCGTCTATGATAACTGAATATAAAGGTAAACTGAATATTTTTGGATTGTTGACTGCAGGCTGGGCCAAAATAAGGTATCTGAGGATGTCACCCTGGGTTTTGGGAAACTGTGATCAACATTTTTCACCATTTTCTGACATTTTATAGACCAAACGACTAATCGGTCAATAGAGAAAATAATCAACAGATTAGTCGACAATGAAAATAATCATTAGCTGCAACCCTAAAGTTGTGTGTGATGTTATAACTGATGGCATGATGGCTAAAACTATTTATAATTATGACAAAAATTGACTTTTCTTTCTAATACAAAAAAAAAGACTGTTCACAACACAACCAAACAACAAAAAAAGAGTTTCAGTGGATTGTAAAGAAAGCAGTAACAGGTTTAGGACTTCAACATGAAGCAGGCATCGTTCTTTTCATCACTTTCTCTCTTCTTGTCCCTTTTCATTCACTTTCCACTTCAGTTTGTCTCCTCAGACTGCGCAGCCTTCTACACAATGAGTGAGCACGCAAACGCTGTCATTACCATAGGAACCAGATGCACAAAGGCATCGTATAACCTTCCTTCTCCTTATGAGGGTTTATGGATATGGAGCTGGCTGCCAAGAGCATAAACATATATGTCTCTAATGGAGCCAAGCTTCATGTCAGAGTCCCTCACAGCTCATACATCTGGCCTGCTATCAAACACAGTAAAGTGTGTTACTCTGACCGTGTGCCACCCAGCGCTCTGTACGCCCACTGAGCTCAGACAGCTGTATCGATGAAAAAAAAGGGGTGTTTTTAATTTGATGAGATGTCTTTGAGTTATGCCTTCATTAAATTTCATCAGGGCTAATTAGTGTCCTGTCCTTGAGATGTGCGACCCTGTAACGCACTCTTCCTGCTCTTCCACTAGTGAGGCGTGAAAACAGAAGGTTAAGGTTACTTTATTGTCTCCCATAGGAGAAAATTGTCTTGGATTAAGAGGACTGCTGCGTCAAACCAGACATTACAATAAAAACACATTAAAAAGGGACACCTGCAAACATTAGCCTGAGATAAAACAATTTAGTCGCAAAGACATTCACACTGTTAAAACTTACAGAGTCAAAGGCATACTTCTCAAAATATACATATCTTAGTACATAAATTACAAGCAACAACACATCTCACTATACATGCTTACAAGCACACAGAACCTGCAGTAATCTTAGGGCCTCCCTGCTGCTCTGTCTGTCCTCCAGGAGTTGCCCATTAATAAGTTTAACTGACAGGGGGTTGAATGAATGTTTATAACGGCTGTGCTTAAACAAAGGGACCCTGTACCTCCTTCCAGAGTTCATGAGCACTTACTCAGAGTTCAACACATGGGAAGGGTCAGACAAAATCCTGTTGGCCTGCTGAATAGTGGACAAAGATGTCTAGGGGAGTGAGGGGTGTGGGCGTTGCCATAATCTTCCCTGCTGTTTTAACCAGACTAAATATTTGAGCTTTAAACTTGACCGTCAGGTTTCTTAAACCAGCAGGTAATACCATAATGTCAGATGGACTCTACAGTAGCTCTATAAAAAAAATAACATAATATTCCAAAAACTCTGAGTCTCCGAAGGAAGTGGAGGCGCTGATGGATTCTCGCACAGACACTTGGCACATGTGTGTGCCAGTTAAGCTCACTATCAATGTGATTGGCAGGCAGATTGCTGTAGCGTCTGCAGTAATGTGGGTGTTTGTACCAGACTGTCATGGTGAAGAGGAATTGAGCCTGAAGACAAAGCTCTTGATTTACCAGTTCATCTTCCAACCATTGATTATTGTTATGAACTCTGGATAGTGACCAACACAATCAGACTGTGTATACTTGGAGCCCAAATGAGTTTCATTCACAGAGTGTCTTGTCTCAGCCTTACGCCGCGTTCAGACTGACATTAGCCCTCTGTGAAAAAAGGCCAGTCCATCGCAGTCCAGGTAACAACTGTGGACAATCAAATATGTGCAAGCACACATTCGGTTACTGTATAACATGAATGCTCTATCTCTACTGTTTATCTGACGAGCTGTCAAACCCTGTCTCATGGTGTTATAAACTTAATGGTGTTAACTGTTTTGGCATCGGCCTTCAAACTGTTACGCAAACTGGACTTCCTGGATCATATTGTATGACCAAAGCATGGAATATTATATTATTCAAAAAGGTGTGCTTGAAAACAGGGTTTTGTACCAATAAACTTAGTTTTGTTGCTTGTACATTTATATTTGTACCTGTAAATTCTGTGCTGCAACTTTGCTTGCAAACAGTGGTGCTGTATCAGCAAAGCTGCAGCACAGAATTTACAGGTACAAATATAAATGCACCCATCTGACTGAGAGTACTCCCCAGGGTAGTGCCAGAACATGCTGGAGGGACGACATATCCTATCAAGCCTGGAAACAGCTTGGGATACCCCGAGGACCAGGGGATGTGCTTGCAGAGAGTAAAGTCTGGGCTACTTTGATTGCCACCATGACCTGGATCTGGATAAGTGTGAGGAAAATAGATTAAGTTTAAGTTTAGGTTGAACTCACTTCTTTGTCCACTCAGCCATGTTTATGTGGTATTCCAAACAATCCCAAAACAATGAAGTCACTATTGCCTTGATGTTCACTGTGGAGGATTACACAACAAGAGTTGACTAATTAATTTTCAACAATGTATAGACTCATACAAAAATAATCCCTCTCAATCACCACTAGAAGTGTGTGGCGGTGTATTTATCTGCAGAGACCCCGCCATCTGCCTTTAATTTATTATTTTCTTATTATTTTGCTGTGTTCGGGACGTTTCTGGGCATCAACCTTTGGGCAGTGGGTGTGTAGCCCCCAGCCAATAACAGCGCGCAGGGTGTGAGGTCGGGACTCTATAAAAACATAACGACCAGGTTACATGGCTGTCTCCATCTCTCTCCTCCGCTCCAACTCCGCTCTGTGTCTCTGTGTCATGGATGAATAAAGAGCTGCAGGTCTGTGTGTCTGCTTGACCGAGGGCGGGGCTGAGCTACACAAACACACACACACACACACTCACACACACGCACGCACGCACGCACGCACGCACGCACGCACGCACGCACGCACGCACGCACGCAGAGCAGAGAGGCCACAGCGGACAGGACGGAGCTGCATTCACACAATATCCGGCAATGCGGCACCTTCCTGCAGGGTTGTGCGGAGGTGCGGACGCATTTATTTGTGCTTTCGAACGTAAACATAAAATAACATTTTATTTATCTGATTCACAGTTTTTTTTTCTTGCCAGTGCCGCTCCCTCTCTTCATTCACTCTCTCTCTCTCGCGCTCGCTCGCTTGTTGAGCCGGGGAGGAGGGGCCAACTTTGAATGCTGTGTGTTTACAAACAGCAAACCGACAAATCCTGCATAGTGTGCCTTTAAGGAGCTAAACTGGCAAACACGTGGGTACAATCCTTTAACTTTAAATGTTTTTTTTTTTTTTGTTTTAATGGGCAGATTTATGATCACCCAGCAAAGACCTCTCCCCCCTCCACCCCGTGTGGTCTGCTATAAACAGACAGATGTTACATGTGAGGTGAAGAGGAGAACCGGCGGCTGTAAAGTCCATTTCCTCCTCACCTTGACCCTCCAGCAACTCCTTTATAGCAAGATAGAGTTCCTACACTATCGTTCACAACCCCTCATACTTTACTCAAACACAAACACACACACACATACACACGCAAACGCATGTACAAAGGGAATTCATGCATGCTCTTCTCAGCCCCTCGTCAACTCTTCTCCACTCCCTCTTTGGTCTCTGAGCAGCTATGAAATTTTATCTGGGGGAACGCAAGCACAAGACACGAGCACACACACACACACACGAAACACACACAAACCACACACACACACACAAAACAGTCACATCTGCACAAGACAATTTCCACATGATTCCCCCATCGTAATTAGATCAGAAGTTTACACAGATTGCTTCATAGAAAATCTGCCACTTTGCCTCCATTCCTATTCTCCTAAATACACACACACACACACACACACACACACACACACACACACACATTCCTCTGGTGTGAAGCAGGACAATCGTGCTTTCTCTGTAAATAGTTAAATTGATATTAATGATAAATACCTAATCTGTTTAAGTTCAAACAAAGTCTGGATGCCACAAACTACAATGCTACAATTCTGCTGTAAAGAAGTATTCCTCTGTGTTTATCTGCGTGTGTGTGTTCATCGTGATGCTACACTCTCACGGTCGCACGTCTGCCGTTCCTGCTAAATTGTGGAAACCTCTCTCTCTCTCTCTCTCTCTCTCTCTCTCTCTCTCTCTCACAATCCGTTGAAGCTCCATAAATCCAATTCTTCGCCGTGTTTAGAAAACGCTGTTAAAAACTATAAAATTTCACTCCTCGGGTTTTACGATCTGACTCGCTTAATTCAATCAGCGTAATAGAAGCTGAGTCACGTGGGCCTCGACTCTCCTCCGTGACACACACATACATACACATGGAAACGCGCACACACACACCTCTGACTATGTGATCTGTTTTAAAGGGCTTTCAGGCTCCACACACAGAATTGTGAAAGCAAACAGAATTTGAAAAAGCAAACACATGATAATAACAGCTTTTCAATACAGTTAGGTGGTATTTATTAAAATGTGACAGCTGGAAGACACTTTTAGATGCTTTTCAATCAAAAAAAATCTTTATTTTGGTATTTTGAGGAACTGACTGTTAGAGCCTTTCTCTTCTGAATGTGCAGTGATCTGATTTTTGGAGCCACAGAGAGGATCAACAGGTGATTCACTGATGATTTTAAATGCTTGTTATGTCCCAGATAGTGTACAGATAATGTACAAGAAAATAAAGCAAATTCTCACATTTGAGAGACTGGAACAAGAGACTTTTGGGCATTTTTGCTTGATATATGACCTAAATTATTAACCTAGTATTTTTTTTACTATAGTACTAGAGCCAGCCAGGGCAGTAATACAGACTCATGAATTACAACACAAACACGGGTATCCCGTTAGCACATTTTTAATTAAAGATATGCAATTTTCCCATGACTAAACATTAGGGGTGTTAAGTGTGTGTTGGTCTCCTCACATACCTCCTTCAAACCAGGCACCGCATTCCCACACTGAAAGAAATGTTGGTACCACAATGATCACCGCTGCCTGTCATTTACATTTGCAGGCTTCAAAACGCACAGCGGTATCATAAAATATCTCGGGGGAACCACACATCTTGCTACTAATTTATGAAGGCAATGTGTGCGCTGATGGGAAAGTTACCAAAAGGAGCTGCAACACAAGATGAGTAATGCTAGTGTTAGCAGCTAACACTTCTTCCAACTGACGCCTAGCTCTCCAGTTGAAGGGAAAACTGTTACAGAAGCCACAAGCTGTTTTATTTACAGGGACATGAATCCATACAGTGTTATTCAGAGGGATGACATTCAACCAGAGACCAGGTAAATAATACACATTTAACAGCATTTTAGTGAAAGAAAAAGCCTTGGTTAAAAAGTCATCCAGTGTCTCTGATTGTGTTTCTGTATTGTTTTTTTAAGTCACATTTCCAATTAGAAGATTAAAAATATAAATTTCTAATCGCAGCTGAATCATATCGAATCAGCTTTGTGTCGCAGTGTATCATATCGCTACAAATTCATCTCATTGTTGTATTATATCATGGACTGGGAGAGGGAGAGATACACACCCCTACTAAATACATGAATGAAGTCGATCTGAACACTCCTGGTGTGTGAGCAGGAATGTTCTACATTGCTCAGACAGCGAGCTTGTACCAGCGGAGGCAGCAGCAGGACGGTATGTCTGTATGGGGCTAAACACTAAAGGGCTCTAGATGTACTATTCAATAGCCGGCTACTAAAACAACATGAATCTTTGTGATATGAGCTCTGCGATTAAAAGATTGACTGGAGTGAATCGAAGAGGACGTGCGGCCGACTGTTGTGCGATGGAACAGAGGATTGATCAGACAGTAGTAATGGATTAGAAAGGTCCAGCTAGATGCTCTGATATCTGTCCTTAAATAAGTAACGTCCCGCGGATCGATGCGTGGCGATCAGACTCACTGAACGTTCAACTGGCCACAGATCAATAACACTTAGCATCCCCTCTCCCAACCCCTAATTAGCTTAACGTGACAGAGGAAGAGTGATGGAGAAAGAATATCAACACGCACACTGACACAAACACAACCACACACCTTTCAAAGAGGCTTACGAGGTGTCAAACAAAAGGGCAGCATCTGCTTCTCTGCTCCATGAGCGAGCAGGAGAAAGAAAAAAAAACAAAAAACAAGCCCCTCACATTTGACATTTCACATCAATACACGAAAGTGTAAAAGAGGAGCGCTGAAGATCTCCTCCACTTGACAAACTGACATGCTCTGCAGGAAAATACTCCTGTCTGGCTCTGCTGCCAAGACTTCCCTCCAGCCAAACGCTATATGGTGCCAAAAGTCACTCAAGCATTTTTCTGCGCGGGGCATACAGCATGCAGGGCGCCTCGGTCTGCTTCTGCATCAGAAATACTACCCTGCCTGGACCAGTGACCCATTCACTGTTTGACTGGGTGATGATGGGATCCATATGGGCCCAATTATATTTTTTTCTTTGTATTATAAGACTTTACTTACGCAGGAAATGTCTGCCTGAGCGCACTTGTACCTTTCTAGCAGAATTCAGAGGTCATGCAGTTATACAAATTTACACCCGGGAACTGCCCAGTACAACCAGAGTCTTGGTTAAGTGGTGGGAGTTTGAAGCCTTGCTCAAGGGGACCATATTAATATTCAGAGGTGAATCGCTGATTTACTCTTGACAATTACATTTTTCAAGCTGGTTGAACCAACAACTTCCAAGTTAGATTTTCTTTCTTTTATTTATTTATGGGTCTAAAAAACATTATATTTTCTATATTTAAAATGATAGAATGATAATAAAAAATGAAGTTACATTTGAACAAATGAACCCAAAATAAATATCTATATCAAAATGTTAAAAAACAACAATAACACACATCTAAGGGTGGGTATCCAACCCCTTAATAATGTTTTGGTACTGACCAAAATGAGTCTGTAGCACGTAGCAAGTATCACAAACTGTCTAGTTTACTAAAAGTTACTAAAAGATTTTAGGATTATTTTCAGATGCTTGTTCATACATCATTTAACATTTGAGAACTTTGGCTACTTCAATTTAATGAAAATGGGGGTTTTGTAGAAAAACATGTTTATTCCTCAAAGTAAGGTATAGTGTAGGAAAATATAACTTCTAGTAATTAAAATCTGACAGGTTATAAATCTGGCTCTCTAACCAATTGGGAAAAATGTTTTGACATTAGAGGAAAAAGTATGTTGTATAATCTCTCTGAAATGAAAAACTCACTGTCAAACTTGATCAGTCACCGACTGGGCAAGCATGATTTTCAACTGGATCACAAAAAACAATTAAACTAAGAGCGAGACACATGGATCAAGCATCAAACTCAATAAACAGCCTTGTACGATGCAGTACTTTCATCTCGAGGCCACATCGATGTCTGCTGCTGCAGTTGCTCAGTAGGGTGAACTCAACATTACGTTTTTTTAGTTTCTGAAATATTTAAAGGATTCTAAAACCAAAACCAAACTCTACTCTGGACATGTACTAGCTTCTACTGGGACATATTTAGAGATAAGAAGCCTGAGGACAAGTCAGAGTGAGATAGAAAGAAAGAGATAAAGAGAAAGGAGGGTAACAAGAAAAGAAGAGGTGTGTAAACTCACTGCATCCGTCCTCGTCGCTGTGGTCCCCGCAGTCGTTGTCCCCGTCACACTGCCACTGGGCCGGGATGCAGGTACACTCCCCGAATGCACTGACCGCACACGTGAAGTGGTTCCTCCCACATGAACACTCAGCGCTGCCCTGAACTCCTGCACACACAGAGGAAGAGAGGGTTAATCTGACATGTTCAGGTTAACTGATCTGTTCTGTTATTGGAGTTTAAACAAACAGTGATTCAGTCAGTTATACATAACCGGTTAATTTTCCCATTTACTCATCACTGACTGAAGGTGAAGGTATTTAACACATTTCAGTTAAAAAACCACAAACTACTGCTGATTCAGACAACACAGGATTCAGCAGAGCTCAAAGTCTGAGCTTCAGGTCGAGGAGAGTGGGGAGTCTGAAAGGGGAAGGCATTTACTGTAACACACATGACAAGACTGCGGTTCTGTCTGTACTCAGGCCAAACCCATGAATCCAAGATTGAATTTTTCTCAGCCAGATAGTCCGTATACTCACTGCAAATTCACAGTATTTCAATATTTGTTTAAAAAGGGGTTTGCCACAAAGAACTATGCAAATAAAATTATGCAAAGAAGGAAATTCATTGGTTGACGCTGCCAAAAATACACACAAGTATTTCAAAATAAATGGCATTGTCAGCAGATTTTTTTTTTCCAGTGTAGGCCACAAAAACACTTCATACCATCTCAGGATGCTGTGTCCTTAACTATTAAAGTCGAGATGAAATGAAAAATTTTAACCTTTTTAGATCATATTGTGCACCTCTTTAACAATATATGCCAAAACAAAATTTTGTATTTTTGTATTTTTATATCAAAATCCAATCATGTTTTCTTCCTTAAAAATAAAATATGTGTGCTTACGTTGGCTTGAACCAACCAATTTCAACCAATAATATCATGACATCCACTGATCAATCAATCTTCAACTTTTACCGGCACAGAGCTAAGATTTATTATGACACGCCCACTTTTCAACGTTCAAATCCAGTTCCTCCCAACGTTACGTGCCGGCTGTCCGTCCTGTTTCACTCGGAAATACGTCATGATTCGGAAGTTAGATACTGTTGAAATGCCGCTGCCAAGTGTTTAAAACCTCTTTATTATATTTATGTTTTAGTTATGCATTCCTACTGAAAGCAAAAACGTCGAAATGCATGTTGTTTATTTGAAAATTCAAGATATATTAGCAGGATTTTTCTTATGCAGCGTCACCGTCACTGCTCCAACAAGCTGTGTACAGTAAACGACACAACATACAGCCAGGCACTATGTCACCATGCAGAAATGAGACTTCACAAAGCATCTGGCTTGTGGCCATACTGCAGTGTGTGTAAGCGATTAATACGGTTTCAGCTGGACAATTTGTGCCATTCAAGAAGAGCAACAAAACATGTTTGATCTTAATATGAATGGCTTTCATTAAAACGAGGCTCTTCTGTCAGAACAAACGTGTGTGTCGTGTGTGTGTGTGTGTAACAGAGAGACAGAATGAATGTGAAACTGTAGCGCCTCAGGTACTCTGAGTCCCCGGAGTGAGGAGGGTTTATAAATCTGTGTATGTTTGCGTGTGTGAACATGTACTGTGATGTTTCCAGCTCAGATCCTTTGTGATAAGTAGGACGAGCGTCCTTTTAAAGCAGCACACCAACTGATTTATTTAGCAAATTTTGCCCTGAAGGGTCCTCCTCGCCCCCCCAAAAAACAGATAATATGAGCCTGTTGCTGGACTGTACTGACACCTACCAGTATAATGATTAATGAAGTGATTAATGAGGTTTCTGGGCTGTAAATTAATAATTTAGACAATTTACCAGAAAACTAATCAGGTGTGATTTAAAATAAGGCTGTACGATAAAGACAAAATAACATTTGTATTTATTTCCAAGGTACGGGTTAAAGTTTTTGCTTGCAGTGAAACTTTTGATATGACTCCTCCATTCTTGACTCATTAGGCCAGAGGGTTCCAACATTTTTAGCTTGGGAACCCTTAAAACAAAGTGATTTGTGGCTCCGTGTCAGACATTACACGCCCACGTGTTGTGAACAGTTAGCCAAACAGTCGCTCTTATTTCTAAGTAAAATGTAACGTACACTGAGGCCTCCATGACAGCGGTATCCACACGATGCTGAATAAAACAGCACTATATTTACACACCTTCAGCCTCTCGCAACTGTAACTGGACTTTACTTATAATCTTTAATAAAACACATAATTATCTTTTTCTTTTCTTCAGCCCAGCTAACTGCTAACTGACTCTTTAAAATCAGCCTGTCTCGCTTACACCGTTTGCATCTGTACACGAACACGGTATCCCAAAATACGTAGAAAACACACACACACACACACACACACACACACACACACACACACACACACAGGGTCCATGCATTCCCTCTGCTCTGATTTCCCACCACAGCTGAGAAAAAAAAAAAAAAAAACAGAATCACCACATCTTCAGACGCATCACAGCGAATCACGTCCAGGGAAGGAAATAAATAAAGGTTTCCCATTCTGCTCCCACTTTGAAGCCCATTAATGACCATCTGTGTGTGTGTGTGTGTGTGTGTGTCTATTTTGCTGAAACTAGCCTGCCGCAACAAACCCAGAGTTTCTTGGAACGCGTATGTGTGCATGGGTGTGTGTGTGTGTGTGTGTGTGTGCGTGTGGTTACTGGCCTCCTCACAAAGGCATCAGTCAACCCAGGAGGGCCTGGCAGAGTGAGCTCAGTAACCTTCAGATCCCTCCCACAGTACTAAATTAATGGCCTCTTTCTTTTTTATTTCCCTCTCTCTCCCTCTCTTTCTCCTCATTCTTCTCTTTCCACCATCCCCTCTTCACACTTCCCCTTCAACTGCCTCCCCTCTTTTCTCCTCTTCCCCACTTTTTCCCCTCTCCCCTCTCGGAGGGAAACAGGGATGGCGTCATCCAAGTCTTCCTGTCTTTCATATTGTCTTTATTTATTTTAATATTTTTTTTTGCACAATCTGTCGTTCTGCGGTCCGCGGACCCCAAGACTGTGACTTTTACCCTCTGTGATTGACAACTAAGGCCTGAAAATCCCCAACAAACGGGATCCTGATACGTCGGTACACTGTCTATAACTTATACTGCAGTGCTGCAAGCTGTGCTGGATTTGTAACTTTATGCTTGTCTGTGTTTTATTTAGATATATATGTGTGTGTGTGTGTGTGTGTGTGTGTGTGTGTGGGTTTGCACTGGGGTAAATTAGAGTCTGTGAGCTAGAGCAGAGGTTGTGTCACATGAAGCCACATCACAGGCCGTGCATTTGTCAAACATGCTTTAAAAAGCAGAATCCACTAGCTCTGAGGAGTGCCAAAGAAACTTCAGCAGGAAACCATCATACACACACACACACACACACACACACACACACACACACACACACACACACTCATGCATATGTATATACCAGGGCTGGAAAAAGGGTTGGGCGATATGATGATACCATGACAATACCGCAAGATGTTGTCAACAGACAGAAATGTTGACGTCCTGGGAGGCATCCAGCCCTCTGATATTTCTGTATTAAAGAAATGCAATGTGGCAAATCAATGATCAGGACTGTTATTTTGTTTATTAAACAGTCGCTAAATCTCTCAGCTTTTGCTTCCTTCCAGGTAGTTTCATTAATTACTTTGCTATTGCGATATGAAAATCCCACTGATGTGACAGACGATTCTATGCAAATTACCCACCGCTAGCTGGGATTTACAGGATAATTCAACATCACAACACAGGTAGTTCTGCAATATGCAGTAGCTATATTGCAAGAAAATCCTCTCTGATATATCAAGATATTTGTGTACCTGAGGATGAAAATATACCTATAAAAAAGGAACAAAATATTAAGGTGTTGTATATTGCTTACAAAGCTAAATTATTTTAGACAGAAGATATGAAACACTGTGTACTAAAACTGTAAAGTCTGAGCATTTTAACACAGAGTAACATGAACATTGTGTGAGTATTTCAGGGTCAAACTGTACAAACAGCTGAATGGACACACTTTAGCATTCAAATGTCTGCAAGAAGGAAATAAGGAAGAAGGAAGCACCTGTGCCTCTGCAAAGGTTCTCCGGGCTACACGTAGGAGGACGTGCACGGGGGTCACTCAGAGACATTTGCATGGCCGTTTCTTTTACACTTTTAAACTTGTAGCACGTTTAGGTTTGTTTTTGTTTACGTTTCATACCTGCATCCCGACAGTAATCAAATTCAGCAATCAATTTGACGTTTATGTGCATCTTTGGAGAACCATAAATCCACCTTAATGCAACAGAAATTATCAATATACCGCTGCTAAAAATTCTTTGTCCCACCGCTGATAAGTACCGACTCATGGTAAGAAAAAGTTTGTCTGAAAAAGTTCAAAAAAGTTGTCAAGTCAGACAAATAAAGTTGTCACAACCCCACTGTGCATTGATGCGACTACCGTCCCAAATGACCCGCCGTCTAGATAAATCATGGGGATGGGCAAAGACCTGCTGATTGTTTATAGTTTGTTCTGGGAGAGAAAATACTGCAGTTTCTGGCCTAAAACTGCATGTAAGTGCCAATAGACAAAGCAAACATTAGTTCATAGTTTTGTATCTCTGCCACCAAAAACAATCACAACTTGGATCAAGGAAGCAAAAAGATCCTGATGTTAACTGATGAGACGAATAAAAGGACAACACACCGATTATCAGCTTAAGAAACAAGTATGAATGTGTATCAGAGCCAGCAGACAGACTGGTGACTCCTTTATACTGAGAGTGTGAACCTCTTGAGGAAGCAAAGAGCCACTCACTAGATTGTTATGTAAGGCTGCAGACACACACACACACACACACACACACACACACCCATCAGCAGCAGCGGCAGCCAAGCATGGCAGCCCGGTGCTTTCAAGACCGCCAGCATGACAGGCCTCTGATGCATCACACAGATAGCGGATCACATGCTGGGTTGTTTTGAAGAGACAGAGGATCACTTTGAGCTGTAAGTGCAAGTTTAGCAACAATACATCATTCAGTCGATTAGAGGATGTTCAAGTAGAGCAGGTACAAAAACTCAACCGTCCTCACGAGAACGGTTGAGTTTTTAAGTCCTGCTCTAAATCGAAGTCTGTCTATCTAAATAAATCTGAAACTAACTTTGTTTTAACCGACTGAAATGCTGAGTCGGGGGGAAAAAAAACTGAAGAGAAGCATCACGGGGACAAAATGCTGCTACAGGATAAACTTTTCTGAACTTTTCTGATGTTATCTCACTTCCTGTAGCTGATTTGAAAAGTAAAAGCCTTCCAGCAAAAGTAATTGTATGGCCTGTATTGTGAAGTAGCCACAGAGACAGTCAGAAGCAGAGGCTTAGTGGAGGTTTGCTGTAATAGAGATTAACAGTTGGGTCTAAATCGACATTTGGACAAATGCAACTTTTTTGTCAGTAAACAGGTGAAGAGCTTTTTAATATACAGACAGGTGACAAATTAAAGGAAAAACCATGAAGGCATGGTCATCCTGGAAGAGACCACTCCCATCAGGATAGAAATGTTTCATCATAGGATAAAAGGTGATCACTTAGAACAACTTTGTATTGATTTGCAGTGACCCAAACCATGCCAGCAAAATGCCCCTCACAGCATAACAGAGCCACCGGATCCCCTCACTGTAGGGGTCAAGCATTCAGACCTGTACCGGTTTTTCCTTTAATTTGTCACCCCGTCTGCAAATACACAATCAAAGCAAACAATGACTTAGGCGCCCGTGGCTATTGCAGGATTTTAAGACAAGGATGAGTCAGTGACCTCATGCATTCATAGGCTGAGAAGCAGCCCCTCTTATTCTGAAATCTGAACATGTTTTACAGAGAGAACAAAGGAGACAGAATAGCCATAACAACAGACATTCACTCAGCAGCGTTTTCTGTAATACAGCACAACTCTAAAACAATGACAAAATATGTTTAAATCCAGTTTGAGTCCCAATTTTAAAATTTCTGCTCCATTGTTTTCTTAAACCTTTGATGAAAGATGCAGCTGTGCTTTAGTGAAACCCTGTTTAAGAGATGAAAAACTCTGATTGGTTTTAACATATCAAGTTGTTTTCAATACTTCAAGTGTTGCTGGAGCTTTCATCTTAAGGACTGTCCTCCCTCTCCATGCCCCTCGTCACACACCTTGATTTAAAATCTGTTGCAGAACAGCAGATCACCACATCTGTTGATGTACAGTGAAAATATGACAAGTTGCTTGTTTGGAGATGTGACAGGTTAAGACCTGATTGTTTGATTTCTGCCCATAAATAAGTAAATGCCACCTCGTCAAAGCCGCAAAACAAGCTGGGTGATTGACAGAGTTCATGCCCACTGAGGAAAAAAAGCAGGTAAGCTTCTGTGAAGCCGCTGTGAGTAAGAAACAACCTCCAGCAGAGAAAAAGAAAACAAAGACCACCAAAGATCCACCACTGCTACAACCTCAAACTGTCTAAACAAGCCTGGTGTGGAACAAGACAGGTGGTCCCCCATGCTCCCCCAAGGTAAACACGATCCCGCAAACCCACCCTGACACCACGCCTAAACCTGACCCACCTACAGCAGCCAGCCACCAAAATCCTGTTTTTAACCAACTAAACCAAGCCGGAAGCTGCCACGTCGTACGAGTCTTAGATCTAACCAGGTGGCATTTAACCTCTATTTCACCATTTCACAATTTGCTGTTGTTGAATAGTTAAATGACGAGTGTGAAGAGTTGAGGAGAGAGCAGCGGGGCCAAAACACACAATGGTAACCCAGCCCGGAGAGTGGGTGGCCACGCGCTTTGAACGATGTCAAAAGGCTGCCAGTTAATTAGGCGTGGACCTCCCTGGAGACTACCTGGAGGGTCGGAGCTGCGTCTTTCTTTCAGCGTGAGTGTACCGCTATAAAAAGTGATAAGCGGGAAATTGGGGGGAAAAAATTAACCATCTGACAATGCGAAGGGTAAGATGGGAGTGTGGAGGGAATGAGTCCAGCCTTTTGTCCATCCTCTGTCTTCCTGCCACCCTTCCGCCGCTGGTGTCGAGCTGTAAAGGCGTCGCTTCACAGAGACAGCTGCGTCTCAGCGTGTCAGCAACTGTTCAGCCCGAACCGTCCCAAACCAGCTGCATTCAGCTGCGCCGCACGGCGTCGCGCAGTGCTGCACAACGAGAATGGACACAACTGGCGTCCCACCTCGCTGTCAGGCAACAGTGTTCATCCTTCGTCACGTCTCGCTGTGTGAGACCGCTGACACAACGATACGCCTGACGGATCACGTATACTGTTCACCTGTAATAACTGTCAATCAGGATTCACAGTTAACTGAGAAGACTGGCAAACTTCTAGCTTCCCTGAGGTCATATAAAAGACATTATTGTCCCAATTATGAGAGGATTTTTGCTTTTGTAACACCTGTTTTTGAAGACATTTTAAAGCAAAACAGGCAGATAAACACTATCATTCTTGGTATCTTTCAGATGTACAGGTAGTGTCACTTTGTTTTGTTCTGTTTTTTTAATCTGTCTGGTCATCTCAAAGATAATCTGCATCAAACAGTGGCCGTAGCTCTTCCAAACGGGCCAAAGAAAGATTTTCTGACTAAGGCTCGTGACATTTGATGATGTAGTTGTCGGCCTTTTAGCAGATACTGCATCTCTGTCCAGTTCATTTCTGCCATAAAGAAGTCAGAAAATGTTTTCCACAGTTTCTCATTCTCTAACACAGAACAGTCAGTCAAGAAGTTGCAAATTAGCATCTATTTTTGTCTTTTATGACCTAGATTTGCACCAAATAAAGTTTGACATATGTTATATTTCAATTGCCGCAAGGCTTGAGAAGTCATTTTAATTGGTGTATTCCCTGCGAAACATAGATGAGTTTAACAGACCAAATAAACAAGGTGTCATAGTTTTGAATTGTATTCACTCAGTCATGACACATAAGACAATAAGTGTAGTAATATTAAAGAGAAATCAACACAGGAGCTCCACAGTAGCTGAATAGTTACTATACATACACACAACTGCAACATCCCTGGTTCGATTCCGGTCAGGGACCTTTGTTGCATGTCATACTCATCTCTCTGACCTTATTTCCTGTCTGCCTCTTCACTAATCACTGTCAAATAAAAAAAAAAGTCTTTAAAAAAAATACATAAATCAACACAAACTTGGACACAGACTGAATACTAAAGATGTTTTTAATGCAGGCACAGAAAGCAATCTTAGGCTTATCAGTGTCATTTTCCAGGAAAAACAAACCTGTCTAATTTTAATGTAACCTCACCTCACACAGCAGATTGTGTCACTTCCATCTTCTCTCTAGTCTATCACATTCAGATTGGGTTGACGCCGCAGTGTGGGGCATTTCAAAGTGAGTATCAAAAAGAAAGCATGACCACACTGCTAACAGCTCCAGACTCCTAATACCTTCACACTTTATAATTCAGCACAGATGGTGCTGATTTCTCTAACACCTCACCGTCACTAAAAAGCTGCATATCAAACATTTAAAATGTTAAGAATCTGCATCACAGGTGTCCACCAGTTTGTCCACCAGACATTTGTGAGAAATATAAGTTTTATGAGCTTTTAATCTGAGTTATTTCTGTCCACTTTCTTTGACCTGCTAGTTGCTAGCTTAGTCTTTCTGATGCTTGGTGCTGGGCAGTGTACAGCGGGTTCATCAGCGCTTGTTTACTGGATACAGGTGCCTACTGGGACTGAAAAAGAGGTTGATGAGAGTAAACTTAATGAAGGCTAAAAAGCTCTGTAGAGCTGCAGGGCTGGTGATAATTCTCTGTGGGTTCATCACCTGGAGTGACCCCTTTTACTTTATACAGAATCGTTTGATTCACTGTTAATATAAAAAATATTGATTAGTGGAGCCTCAATAATTGTACGCTCCAATTCCCCAGCTCCTGCCTCCTCTTTTTATCTCCATATTTCTTTCCATTACAACATATGGAAGCTCTAAAGTTGCTCCAACGCTCGAATGCACACATTCACTGAATTCCCTGTGGTTCTGTTGGCTCTCGGTTACGCTGACTTGGCTTCAAGATGCCAAACAGCTCATCCTCCCTGCCCATTCCCCTGCTCCGTCGGCTCATCTCCACCTACTAATTTGCCCATCATAGGTCAGGCCGCCCTGATGCGGTGAACGGGTAACCACAGCAGCACATGTTGAGCCTTGCTGGGAAAAGGACACAAGTGTGGAGGATGTGCAGATGCACATCGAGTTTCAATCAGGGGGACATTCTTAGAATGCTTAAAATATCTGGTTTGTGCTCTCAAGTATGTAAACAAAGTACCAGACAAACAAGTTCAGAGTTGATGCCCAATCTTCAAAAGCATTGCTAAAAATCTTCCTGGACAGGCCCATCATCACATGCTCATCCCTCTGGTCTGCTCACTCACACACAAAACACTCAGAGGAGTGTATGAAATGTGCAGCAGTTGGTCAGCAGCGGGGTTCTTTTCACGCCTGCTCATCTCAGACTTTCATTAAAACTCCAGTCTTATCACACTGCAGCGTTCAATCACTTTCTTATAACGTAACTCAGCAGGAGAGTATGTGTTTGAGCGTGCGCGTGTGTGTGTGTGTGTGTGTGTGTGTGTCGTTGGCCTGTCTTTAATGCCAGACCATGCCGACACACTCCCCAAACTGACCAGCAGCTTCGTTACAAAACTGCATATTCATCATGCGCAGGACTTCATTCAACGGCAGGCATGCATGCACACGAACACACATACACACACACACTCAGCCAAGTCATTGCCTATTAACTAAGTGCAGAAGCACGTGGGAGGATACTGTCCTTTATTCCCTTGAAATGAGCGAAAACAACATAATTACACGCTCAGTGATATATCATCGTCCTGCTGCTGAGGGTTAAAAATAAAGGCCTCTGAGATCAAACAAGGGGGGGGGAATGAAAGGATAGTGCTGCTACGGAGCTGTATACAGCACACACACACACACACGCACACACGGGGTGTCATCATCCATGGCTGGCAGGCCATCTCTCTGAAGTCAGTTCAAAGATAACACTGACTTGGCTAGGGATGAGTGGATGGCTGCTGGACGGGCATGTGGGCTGGCACCATGTGGGGGAGGGGGGTACATGTGAGTAAAACAAAAAAAGAAAGAGGGCAGACATATCCCTACTATGAAAACATGTAACTCTAAGTATTGTAGTGTATCTTTCATGTTGTGTTCTTAAAAACAAAGTGAAAAAAACTGCCATCATTTTGACATAATCCAACATAATCCCACAAATCTCATTTTCTCTGGGCAAAGTGTCAAGATCTCAACGCACAACATAACTGGGATGCAGCCAGTAGTGTGAAAACTTCTAACACTGAACACGTCTGCAGCAGCCTCCAGAAATGTTTCTATCTGGTTACAATTCACCTTCAAGGTTTGTTGTTATGATAAACAGCATGTAAATGCAACACAGTTCATACCGACACACGAAGCATTACAAATGTATTAATTACTCCGTATGTTAGAATTTTAATTTTATCCAATTTAATGGTGCAGTTATTATATTTTCTGTTTGTTTGCATTTTTTATTGTACTGTACAAACTGTAACAAAACCCTATATAGGGACAATCATTGCCAGTTATCTTTAGCATCTTTTTAGCATATCTATATGATATTTGTCCCAATAATAAACATTCTCACACAAACAATGTGCAAAGATAAACATAAACATTGCCCTTTAAAGGAAACCAAAACTGAATTTCATGTGCATTATAAATAATATATTTAAAAGCCAATAATGTATATTGTCTAATAATAGAAATCCAAAATCCATGTTACAGCCAGTCTCATCACTTGATCCTTGGACTGAAGGAAACCTAAATTTAAATCAGACCCATTTGTAGCTTTGTCAGATATTTTACTGACAAATAAACTGGTTTACACTTGGAAAGGTGACATTTTATCTCCACTTTTTAACTACTTTGGGAAAAAAAAGATTCTGATCCGCTGCGGCAGATGAAGTCAGTGTTTGGATGGCCGCATCTTACTGTGTGTGTTGTGCTGTGTGGTCTGCCTGGTCACAGGGGCATGAAGGGGTTAAGGAGGGAGAGGGGCGAGCCTGTCATACTACGTTTCATTTTCCACTACTGTCAGCCCTTTGTGATGACTCTGGCCTCCGCACACTGTACTTATGTGGCTTTGGGACTCAATATGTGTGTGTGTGTGTCGGAGGACATGTGTGTGTGTGCACTGTATACAGTATGTGAATGAGGAAAGACTCTGTGTTATGATCAAAGAGAAAACATAAAAGATACATCACAAGCACTTTCATTTGCTCCCTTTTGTGCGTCGGACACAAGTTTTAGCCATTTAATGACCTAATGGGAACCTAGGCGACTACTTTTCCACAGAGACAAAAAACATGTTTAGGGGGCAAACTTGATGCTGACGACGAAGCATTTGTAGAGGATGGAGGCTGCATACGGGAAGAACAATAGAGCAGTGCAGGGCAGATGAAGAGCTGCAGGTCTGACTGTCATAACCCTGTGTGGGAGGACTCCTGTGGTGTTTTTATGAAGTGTGGGTGAGAAAGCAAGTGCTCTGCATGGAGTCAGAGAGGAGGGGGTGAGGAGGGCAAAGAGAGACAGAGAGAGTGAAAGTTCTGTCTATTTGTTCAACGGCTGCTGAGGCAGCACCATGACTGCCACACCGCCGAGATGAAAGGGCTGCTGTTAGGAGAGGAAGGCAGTTTCGACTAGGGCTGGATATCGAATCTTCAATACAGATTTTGGTACTGACTGAAATCTGAGTACGAATGTCTGCTCAAAGTCATAGTCTTGTTTGTTTATTCTTTAATCAGATATTTAAATTTTGCCAATTTTATGCTGTATTTTATTCAGGCAAAGTTCTTGTACAGCTGCTTGTCTTTAGACAATATTTAACATTTGAGAACTTTGGCTTCTTTTCTTAAATGCAAACTGTTTTGTATGAATTATAAAACTTGCCAACAATCAATTCAGTGTTGTTATTACTTCTGCATCTACAGTTCAAAGTGCATCACTTCAGAGATTTACAGAATGTGAGACTGAATTTCAGTGCAGATATGTATTGGCTTCAGTATGCAGAGGACTGCATGTGTATGTGTGTGTATGTGTGTGTGTGTGTGTGTGTGTGTGTGTGTGTGTGTGTGTGTGTGTGTCAGGCCTGGCAGTGTAAACACAGCAGCGTTCTGAGCTCTGCCTCTGGCTGTGAACACCAGACTTGCTGGGTAATGTGCTGAGTGAGCACTTGGTGTCCAAGCTCGCTCTAATCCACAGATTGTCTCTTTGGCCAGCTGACCCCCCAACACACACACACACACACACACAACTCCACACCATGCCCACTTTAACCCCCAAAATCCCCCAAACAGGGCCTCCATCAGAGACACACGGGTCAGAGCTTCCACTGGGCCCAGAGCTCAGTGCTTCTTTCTGGAAAGAGTTTGTTTTCTAAGTGGGATGTAATTTGTAGTTGGATTATGCAACATCAATTCTTAAAGATCAATCTTTTAATCTGTACCCTCTCTCAGTGAATTGTGTGGTTTTACTTGAATCGCTCTATGTACAGGTCCTCCCTAGAGATGTCTCTATTTTAGTGCTGAAACTATTAGTAGATTAATCACTTAATCGACTAACAGGAAACTAATTGACGAGTTTAGGTCACTGGTTCTCATCCTGGGGACCCACAGCCCTGGTTATTTCCCCCTGCTCTGCCCACACCTGACTGGATAAGGTACCGTAGAGGTTTTCAGTCAATCAAGAGTCGGCGCCTCTGTGCTCTTGATTGGTTGATTGATTGGGATCCAGTGGGTTCAATCGTTTATCAGGAGAAAGTGCCAAACGTCCTCTCTGGTCCCACTTTCTTAAATGTGAGATTTCTGCTGGTTTTCTCTTTTTCATATAAATCCAAACTGAATATATTTGAGCTTTACACCGTTGGCTTCAAAAAGTGAAAAAAGAAAGATCAGGGTCCTACACTGACGACATGGGAATCAAACTTCAAAAATGTCCAATAAACCCAAACTAAGTGACCCATCTCCACTGCATCCATCTATTGTTCTGTGGAGGCAAATCAAAACCAGGTTTCTGGGTTGTAAAAGTGGTGGACCTCCCTCAGCTGAAATTAAAGTAGCTGAACCAACAGCAATGTTAACATCACTGTGCTTGAACCAGAGTCCAGGTAGAATTAAAAAAAAAACTGAATAGCCGTGCACTTAAACAGAGAGAGGCGCAGGGAGAGTGAATTTGCTGTCCACTCGAGTCTGAAATCTCTGTGGGACAATTTTACTATTTCCAGCAGGACGGCACTGCAGCACACATGGTCTGCTGGTAAACGTTTTTTTCGCTCTGTGTGTGTAGCTAGTGTTTGGATCAGGTCCAGTTCAGTGGAGTCAGTCTGTAAGTGCTACACAAGCCGCTGGGCTGGGCCAAAACTTCCAGCCTGGACCTTCCCCCAGAGATCACTCCCTCTCCCTGGGAATTATCGATCACCTGCTCTGAGGCTACACACTGAAGTACTGAAATCCATCTGACGTACAAATCAAAGTCAGACTGAGGAGAACTACAGTACAGGAGAAAGTACAGCAAAACAGGCTACATGGCTGAATGACTTCCATTAAACTTTCTTCCCTAACAGCGTGGCTTAAATATGCATTTTTGAGGAGCTGGTTTTACTGCACTTCCTGTCAGTTTGGGCTGTATAATTCTGGTAGGATCCTACAAAATACAATTATTAGTCAGAGATGTTCAGTACACGAACAAACAAATCTTTAACACAGTTTCCTCAAGCTGAAATGGGTATACGGAGTCATCAGTGTGACAGACAAAATCTGTAGCTTTTTGCATTGGAGATTCTTTAATGGGGGAAATAATCACAGATATTCAACCGTCCGATCAGCTGTGATACAGAAGTGGAACTTTTAATTTTGCAGCCTTATGAACATGCTGTGAAACTTTGCTTATTGAAAGTCAGAAAATGATTTGTAATTTCCACCTCTAGTCATGAAACTGAGAAATTCGTCATCACCAAATTGGACATAAAAATCCCAACATGCACTTATTTACGGTTAATTATGCTATATGCTATGATATAGATATCAGAGTGTCTGAATCACAACTCAAGTGATTTTATCATCTGTGCAAACATCTGTCTGAGCTTTATAAGACTCCAAACCCAGGATGCTCAAGGTTTGAACATGAGCAACTACAGTGTTCATGAACAGGCCCCATGGCAGCGCCGAACGCCAGATCAGTATTAGCGGCTCCGTTTAGACCATGTCTGTGAATGTGAACTCACAGTGAAGGGATAAGTGTAATAAGAGGAGATTATTCCATGCGGGCGAGCTGTAACTCACTTTATGGGCTTTGAATGGATGAGGAGAGCAGGCACTGAGGTCCAGCTCTGTAATATCCAGTTATAAACCGACACAGCATGAAGGACTTCGCTCCGGAGCTCTAACCTTCTCCATGTTGGCACCAGACACTCTATGATGTTAACATTTGGGATTTGGGGCAAAAACTGGGCTTGTAAACTTTCTGATCTCTGAGTGAGAGTTTGCCAGTTTCAGTATATTGACCTCTCTGTTTTCTAGATCAGTCCAACAGTCAGCCGTTAAAATGAGCTGCTAAATACGAGGAGGGCTCAAACATGTGCACGCACACACATACACACGTATAAGATGATACTCACGCCTGTACAGATGTGCACACTCTGTCTGATAGTCAAAGCCTGCAAGTCGTTCTCATTTTCAGGGAACCTTGTCAAGAAACATCAGACTGGATGTTTGGAAGCCAATACTAATATTGATACAAAAAAAAGATGTAATAATAATATATTGCCTGATGTTTTTAAACACAGAACATAAAATGATCTCTCAAGGGATTCAAACAGATTTATACTGAGATATTTCATAGTTGCCAAGATACCAGCAGCTTTAAAAGTCCTAATACATTTTTTTTTAACTTGCAACCTATAAAACACCTAGCTGCTTTTGTTTTTTTCTACCAAGATGTACACTAATAAGTCAAACTGGCCATTAAATTCAATGTATTGGTCAGACTCCAAACATCCAGCACCCATGTAGGGTATCAGGATGGATGATGAGGAAGTTTGTGTCTGTACACAATCATACTTGCAGATATCAAAGCTTCTTATTCTCATTAAGAAAAAAAAATATTTTACTGATATTTTGTACCGTGTGAAAACAGCTCCAGTGGGTTTCTATATTCCACTGAATTACACTGCTGTCAATCACCTGACACCTGCAGGAAGAAACAAAAGTCTCCACCAAGACATAATCCCTTCAAAACATGTTATCTAACAAATGTTACTGTCATATTCTTCTTTTTTGGGGGCATCTTTATTAGCTGGGACACAAGCTACTCTATGTGTGTGTGTGTGTGTGTGTACACCGAGCGGAAGAAGCAAATAATTTTACTTTTATTTGGATTTTAAAATATGTATGTCATAGTCCTATTAAGGAAAAGGAAAGTTTGCGAAGAAATGTCATCAAATATAATTTAAATTTTATTGTTGAAACCCCTTAACCAATATGAAAACATGAACGCCCTGAAGTAATGAAACCTCATAAGTTGCACACACCCCGGTCCCCTCCGGACAACAAAACCCTGGAGCATTCCAGAGGAGGTGGGAGTGGAGCGTTTTCAGGGTGGTAGGGGTGGAGGGATGTTAAATTGGTGACTTGGAAGGCAAAGCCTTTCCAGAACTGAAGCGGACAACCTGTGGTTGGGGTTGAATTCTTTCCCTCTCTGGCTCCTTTTAGAAAAGAGGAGAAAACGGCAAACACAGACCCCTCCATTCAGAGTAATTTATCCCTATGGCCGGGCCTTCTTTACCGGCTGCAATAGCCCCCTTCCGGGGCTGCTCAGCAGGATGCCTGCGAGTGGCGTGTGAAACTCTCCTGTCTCCTTCAGCTCAAAAGGGAAGGATGAACAATGGCCCTCGCCAGGCGCTGGCTCTGAACAATCCCTCTCTCTGCTTCTCTCTCTGCCTTACTTTCTCCGTCTCTAAAAGCAACCACAAGCTATTCCCGCAAAACCCACATTTCTTTATCCGTCCAATATCATCCATCAGCAGCCATTTCCTTTAACATAAACTGTTTTCTCTCATCCTTTCCTCTTTGCCCTTCTCTCTTACCTCAAACTCTTCACTTGGTTTCCTATCCATTTCTCTTTGCCTCCACTCTTTTCATTTTCCTTCTCGATAAGGCTAAGACAAGCACTCTGAATCAAGGAAAAGGGGAGCACGAAGCGCCCCACATTTTTCTGGGTTCTCAGGACCCCATTTGACCCTCCTATTGCCCCAATCATCAAAACATGGGTGACTCACCCTCCATCACCATGTCTCACCCCAACCATCTTTACATCATTCAAAAAGCCCTGCTGGATCTTTACTGCCTAAAGAGGCTTGGACCCAACTCAGAGAGCGGGTGAACAAAGCAATTATTGGTCTGATTAATAGCATATTTGTCAGGGACGGAATTACAACTGAGTTTGATTTACCATACCCCATGTGAGATTTCCACAACACATGGAACGCAACAGTGAAAACAATGAAAATGAGTGTGGACAGCGAGACAGCTTTGTGCCATTACAATAACCTCTATAGCATGTCTGTTCCCTCAAGCGGAGGATGTTACAGAGCAAGCTGGGCTTCAGCGGAACATGTGGCTCATCACTTCGCATGGCGACTCTCCAACTGGTCCGGGCTGTTTCTCAGGCAAAGTACATGTCAGTCTGATCAATCAATAACAAAAAAAAAAAAAC
The DNA here is from genome assembly GCA_038419695.1 of Scomberomorus guttatus. Classification (NCBI taxonomy): domain Eukaryota; kingdom Metazoa; phylum Chordata; class Actinopteri; order Scombriformes; family Scombridae; genus Scomberomorus; species Scomberomorus guttatus. Next base: position 33,155,459 of record CM076445.1, on the reverse strand, counting down.
ACTGTTTCTTCACTCCTCTGTGGGAGTCTGCAGTCGGGGGAAAGAAATGTGGACAGTTTCCCCACAGAGGGAGCCTCAGCAACAATCTGCACAGCTCTTGCGGGAAGCCATTTTCCCCCCAGCACTCAACCATTCACCAGCGGCTCCTACAGAGCTATTGAGCATTCACCAGGCACCTCCACATCCCCGACAAGCGCAACAAAAAGCATTTTAAAGCAACACTCCCCGCAGTTCCCACACTATTTCACCTGTCAAACGCTTACAAAACAGTCGAGGAAGGCCAAATTCTCCTCAGGGGCGCCACAGCACACCTCTTGCCAGCCTCGGCCCCACTAAAGATGTTGTTATTCCTCTTAAGAAAGAATACACTATAAATCTTTCCCACCTACTATCATGAGCTCCAACTATTCTGAGCCGCGAGGCCCAGACAGGACCTTACACCTTGACAAGCATCACCTACAGAACAGCAAGAAACCTGAAGAAAGCGTTTCCTCTCGGAGCCAGACTCCCAGAATGAGAGGATGAGTCATCTGGGAATGATGCTCAGGAAATCAATACAAACCAATTGTCTGTTTGAGGAAGGAGACAACAGAAAAGGCAAAGAAAGGGCAGAGCCGGAGCTCTGTGGTGCTGTAGGAAATTAGAAGCGTCTGCAGAGTCAGAACCTTGTCTGCCTGATTGATCATTTGAGTAAACTAGAAAGATGTCAGGGTCCTGAATAGCTTCATGGAGGTCTGACGAAGAGAGTAAGAGGCTACTCCTCGGGGTCAATCATTTACTCAAGTCTTCATTCTGAATTCAGAGGAACACACAGTACCAGTCAAAAGTTTGGACACACTTTCTCATTCACGTGAATGGGAAAGTGTGTCCAAACTTTTGACTGGTACAGCTCAAATTACTATTTTTAATAAAGTTGAGATGAAAACAAACAGTGACTACCTTCTGGGAGTCACATCTGATTAAGGATGGGAATTGATAAGGTTTTATTGAATGCCATTTTCAATTTTGCCTATCGGTCTGATTCTTTATTGATTCCCTTATTGATTCCTGATCAATTTTCTGTGTGGGGTAAAATGTAGGCCTACACATGTTTTCAGCATCAACACAACTGTTTTTTTTATCTCTGAGTCTGAACACAGTGTAGAAACAGAGTAGAAAAAAAGGCATTCATGCCGCAGCAGGCTGGAGCAACTGATTCTACTCAGAATTGTTTGGAGATCACCCCCAAGTTCCCTCAGTATTACTGTACTGCTCTGCTGCGTGGTGAGCCAGTGGCCTGTCAGCTAACCCATTAGCCCCGGTTGGTAACAGCTGGCGGTCCGCTGTCCGTTAGCTCCTTTAGCTCCAGCAGCAGACTGATAGAACAGCGGCTCTCCCTGCAGCCCCGGCCCCCTCACAGTACAGGGTCAGCAGCGGGTCTTCTCAGTTATTCTGGGTGTGTTTTATTTGCTGTCTCGTTCCTACCCCTGCGACTCCTTCCTGTTGCAAGATGCATGAATTTGACGTCATTGTTTTGCAATGCGCAACTGTCAGAAAAACATGCCGGCATCGATAAAAGGAACTGATAAGCGATTCCAGTGGATCAGACAATTTGGAACCAGCTCTCAGTTCCCCTCCCTACATCTGATTAGATTTTGTTAATATTTAGATACGTTTTTCAGCTACACAATTCAGACTCATGTTTTTTGAATCACTATATATTACTATAACCCTAGCAATTAAACTCTGAGAAAAGAAGGTACTGAGTTGTACACCAGGGCCACTGGGATTTGACAGGAAGGTAACAAACGGTGCAACATTGCACCTTATTTAATGAGAGGCTTGAAGCTCCTTCCTGCTCGAATTGGAGACAACTGCTCAGTAAATTTGCAGCTCTGCAACTCATTTCAAGAGGCAAAGCAAACTCCCACTAAACATACTTTTTTTTTCAATTTTTCGCTGTGTGTGTAGGATGGAGAGGTACAGCTTCACTCAGGCTAATTATAGGCCGTCACTAACTGGTTTTGTTGCCATGGCGCATATAATCCTTTATCTGCTTATGAGGGATGTCAAAATATAAAACTGGCTGGGAGTACATTTGCTGTGTAAAGACTAAAAATTCTGCCAAAAAACACAAACTATTAATGCAAATAAAAACCAACAGTACTTTAATACATTGTTTTTGGGTTATTGGTTATGCAACTCTGAGACAATCACTTGAGCTCACTTGTCCCTCCAAAAGCTCACTCCTGAAGCTTTCTACAGCAGGTTGACTCCCGGAGAGAGAAGTTCAACATGACAGAAAGCTTTTCACACCGCCGCTCTAATAAACCACCCGTTTAAATAGATGGCGCAAATATCTGCACTGTCAGACTGTGAGTGCTTAACGCGCTGCAGCCTTCAGATCACGTTGGACTTAAGATGCAGTTATGTATCCCCTCTGGCTGCAAAATAATTACGCTCCAGTGTTATGACAACTGTTAATGGATCATCAACAGCTATAAAAAGGCAGAACAACAACGCTCATCAAAGTTTCATTTGGAGATGCTGTGATCATCAAATCACAACATAATCCTATTCTTCGGGTTAAGCTCCCCACCTTGATCAGCAATAAAACCTAAAACAATCAGAGCGTCTGTGGGTTTTTCAGTCCCAAGCCATTATCTGTTGTTTAATATCTGCCTGGGAAGAGGGGACTGGTATCCTATTATAGACTTTCATAAAAGGAAATTCAGGATGTAACTCAATAAACGTTAATTTGGCCCGAGGCATTTTGGGATATGAAGACATCAATCTTGGAGTGGCCCCCTGTCAGCTTGTGACAGCAGCAGATCAAGACATCAACCAAAACAGCACAAGTGTAATGAAGGAAGGAGAGAGAGAGGGGGGGGGGGGTGATAAAAAAAAAGACATTTAAAGGATAATTCCAGTTTATTACAACTTGGGTTTTGTTTTCATAGCTTTGGCCATCACTACTGTGGGTAATAATAATAATGTTGAACTCATCAAGTTAATTGCTGAGATCTGGGAACATGGCAAAATCACTTAAAATGGGTCCAATGGGGCAAAACACACGAGCAGTCACACAATCATACACATTCTAAACAAGTAAGTACCCCAAGTAAGAAAAAATGATTTGGAGGAGAAAACAAAAGGGAACCATAACATCCCTACCCAAACTGCCTGTAAACATCAATCAGAGTTTACAGATAAACTGCCTGGTTTAACTTTTGACCTACCTTACACAGTTTTTCTGTGAAATGAGAGATTATTACAGACATTTCCAATCGTCTGACTGCTCATGTTTCTTCCTGCAATGTCTCTATGCTCACAGATCTCAGCAGTTACTTTTGAAAGTCCACTGTTATCACAATAAAGGACGCCAAAAACTATGAAAATAGACCCAAGTTATAATGAACTGAAATCATCATCTAAACGGTTAGCTTTACTGATTATTGTATGTAATGGTTGTTGTTACGCTTCTATGTTATTTCATAGAAGCGTAATCATTTTCTCAAAAGTTACAAGTATATCATATCATAATAATAAGATGAGGATCCAATAAAATCTGTTAAAAAGAATTGTGACTGAGATATGTACTGAGCAGTTTAAAAACATCAGGACAGACTATGTCATGACAACACCATTTCTAATGTCCTCAAACATATCTTTGGTTCTCCTGTACTGACAACGTATTGGCTGGATTATATGTCCATACCGATATATATCAGTAGTAAGTTAAAATCTGATTGTTCGGGTTCTAATTAGTTCTCAATATGAATTGCAAAAAATTTTGTCCTGATTCAGTCCATACAGTGGTGCTATTTTTATACAAAAAAAAACTTACATTTTCATACAAATAAGTCAAAAGTTTCCAGCTGCAGTCGCATCCTGCCGTGTTTTCACTCAGAAGGAAAGATGAAGGTCATTCCTTAGCATACTATTGTTGACAATGCATCAACATTGTGAGCACGACGTGTCTGTCTTGCAGTCATCACATATTTCATTCAGATAAATTAGTTTCGGGCTCAGCCATAACAAACGGTGCCTGAGAGACCGTCTGCCTTCGAACAAATGGAATGACAGTGTAATAATTTACTGTTAGGGTGGAGTGAATTGCTCTCCTGACACACACACGCCTCAATTATCTGTTCTGCTCTGTCCTCTCTGCATCTCCATCTTGCTGTCCTAAATCTCCGGCTTTATTTATGCCTCAGATCCCTCCTTCCGTTCCTCTTTTTCCTTCCTCCTCCCTTCTTCTTCTTTTTCCTCTGTTGGCCTCCTGAAGATGACTGACAGGTCTTGCCTCGGCGAGCGTGATGTTAAGATCGCTCCTGTCTGTTTTCAGCCAGCCTTGATTAAAAGAACGGACCTGTCCGGGCCACTTTGACACACACACACACACACACACACACACACACACACACACACACACACACACACAAAGCATACGGGCAGAGTGATATGGCCCAGACTGGGAGAAGACAGCTGAGGTGCTGGCTGTGGTCTGATCTGAGCGCTGGACCTGTTCAGGCCTGCCTGCCGGTTCAGATGCCTGCAGGCTGCTGGCTGACAACCAAGAACACACGCACTCATAGACAAATACACACAGCTTCCTTGTTGCCATCAGTCAGATGAACATGGCATAACATTCATTCGATAAATAAACTGTAAGATTATCTATTATTGTTGGATGATGCAGTGTGTAGGGCAGCACTGTTAAGGAAAAATGATAACGGCACAAAGTAGATTGAAAAATATTGTGATCAAGTTTATAAATTATGAATCGTTATCTCAGTTTCTGAAGTCAATCTTTTGCACCTATATATATTTTCACTTTTTTCAGATAGTGTTGCGTGTCGAGACCCAGTCCTGAATTAAAAACAGTCCCTAATCCATAAGAAACATGCTTTTTAAATCCACTTATAGAAACTTGAAAGCAACATTTAGACGTACTAAGCCTTTTTCTACACTTGCATCACACATACTGTAGTGTTTAATATGAGGGACTGGACCAAGACGCCAAAACTGTGTCTTTACAAAAGACAGTAGTCAAAACATAATCACTGAGTGAAAATAACCTAAGAAATCTGAAGCATTTTCAATGATTTGACTAAGAATGTCCTTTTTCACAAGTCATAATCAATAATACCCCACAGTCCATTCATGCATCCAGCTCAAGTAAAAACAAGTGGGAAATGGCCGACGTTTAGCTGAGGTTCAAAAATCATTTTTAATCTTGGAAGTAGCTGTTGGGAAAACAATCTAACATCTTCCACCTGGTAACTGTTGTGGAGCTTTCGATCATGATGATGTTCATCTGGTCATTCAGAAGAACATATGTTATGACTGAAACTAAATGCCTGACCGATACTGGATTTTTGGAGCCGGTGCCGATATTAGGGAGTAAAAAAATTCCGATATACCTCCAGAAAAAGCTACCACAGTGACATTACCTTTAACAATACACCTAATCTTTTATAACTGTAATGGCAGCCCATATCTGCTGAAAATGCATTTCCAAAAATGTTTTCTTTCAGCCAAGAACTGGAACCAAAATCAACAGAATCTCAATTAAATTAAACCCTAATTTCAATGCTAGAATCTCAAAGCAGCAGCAGCAGCAGCAGCAGCAGCCAGCAGTTCTTGTTTCCATTCTCTGTCTGACTCTTATACATATTTTTTGTACATTACAGATTTTCAGCAAAAAAGAGAATTATTAAAATGTCCAGCTAATCTTTTATATACCAAACACTTCAGCAGCACTGAAGTAATGATGCCAACGTAAGATATCTATGATTAATCGCACAGGCCAAAGAGTAGATTCAATATGAGATACATCAAGGAAGGCATGAAAAAAGAACACAAGCCCTCGCTCATACAGAGAAAACAGAGTTGACACATAGAAAGATCATTTACTATTCTCCGTTTCTCAGTTCTGTGGAGCTTCTCCCTCGTTCTGCAGCATCTAAGAATCTCTACTTTCACTCAGAACAGATGTAACCCACTTTAGAGACAAAAAAAGAGAGAATAAGGAAAAAAAAAAAAGAGGATAATCGCAGAAAGAGTTACAAACCACCATTCTTTACAAGAGAGGAGTGTGGAGGAGGTCGCTGGCAGCAAAAAAAAAAAAAAAAAAAAAAAAAAAAAACACACACCGCCACTGATGGAATATTCTCGACTTTGATTAAAGACGGAACATAGCACAACCACCGTCTTCCTCTTCTTCTTCTCCGTCTGTTCTACCAAACCCCCACCTCCACACTTTTATTCTACCTTTTTAAGTACAAGAAGTGAATGAAGCAGTGATTTGTGGGGGGGTGGGGGGGTAGGAAGCAGACCTTTATGAGATGCAAAGAGGAAGTGTTTCATAACTCGATGAGCAGAGAGATCAGATTTGTGTGGTGAAAGGAGTCGTGGTGCATTCACTGTATCTGGGGGAGCTGAACAGAGGAGGATGGTGATGAAGGGGAGGAGAGGAGGGAGAGGAGGATGGGCACGTAAAAAAAAAAAAACTTGCTTTCTTTCTTTCAAAGCGGATGCTGTTTCCTCTCTGACGAGGTTTTTCAGAGATATTTTAGTCGAGGCGGCTTTGTAGGGTGCAGAGAGGGACCGGCTTCAGCAGGATGCCAGCTTCAATGTTGTTTTTGTAACTGATTTTTTTTTTTTCTTCTTGGCGTCTCATACACTTTCTTTCCCCCCCCCCTTTCCTCTGCGACAGAACAACATCTGCGTCTCTACATTCTGTGGGGAAACAAAGTGGCTGGGACTTGGAGTGATGTTTAATGAACAACCTGCTGATCCTCATCAGACCTGCAGGAACGACAAGCTGAAACTTCTCGACTCTCCTCCTCTCTCTGCTGTCAACAACACGACGACAAACAGAGATCCTTTTGTGCAAAGAAAGAAGACGATTACTGACCTCCAGACAGGCTGGGGGAATAAAACCTGTAATGATTAAAGGACCTTTTAGTAAATCATTGGCTGCTTTGCATGGCAGAAGCCTCTGAAGTTGTCTAAAAGACTGGAAGTGGAGGTGGAGGAACTGAAGAGGAGAAGGGGGGGGGGGGATATTTTTCTTTTTCAAGTGCAACAGCCAGTGAAATGAGATGTTCTTGAGGCTCATTAAGAGGGAAGAGGCTGAATTAATTTAACTTCCCCCTCCCCATCAAACAAAACACACAAATATGCACACACACTTGGGAACTGTTCAGCTTCGGCCATTCTGAATCTGATGAACACACACACACACACACACACACAGAGCTCTCATTAGCTGAACAAAACTGTCATGTTGGTTGTTAAGCGAGAGACAGCCGGCCGTGTGATGCGCGGCACATTTATTTCAGCTTAAAAGATATGGATTTAGATATACTCTTCCTCCTTCGTTTCATTTGCCTGCCTGACATCATGCTCCTGCGCTTTTCATCCGATTAGGACGATCGGAGGTGCACAGCATCGCCGCAATGAGATTTGGATTAGTACCAGCTGAGGATTCAGGTTAGAAAATATATATATAAAGCCGTGAGCATAAAATAAAGAATTACAGGGATGGGGAATAGTAGTTTAGTTTTGTCGTTGAAGCAGATGTGTGCCAGGTACCCATGAGGTAACAAATAAAACAAGACTTTTGACAGTTTTACTAAAGGTTTTTGGAAAAACTTTACCAGTAATTAAAAAGTTCAGACTTTTCCTTTAATAGAAAACCAGGGGGTCTAGGTGGAATGTAACATCTCTGGTTTGAATTTGTCCAGGGATTTTCATTGCTTCTCTACTGTTTAGTATCCAATAAAAGCAAAAATGACAAAAACGTAGCTTAAAAAAATGAAGAAGCCAGCGTCAGTCTAACCGAACGCACACGCAGCTCTCTGTTCATTAGCACACATACACACATACACACAGGGTGCTCAGGTGTTTAAGTGGTATCCCAGTATAATCTGGTTCAGATACAGAACCCGTGGATTAAGTAAATGAAGCTGCGGCCTCGTTGTCCGTCTGCACACTTCACCACTGAGCTGGGAGCAATTAGCCACTTACTGCACTTGTGGTGGGACACACACACACACACACACACACACACACACATTTTCACACACACACACAACTGACCAAGAAACACATGTTCTCTCTCTCATATCTCGTATTCACACACACAATCTCTCGCTGTCCGACACACACACACATACACCTCATGTCTATCCCATTACAGAAGCCCCCAGGCCCAGCTTGCAGGCTGAAAAGCCCAATTTGTTTATTCCTGTGGGGATTATGGGGAGGGGGAGGGGGGGTGAAATGCATCTAACAGAGCACAGGGGCCCCCCTCTCAAAGCTCTTTAATTACTGCTCCTCCTCGGCCCCCAACACCCTCCAACACCACTGCCTCCCGGAACTCAGCCACAATGAACTTGAGCTAGAGTTAACTGCATAGCCACTCTCAGGGTGTGTGTGTGTGCATGTGTGGGAGTGTGTGTGTGTGATATAGACAGAGAGGGAGGAAGAAAGAGATCACTAGCCAAACTCCCATCCCCCATAATACTCCCTTCCTTACTCCTCCTGTTGAGGCATTCCAACCTCACAGGAGGCCAACATGGAGCAGTGAACTGAGACTAAAACAACAGCATCTCATCTCATCACCCAAACACCACATCACCTACATACACACCTGTGTGAAGAGTGGTAAGAGGTTTTGTTGCATTTTGTCCCACTGTGTCCCAAAGATGTAGCTTCTTCATTCATTTCAACTAGTTCTGAAAACTCAAAAAAAGTTGTTTTTTTTTAGATATATATGCATTTTATTTTAATGGGACCATTAAACTAGCTGTACGTCTGTACAGTAAGAAGGTAAAACTGTTCTTGCAAAAAGATGAAAGGTTTAAATCCTCAAAATGAGTGCCTTTATTTGTGCTTCGCAAACATTCAAGGCATCAAACGTGATCCAAATAATTAACTTTTTGCACGGTATTTACGTAGGAACCTGCATTATAGGACTTTATCCACTGATAGCTTGAGTCTACGTTATGTCCTACACAGATGAATACAGCTCTCAATTGTAAATGTTCAATAAACATTGTTTTGGTTCATTGTTGCGTTCAAGGGTTTTGTAATCAAGTGGTGTAGTGTATTTATGTAGATCCAAAACACGGTGGGACGAGCGGAGTTCATGTGGCTATGAGCATCAAATCCATCTCGCTACTGCTGGTTAACTTGGTGACAGTGACTGAAGATGTAAAAGGTTTTTCTTAAATGAGCTTCAGAGCAAAGCACATAAGACAGAGGGGCATGAAATCATAACTCTAAATAAAATAACTCTAAATTTGGGGTTAAAACATTTAAACATTAAACAGCTTTCACAGCACAAAAGCAATGGATAATGATGACGATGTTGGTGGCAGGGCTCAGTTCCATATTCCATTTATCCATTCCTGTAACTGGTTCCACAGATTTTCCCACAATCCCCTGTGGTCCGGAGCTGTGGGTCCCAAACAAAAGCCCCAGAGCGAGCCTGGACTGCAGTTAAATATGTTAAAGAAACACTGGAAGAATTCTTTCTCTTCTTTATGCACTCCTTTCTCTCTGTATTTCACTCTCTCTCTCCCACTCTCTTTCTGACTCACCCCCCAATCACCACCACCACCGTCCTCCTCTCACTTCATAAGAGAGACGGGGGCGGGGGAGACACTCTTATCCCAGAGAAAAGAGAAGAGGAAGAAAAACAGTGGAGGCAGCGAGGCAGAGGGGCACAGTGATTGATTAGAGGCAAAGAGGAAAAATGGTGGAGTCTCATATGAAACACAGTAGCAGCCAGAGATGACTCTATTCACACTCATTAAAGAGCACTTTCCAAAGACTTCCTCCCAACACACACATATAAAGACTGACTCCTCAGATCTTAAAGACACTCTGTCAGGGTGAAAGAGGTATTCTCTGAGCCCCGCAAAAGCAACATAAGCTAAATCCAGACGACTTTACACTTGCAGGCAAACTCCTAATATAGATTTTGACTAATACCGAGTTTAGTATTTGAAGCCACTACTACGATACCACTGCTAATGACACATGTCCCAGGATGCCCCCCCCCAAAAACTGAGACTTTACCCCTTTCACCTGACCTGTACTATGAAGAGAAACCTTGGGTATGCTTCAGACAAAGTTGCATCATCAAACAGCGTCTGAAACCCCTTTCTGACACACCTTCTGATTCTCGGAAATTCGGTGACAGCAATTTCTGTCACTTTCCAAAACCAACAAACATGACAAGCATGCCAACTTAAGGCGGTGATCGGCCCAGATGTGCAGAGGTGAGAACATACGCAGAGTTTCATTATCTCTCTCTAAAACCTTCTTTTTTTCTTTTTTAACAACTACTTCTGTCATGTTCTGTCTGTACAACCCGGTGCAACACCACGAATGAGAGGAGACTGGCCAAAAGTATGCTGCCAGCCTAAAACAGGTATAAAACTTTTGCCTGAAGACATTGTTAGACAACACTGTACAAAACTAGTTAATTCCCAGCTTACACCAGCCTTTAATATTAAACAGACTGCCAAGAACCAATATTTGAATTGGATCTCTTTCAAAAATCATATCACAAATGATTGTTTCTTATTTTAATTACTTGTATTTCATTGCCTTATGTTTTAAGCACTTTTTATCCTCTTTGTATGAGAGTTTTTTTTTGTAATTTATATCTTGATTGACTCCTGTTCAGGATTTAGTGTGTCTAACTGTAGTGTAAAAGTGTTATCTAAATGAGCTATATAAATTATATTTATTATGTTTTGAGGTCAGTTTGGACTGTTGCTGAACCCACATGTATGACTGTGTAAGTTCATAAGGCTGCAGGACCGTGGAGCCTCAAAACAATGGCGACCTCTTGTCCCTATCTACCCCTTGCCAGGCTCTGTGTCTGTGTTTGATGATGAAGGAATGAGAACAGGTGGACCAGTGGCTCCAGACGCATGGACACGCATGTAATCGTCATGACAGAGGGATTTGGGCACAGAGCACACAGCTTCTCACCCCAGGACATACGATACCTCCTGACATCATGCTGAACAGTTGTCTCTCTCAGTGCACAACATGTGCTGGTACATAAATATCTGGTTTGCTGTGCATGATACTTCATTTCCTAACCTTTAAATTGTTTGTACTTTTCAACCTCTGCTCAGGTCAGAAAAAAATTCACATTTGCTTCTGTATACACCAGTGTCTGAAATTAAAATTCTGACTCACCTGCCAAGGGGACTGGTAGATGAAAAAAATCTACCAGCCAAGCATATTTTTTACCAGCCAAAATAATAAGTTGTCTTTTTGTATCACATATACTTGTCACCACATAATAGCTATTTAATTATTGGTAGCTAGCAGCAGACCGGCGGCAAGTGACAGTTTAGGGGAGAGCTGCGATGTCAAGTAGCTGATGTCCCGTACAGTAAACAGTCCTGCGAAACCAGGAGTGCTCGAGACGGTCTGAGGCTGGAGCTCCTTCGCCTCAGACCGTCTTGACTATACCTGGTATACACCCTGTGAAATATACTCTGAAATTTTAAGTACAGAAAGCGATGTGTGTTATGTTTCTGGTTCGCTCTGAAGACACAAAATAATTCCTTGGTCATTTTCCTGACTCCTGGAAGCCACCAGGGCTTCCCAGAAAGTGTGTCACTTACAGAAAGTTAAACATTATTAACCTGAAAATCCAAAGAAGAAAATATCACACAACCTGTCTCAGGTGATTTCTAGGAAGGACAAAAAAAGACACAGATGAAGACAAAGTGAGAAATAAACAGGACTCAAAATGGCTAAACTGGGAAGATAAATGCTACAAAACTTGTCTAACAACACTTACTACTACTTGACCTTATCATCCAGTCCCGTAGGGAAATATCCAGAGACTCATCGTATTCTTTAACTGGCTAACTATAAGCTCTCCATCCAGCTCAGGGTTCAGGCAACTTTAAGCAGTTAACTGAGCTGCCAATGATGTTGTGTAATCTGGTTTGTTCCTAAAGTTCAGTCCCCTCACCTAATCCACTCGTAATGGCTTGCCTTGATAATCTATTTCATTCCTCTGTTTGCAGGACTTTCCACTCTTTCTGTTGGCTCTGTTTGCAGCCCCATGGACTTCCCAGTCTTTCTGTTGGCTCGCCCTGCCCTCTCCTCCTCCCTGCATCCATCAGACCTTTAACCTCAATGTATTTGTTATTCTCTTCAATCTTCAAGTTCCTCCTCTCTGACCCTCGCTCACTTATTCCTTCCTTCTTACTCAGTCTCCCGTCAAAGAGAAGAGAACAGAGTTTTACAGCACTGTCCGTTTTTTCCCCTCATCGTACAGACATGTGACGGCCTCCGGCTCTGAGACGTCCTATCCAGACGCCGGGATAGGAGACTATCTCTTTATTTGCCTCTTAAGTTACAAGACAGACGATTGTTTAAGCAGAACTGTGCTCCAGCCAAGCCCTGCTATAAATCTGGGCTGATTTAGACTGTAAAGACAGCTTCCTGGACAGGGCTGAGGCTGCACGGATACACTGAGATTTGATGGGCTTGATGGTCTGGCCAGGATTTAGCTGGAAGTGGTGTCAGATAAGAAAAGAAAGAAACAAGTGAGTCAGAAGGGGTATCATCATTGAAGTCCATGTAATCCACAGCTTTGAGATGTAATGTATATAAGGGATATTTGGTTAAACTGTTCTATCTGGTTATATGTACTGTGTAATTTTATATTGCAATATATGAATCACAGATTTTGTACGTTTTCGGGAAATTCTGGGAAATTTAATTAAAAACTGTCCAGACATGAATGTCTAGTTAGGTAATCCAGTTAATTATATTTTTTTTTAAATTAAAAACAATATGCATCATCACATTAATGCAAAAAAAAAAAAAAAGATGCCATAAAGCACCTACATTGTCCACAGCTACACTGGTATATAAGTTGTAGATAAATTACATTGACAACACCCAACCTTAGTGTATTTGTGTTTGAACAACCTGCTAAAATTGTGTGTATTTCTAAGCTCTATGTAGCAGGACAGGCATCATGGCATTTGCAGCGCTGGTCAACGTTCTGGGAGGAGCTTTGTGATCAATAGGCCTGCCAAGCAGCATTAGTCCTCCTGGCCCACAGGGCCCGTCTCCGGACACAAGAGCACAGGGACTTTAACTCTGATCTTATTTATGAGCACACAAAGGGCAGCACAAGGGGTCTTTTGGTGGGGCCTGTTCAAACAGAAGGCTGATGCGGACGGGTCTTTGAGGGGGCCGGGCCACATTGACTCTGGGGAAGAGAGAGAGGCTGACAGGTCAGTCTTAAAGCCTTAAAAAATGGGGCCGGGATCAGGGGGTACCGAGGGAGGGGAGAGTGAGGGAGCCTCAGCCTTCTCGCTCTGCTCCCCAGAGAGGAGCAGGGGCTTACAGACAATGAGTCTGCGCTGTGGAGCTGAGGGGTGCCGAGAGTGAGTGCTGGCTAGGGGCAAGTTAAGGCAGGGAGGCAGGCGGGTGGGGCGCAGGGGGCGGCAGATCTGGAGAAAGGGCCTCCACCTTGTCCCAGCTGTCGCACAGCCCCGCACAAGTATGCATCGTCCCTCTCTAACACTCAGGCTTCCTCAAGCCTCCGTCCCCACGGGCAGGGGAAACAGTGCTAAATCAAGGAGGGATCCAGCCCCCTCTCCAGGCTGGCAGGGCAGGCGCTGATTTGGGGGATGAAGGGCAAAGGATCAAAGCCCTCAGGAGAGGAACACAACAGTTCCATCCAGCTGGACGCTTCCCTCCTGTCACCTCAGTGAGGGGGTGCTGACCAGGAGGCCGTTTTGAGAGGGGGGTGGGGTTCAGTATCATAAACCGCAAAACAGCAGGGTACTTGGATCTATAGCATGTGTGTGTATGTGTGTTTATGTGGGAGGGGGTTGGCTAAAGTCAGATGTGACACTGTGTGAGCCAAAGCACAGATCTGTCACGGCTGTCATTGTTGCTTAGCAATGAGGCGAATAGAAGGAGAGAGAGAGTGAAAAAAGAAGTGAGCAGGAAAAAAAAGCTAGAACAGTGGGAAGAGAGCAGAGGATAGTAGAGAGGAGAAAACCATGAAAGATCAGTAAAGAACAGAAGTGGAGAGCAGGAAAACAGAGCTGGTCGCACGTGTTCCCTCATCTCTACATGCTAACAAACCCACATTCATGTGTTTTCATGCACGTGCCACGCACATCTGCGCATGTGTTTTTGTGTTAGCAAACCATGAAAGGTTTTCCGATTTTATCAAACGACACAAAAAGCTGCTCGGTCATCCAATTTATGGCTGCCTCAACCCAACCGTGACCTCTCACCCCACGTCCACTGACCTGGAAGTTACGTCCATTCGCGGCAGCCATTTCCTGACTCTATAAAGGAGGCAGCGGAACTGAAGGAGACTGAGGGTGAAAATGGAGGGGCAGAATCATTAACTACCAGCACAATGACCACAACTGTGTCCGAGTCCAGCCCAGCGTTTTGGAGAGGTCAAACTCTAAAGATCTGAGAGCCCCACAGCCAGCAGCACACTGAGCCTTCACAGCTAAGGGAGAAAAAACAGGCTTCTGACAGGACTACAGGCAGAGGCAAAGAAAGTCTATAAACAGCTGGCCATGCTCACAAACAACAAAGGAGGAAACTGCCAGGGGCACTCTTTGGTTTTCCAACAAGTAAAATACGGAGCCAAATTGGACGAAGCGCTGCTGTGAAAAGTGTGTATGATAATTCTGGTGTATCAGATGTCCAAATCTAAACAAATGTGAAAAACAGAACACGCTGGACGCATGTCAAGGTCTTGATCCTCCGCTACTATCAGCAGAATGTTTCTCCGCCCCCTGCCCTCCGCTCGCCGCGCCTCAGCTATCAGTCTTCACAGCTCCGCGGCTCGGCATCCAGCCTCAGGGCCCATGAGGTAAGGCCAGACTGGAGACAGAGGCTCTTGTCTGGGCATGACAGTCTGGCGTGCTGGTCCTGGCTTGGAGCAATCTGGAACTTGACGTCCGTCTGTGCAGCAATCTTCGGCACAGTCAAGGTTACATTAAAGACCAGACAGCCAGACTCAACCAAGGAACGGAGAGTCTGGCAAACCTCCAGTCCTCTTCCTTCCAGTGCCAACCACTCCTAAAACCTGAGCCATATTCTATCTAAAGTCCGGCATGGCAGATAACATTCATACTACTCTATCAATGGCGCTATCCGAATGTCCCTGCAAGGGTTATACACAAAGGACTGGTGTACGGCAATAGTTCAGATAAGCCTTTGGCAAAGTCAACAGTGTGATACGGAGATGGGTGTGTGTGATGGATAAGGAAGCAATAAAGTGCCTGGGTGGGAGGCAGGCCAAGGGGAGAGACACAGAGCGAGTTTAGATTCATGGGTGAAGCATTACTCTTCCCCTTCCTTCACCTTTTGTTTTGCTCATTCCTCTTCGAGTTTGATATCCATCGTCTCTCCACAGCCGCCACTCCTTGACAGTTTGGCCATCACTGAGCTGCAGCCATAAAGCTGTATTTAGTCTTGTGAGGTAGAGGGTGACGCAATGGAGCCTATACACTTAGGCCAAATCAGGCAGTGTGGCAAAAACACCAGTCCTCCCCATTCATTTGAATGTGGGTAGTGAGCGAGCTAGGGAGTGAATGAAGAGAGGGAGCGTTGGTAGCAAGAAAGCCGGTGAATCAGATTATTAAAATGTTATTTTCTGATTGTTTCACAGTGGTTACGTTGTAGAGCACAAACACCCCCACACGCCACCGCACAACCCTGCGGTGCTGCACCACACTGCCTGATTTGAATCTCAAAGCTACACCTGCTCAAAATCTGCACACCAACTAAGACCGAAACTATGTAGAAACTGTAAGATTTGTAATTGGTCAGCTTGGCTGCTTGTGTTTTTTCCTGCATGTTCTGATGTTTCTGTTTCTATAGTGAAGTGAAGACAACATGCAGAAAGTCAAAGAAAGACACAAGCACAGACACACAGACACATTTCATTTGGTACAAAAAAGCATGAAGATTCAGTATGCCCATCCCTTCATCTTTTTATATTACAAAGTAAATGAAATAATGTAAACATGATACTTTGAGTATATAAATAAAGCACAACATGGCTTGATAATGTACATTATATCCAGCTTATGTCACAGTGGTGCCATCAGTGGGTTGGAATCTGACACTGAATTATAAATCAATTCCTACACTGAAGGCATCTTATGGTGGGAACTAGGGGTAGAAATCACAAGTTTCATCACGATACGATATATCGATTCTTTGGACAACAATACGATATTTGCTGCCACGATACGATTTCGATTCGATTCAATTCAGGCGCCTGCGATCGATATGAGACGATATCAAATACCCATTTAACACAATCACTTACATTTATATCAACTCACAAAAAGCAACTAAAATATGATTTGACAATTTTATTACTGAGCTTTTCCAGACATTTCAATGAAAAACAATGTTTTTGATAAAAAGAAGAAATTTTTTTTTTTTTTTTCATCAGTTAACCCTTGATGACCTTTCAATTATGAACATAAACAATGCACATCCATGCTTCACCTTGGATTTACAGTTTCTATCTGTGTGCTCAGTGGTTAAAGATATTAAGCTTTAACATTTTCACATCCTATAAAAGAAAACTGAAAGAAAGTTGCTATTTTTTATACATTAAAGCAGGATTTTTGTGTAAACCTTCACTTATATTTGGTGTCTCATAAACAATATATTTATGACAACTAGAACTTAGTAACCAAGGTCACCACCTAACTTATACTTAAGTGCTATTGCAGTGCAGTCTTACTGCATCATAGTTATCCACCACACATGTAAACAATTCCACATGTTCTTAGTGCATATTGTACAAGTCAAATACAAAGTCCTTGCATGTAATCATCAGGATGATGACAGCTTATTGGCTTGTATCATAGCTTACTATGGGATCTCTACAACAATCAAGTATGTCCTTCAGTGTTCTTCAAAAAACTGATCTACATGTTCAGGAGACAAAACGCCGCGTGCTGAACGGGCAATGTCACCTGCACCAGGAATGCAAAGGTATGTTTTGGTAAGGTTTGCCAGGAGAGGAAGCTCAGTCTGTTGACTTTTCCACCACTCTAACACATTACCTCCCAGGATCAAAGATGCCCTGTCTTTATACTTAGCAACTTCAGCATGGGCTAGCTCTCTGGAGGTCTTGACAGTCTGGCTAGGGTCCACAGGTGTCACCAAAGAGATCTTCAAGTACCTTTGACTTCTTAGAAGTGGGAACGTATTCTAAAATGACACAGAACACAAGACTTAATTATTTCAGAAGACAAAATATCTCTTTTGTGCACTCCAAAAACTTTTTAGCTAATTAACTCATTCACTTGCTTATGACATTGAGTCATTAACACTTTCCACAAAAAGGAAAACTACTGTATACACACCTTGCTCAGTGGCTTGAACCTGGGACGCAGGCACCAAGTCAGATTGATCATCAGAAGTTTGGTCACCAGATGAGTGAGGAGGTGTATTCTCAGTCTGTGCCACTGTGCCATTCTGTAGGTGATTAAAACTAAAATAAACATACACACACACACAATAGCAAATAGAAAGCATTTCAACACTAAAAGAAGTAATGAGTATATTATTTCATTTCTAAAACATTACTACAAATAGACAAAAAATAAAAAAAATGATCTTACTTTCTGGTCCCAAAGCTCTGCAGCCTCACATAAGAGACACTGGAAAGTTGTATCTCTCTCCTCCCCACTTAGAAATGGCAGATTCTTGAAGCTTGCGTCTAAGGCAGATCCTGCTCGATGCAGGACTTGCTGCACCCCGGCCATAGTCTCCTTCATCTCTGTTACTAAAGTGGAGTCTTCCTCTGAGATACTGAAATGCTCCAACAGTTTAGCTTTAAGTGGTGCAATGACAGACACAGCGGGCGATCTTCCTTATGATCCATATGATGGTGGTGGCACTTTTCACTGGTCCGAGTAGCTTAACCAAGTCTTCAGCTGCAGTGATGCCAATTTCATTGAGTGTATGCACGTCATTTGCACCTTTCCTTAATTTTCTGTCCAGGAGTGAAGCACACACTGCAGCTTGTTGCTCCAAAAACTGCTCCAACATGTCAAACGAACTGCTCCAGCGTGTGCCCACGTCTTGTTTTAGTTTGTGTCCTGGAACTCCAAGCAACTTCTGCTCCTCTTTCAAAACTCCAGTTGCTACCATGCTGCGGTGGGTAAAATGAAACAACCTGTCTCACTCTGCCCAAAAGACGTGCTGCACCAGCACATTTCAGGCCTTTCTGTGTCGCTAACTTCATAGTATGTCCGAAGCATTTGATGTGTGGTGATAGATTTGCCTCTACTCCAGTTACGGACATGTTGCTGACGTTATCTGTTACAAGTGCAAGTGTTTTGACGTGTATATTCCACTCCTCACATGCTTCTTTAAATAACTGCCCCAAGATTTGATCCTGTGTGTACGTTGTTCAAAATACGTGTCTGAAGAACATAATTCTTCATTTGCCAGTCAGTGTCAATATGATGACAAGTCACAGTTCTATAGGCTGCAGTTACATGACGTCCATCCATCTGTAGTGATAACGACTATTTCTGCGTTCATTAACTCGTTTAATCTCATCTTTAACTTGATTGTTCAGACTCGGTATGCAAGTTTCACTGAAGTGCTGTCTCGATGGGATTGCATATTTCAGCTCCAGAGTAGGCTGTAGCTCACAAAAACCCTCGTTCTCGACAACACTGTAAGGCCTCATGTCTGTGTAAATGAAATATGAAATAGCAGCTGTGATACTCATCGCTCTTTTAGAGTTGCAGTTCAGTTTTTGCTGGTGAGAACTGGAGAGCAGGCATCTACACATTAACGCTAACATTAGCGCTAACACGGGGGTCAATGCTGTGTTTCTTTTTTTTTTTTTTTTAGGTGCTTTTTTTAGTATTTTATCTCGTAATGGCATTATTTGCATATGACATTTGATTTGTGTTTTGAACCTCCTTTTCTCCGAAATACAAAATATTTCTACACTGCTGATTTATTCCCATGAGGGGAGTAAATATCCTAGGCTTTTTCTTGGCTGCTAGCCATTAACTGCCTGGCGCTGGGCCACTAGCATTGTTTTAAAAAGACGTGCACTTGGATGGAAATGGTGACACAGATGTGCCATGGGAATTTCAAAATATGGATCGATGTTTTCACTTTTCATCGATGATATTGGATCGTTGATCACTGAAACGATGCATCGATCCAGATCGATGGATCGTTACATCCTTAGTGGGAACGTCTCTACGACGAGAACCTCTCAGCAGAATGAATCAGTTACACGTGGACGATTCATTTTCCTCTTGTGAAGCCCACACAGCGAGACATAGATGCACACGTAGAGCCAAAAATGGGATGAGTATATTTAGCATCGCTTCCTTTTGATGTTCTCCCCCTCTCCTCCCTCTGCCTGCATCTCTCTTTCTCACTCTCTCTCCCTTTCTACTGCTTTGCAGATAAGAAGTGCTTCTCTCTCCCAGAGGAATGGAAATATCTGTAAGGACATTGTAAACACAGTAAACAGGGCACAACACCATTAAGTTGTCCATGACTCAGCGCTGTCACAGAGATCCCGAGCTGCTGCTACTCACTTTTAACAGGAGCGGAGCAATTTCAATACAAAACGGGAAGCATAATCAACGAAGTAGTAGCTTTCATGTGAAAATAAGCCCACTCAACCTTCCCCAGAGAGAACAGTTTCAGCACTCCTCTCTGCTTTGTGTTGTTTGATTTCAGCCCATCTTCTGAAAAATAAATAGCTTAAAAGGTCAAACCAAGGCACTCAAAACACTAATGCGTTGAGAGAAGTAAAGAAGTGCTGATGTGTGCAATGGCGTTGAAAACTGCAGCTTCTCTTCAATTAGTGTCTTTTCTCCATCCATGTGGCTTCATTCTCAACCTTCACGTATGAATCTACTCTAACCCAGCTGAGGACTTTTGAAAATAATGATTGAAATTGGTGACCTTCTGACCTATTTTGTCAGGTTCTCCACCTACATTTCAAGACCTGAAAGGAACACGGCGTCAATACATGTTGCCTTTTGAATAAGGGAAACAGTCAATGTCTTGCTCTTACTATGCTGTCATCGCAATCACTACTAGTATTGTCCTCTTTGAGACACATAAAAAGCATCGCTGAATGCAACATGTTCAGGCCCACTTTTCAAAAGTTTTCAAAAGTGCTTCAGGGAAATTGAGAAAAACCATAAACTTAAGTAGTGGATGAGGTACATCGAGGAAAAGAATGGGTACACAGAAAGTCATAAATTACAACACTTTGTCAAAGAATAAGCGGTTGACCATCAAGTTATATAACCACGGGCAGCGTATCAGAGGGCGGAATTAAAATTTTCATCGAGCTATTTCCAAGAACAAATGGGGAGACGAAAAATAAGAAATACAGCAGTTTTTTGCCTTTTTACTAGAAATGTCTTCTTCACATTACCATAGTGTTTTTCCATGGTTTCCATCCTTCTAGGCAGTTTCAATTCATTTAACTACAGCATGAAAAAAAAAAAATCAACATGCAGAGACTTGAAACATTCTGGAGTTACCTAATCCACCACAGTGACCAACATCTCTACATTTATTTGCCAGCACGATATAATCATTGCACAGTAATGCAGTTATGAGTACACAACTGGGAAAGATTTAACAAAATAATTTCTCAGATTTGTATACATAAAGTAATCATTTTATTTTCAGTACTTTTTTTGAATTTGGAGTTCATGTCCTTTGTGTGATTCTGCACGTTTTAAGTGGATCTGAATGAATTAGTATAATTCAGAAGTGCATCATGTGTCTTGAGCTGTGTCAGCAGTGGTTGTGTCTGGGAGTGACTGGGTTAGCTAGTCTGTCGCTGCAGTGAATAGTGGCTCTGTTGCAGAACAGCGAGCCCTGAGCTGTCTGACTGATCAGGAACACGAGGTCAGCACTTGATGTTCCCTGGACATTGTCTCAGCTTTATCTCCAAGCTTCCTTCCATCATGTGACTCACCACCGGGAGTGGCTCAGTACTCCATTCAGGGCTGGCATCTTTTGCGGGGTCACCAGTGTAAAAACTAATTATGTGAATGGGAAAACTACAGTTTACGTGCACATTGTCATGTGACATGCTACTGGGAATCTCTAATTTCTTTTTATGGACTGCCATCCTTATGGGCCTCGGATGTAAAAAGTAATTATGTGAATGGAAAAATACAATCTATGTACATGTAGGCAAGTCAGACTCTTTTTTAAGGTGGTCTTTATTTCAGGAAAGGTGGTACCTTAGAATCCATTGTCCACAGACTGTTCTCTCTTAAGGACAAAACTAGGAACTTATTATAGTCAACATTCAATCTGTGAGCATTTGCAACAAACAAAAGATACAATTTTGGGTGCAGAATCAATAGGAGTGTAGTTATCATGTGCCAAAATATCATAAGGCGAGTCCAGGATATTTCTAATGCATATCAACTGAGAATTACTCCAAAGCCACAGCTTATCTCATCATTCTTCATGCCCTAATTCCAGCTGCTCCATCTGACCACACCTTTATACTATGTGTTGGACTAACAGCTGCAAAGAAAACTGATATGAAAGAATTAACTCCATTCTATACTGGACAGGATGAAAGACATTACACACCCTAGATGCTCTACAAAGAAACTGCTCCAGAAGGTGGATGACAGGTACAGCATCCGCCCATTATCCCGACCGTCATTCCATTCCTTAACACAAACCGAGGTCAGAGGCAGTTCAAGGGTAAGGGGAGCATTTGTTTGCATTCCAGGGCTGCTTCTATGCTGCTTAAGTGGTCAGACAGTCAGTGTTTGTGAGTCCTGGAGGCACATAACCTCTGCGTCCTTCTCTGAAGGGCGACAGGTCATCTGATGCAGGGGGGGGAAAGGGTAAGCGTGGGGAAGGGGTGAGGGTGTGTGCTAGTGAACGAACACACTCCTCCACCAAGAATAGCTGTCACCAAAAACCCCCGAGGCAGGAGGGGGAGCAGGAGGCAGGGTGCTGACACCCTACACCTGAGCAGAGAGTTGGGGGGGGGGGGGTAATTACAGTAACTGGAGGGCAAGGGAGACACGAGAATGGCGATGAGGGTTGGTTCTGATAGCTGATTCCATTTTGGATTTCAAGTTGGTTAAAATTTGTTGAGTTTAAAGTCTCAACAAATCTTCAATCAATATATTTATGGTCTCCCTCTTTCAGTTATTAAACTTTTGTTTCTTTAAAGTGGTAAAAGATAAACCTGATGGTATTCTTAATAAACAGGATTGATATTGGAGTCAGATTTGATGAATTTCTATCAGCTGTACTGATTAGGCGGACACAAAAGCCACAAAAACAGTCATCCTGCAAATCCCAACCCTGTTCTCCGGACGGTCTAAAAAGCAACACCAATAGACTAAACGCAACTAACTTTTAATCAGCTTATCAGATGAGCTGAAGTAATAGAACCATATCAGCCACACTAATCTAAATTAGTAGTAAGTGTATTTCCAGATATATGCAGCACCTCTCGGTTCAGTGACAGCAAGCCGCTAAAACAGTGAGAGCAAAGCCTTCAGTGCAGTACAATGCTTGTTGGACTCGGGCACATACAGTCTCCCAGGCCTCCCTCATAAATCAGTGTTATCCAGCTGAAGGTGGGAAAGGAAGAGTGCCAACACTAAATCCAATTATAAAACGGGCTGGCACCACTCAGCCTTATAACGGTGTCTACCTGAACCCCCCGGCGTGACAGCAGAGCTCGGGGTTCCAGTTTCAGCTGTGGCAGCAGAGGAAGAAAATCAGCACAGAAACTTGTGTGTGTGATTGTTTGGGTGGACATGTATGTATTTGTTATAATCAGCAGGGTTAGTTGAGTGGTTCCTGGTTGGTGTGTGTATATGTTTTTGTGGCAACCTGCCAGAGGCACATATCTGAGCGGAGCATTACGGGCACCAGGCGCCAGCTGAACCTTTTTATTTCGGCCTGCTGCTACAACTGCATTGCAACTTGACTGCACCCTGGCACCTGTCTCACATACATACACACAACCACAACATGAAAACACACACAACAAAGGGGAAATGCATGTAATGTAGCACTGAAGAGACTCACATTTAAGCTGCGACACCTGTCGGGGATTTACCATGGATGAATGTGTAAGAGTATAAGACGGAAGCACCTCTGATATACTGAAGCCACAAGTCGCGACCTTTCCTTCACTGATCTAAAACTAAAACTCATCTCTCTCCTTGGACAGCAGTCGTGATGTACAGTTCAGCTCCGGAGAACTGAGCTCCAACTGGATTTACAGCAAGCAGACCAGAAGGTCCAAGCAGACCACATTCACTGCTGTTTTTGAGCCTAACCATGACCTTAACGTTAGTCTAAACATGGACATTAAATTAATGCGTCACCACTGAGCTGGGAGGGCAGGCGGAAGAGTAAAAAACCTTGAAATATGCTTTTAGAGCCTCGTGTGCCATTCTCTTAAGTGAGCAAGAGCCTACATAGCATCCCTATTAAATGAGCAATTTCCGAAGCGACAGTGTTTTATGAACGCTGCTCTAAAGTGCGTCCCTGCCTCCCTGCTGCCTGCCAAGGTTACAGTTATCAAACGAGGTGGCTGTGGCTCAGGAGGTAGGTCGTCCACTAATCGGAAGATCAGGGGTTCGATTCCCAGCTCCTCCAGTCGCCATGTTGAAGTAGCCTTAGGCAAGATAACTCCTCCTGATGAGTAGGCACCTTGCATGGCGGCCTCTGCCATCAGCGTATGAATGTGTCTGTGAATGGTTGAATGGGGCTTTTAGTGTAAAAGCGCTCTGAGTGGTCGGAAGCTTAGAAAGGTGCTATATAAATGCAGTCCATTTACCATTTGCAGTCGACATCTAAAGTAGCCTGCAGGAGGACAGGTAGTCAGAGAGGCCACTGACTGACATTGTCAGGAGGTATTTGTAAGTGTGCTCCAATTGCTGGTCTATGTATAGCATACGCAGGAGAGTGGTGTGCAAATCAAGCTCTGCAGGGCAGTCAGTATATACATTGACCTTAGAACTTAGACTGAACCTTACATAGGGCCACAGACCCCAGGTCACCCTATCTGGCAATTACCAATCTACCAGAGTAAACAGGCTGATAAAAAAAGATGAGGTCAAATCCTCAGACGGCAACATATCTCGGCTTGGACCTCATAAATCTAGAGTGTGTCTAGAGTGTCTAGATCTGATGTTGCTGGATTGTATTTCCAGCAGGCATTCAAATACCTCTTCAATATGCATTCTGAAGTCTGACTTTCGCTCACCACAACCTAAACTCTCACACACAAAATTCACTTACGTCTTGTTTACCACGAATTTAATACTTTACTACTTAATTTTCTGGCAACCCTTGCTTCCTGTCCAATTTGCTTTTCCTGGATGAATTCATAAATCTGATTGTATATTCACCTATAGATGCCTGTACATGGTTTTTGAATTTTTATTTGGATTATCAGACATTCAGTGGATTTTCACCACTTTAAAAACATACAAGTTTTAAAATGCATAAGCAACACATAACCGTCTCCAACTGGAAAGTGAGCTGTTCATTTCTACTGTTGTAAACAGTTTGGTCCTCATGGAAATTATGCTGCATATAAATGAAACTGAAACCATCAGACTACCATGGACAGTGAAAGAGTGAAAATGAACAGTTTGGACACTGACCAGAGGCTTTCAATAGCCCAGTCCAACCCTTCGTCCCCCAGCATGCTGCTACAGCCTACAGGGCTAGGTCCAGGCCTGGCTCTGATTTAACGGTGCCCCAGATTTCCTCTCCCTCCCAGGCTAACACCTGGACAGGATCTGTAAGCAGCACCAGTCTGCCAGGCCTGGACAAAAACATCCCTGCCTGCTCTATCCCCAATTGCCTCATAACATAGAAGCAAGGAACACACTCAGCATCTGCCACCAATGCAAAGCTATAAGAGAGCCTTTGGGCTGCCTGGTGCACTAGATTGCTGTCTTTATCCAATCTGAGCATGATGGGGAAACAGCATAAATACATTTTTTTCCTGTGACACAACAGGCAAATTGTTGTTGCTGCCACGGTGAAGCGTTTGACATGTTCCATATGACTTCTAGAAGTTTAACTTCAACTCAGGTCAAACCTCTGCTACCAAACTATGCCTTCTCTCCTTTAATCACAGACACAGGCATACTATATGGATTAGCTTTAGGAAAACCACAGAGGCCCCAGCCTGTTACTGACTAGCTGAAGATGCAGGGGGTCTATCCTCAGTTCTCCAAAAAAACAATTATCCCCATATGAGCTTGTGGTGTCCCTGCCATGTGTAACAACGATAGAAAGTGGACACTCAAGGCCAAGGCCTCCCTGTTGAACGCAATTTTATACACAAAAATCGCAAAAGAAGTGGAACAAGCCTTTGACAGAAACCATTTTGGGCCATGACTGTGATTTGGAGCAAGGTCTTAAATAAATGTGGGTTAAATGAGAATGAGGGCGATGGACTTTGCCCAACATAGATGGATTCGTCTCTTGATGGCCGATACAATAACTTAAGTAGGCGCTTCTCAGAATAGAAGCCCCATAGATCAACCACCTAGCAACAAAAGTGGAAAATCATGCTGACCCAATTAGCACCGACTCTCAGCAGAATATTGTTAAAGGCCCGCTTCAGTTCACTTTAGTCCAGGCAGATGGTTCCCATGGTTCTGGTGGAGAGTCTTGTTGTTGTTCTTATTATTATCTTCCTCTAGTTTTGCCTCAAGGCATAAAAACTAATTCTGGCCCCTGAGAGTGGCTACTACATGTACCCTCAGGCAAAGTCACTGTAACACTGTTTCACTCATTATTCATCCTCTTTCCCTTTCCTTCCTTCCAGCAGCTCTACTGCTTCCTGTTCATTTTAAAGACTTTTACTTATATGCTGGCATTCAACTATTAGACAAATACATTCAGAAGTAGAAGGCACCAGGAGATTATGTATTCTTTGTTTTGCAGAATTTTATCTTTCGATGTTTATTGAAGATTTGTTTTCTGGATTTGATTTTCCAAAACGTAGCGCACACTGTGTGTGCAGTACTGTTTAGCATCTGACATAAAATCCCTGTACACATTTCCTTGAGAACTGAGCACAGCATTACAGTTACAACACACAAAGATAATCATAATGGCAGAAATCTAAGATTCGTATCAAACAAAACAAAATCTAATCAATCAATCCTGCAGTTATCTGTGCAACAAACAGGAAGTATGGCATGTCTTTGAGGAGATTGGAAGTTCAAAAGACTCTCAGTCTTGCAAACATTACTTATGTTTACACTGACATATGAAATTGACCCTGGTTGTAATCACACTCCTGCATTTAGGACCATTTGTGCATGTGATGATGACAGGGAAGTCCAAGGTAAATCAGACATCTGAGTTCAAACTTGCAAATAAACAACACCAAACAATACAGCCATTGTTTGTAACACAGAATTCCAGTGCTGCGAGACTGATGTGGTTCTCTGGCAGAGGAGGATAGATACATTTCACTCTTAGTGCAACAACAGCAAGCGTGAATGTTGGAAAGCACAAGAATTCTCACAGTATCCTGGCCTGTCCAGTCAAGGACTAAGACTATGCTTTGCTATTGATTAATCTTACCAATATTTTTTTATATTAAATCGATTTATGATTTAGCATATAGAATGTCACACCAAATTCCAGTCTTGGCAATGTCTTAAAAGTGCTAATGTTGTCAAGCCAGTCAAAAAGAAGTATTCAATTTAAATGTGCATATTTGAGAAGTGATTGATCGCTGCAGCACCAGTCCAGTCATTGATCCCTAAACTATTCTTTCACCCTTTTCATGTTCTATTTATTTTCACGTCTCTGTTCTGTTTCTCAATTCAATGCACAGGATTAAAATCACAACGCTGTCTGCTCTGCTTATAAGAAACTTATAATAAACAATCGCGGCGCCTTTTATGGCACCAGCTCCCGATCACCACACCGTTAACAGTTGACTCAGCCAGCCATGGGCCTTATCAGGCACTGCTGAGCTCAGTTCTATTCTGAAGGCCCTGTTATGAAACACAGAGTGGGAGTTGTAGTATTATACATAGCTGCCTGCGTAGGCCAACTCTTTAATCAGTCACTGTAATTGCCGGGATGGACTTTGAACCACAGACATATTTGTCTCCGCTTTTCATCCATGGCTAAACAACTGAGAGGAGGGAGGCAGCGAGTGCTAGAGGCCTGGCCGTGTACTGCTCCTGCCCCGGCCCCGCGAGCAGCCATGCATGGAGGAGCGACGGAGGGGTCACAAACAGAAGAAAGAGTTTTGGCTAAGGGTGGGACGGAGAAGGAGAGGAGAGGAATAGAGGGGGTGGAGTGGCTCAGAAAGAGGGAAGACGGGAGAGTTGAGGCGGTGAACGGAGAGGACATGATGGCACACAAGTCCCCGGTGGCAGATTGAGTGCTTTGAGGAGCCCAAACAAGGCTGTCCTCTGAATACTAAGACCTTTCATAGAGGCGACACTGCTACAGAGACACAACTCCAAAGCCTCCTCCTTTGAGGCCCCTGCGATATATGGGGCTTTCAACTGCTTGTGCAAGAGTAGGTCTAATTGGAAGTCGAGGCGATACAAGGAGGGGGTTAGGGAGGCGGGAGCAGAGTAGCTAAGGAGAAGAAGAGAGGCAAGGAGGGGTGCTTGATTTAAGAGGCCATTGTTTTAACAAGTACATTCTGCCTCCCCCTCCTTTCTCCTCATGGCCTCCCCTTCAGATGCCCACACTCCACAGAGTCAAAAGGCGGCGTTTAGCCCCTGTGAACGGCGAGGGGCTGGGCTTGTTTTGACACTTTGTCCTCCTTGGCTTCTGTGAAAAGGCCCCGCTTCTATGGGCCACTCGAGTTCATTAGGGAGTGCAGCGCTTTCAGTTGCGTCCCCATTCCAGCTCCAGGCCTCAATGGGGCCTCCAAAGCCCTTTACTGTTTGTTTAATAAAGACCCTCACCACCTCCACAACTAGCACCTCAATTTCCCTCATCACAGGCCTGGCTGAGTTAGTGCCTGCAGGGTAAGGGTCTATTGAAAGAAAATGGTGAAGTAGGAAAAGAAAGAGTAGGGGAAAGAATGTAAAGAAGAGGTATAAGCAGGCAGACATATGGTGGAGAATGAAGATGTGGGAGTAACATTTTTCCCCTCAAGGCAGCATTACACAGGTACACTGTTTAACTGCATCAACAACTAGCTGTGAGGCGTCCGCACTCTCTCAGGTCAAGCATTGTGTGTGTGTGTGTAAGTTTGTGTGCGTATCCAGAGTCAGGTTTCAGCTCTCACACTTTCAGGTGACATCACTGTGCGTCAGTATCGAGCGGACAAAAGTGAGAGATGTCACTCTAGAAGGGCAAAGGCACTCTGAGATTACACGAGGCCCGAGGAAGTCTCAGCTGCCGCGGCGCGTACATGAGCTACACTCTGAGATAATTCCTGTGAGAAAGGAAAGTCGGGTGATTGTACACCTCAGTTTTCCACTAGCTAACAGTTAGTTACCTATAGCAGCTGCATCTGAATTTAACAACCATCCATTCCATTTAATTCAATGTGTAGCAGGGCCTCAGTGGTCTCTACTGTTATAACACATGAACTTGGGGCCACTATGGAAATCAGCTGTTATATAAATTAAATAAATAAATTAATAGACAATAATTTTGTATATTTCTGCAACTATACAGTGTATATATTGCTTTATGACATGTTAAACCTAAGCCAAAAGCTATTATCCATCCTCTCTTGCAATTGTATCTTCACTGCCAAACACTCCGCCGACACGGCAGCCTTTGAAAGTTGATGTAACATTAAAGCAAGTTTCTGTGAATGTCTCCGAGATTTCTTTGGACGTGTTTTTAATTCCACAGCCACTGCAGCGTGCCTCCTACTGGTTTCAAGGGCTAGAAGGACATCAGATATGTAGCAGGTGCTTCCATGCATTTGTAGAGTCTCTGGGAGGTGTGGGAGGGAAAGGCGACACTGATACAGCACATGTTCATACTGTAAGCAGCGTGATCAAAGAGTCACCCAAGTCTGCTCAGCTGTTTTCCTACAGAGCTAAACGATACACCGACCTCAACTAAAAGTGATTTTGGTTGACGATGTTGGACACTAACGAACTTTTCGCAGCCCTCAGCCATTAACAGCTAATCAAATAAGCTTATAATCTTTTCTTCCTGGTTTAGCAATCAGTGTGATTCAGTTTCAGAAACACAGTTCTGTATTCTGCTTGCAATATGAAAGAGAAGTTCATAAGCTCCATTCAAAGCTTTCCATTTCTCTGTGAATTTATTTCATTACAGGAGTGAAACATCTCAAGAGGAAGATGAAGAGAACACCTGCATTTATCTTTAGAGCTGCTGATAAGATCGGAGATGATCTAAGCTTCATTTATTTCAAATACACTACATGCAAGTAAACTGAAAGCTCATTGTTTTGTTTTGGGACCAATTTTACCAACAAAGGAGGGGATTTGTTTACAATAAACAGGGTCCTCTGTTAACAGGTATTGCATATTTGGAATATGCATATAAGAACAAAAAATGAAGAGTAAAAAGGTGGGAAAACACACAAATGAGCTGCTGATTAAGCTCCAG
This sequence comes from Scomberomorus guttatus, assembly GCA_038419695.1. NCBI lineage: Eukaryota > Metazoa > Chordata > Actinopteri > Scombriformes > Scombridae > Scomberomorus > Scomberomorus guttatus. The sequence goes on along the minus strand of CM076445.1, from coordinate 33,125,810 downwards.
ATGAGCCAACGATGAGTCCAACAAAATGATTAAAACAGTAAATCTGCAGTATGTTTGCACTCCAAATCGTGTCCACACAATCCAATTTATCAATATGTTATTTTAATATTAACTATGTATGCCATAAATTCAAAACTAAAAATAATGACTCATAAACACTACGCAGCTATTGTAGGTCATCAACACAAGGCAGTGTTACAAAAGGAAATTACTCCCAGATCCCCTTTTTTTGTCAAAACTTAAGTTCACTACAGATACATCAGGCCTTTAAACGATATCCACTTTCATATTTTCTAAAGTCACATGCACATACGTACACTGAAAGGGTAACTGGTCGCTGTAATTGTTCTTCGTGTCCATTCAGTCTTCAAATTTGTGAAAAAAATGCATGTTAAAGTTCAGCTGAAGCTAATCTGAGCCTTCAGCAGCGTGACTTAGTCAAATCAATTGGGTGACTTCCAAAGTGTGTGTTTTTAGTACAATATTTCCTCTTTCTGTTACAATCCATTCACCACAGCTCAGCAAGGACACACACAAACAGGGGAATTATTCAATAAGAAGAAACTTTGAAAGATATTCATTTGATATAACCAGGTCAGACAGATGAAGCCACATTTAAGCTTCAGTTGAACTTTAAGGATTGTGAATTTTGTCCTCCATCACTTGTATATTATAATCACATGATGGTATCTCGCCACGACCTGTATGGACAGGAGGAGGAATTACAACAACCAATACCTCTTTTGACATGGGCATGCCAGTGTTGTTTTAAGACAAGACTTGAAAAATGTTTAATTTCAAGCTCCACCTTTATGTCCATTCGGTTGCTCACAGTGTGAACTCACAGAGCGGATTTGTCGACGTGTCACAGGATTTAACACTCACCACTGTGTGTCGGTGAAAATGTGCGCTGAGCTAAGTGTGTGTGTGGGGTCTCAGTCAAATCATATCACACTCTAATCTTATCTGAAGCTTGAGATGGAAGCTGTGAGCGTGTGTGTGTGTGTGTTCCTGAACATATGCCCGAGCAGGCTGTGTGTGCATGCTGGCATGTTGAGGGAAATGAGGAGCCTTCATTCAGGCACCTTTTGGAGGTGATCTCTGAGACAGCTGCAGGCCCCCATCTGCAGGACCCCCACTGATAAACAGAGAGGGTGGGCAAGACGGTTAAAGATGGTGACCATGAGCTGCCTGAAAGACTTTACGGTGCTGAGCAGGGGAGGGGCAGAGATATAATCAGGATAACAGAAAAAGAAGGAAAACAACCCCACCAGAGAAAAAAGGCAGCTCTGTGGCAAAAACCTTAAAAATATCTGGAAAACATCTAGCAAAAGGACACAAATAATCATGTAGCTCTGAGCTGAGATTTTCCTCTGAAAATCTGTCTGAGGATCAAATACTCACCTCCTGTAGGCTTGAAAGGTGGCTCAGAAAAGGTTACTCCGGCAGCTGTAGTCAGCTTGGATTCACATCAGTTAATGGATTCCAATGGTGACCCAGAGTCACGGCCAAAAAACATAAAATACGGCTACTCGCTTGTCATGCCATCGCCTCCTCATAATGCACCTGAAGTAAGCATATTTTGCAATTTTCAGGTGAAGCAGCAATTGTTTAGAACATATGGATCAACAGAGAGGTTAATTAGTTATGCTGGAGGATGGTCTGACAAGCTTATTTGGATGTTTTGCCATGATTATAACTGACTCGGAGCAGATCTTTTGAAGCTTACAGGCGGGGAGTATTTAATGCTCAAAACGCAGATTTTCAAAGCTAAATACTAACGGAAAGGAAGCAAGGGTGTGTGTTTGTGTTCTCTGTAACCAGAATGAAGAAGAATCTCACTCTGGCACCAATTAACAGAAAGACAGAAAGAGCCCCATCTCCCTGCTTCCACGAGGCAACGTAGAGAACTCGCCGTTTTTGTGAGCTGCAATGCTATGTAGTAGAAAAGCACGTATGCACACGCGCACACACACACACACACACACTTAGTCTATGACCTCGTGTAGTGAATGAGGCCATGTCCAGTTAGTAAAGAAGCCTGTCTGTCTCTGTAGTTATTTATATCCTGAACTCTCACCCCATCTGTTTTCTGTCTACTGTCTACTTGGAGGGAAGAGGACAAAGGCAGAACCAGCTAACAGAGAAATATACCTTTAAAAAGCTTAAAGTTTGAGTCTCTTATTTTTCTTAATGTCAACAAACCCCATTAAAGACAAAAACCAACAATGTTCAAGTCCGTCTTTGAATACTTTCCGACCTCCCTACCCCGTCTGTCTCACTCAGCTGCCCATTTGTTCCTACAGGAGACGTAAATACATGTATAAAAAGACTGGCTGCAACAGCTGGGTACTGCAGTTTTTTAGCAAACGTTACTCAAACAGGACAACATTGTGCACTGCTTGGGGACTATTTTCAGCCGCAGACTCTCGATATCATTGTAAACGAGGGCATGCCCTCAGTGATCTTCAAGATTAAATAAAGGTTGAATGAATGAATGAATGAAAAAGATTAAAACACGTGTGGCGAGTGTTTACGGCAGCAGGACAGTGAATGTGGGATTGAATCAGACTAAACGACAATGTCTCTGTTCATGGAACAAGTCGCTCTGCTAGTAGGATCAAGTCATTGTTGGTTTCCGTATTTTCATTTGTTGACAACAAGAAAAATATAGAACATCACTACATTTCCAACTTTTGAGAGCTTTCCGGTGCATTTACTGACGATCATGACAAATCAAAAACATCCTGTAAAAATCTTGATCAGCAATGTCAAGATGTCACTACTGCTGTCGTCACCAGTTGTAAATCAACGATCTTCCAACAGGGATATCAATGATTAATTGCTGTCTATTCAAAAATAAAACTCTCAACTGGCCATTAATTTTTAAGAGTGATTGGGCACCCCCTCCAAAAAGTGACAACGGGATAACTGTCCTGCACTGAAAAATTGTTCAGATGTTTCTGTTGAACACTGACAAAAGTCATCTCCAAACCATGTGTTTGTGTGTGTGGCCCACTGTGCAGTTTAACCAATTAGATACGCTGAAAATATGGCTGCACAAATTCCCCGCCGCCCCTCAGCGAAGACTGAAGCCATGCAGACCCTGGAATTAGACAAATGTCTTCTTTTTGTCTGAAAAGAGGATCCCAAGAAGTCTTGGTTACTGAGACAATACAGGAGAATAAGTGGCTTATTTTTAATGCATGGCTGAAACCACAGTCAGGGACGTAAAGAGGACTTGTAATGCAACAATCTGCCGATGCCTCCATCATTTCACACTCATGTCTACTTCCACATTAGCCAGAATTACATTAACATCCCAGTAGATGCTTTTCCCCAAAGTCGAAGCAAGAGAGGAGTGAAGCCGCTGAGGAATTAAGTTACTATGGATTTGTACAAGTGTGTGTCCTTCAAAATGTCTTTGTGTCCCTGCTGCCCCTCCTCCTGTGGTTGCGCTCAGACAGCGAGTCTCCAGCCCTGCTTATCTTTCTGTCCTCTACAGCAGACCCCCGCTGAGACAGAGAACCAGAGTTTATTACAGCCTCCAATAATCTGCAACCCCCAAGGAACTCAAATTCATACTACATGGCCTAAAAAACGACTAACGTCCCTTTCGATACCAAATCTCTGCGGTGATGTGGCCTGAATTTCATGTCACAAAAGATTTAAATGACAGAGGAGAGTAACATCACAGCATGCTTGTTCTACTGGTGATGTGATTTGACATGTGAGATGGCTGCTGTGTTACCTGAGGTTTCAGATTCTGATTCGGAGAAACTCCACCACCGTCAAACAGTGACGGGAATTTGTATCGGACAAATTTGTTAATTCTTAAGTATTTTGACTTTCCTTGTTCAAAGCACTCAAACAAGAATTTTCAATAAACCAATTTCTACCAGTGGATCATTTCTGCTGTTACACCGCCACCCATTTCTCTCTGCACTAAGAGGGCTGCCAGTGGTTGACTTTGTTTGTTTGGTCGTGTGCTCTTTACGCTGACATCTGTGACATATGTTAGCACAGTCAACATAATTGAAACTGGCCCCAGGGCCGTGGCATCATATTCTGAAATCAGAAACGACCCCAAAGACGAGGGCCCGGGGGTCTCTCGCAGAGGAGGCCGGCCTTGCAGGGAGAGAGCCAGGTGATTTATAGGAAGGTGGAGGAACATGAGGAGAGGAGAGGAGTGGGGGGGGTGGGGGAGGGCTGAGGTCTGACATTTATCCATATGAGACTGTTTGAGGAGGTGGGGGGTGGGGGGGGGGGGACTGGGAATCAAGTAATCATAGGTTACCTCCACTGCTACCTTGGAGGTGCAATTCCATCCCTTCAGCAGAGACACACAAAGCACAGTGGGGGTATCAGGTGGCCCACTCTGCCTTCCCCCGGTGAAAGCAAAAGCCTGGCCGACACCAACCTAACCAGCTAGACCAGGGAGGGCACACACACACACACACACATTCATTCAGGCTACAAAAATCACATACACTCATCCAGCACAGCAGCTCTAGTCTCTGATCCATTAATGAAACCTTCACCCTCATCTTCTTCCTCACGCTCCTCCAGCCACTGAAGAGGTTCAGCCTCAAACAAAAGAGTCACCAGACTGGACGGTGAATGTGCATGCCAAAACAATCAAACCCTGTAAAGACAAAGGAGTCATCTTTCATAGACCTGAACCACGGCCACATCCTCCAAAACAACCTTTCCCTGTCGGAGAGTTTCGTCGCCTGCAGAGTGGAATCTGTACCAAAAACAACTTGTGGCAAGCAATAAATCTGTCTGTAGGTCTGAGTTATACGGAAATATCAAGATTGCAACACCATTAATACCCACGCAATTACTCGGCAAACACTTAATCAAATGTGTTGTTGGAGCTATTTTGCAAGGCAAAGTCATAAATTTACATTCTAATGCTTGCTGGGTACGCAAAACCATGGCTGCAGGCTCTGTGAAAAGGCCACTAGTGAGAGCGTGTGCTGGTCCAGAATGAGGAGGGCAATGTCGAGGGACTAATCAATCGGACGAGGGAATTCAGGCAGCGGGGAAGGGAACAGAGGCCCGGCAACAACCTGAACCACAGAGCAGGCAGCAGAGCAAACACAAGGCCAAACTCCCAACCCCCCCCCCCCCCCCCCCCCCCCCCCCCACCAAACTCTACCCTCACCTCTCGCTGTTTTACAACTCCTGCTATACCGCTCATCTTAGAGCTGTTTCCTTCTCCTCTCTAACATTACCAGTAGTGCTGAAATAATTAGTTGATTAATCAATTAGACGATTGAAAGAACATTTATCAAGAACAATTTAGATTTTTCCCCTGAAAATTGGTGGTTTTTCCTCAAACACCCCGGGCTGATTGTGACTGACTGAGCGGTTTCCCTGGTAAAACCACTCAGACTTTTTCTTTTTTTCAACATTGCATCGCATTACTTTCATTAATTACTGCGCAGCAAAGGTATGATGTGACCAGTCATCTTCTCTGCTGAGTCCAACAGATCCTGACGTGAAATTTTGCCAATACATGACCTGCCTCTGCTAGAATACACTGGAAACTAATTTGAGCCATTTGTCAAGCAAAAATGCACCTGCTGCTTTCAGCTTGTCAAATGCTGCTTTTCTGTTTTATTGTCATTATAAACTGAATACCTTTGGGTTTTGGACTGTTAGTTGGACAAAACTAGCAATTTGAAGATGCAGCCTTAGAATCTGGGAAACTGCGATGGACATTTGTTGCAACCTACATATTTTCCTTGTATTGGACCATCATCATCTCCATCCTTTTCTTCTTCTTTGTTTAGCTACAGCAGCTAAAACCAACCAATTGCACTCAAGCAAGGAGATTTTGGACAGTTGCCCAGCTGTCAGATTCATACAGCAGCACTGTCTCAGTTTAGTCCTGCTCAGTTTTGCAGGAGAAGGATCATCATGCAAGTTAAATATTTCATCCCACCCCCATTCAATTATAACTATATATATATATATATCCATCAATGCTGCTTTATTGTAATGTGATTTGATATCTAATGTGCAGTGAGGCCTCCAGTGGAACAACAGCAGAGGTTCTGAGTCAACCTGAGAGTCCAATAAATACTTGATCAGTAAATGAAGAGGGTCCTAGGGGGGGAACGTAGGAGTGGGTGAGGGGCAGTCCTGTCCCAGAGCACATCATTAAACTGTATAACACTCTCTAACACGCCATTAGTCCAACTCAGCCCATTACTACAAGGCCACTAGACTTAGCTGAGAAGGCATCTTGACCTCACACACATGTTGGAGACCCTCTCTCTCTCTCACACACACACTCACGCGCACACACACACACACACACACACACACACACACATATACACAACAGGCAGAGCAATAAATCGCAGGCCCCGGGTCATCTACTGTCAGCTGGGACCGGCGGCTGGCCTTTATAATGCCATTTATTGTACAAATCTCACAAATTATAGCCCTCACACTTTATTCATCTTTATGAATCTATAATGTACTGTAAATCTTATAATACAAAGGGCTGAAATGTCAGTGACCAATATAACACTTTCCAAGTATTTGTGGGCAATGTGATTAAGGTTTTCCACTGAAATCCCATTTTTGTTTTGAACATTTTTTTGTCAATTAATTAGAAATAAGATATATTTATCTACGTTGGTTTTTCATGTATCCTGGAGTTTCCCAACCACCGGATAGCTGTGGCGTAAGACCCTGTCTTTAAGAGCCACTAGCCCTAAAATAATGTCATTAGTGCGAGTCTGACTGTCAGTGTCACATGAGGGTTTAACTGCTATTTCAGAGGCTTTTCCACCCTGACGAAAATAAAACTGAGGGGGGAAAAATGTTATATTTGGAATTCCTGGCATAAAAATGGTCAAATTTAAAGATCTTGAATTGCAAATTGGAGTGAAACACCATCTTCCAGCAGCTTCTGCCCCAAAAAGGCACTGGCCTTTCATAACCAGCATCAGTTGATCTATGTTATGTACCACAATGGAAAATGCAAATACACTTATGAACAACACACAATGACTTGTTTAAGACATGATACAGGCCCGGCAGACTTAATTGCTTTGTGACAGAACAAGTCCATAATCAAACAAGCACAACCCCCAGATAAGAAGGGGAGGCGGGAGAAAACATTGATAACTACATCGGAAAGGATGAAAGACCCAACTATAAATAGGATGTGGATCATCCAGGGGGGCTTTTGTTTTCAATTGGATATTGAATCTTATCTGGCTGACATTTTGGTGACAGCCTCCCGGTGACATTTACGAGTCATCACAATTACCGCAACCTCCTTTTGAGGTCTAACCAGCCAATTACAGATGTAATTTTTGTTATCCTGTCAGGTACATCTTTTCAAGTCATGTCAGAGTGCAGGGCACCCGTCTGGTTGTGCGTGTGTGTGTGACTATGTGTGTATAAATGACAGTGTGTGTGTGTGCGTTAAGAAATAGCTTCAGTAGGGTCCTGGCATTCCAGCGGCTGTTCTAACATGTTGTAAATACAAGGTGTTAGAGAAAACATAGGAAGGGGGTGGTGGAAATCACTCAGACCTATTACAAGAGCTGCTAGGGGGGGACACAGGATGTAGGTTATCATAGATAAACAACCTAGTTCACCTGCAATTAGAGCAGAGAGCAGCGTGCCTGATTTTATTTTCTTTTTTTTTTTTAACCGAATGGAAAATAAGGGCTGCATCCTCTGACAGTGCCGTCATGTGCAGACAAATCTGTTGTTTTGAATCAACGGATCACTTTCATAACAGAGCAAAGCAAAAAGTGAACTTTTAAATCAACCATACACTGAACTTTCTATCTGCGTATATTGCACTGAATAGGGCTCGACAATTTGTCAAAATTTTTATCGAAATCGTAAATGTTGCCTACTGCAATTTTCAGGAGGCACAATATTTGTTAAAGGCAAAATGTGTATCACAAATACCATTTTAAATGAAATATTGTCGTGATGCAGAGATGTCCTCACCTACACATCATATTCTACAGACTACAGAAAACACCAGATCCCTGCAAAAATCACACCATAATCATTTTAAATATTTTTTCAATGAAAATGAGAATAATGATGTAAACAATATCATCCCCTCTAATATCACAAATCATATCACAATTGCAGTATCAGTCAAAATAATCACAATTAGATTTTTTTTTTTTTTTAAATCATTCAGCCACTGAAGCACACAAAATCCATCCCAGGTTTACTTTCATACATTTCATGTCTCATTCTCAGCCAGTGTATTCTTACTGATGTCAGATTCAGGGTTTTATTCCCACATCATCCAGGACTGATGAGAGTCTGCCTCAAGCAGGACAACAGACAGGACACCAGAACACTCTCATACTGTAGTACATCCAGCCTAACCTGCATTTAACACCAAAAATACTCAAAACATCCCATAAACACATATAATCACAGATCAATACACAGCTCCATTTAGTGCATATATACCACCATAACAGCACATACCTGGCATACGAGATAAATCGGGTACATAGGGCAAAAAAAATCAAGAGTACAAAAGATAATAAGTGTCAAAAGTGAAAATATAAACTTAAAAGCAACACTTTCACAATTTAAATCAATAAACACAAGATGAACTGCTGCAAAACTGAGAGCTCGGACCACCGCTTCAAGACTTACAAAAGCACGCTGTCAAACAAGATCTTTTTTTAAAGAATAAACAATGAACACAAGCATATTTTCCACTACAGATTCTATTTTAACCACCTAAATTACGCTTCCTGAACAACAGGGAAACTTGGCTGCTAAGTTTAGATGTATGAATTCACAGATCTGATAAGGAGGGAATTTAAAAAAGCACTACTACCAAACATTAGCGGTGTAAAAATACCTCCGTTCACCTTTGCCAAAACGTGCTCACATGCAGTTTCAACTCCACTTTGCAGTGTTGTTAAATAGGCATTTTCTTACCTGGACTCTGGCTGAGCAGTAAAGTTATCAGGGCGCCCCACAGCACCGCGGCCAGCTGCATCTTGGACCCCGCTTTTCTCTCTCTTCTCCGGGCTTCCCTTCCCTTTCCCTTTCCCTTTTCCTTCTTCTTCTTCTCCTTCTCCTCACTGTTAAATATCAACGGGCTTCTGTTACAAGAAGACGCTCCGGCTTTCACGCTAACCTCATACCATGACTGACTTTGTAGCCCCTTTTCTCTCCCCGACCTCCTCCGCCTCCTCCTCTTGTGTGTGATAACGCGACAAAACCGGGATTAAAAAGTTAACTCAGAGGGGGAACAGCTCGGCTACGGTCTCCAACATGTTGTGCTCCAGTTCTCGACGCCGTAGTTACCAAAAGGACCTGTGGGTTGTACCAAACGCAAGCTAAGGGGGAGCTAGCTGACTCTATCGCGATATATTTCAGCTAAAACGGGCTTTAACAAGGGACAAAGTCAAATCGTCATCACGATACTAATTCTTAAATATGAAACAAATATAAAATTTTCCCAATGTGTTGTTTTTCCCCGTTTTATTTTTCCTCATCCCTCTCCGTACTACCCTATCCCGCAACAAGTTGGCCCGTCCACAGTCTCTGCTCTCGTTGTGTCATTTCTTAAATTACAGCGTCTTTGTAAAAGAGATTGGTGGTCAGAAAATCAAATGATAAATTCAGACAGCATCTGGAGGCATGAGTTAGCTGTTTGTGCCTTTCCTCTCCTCTTCTCTCTCACAAAAAAACTTATTTTTCCGCACCCAATCTGCCCTTTTCTAATACAATGTGGACTATAGAAGAAGAGGGGGGAAAGCATCTCACTTAAGTCAATGGACGCAAATGACAGAGCAGTGGTTTCCACAGTGGGGTGTAATGACCATGAGATGAGGTTATTACACAGTCATTATTCAGTACCACAAATCTACAAGGCGTTACTGGAGAGACATTATGGTTAAATTGAAATGTAATTAAGTCCAAAAAGGTCACTGTGGACACATGTTTTTTTCCCCAACAGATGATATAGTTACACCACAAGTTTATACGTGCAGTTGAGTCCGAAAAGTTAAACTCATTATTATCTACTGTATGACACACAAGCGGTAAAACCCTAGGAATATTTTAGTGATACCATCAGATATAAAAACCACTATTAGGCACAATAAAAGTCACTTTAAGTTCACTGATTACCACCAAAGACACTACAAGCCCCCTTGGTTATATAATAGTGATATCAGACCAGAGGCTCAAAGCCCCCCTCCACTCAAAAATGTGTTTTTCTTCTTGTTCTGACAGTTGAATGTTTTAGCTTCACTGTGCAGAATAATGTATGTGCAGAGTTTGACACTGGAAGCCTGTTTTCACATTCATCTGCACATGTTGTGTCTAACAATTGAACTTCTAAATTGAAATATATTAGCATATTCATAGATTCTGGAATTTTTAAGGAGGGAGAAGGAGTGGATGCTATTTTAAGGATTTTAACAAGATAATTAAACTTTTTTTATGGAAAAACCATATCAGACACAAATTATTATACAAAGTAGAGTATTTTCTATACATCTTAAAACATGTCTGGAGGGGATCTTTAAAAATAAACATAATGTTGTGTAAAATCTCTATTATCTCACTAGTGAAGATCACAGACACATCACCAGCCCCTCTAGAAATAGTGTAGTGGCGCCACAAGAGATACAACATACATTAAATCCCACAAAGTCACATTTTAAGGCCTTCCAGGTGTAAACAAAGAGTTTTTCTTTCATCAGATAGATAGATCAGTGTTTGATCTAGTGTGAATAGAAAAAAAATCACACAGAATCTGACATTTTCAATTCTGATTAAGTAGTCCTAAATTTGATGCACATAATAGCAGATTTCTGGCAATATGGATTTAAGGGTTACAGTGAAATTTGTGAAACCTTTGTGTCACTTCAACCTGACATTCAATTTTGTTTCTGCACTTGTGTTTGAATGGAGAGCGTTTTGGCAGCAATTTAGCATAGAAGGAGCTATGTATGGCTGTGATGGAGGTGTTCATGTGTACACAGACAGTGAGTTGTTAGCTGGAGTGAAGCTTTAGTGCTTTTTCATTGGAGAATGTGGCTTCACTGTCAATACAACGTCTTAAGAAGAAAAGCCTCTAACAAAACAAAAAAGCAATAGGTTTTAAAGGTTTGCTGTGTATATTTGCATGACAAAAAATAGAGGTACATTTTATTATAGGACTGTTATAGTGTACTATTACAGTTTTATTATAATTTTAACCACACTACCTCATTTTTTTTCCTCATAAAATGACTGTGCCACTAGCTCAAGCACAGCTTCACAGTGTACATATTCATGTCTCTCCTCTGTCCCTGGAAAGAAGGCTTTAGACCCCACTTTCTAATTATGAGGCAGCTTTAGTTGGGATGCGAGCGCTCGTCTCTAAACAGGACATCATCATTCAGCACACGCATCCTCTCCACTCTCCTGTGTAGCATCCATCACAGTATTACATATCATCCCAATAAAAATGGTCTGTGTGCTGTCACTTATTCTTGATTTGATACAGAGCATTTTAACGATCAGAAGCTTTGGAAAAAGAACGGAGGTAGTCCCATGAGAAATCTTTATTTTTTATTTTACAAACAACAATGTAATATATTAACTCTATTCCTTTTTATTGAAAAATAAAAATTCGAACTGCTGGACACAGTATGTCTCCCATTCTCTGTATATGTACACTGGAGGTTTCATGTTTCCACATCACACTTGTTTAAGTTGCATACTGGACTGTGATGGTCTTCCAAACTAGTTGCGATGTCACAAATCATGCTTGTAGGTACACGCCTTGAACTCATTTTTGGTGAAAAACAGCCTTATAGTGTCAAACTCTGCACATGTATCATTCTGCACAATGAAGCGCAAAGATCTAAGTGAAATAACAATAAGAAAACACTTTTTTGAGTGGAGGGGTACGTTAAGTTTTTCATTCCTGCAGTTGCAATAAGTAAGTTTAATATTAACAAATCCCAGTTTAATAAGTTCCAGTGTTCCTTTCCAAATGGCACGTCTATCACATGTAACACTCCTTGAGCATCTACTCTGTCAGAAAAACAACAGAACCGCAACTCATAGATAGATAGTCTTTATTGTCCCGAGCGGGAAATGTGCCTTCACACCCTTTACATGTTCATGCCTCACATGAGAAATGTACAGATACATGCAACACATAGTTGACATATAGTCACATATACATTCATGCACCTACATCTGTTTACAGCGCAGCCAAACAAACAGGCTGAGGGGATACAATGCGTCAGATTGTTTTAATAAAGAAGATTAAAAAAAACATTCAATAATTTTGTCCAACACGATAAAGTTGTCTATGCTTGAAATAAACTAGTTCGAATGATGTGTTTTCACATCTTCCACATTTGAATGTTTAAAGCTGTTCCGAACAGCCACACTGTAAGGCAGGAAGAAAAGCCTGCCGTTATAGAGAGTGGTTAGACACAGTAATACTTCAAATATGGGGATAATGGTGCATATTTGTGAATGTCCAAAACAATCCGACAATCACTTCCACTTTACGGAGTGATTAGCGAGATGTGCAGAGGTGTGCAGGTTCGCTCCGCCTTCGAGTATGTAGATGACACTTCATATGACCTAGTTTGTCTAAGGTCTTAATAGAGTCCTCACAATAAAGCACCACAGACTTAATGTAACTCATTTTAGGAATATTATACTGATACCACAGACACCATTAAGTGCAATAAGATCACAACAGATTTACTACTGAGTAACCATAATATACTATGAGAATATTAAATATGATACACTTAAGAATATACTTGTCAAAGCAAACAGAGCCCAAACTCGTGGTTTTAGGAGAATGTGGAGAACGAAAAGAAAAGCGGGATGAGTTTTACACTATTCCTCTCAGTGTGATACTCTGCCAGTTGCGGTGACTGAGCGGCGAGCTGATCCAGGATCAGGACCTTGACGGGTTGAACTCCAGGCAGTCGGCCTGGCTGCAGTGGGAGCGGAGAGCAGCTGTGGCCCCTTTCAGCTCCCATCCTGTCTATGGGTGAAGAGATGGAGACATTTAATTATAACTTGTGATTAATGTGTCCGCAGTGGGCCAGGAGTCTGTCTGCACGGTACCAAGGGCTTTCGTTCAACTTTCAGACTTGTCTCACACACACACACACACGCAAAAACCACACACACACGCTTGCAATGACTTTGTTTTGCTTTAGTACACAATGTTTCAACAATCTTATTGAAGAACCTTATCACTTAAAGTGCCAAGAATTCACACCACACCTTCTCTGACTTTTGTATTCTCTGTCTCTTTCTAAGACACCACTGGTATCTGGCACCTTTTGGCCAGTGCAACATATGGCTGTCAGAATAACTGTGTGTGTGTGTGTGTGTGTGTGTGTGAGTGAGTGTGAGTGTTCCTAGGTGCTGGGAGAACAGCTGTGGGCTTATCACTTTAGCTTCCGTTGATAAATAAAGTAGTGTGCTGGGAGATGAGGAGGCCGCCACAGATAGAAGATCAAGCAGGTGTTGGAAGTTTATTTTTATTTTTTTATGTGTAGTATATGTTTAAGTAAGTAAGTAAGTAAGTAAAGTTTATTTATGTAGCACCTTTCACAGACACCAGTCACAAAGTGCTTCACAGTCAAATAAATAAAACAAAGATAAACAACAGATAAAACACGCAGGGGGAAAAACAGACATAAAATATAAAACACCACATGCTACATAAATGCCTGTCTGAACGGATGGGTTTTTAACTGCTTTTTAAAAGAGTCCACAGGGTCCAGAGACCTCAGACTTATTGGGAGACTATTCCAAAGCTTAGGTGCTGCCAAATGTAATACACAATCTCTCACCCCTGGTTAGAGGATCCAAGAGCTTGGCTCATAGTGTGTGGGTGCAGAAGGTCCAAGATATAATGTGGAGCCTGGCCATGTAGGGCTCTATAAGTGAGCACCAAGATTTCAGAATTAATTCTGAAATTAACAGGAAGCCAGTGCAGAGAGATTAAAATAGGTGTAATGTGTGACCATCTGTTGGATCGTGTTAAAAGCGTAGCAGCAGCATTTTGGACGGTAGATTTATTAAGGCAGGTAAAAAGAGAATTACAGTATAGTATAAAATCATGTATTAGCATCTCCATTCCAGCTCTTGACACAACAGACCTGAGTTTGGCTAAACATGAAAGAAACATGATCGAGTCAGTGTCCTAATATAAGCGTCAAAACTCTTTGGTTCTCCCTGATCATTGAGTGAAGGTTATCAGGAGCAATAATCAAGATTTAATTTTTACCTGCTCTTAATTGCAAATTATTTTCCATCCAGTTCCTAATTGCATTTAAACTGTTTTTCAATACAGACAGTCTCTCAAGCTCATCGGATGTGAAGGAAAAATATAACTGGATGTCATCAGCGTACACATGATAGGAGATGTTGCTGAAACTACTGATAATCTGTCCTAGTGAAAGCATGTATAAGGAGAATAAAGGACCGACCCCTGGGGGACGCCGCATGACAAAGCAACAGTGTCCGACACAAGTTCACCTACAGATACTGAGAAAGTTCTATCAGTGAGATAGGAGGAGAACCACCCTAATGCAGCCCCAGAAATGCCCACCAGGTGTTTTAGCCTGTGGATTAATATGTGGTGGTCAACAGTATCGAATTCTGTGCTAAGGTCCAATAAAACCAAAATCGAACACTCTCCAGCATCTGCAGCCATTAGGATGTCATTTGAAACCTTAAGGAGAGCTGTTGCAGTGGAGTGAAGTTTTACGAAAACCTGACTGAAATTTGTCAAACACCCTGTGCAAATCCAGTGTTTGAACAAGTTGCTTTTCAACAACCTTTTACAAAAAAAATTTAGAAAAGAAAGGGAGTTTAGAAATAGGCCTATACTGTTGTTGTTTCCTGGTGGGGAGGGCTCCAGGTTAGGTTTTAACAAAGGCTTAACAATAGCCTGCTTAAAATAGTTTGGGACATACCCTGATAAAAGAGAGAGGTTTACAAAATTAACTAGGCAATGAATTAAAAAACCTTTAAGAACAGATACATCTGTAGGACATCTAGTAGGCTTGAAGAGGGTTTCATTTTTCCCTAACATGGGTGTAATATCATCTATAGAGACTGGACAAAAATAATCTAAGATGGATGGGTTAGAGAAACCACTAGAGAGTAGCCTGGACGAAGGTGAGAAAATCGGCCAATTTGGAGTGCCCGGAGAGACAATATTGTTTATTGTATCAAACAGGACTTTAGGATTTCTCTTGCTGGAAGATATTAGATTAGAGAAATAAGCAGATCTTTCAGCCTTCACCATGTCATTGTGGATAGCCATAAGATCTTTGAGACGCAACCTGTGTACTTCAAGCTTTGAGGTTTTCCACGGTCATCTGACATTTGTGCCTAAAACTCCGGATAGATTCATTTATCCATGGGGATGAATTTATGAATGGGATCTTTCTAAGCTTGAGAGGAGCTACTTTATCCAGCACTGAGGAGTAGTGATTGTTAAATGATTGGACTAAGGTCTCCACATTGCCATCCTTTAAAACAAGTAAAACATCATCGAGAAAGTAACTGCTGCAGCCTTGTTTATGAAATGGGTGTGTCTCATATGCAAAGGAGGCTGAGACTCCAATTTAAAACAAATACGAAATAAAATACATTTGTGGTCATTGACAAATAAGTCCTTAGAGCCAACAAGATCAACATCCATTCCGTGTGTAAAAATGTGGTCCAACAAAGGACTCGGTGAGATTCAGAAATTCAGTGGCAATATTACATGTAGTATCATCAATATAAAGATTAAAATCCACAACCATCAGGATTCTGTCCAGCTTTATAGTAGATGATAAAAGATCAGAAATCTGATAAAAAGGAGCTGATTGGGCCTGGTCATCTGTAAATTAAAATACAATAAATAGGGTTTACCTGACTGACTCTAGACATTTGTAATTCAAAAGAACATTAAGAATTGGTGCTAATCATCTGGCATGTAAACTTGTTCCTAATCATCTGGCAAGTCCACCACCATGACCCGTCAGCTGGGGTGTGCTGATTAAAGAGCAGTCTGCAGGACCAAATTTCAGTCAAGAACATAATTTCCCTGCAAAAAATCACTAAGGACAAATGACTTGTTTGCAATAGACTGAGTACTGATCAGAGCCATCCTGACTGGCAAAGGCAGAACAGCAGCAGGGCAGGCAGAGGCATAAGGCAGCTGGCAGAGGTTCCCAATGCACACACCACAGTGATGAGATGTTATTTTTGTTTTCACCTTTTCACGTTTTCACCAGATGTGCAGTGTGGATGGGAGGTCCTGCCACTAATGATGGTCAGTATGGGGAAAGGTGAGAGGGTTAATGACAGATGAGGCCAGTGGGGGGACAGTACTTTCAGTTGCCACCAACGGAGATGGAGGTACTGGGGAGGGTGTGTAGGATGTAAACAATCAGTCATGTGGAGAGGACTGTACGGTGTGTTGCAGGTTAGCATTCGGATACCCAGCCTGTTGGGGTGGACTCCATCTGTCCTGAAAAGGGAGAAGCGATCCCCAAACAGATTCAAATTGTCCATAAATCCTATATTGTGAGCTCTGCAGGTGGACTGGAGCCAAGCGTGGAGGCTGAGGATTCTGCAGAAAACCCCTGCTCCACAGGCCAGTGAAGGAATTGGATCGGAAATAAAGACAGACTTTCCACAACTACTTAGAAAGTTAAAAAAGGATGTTAAAATCATTTTTGGTCAGCTCAGACTGCTGACGAGTTTCGTTGGAGAGGCTTAGGTGAGGTGGTGAGGCAGCCCCGTCTGAGTATCACTTGCAATCATGGACCACCACTTCTGCCCAGGATGGCTGATGGTTAGGTGTCGAGCAGGAGGAAAGCCATGGACAGGTGTAGGGGTCCCACTGAACTGTATCCTGGATGGTTGCACTGAGAGAGGCAATCTATTTGGACTGCCCAGAGGCCACGTCCATAAAGCTGGACAAAAGAAAGCCTTTCTTCCGCAGTTCATCAGAAAGCTGTCGGATATCATCCTCGAGGTCAGCAATCTTTTTGTTTGCTTTCTGGAGTAGCACACAGTCCACACAGGGCATAGTTGGCATAGTTTGGTTTGTTAGCTTAGCCACCAGGCTAAAAACGAGCCTGACCAAGCAAGCAGCCGCAACAGTAAGCAAAGTGTAATCTAAAAGGAACGCAAGCAGGGATGTCTCGTAAACCAATGGAGCTGTGATAAAATGGTAAAAAAATAGTAAAAGCACTAAAATCAATTCTGATCTGACTGATGATGCCGATGGCGCTTATTTTTAATGTACTTCCCAGAATGCACTGGTGTACAGTTACCTCTCGGTCAACAGCCGTGAAAGCACAGTCGACAGCTGTGAAAACTACTACGGTACGCTATAATACTATGAAAAGCAAGTTATTATACGACATGAATGCACAACTTACAACACAAACTAACTTACATGAAAACACTGCGCTACATGAGTGTTTACATCTGTGTATGTGAGTGTGTGAGACACAGATATGACCTTCTCTCTCCACCATTTGCTTACATGAACGTTCTTCCCAGAGATTAACACAGGATCTGATTAATTTCCGGGGCATCTTTCCTTCTAACACATATACGCTCTCACACATACATACAAGCTTATGGACTTTTTATAGCACTGTAGTAACTTGAAACAAGAGTCAAATGTTTGCATGAAATTGACACTCAGACGTAGTAATGCTGACAGTTTTCCAGTCATTTCAGTACACTATGAAAATCAACTTGCAGTGACTTGAAACTTGTTTGGGACAGCTTATCCGTGTGAACAATTTGTTAAACCTATATGTTTCCAAGGTTACATCATGATTATTTAATAACCATGTTGTTATGGGTTATTACATAGAGGACACTAAAGACTTGGTGCATTCACATTCCTAAAATAGTTGGTTTGTTATGTGCAAATAGGGTTGGAGTGTGATGAAAATCTGAATCTGGGTTAAACTGAACACTTTTAAAGTCCTTATGGGTATAATTTGAAAATTCCCAACTTTGACGCCACCCAGTGGCAATATCAAGAAGAGAATGTACCAGACAGCAATTATAGAGAACACACAGATACAGATACATTAATTAATGTTTTTATTACATTAATAATTAAACATTTAATTAGTAATTGATAATGTAATTAAGGACTAGTAATTAATATTTTCAACATGTCAAACGATAATGTGAAAGGAGTCGCTCAGAGTGATGAACCCATAGAGAATAATCTTAACCCTTCTGCTCTACAGAGCTTTTTAGCCTCTTTTAGCCCATTGTTTTGGTTTTACGGCACATTTACAGTTTGGTTCAGTCTCGACACTCTGAGACTAGTTTCAGCAGGCAGATGTTTTCAGCAAACAAGCTCTGATAAACCCATGTGCGTTACGTGCCCAGCACCAAATTACACACACAAAGTGAGTGAGTGACCACCTGGACAAGCTTGTTGTGGAGTTCTTCTAAATAAATTATACGGCTTTGAATTACCTTTGTATATTATTGGCCAAAATAAACATGCTAAACCACCAGTATGGCCCTTTAAATATTATAATGCTAATGTCAGCTAATGCTAACAGGTTTTTTTTTCTTCCTGTCTCCCTCTCTCTGTATCTCTCCCTCTCACTCACTGTTTCTCCTGGCCATGATGTAACCAGAGACACCCTTATTAAATTTAGCAGGGGAACCCGACCACACCACAGTCCACATGGCCTGGACTGGCTGCTGTACCACAGTCATACCCACACACACACACACACACACACACCGCTGCTGTGGTGTGGTTCGGAGCCCAGCACCCTGTTCTGTGGTGCGTCTAACTACAGGGCTTTTCTGTGTGAGGTTTATTTTCGTGGACGCTCTGCTCTCTCCGTGTTCTCCTTGTACAATGGGCTCGTTTACATGTGGCCAAATTCAAACACACACGCTGACATGGACGCAGGCTCTTGCCTTGCTTCGTTGTTGGCCCTTCGAAGCATGGAGACTCGGGTTTTGACCGCAGGCTTGCCCTCGGTTGCAATGAGAAGGGCCTTTATTCTGCAAAGCAAAGCTGGTGTTATTTTAGATCCAATCATAACTTGTCCTTTTTGTGTCTTAAAGGAGAATACTTGTGTTATTAGAGCTTACAGTCCATTTACTTCTCTTACATTTTACATGTAATCAGATTTTGTAATGTTTACTTATCTTTTATTATTATTAGTTTTTTTTTTATCCCAACTTTTCCATGTCAGGCCTACAGTATCTTGAACTGAACAACTGTCCTGGCCAACAAAGATGACCTACATAAAAACACATGGATGTAGTGGTTTCAGGTTTTCAGATGATGATTGATGATTGATGATTTTGGTCTAAAATTTCACTATAAATGCTGGCTTGACTAAACCCAGAGAGGAGGTTAGTCAACACTGGTCAACACCTAAACCTAACCAAACCTTAACCATGGAGATGACAGGTCAGAAAGTGCTTATTTTTGGACCGGTCCAGTCATTTTGGAAGACACTACCAAATTATGTTGTTTTTTAGGTATGAGGACTGACTAGATTACTACTGGCTTTCATACTGAACAAGAGAGAAGGGCAATAAATGTGTTGCTCAAACGCTTGATCTCTCCAACTCTTACTGTGTGCAGACATAAACAAGTTAAACCTAACCTTCATCTGTTAAAGACATTCAGTCTCTCTTGTTTGGGTTTGCTTGGCTTTTAATTGAATTTTAAATAAACACAACATTTTACAGGAATCAGATTTTCCATTGACATCTTTCAATGTTAGTGATCCACGATTCACACTGACAGCAAGCACAAGAGAGATTTAGACACAAATGTACATAATCAGCACCTAGCAAACACACACTTGTTCCTGCAGGTGTACATAATGTGAATGAGTCTGTGCGTTCACATGCAGGTAAACACATTCTTCCTTAGCACAAAGTACACACAGTGCAAAACCCACCTATATAGACTCAAGCACCTGGCCTGTTGGCATCAGGTCTTAAAGCCTCATAAGCCAACAGATCTTCCATGACTCACAGTGCCGGGGGCGCCGCTGCTACCAAAGAGGCCCCAGCTCTGAGGCTCTATACCCAGAGGGAACGCACCGAGGCCTGGGTTGAGATAAGGTGAAGCTGGGGCAGCTCTGGCGGCTCTGGATGGGGCAGGGCCGGGCTTTTTGTTAAAGCTGCTGAAATGGAAACAGAGGCCAAGAGCTTTGATATGGCTTTGTGGGCAGAATTATCTCTGAGGGCGAGATTAAGATTTTAAAGTAGAATAAATTGCTGCTAATCACCCTTTGCCTTCACAAAGTGTCATAATGCACGCATTCATAGATCCCATGCACACACACACAGCACTGTATCTGAAAGGATGAATCCTCAGTGGTCCTGTGGGGAAAGTGGATATCAACAGAAGTTAAGTTAAATGTACCTGAGGGGGGGTCAGATACAGTGCTGTGTGTGTGTGCATGGGATCTATGAATGCGTGCAATGAGATATGATCTCAATATGAGCATGTGAGGTACCCCCAAAGGCTGGGGTATGCTTGAAATTAACTAGTCTGTCATCGTCTGACCAGGTCTAAAGTTTTTATACCTCTTCCAAATGTTCACACTCAAAGGTGAGGCAAAAAGCCTGCTGTCAAAGGAAGTGGCGAGATGCAATGAATTACACAAATGGGGATAATGTTGTACACTTTTTGACTTTGTGAGTCTCTCCTCAAAGGTATTCATAGTGTTTCACTTGGTTGTACACACAAAACGTGATGAAGGTAGAGAGCTTTAGGGACAAGTTCAAATCCTGCCTAACTTCTCCCCTCTGCACACCTGGCCAATTGGTGCATGAAATGGCCATAACTGTCAGATTGTCGATTTTGGAAACGGTTTAAACTATTTTTATTTAGCATAAGCTCAGTTCAGATCACAGAGTTGTCTCTGGTACAACAGTGTTTTACATAACAGCTTGTGGTTTGGGGCAATAAGATAGTAAGGCATTGTGTTTGCTATTGGAACGGGTATTTGGTTAATGTAGAGCAGCTTGTTTGTTCGCTGCTGGCTGGATGGCCTGTGGAGGGCTGCAGTACAAATCCAACTATGGCTGAATGCGTCACAGCACCGACCACAAGGAATGGGACCAAATATTGACATCCAGCTCTGAAAGCCAGAGCTGCTATAAAGCTCACATGTTTACTGTAGGACAGCTGGTGATTTAGTGTTCCTGCATCCACTGGGCTCCACCCAGGGGAGGC
This sequence comes from Scomberomorus guttatus, assembly GCA_038419695.1. NCBI lineage: Eukaryota > Metazoa > Chordata > Actinopteri > Scombriformes > Scombridae > Scomberomorus > Scomberomorus guttatus. The sequence continues at coordinate 33,104,542 of CM076445.1, read as the reverse complement.
AGAACCCAGCCTACCCAGCAGCCTCAGCTACATTTCAGCCTGGATCACTGCTCATCCGCTCAGTGCTGCACTGTTACACTAAACCTGCCAATGATCCATTCCACAACAAGGATGTTGCCCAAAAAAACCCAACAGAGTTACAGTGTCACAGTGTTTGTATATTTGTGGAAAATCCTTTTTCCACTGTATATACAGTATATGTGGCGTCAATCTGTGATGTTTGACACATTCCAGGAATTCTTTTGTAGTGTTTGAAATTTACCTTTCTGGCTTTTGGGTGAGAAAAAAGGATTCAATTTGACTCGTCATGGCTGAATCCAAATGGAAAAGGTACTGTACCGACTGTGACAACAACTAACAGCTGTGAAATGATGAAATTACTACAGCATCTTCAATCCTTGATGCTTTTTCATTATCGGATAGAGATTCATCGTCATACCTTCCACCTCATAATCTCGTGCACTGCATTTAAGTACATTTCTCCAACCCTTGTTGGCACAACCAGGTGGAGCACAGCTGCTGGTTAGGTAAACATAGCTGGTTACTCTGCTTGCTCTCAGCTGGGTAAATCATTCCTTTAACCCATGTTTTGACATAGACACGTCCTTCTGCTTTTATTGCCAGTTTGCATGTGTATAAAATAATTTATTGAGTGTCAACCAAGGAGGTAATTGAGTTGAGTTGCTACATTGAGTCCCGCTGACTATTTTATACACATACAGGTGTCTGACAAGCACTGCGTCAAAAACAGCCTTCTCTTACATTTCAATGATGACTCAGGATCATCCAACAAAAAAGTTGAACCTGGCTCAATCTTTGCCGCAACACAGTGCAACGTCATGTGGCAGCACAACGCACTGGCCAACCAATACATCAAAGCACACCTTCCAGGTAGAATGTTTTGTAACATGAACAATGCCTTGCAATGGAGGATGAAATTCCCAGAGTTGGAAAATCCTACCTCATTATAAACTGCTGGATCTAATTCTCAAACAGGACTTATTTTGTCTTCTCACCTGTACCTATAGCAACATGCCTCACCAGTGCAGACCACTACCATTTTTGGTTAAATATTTGCTGTTGAATCAGTGGTTTAAATGAAATCATATAGTACAAAAATGTACCTGTAGAACTTTTTCAAAAGATAATTTTTCTGGGGAGGAGAAATGAATGTGGTGTAGTGTGGACAAGAGCCTGAAACAGAGAGAAAAAAAGTTTTTTTTTTTTCAAATGTACGTTCTACATTAGTGTGAACATGGCCAGTCTGTCCGTTGACTCCAAGTGAAATTGGAATCAAGGTCATTGAACCCTTACAGATTTTCTCTGCATTTGAAAATCAATTCCTTAAGTGCAGAGATGAGATGTACTCACAGTGTATGTGTGTAAGTGTGTGTGTGTGTGTCCTTCAAATCACACACTGATTGATGTGCGCTTGATTCAAACCCTTTTTTCCTCCTGTTTGAAATTCTCTGCCATCGTTGATAACAAAGCTCTCGCAGAATCGCCCCCTTTCGCATTTCAACAAAATGATAGGTCAGATGCTTAACAGGGTGTAATTATATGACAATTTCCCTCATCCACATGTTCCATCACAAACACAAAGCTGGCCGTCCACTGTGAATGCCCAGGAGTTCACTATAAATAGGCATCTTTTTTATCGGCCCGTCCACCGCTGCCTTTCTCTTTGTGCTCCTCAGAATGGCACTTGTAATTGTGCCGCTTCTTTTCAAGGCAACAGCACTTTCCCTGGAACAGCTGGAGAATGAGAGTGCACACAAAGATCACACACACACATAATCAAAAACCCACACATACAGTACACACCAGTATGTATGCATATATGTGTGCAGGCATGTGTGTGTACATAGAGAGTCCTAATTTTCTGCTTACAAAAGCTCTGGATCCTCTGGGGCTTAGAAAGGCTTGTTGGGTTTTTGTCTGGATTCTTCTGAATGTTTTCTGCCCATTTGGATTTTCTTTTAACCTTCAAAATAACAGATTGTGATGCATACAGGCTTCCATGCAAGCTTCTTTTCTTTAGGCGATATGGGCAGAAGGTGGGGCCTGCAGCTGTGTCAATAGGCTACTGAGCAATCCTAAAGCAGCCTTAAAAACCCTGCAAACTCCCTTTTATGTTGCCCTCCTGGCTAAAAGACAGGCCTGTTTACACTTTGGTCTTTGTAAAAAGTCTTACACCTGTGTTTGGGGGGGTTGGGGGCGTGTACCGCTTAGTGTGAAGGTGTTATGTGTGTACCTGTTGAGTGATGAGCAGCACCTGTTGCGTAAATGGACCCTGTGAACTTGGACAAGTTTTTATCTCTGGCACAATTAGTAAACTGAGTAAGGGTGGAGGAGGAGAAGAAGAGCTGAGATGAGAAGAAAACTGGAACTGTGTTTTTCTCATTAATCTATGTTGAACTGAACTTTTTTCTAATGCTATAAACAGCTACACTGATAATCAGACTGAATAATTGCTCTCCCTAACCAATCAGTAGGTAGTGACTTATCCATCCCGTCAATGTAATTTTCAGTAGAGAAGCTGGGTAGCGGTTGCAAGGAGCAGTTACTGATTTCAGAGTTGCTATTTCTGGAACAACAGCTCTTATAACAGCCTATATAGTTGTGTCAGTCTCATTCCGTTATCCAGGTTTTTGTAAGGAATAGATTTTTGTTTTGGCACAAGAAGGTGACGTACCCTTAATCCTGTCCACAAAGCTTTGGTTGGTCATTTTTTTTCCATCTGGGGAAACTGTCATCAATGATCACACCAACCAGATCTATTCAAATCGCTTTTGTATTTTGTATTTTGTCATTAACCAAACTGTTAGACAAAGTGAAATTTTGACCAGACAAAGGCAATGAAAATTCAGGGGATCATCAAAGTTATTAGGATTAATTTTATGGGCACAATGGATATCTGTAACAAATTTCATGGCAATCCATCCAATAGTTGTTCAGATATTTCAGTCTGGACCAACATAGTGGACTGCCAGACCAACAAAAATGATTTAAATTACACTGTGACTCAGTCAAAATGTGAAATATTTAGAATTGTGTTCATATTCATATTCAGAACAATTTGAAGAATATTTATCAAGTGTTGGTTTATGTGTAAAAAGACAGTGTTATATAAGTTATAGGCAACTTTTAAAGATGTAATAAATATATTTTGTTCATGTTTGATGATATTGTGTCTTTCTTTAAAAGTACAAATTTTATAATTTATAAGTGGTGGGATAGTTTTAGGGAAGAATTTTTACTGATTGTTTTTGATTATCAGTCAGACACTGGTAAACATTCAGTTAAATTCAGCTTTTTAATATTATGAAGCATGTGATAAGATGATTTGTGCCATTTCTTGTTTTTCTCGAAAACAGTGCTTTTTACTATTATTTCTGCTTTGCTTGGTTATAACTGTACATACCAAAGAAAATGTTGAACTTGAAAAGCAGACATATTGAGAATTAAGGCCCGAAGACATAACTTGAAGTTTGTGCTGACAGTACTCATTAGATACAATAGAAACACACAAGAGAAACAACTTAAAGCAAATGTGTCCTGGCTCCGGCCCCAGCCATTGTGTTGGCACAGTCCAAATCCAGCTGGCCCAGCCACTGGCCACAGAATTCATTTCATGCTTCATCTCTTAGCCTAAAGAGCCGAGACAGAAAAGGCCGCAGTGATAATTGTGCTTCTGAATCCGGCGTGAACAAAACATATTTTTTACAAGTAGGGGGCCAGAGGGGGAGACGGGCAAACATGCTGACACATCCATATAGTCACACACGCTTAGATACACACATATTCAGATATGCACACATTAACAAGATCTCAGAGACTTGTAATCAAAACATATTTAGCATTTTTCAATATGCAGATTTTTAGTGTTCTTCCTATTTTATTGATTTAATTGACACTTTCACCCAAAACAACTTGATTTTTTTCATTTTCTCTATATGCACATATTGGGAGTAATTTGAGGATTATTCAACTTGTGTATCCATACTTTACCATCTATTATGAACTTTTAAAGGGTCAGTTCACACAAATTACAAACGACAAATAAACAAGTAGCAACAACAAAGAAAAAACAAACACACTGGGGTTGGGCATCCAAATAAACAAACCCAAGTGGTGTCTAGCCACGCAGATAGTCTTGGTCTTTTGGTAATTTGAGTGAACTTTAAATGACGTTTTCAGCTTTTGTATAAATAATGTGTCCAGTGCACATGGAAACACTTGGTGGACAAAAAACATTGTGAAACCAAAGGAACAGAGTTGTGCTCAGCAGGGATTTTGGCATCATGACCAAAGTCAGAACTACACATCCTCAGCACCATCAGGCTTACATACATAACCATGACAAGAGACTTGGTTGTAACAACTGAAAAGGAAATGTACTATTTTTGTTTCATTCTGGGTGTCAAGAACTCTTGAGGTTGTTCTTTGGCAATATTCTATATTTTTGTTTTTGTCATAAAAAAAAAACAGCAATGACATCCATTGTTCAAAAACTATTTAAAACACATTAATGAACTACACTATTGAGCTGGGTGAGATGTTTCATTACCATGAACACACACACTGTAGTTTATTTTGACTCCATCCCACATACAGTACATTGTCCTGCTGCCATAAATACTCCCCAGTGTATAAAAACGTATAATTTATTCATGTTTGAGCTATGTTTGCTAAAAAAATTAGAATGCCTGGCTGATTTGGGAGGTTATTGAACCTTTTTTGAAAATGTAAGTACATATTGGGAATTTGTGTTTTTAAAGATTGTCCAGTAGAAACAAATGGGTTTATGGAGCAGAAAGCCGCAGAGTTAGAAGGAACAGTATTGCTAGATTGATGATTGCATTGTTGGCTTTGGTCTTTTCATGGGATTTTTTGACAGTAAGAAAATTACAGAACAATGCCTGCCTTATTCTTTAACTCTAACTTTAAAGGACAGGTTGACAATTTTTCTGTTTTAAAACAACAGTCAGGTGTTCATTTGGGCACCTGACTGTTATTTTCAGACAGAGTTGAAAGATTGTGAACCTGTCCTTTCACCAGTGTCATTTTTACTGTAGGTTAACACTTTCAAAGGTAAAAAATGTCCAGTTGTTGTCCACATAATTCAATGCATGAAAGGAAGAGCATAATCTTCACATTATTAATTTCAGATTATCTGATGAGCAATAAATGAAGACAAGCTTCCAACCAGACTCTCAGCCTCCACATGAACCTGTCTTTGAACTTACTTCATCTGAGAAGGTATGAGGCCAGGGGAGGTTAGAAAGGTCATCTTAGTCCACCCAGGTTTGATCCCTGAAACTTTCCCTTGAGCAAGACACTGAAACTCAACATGCTCACTCACTGGGTCGCCAGGGTGAGGAGCATCAGTTTAATGAAACACGAGGCTCCCCCTGCCTCAGTGTTGCTACTGCTGCTTCTCAGTGGAATCCCTCAGAGGAATATTTAAAGTAATTACACACTGTCTGCACTGTCTAATATTGCGACTGGGTTCTCCAAATTCCTGAAAAATTCAGAAACATGCACTTTGGCCCACAGCATTTGTTTGGACTCATAGGGTATTATTCAAGCCACTGTGTGCTGAACACTTCTGACCAAACAATTCTGTTCTCGAATTATAAGTGTGGTAGGGGTCTACTGAGCTGTCTGGCGCCATCGTCCTCCTTAACATGTCATTACTGTAACCACGAGGTCAGCGCAATACAACCTCACATACAGATCCTCTGAACTACAAATCAGTCCTGCCACTATATTAAAATATGAAAAATATGTCAATGAAAGCTTTATGAAACATGCCACAAATAAACCACGATGCTTATCATGCTGTAGTATTGGTGGCCCTAACCCTAAGCAGATGGAAATGACCTATATTTACAGTGAATGCCAAAGCAGGAAGTAGCAAAAATTTGTCAGAAAGATGTCTGGGGAATGCATAGGCGTGAAAAGCCAAACTTCAGCACTGAAAGCCAGTGTTCGTGTCCTGTCTCCGAACAGTCAACACTGGTGTCTTTTTAACCAAGACCACAATCTTTTCCCAAACCTAAACAAGTAATTATACTTTTAGCTTTGACCCCAATGATTCAATAAAGTATTTCACTATATCATTAAATATTTAAAACAATATAACTGAACATTTCATAACTCAGGACTGTGTGGGTGTTGTTTGATCAGATTTGAATGACTGCTGGCAACATGAGCAAACAACCACATAGCTGTCATCATATTTGATTTGAATATTGCTAAACCGTGATTGGTGCACATCGCCTTCTTCCAATGAGCGCCGCCCACTTCAACCCAGTCAGAGGAGCACAGATGAAATACAAAAATCTCCAAAAATGGTTAAATATCCAAAAATTGTTTAAACTCTGGCAGAAAAAAGAAAGATCGAGGCTCATGGTAAGAGGCTGACTGAGAAAATAGGTTTTCAGGGCCTTTAACCTTCACCGAATAGTTTTAGTTGTCTAAACTTTAGCATCAGACTATACTATATGACTCATTTTTCTTTGCTTATTGTAGTTTTAAGGTTCAACAGGCATTTGCTTCTTACAGACATAATTTCAAGGCTGTACAATATGACTGACCATTCTCTGTTTGACTCAAAATGGTTAATCAATTAGCTCGTCTGTAAAATGTCACAAAATAGGGGTGTCAGAAATGTCAGAAATAATGATGTGAAATATAGAAATGCTCTAAATTCTCAAATAGAACTGGAAATGTTTCTGTTTAATTGATTGACTGATTAATCAACTAATCGTTTCAGCACTACTGTAATGTTGGTTATTAACAGATACTTTTTTTAATCACCTCGGTCCACCACAAACTTCAACAACAGAACTCAGACATCACTTCAATCTCTTTCGCTTTTCAATCACTCCAACATGCTGAACATTCAATCATGGCCACAGGAACCATGAGCAGTGTTAAGTAGTTCCTCCCCACAGCAACAAAATCTCACTTCACTCTATTTTCAGCATGTTTAAACTACTTCAAAATGAACGCAAATAAATAATTTACTGAAGTGATGAAGTTAGACAGCATCAGCATCATCAACAAAACTAATCAACATTTCTTAGTGGAACCTCCAACCAAAGTAATGTTTCATTACACTCCACTTCACAGGTGGATATAACATACTGATGTGAAAAAAATGTGGATTTGAGCTTCAGAAGACACCAAAGTTTGCCCCTCTGTGTTTGTACCAATACTCTTAATAATGTCTCTTGGGTGAGTGCAATGTAGACTCTGAGCTCAGTTTTGCTTACAGGAGCGTTAGTTTATCCTGCAGATCTTAAGGGGGGCTTGAACGCTAATCCCCGTCCTTTCAGCATGGTGGTAGTGAGAGTGTGAAGAGACTGTTTTGTTCTGGAAACAGAAGGAGGAGACCCTCATAGACCCCAGTGTTGTAAGCGAGGGACGCAGCTAGCTGCTCTGTGGTCTCCAATCCCCTGGAGACTCATTTAGCCTTATTTCTCCTCGCTGCTCGCCACGTCCAGCCCACTCCTGCTCCCCCTGCTCCCACCCTTCCACCGTCCGCCCTGACAGATTGGAGGAAATGAACGTCTGCAAATTGGCCTCAGTGGCGAGGCAAAAGGCGACTCCAAGACCACGTCGGCTCTGCTTTCCAACCAGCTAGCTTGCGGTCTCTCGCCCAGCTCCTCTGTCTCTGTCTCCTGTATTAAATTAGCATCAGAAAGCAGCCTGTTTGGATGTATATTTGATTATGGTCTTTGGGCTTTGTGTTTATGTTGGACCATGTAAGAGCACCTATTAGTGGTTAATAATAACGGAGTTCCACGTGAAAGGCTGCAATGTGAACTATTTTATGTCTTAAGCGGCCTCAGCCTTTGTGTGTTTGCAAGGTTCGAAGCACAAAAGCGTTTTAATGCACTCTGAAGTGTTTGCACAGTATTGTAAATGATAAACAGGCATTCTGATGATCATATTACTCCTCCCCACTAAATCACAATGTGGTTTCAACTAAGTGCTGCAGACATTTGCATTATTTCTTGTCCCTACTTGAGTGCTCTCTTCATAGCAGCATCTTGTTTCTCCCTCTTTGATAGAATCCAACATATGTTTGCATTTAAAGATGCATTGAGGTTACTGTCTGTATTTAATGCTGCCAGTCTATCTTTTTTCAAAATGTTTTCAGTTTGGCTGGGATTTGTTGGTCACTTAACGAGCTGTAGACTGGAGTGCCTGCAGGTTCATTAATTTGCATTTGAACGTTTGTTTTTACAATAACAGTGCCAGTCAACAGAAAAACACAGGAGTCCCCTCAACAGCTTAACCATATTACAAGAGTAGGTTTAATGTTATTAACTGTAATTAACTGTAAATGTTTCAACTTTCTCTCTGACAAATCAGGTTTTTTATCCACATACTTTTGTGTACATTGTTTGTAATTACCCTCTGGTACGACACATAATAGCGTTTTCCTATTAACGTGATTTGTCTTCCAAAACTGTTACAAATCTCTGTTGGAAAAATAAATCTGTTTTATGATGTGACATCGCTATGGTTAAGGTTTGGTTAAGTTTAGGAACAAACATGACTTGGTGAGGGTTAGGAAAGAGCATGTTTTGGCTTAAAATAACTACTTTGCTAAGGTTAGAAAAACATCTTGGTTTTGTTTTAAAATGACTGGTCACGGTTTACAATAATAACTAGGTGGTTACAGTTAGGTAATGATCACGGTCATGGTTAAAAGAAAGCAACGTTGACTGTTGGAAGGAAACAGAAAGCGAACAACTGCATGTAAAAAACATTTCGTTGACTCATCCATCCGCCCTGACCTCCTCCTCTGCAGACTTTATGCCTCTATAACAATGTTGCCTGACTTCATAATCATAATTACAGCTAATTACGGCTTAAATATAAACAAATGTCATTTTGGGTCATTTGCTGAAATGAAATGATGCTGTTATTTTTCTTGGGAGGATTTTTCTTTACTGCAAAGCTGTTTAGGGCCCGAGGGACTAATTCTTTCCTAAAGTTGGACACAGTCTCTTACCTGTAACGTTCTGTTTCATGAACCTGAACTTTTCCAGCGCAGATGGTCATTGTTTTGCGCTGATGATTTAAACAGGAAAGTTTGATGTATTTCCTGACGTTGGAAATGCTCACCTAAGAATGTGTAAAGGAAAAATGAATAGGACTTCAAGAACTTTGGCTGCCCTTAAACGTCCCACCCACCTTTTCTGTCTGTTGATTAGATTTTTGTTATCCAGATCTGGGATTTTGACACATTCATGCTTTATTCAAGCTACCACCCTCTGTTTGTGTGTTTCTTTCACCTGTTATTTTGATGTACATAATTATTCAGGGTCTGCAGAGATTTATCACCTGTCATTTCCTTCTAGTTTTAATATGCACTTGTCTCTTGCAAAAAGACAGTCTCATCCTATTTCTCATCCAAGTCAATCAATCCAAGTCAATTTTTAAAGTTAATTTACTACTTTATCATGCAGTCCAGCTTGGAGAAAGGAAAGGGGAGTTGATGACATGGAATAAAACATCTGCCTTGTTGTCAGCTCTCACCTAAACCACTCCTGTGTCATCTGAAACGGCTGCTGAATATTTGCAGGTTTTCACAATTAGCCCAAAGATAAACAGATTATAGATCACTGTCACCACGAACATGTGTTAAAACACTCATCTGTTTTGCCAGAAGTGGTGAATTACCACCATTTCATTTACACTTTATCCGTATTCATGTCATATTAATGTCATACAGGAAATCTGAAACTGAGAGCATGCCTGCAGGGAAGCCTTAGCTCGAGATGTAGAAAAACAAGACTTAGAAGTCAGCAGCCATGCTAGTGACTCTGTGAGGGTGTACTTAGGCAGAGTGGTGCATTGAGCTTAATCATCATTAACATCAGCATGCTTGTCTAATTTGCAGAAAACCCAAATACACCTGAGGCTGATGGGAATGCCATTAGTTTAGCAGGTATTTGGTCATGAATTTAACCAATTAAATTTTGACCTGATGAAGGTGCTAGAGGGGAAGTTAAGGGATCATCAAAGTTATCAAACTTAATTCTGAGGGGGACATGTATGCGTGTACCACTATTAAATTACATGGCAATCCATCCAATGGTTGTTGATGTAGCTCACTAAAAAATTCATTGTGGAGCTATGGGAAAAGTCAGGGGGTCACCAAAGTCATTAGAATACACCATCATGGAACAATGAATGTCTGTACAATCCATCCAGTAGATGCTAAGGTATTTCACAGAATAAGTGAACATTGCGACCTGCTGGTTGTGCTAAAGGAAAAGTCGGGGGATCCTCAAAGTCAAGAGAATTTATCCTCTTGGCTGCCTGTATATCTGTACCAAATTTCATGGCAATCCATCCAATAGTCGTTGAGGTATTTCAGTGGTGGCCCGAATCACAGAACCGAAATTGCCATCCTTAGTTAGCTAGTATGGCTAAAAATATCTAGCAGGTAATGTCAGTCAATGACTTTTGTCCTTTGGCAGCTACAAAATGTTTTGTTATTCACAATCAAACCCTTGTTTGCTACATTAATTCTGAACAAAATGCAAGAAGGAGGCAAAAAACAGCATCTTTTGCACTTTATCAGGTGTGATACTTGATTTGTTAAGCTCTGTATTTCTGAAAACAGAGAGCCTGACATGAAAAACTCTCACTTTCCTCCCTTGCTCCGATCTCCTTTCTCTTATTTTCTTTCTCTCTTTCTTGTTGGTCGGGCCTCCTCTTGCCCTGTAGGAGTAGGATTAAGTTTGCTGCTGCCAGTTTTCTCACAAACTCACAAAAGCCTCAAAAGCCCTGCAGGCTAGTTTTCTCCCCCTGATGATAGATTTCACGTTGCAACTTTTACCACAGCACCCCCCCCCCCCCCCACACACACACACAAATTATCACACAAACTCTCTTGCCAGTCCCTTAAAGGGATAGTTCAGATTTTTTGAAGTGGGGTTGTATGAGGTAGTTATCCATACTCAGTGTATTACCTGCAGTAGATTTGGGTCGGCACACCGGCATGGCAGCCAAGGACTGTACTGCTGTGGACGGGGCCAGAAGCAAAACGTATTTTAGCCACCTAAATAAAGTCCCACCTAAAACAATCAATATCATTTTAAATGTACACTGTATTTAGAATATTTTCACCACTTGCCGTCAGACAGCCCTTTCCTTTGGCACAACATTTTCTCAATTGTAGAACTTCACACCTCAGACTGTAGATCAGCTGTTTGGGTCAGAAAGTGCTGCTGCGGCGTAATACCGTGCGTGGCATGCCTAGGAATATAGAAGTTCTACGTTTGAGAAAATGTAGTGCCAAAGGAAAGGGCTGTCTGACGGCAAGGTGAAGTGGTGAAAATATTCTAAATATAGCGTACACTTAAACTGGTATTGATTTTTTTAGGTGGCTAAAATATGTTTTGCTTCTGGCACCGTCCACAGCAGTACAGTGCTTAGCTTCCGTGCCGATACTTCTTTCTGCTTCTCCAAACTGGGAGCGTACCGACCCAAATCCACTGCAGGTAATAACTGACTATGGATAACTGCCTCATACAATCCCACTTCAAACAATCCGAACTATCCCTTTAATAGATAGTGATTGTCCCACACACAGGGACAGCTCTGCTAGAAGCTGCACAAGACCCGAGTCTGAACCTGCCTCAACGGAGCGATTTGTTGTAAAAGAGGAATAGGTAGAAAGAGTGAAAGAGATATTAAGCGCTCCCTCCCAGTATTCAGGATTCATAAATCCACATTGTGAGTTGAGCTGCAAGGCACATCAAAGAAACAAGGAGCAATCTTCCCTTGATCTGTTCAATTATGCACTTTTTTATTCACTTTTAAGGTTAATATATTACATCAAATGGACTTTGATCTTATTCACAGCTTTTATCTTTGACAGGACATTTTTACTGGATGTCAGCCTGCTGTACGTGATTTTATAAGATACATCATGACATTAGTTATTACAGTGATAGTGTGTATCAGCGAACAACTCTGCAGGCTGCGTTTGGTTTCTTCATAAAATAATGAAGGCTACAAAAGCTATTGAGGTTTTATTACTTGCATCGTGTATTTAGGGTATAAAACGGATTGTTGTTTTTGTAGATTTTAATGCAGAACTCTAGTCTGGATCCTGTATTCCTACCACTATATTTCAACCCAACCCTGTCTCCTAGGAATTATGTTTATATATGACAAAATTGTTCCAATTACGTTACATTGGCAAACATAATCGCTGCCTGGATTATGTTCATCCACAAGGTTTTTTGAACGAATTAGGCACTACATATCACACTGAAGTCAGAGGGAGGGGGTTGGGGTTGGATGATGGGTGTACAATATGCAGGACTCTGACACCAGAGACCAGGGTCCCACGTGTGGTTAGCTTTAGGCAACAAAAGCACTTAAGGTGGTTAAGTTAGTGAAAGATAAGGATGCAGCTTAAATGTTAATTAACATGCTATGCTTCAAGTCATTGTGGACTTTTTTCTATTAAACCAAGAGCATGATCTTTCCCTAACCTTAACCAAGTGCTGCCAGGGCCTTAACGTAACCATAAAAAGTTTAATATTGCTATGTTACTATACTAGCAGACAAGAACTAGATATTTTGGTGGAGAAAAGAACATTTCATTTAGCACTGATGTTGCATGTTTTCGGGTGTTCAGTTTTTGTGTTGTCTACAGGAGTAGCTCTAACGATGGCGGTCATCTAGACAGTCCAAAACTTTAGTACAGAGTAAAATATCTCATAAACTATTGGGTAGATATGTAGGGCATGCAATTTTGTCACAGAGAGTCATGGTCTTCAGAGGCTGAATGTCTTTGGTGATCCCCTTGCCTTTCATCTAGGGCCGCTAGCAGGTCTAATTTTGTTTTGACACAACCACTCAAAGTCAAAGTGTGTGTATATGTGTTTGTGTGTGTCGGTGGCGAGTATGGAAGAGAGAGGGAAAGAGTGTGTGAGAGAGAACAAAGTGTTGGCACTTGATATCACAAGTAGGAGAAAGGGTGTGATTATGTAAACAGAAATATTCAACAAATTTCTTTATTCTTATTATAGCTGTGCAACGTAGCAAGAACCACATCCAGAACAACACTGATGCTAAAAACAGAACAACTTCCATGTTTGAACAAGGACAGTCTTTCATTATCTAGGCTAATCTAGAAATATCCACTTTAACCAGCTACACCACATACACAGCGCAAGGGCTTCTACAGTGTGTTAGAGTGGTGATTCACACACACCAGTTCTGTGTCCTTGTTGTTTTTATTTGCCTTTTTATGACTCGTCTTAAATTACCCAAACAGACCACACCTCACACCTCACTCGTTTATGGTATGCTTTTAATCAAAGAGTAATTAAAAAAATGTCAACAGGCACACATTAATGCAACTGATGTTACTTATCAAGATCACAATAATCAAAGAAATTTCAATTTAACCTACAATTCACCATCAGCGGAATATCCCTGATGCAAAGCTGCTGCACATGAGGGCAAATTTGGTATGACAACGAGGCGGGAAATCCCCAGAAATTATTTGCCTGAACAATACATTATAATTTTGCCACATGTCACTAATCATTTGATCAATCAGTCAACTAATTAATCACCAGCTGATAGCACATGTTTGTTATTGAGTCATTAATTATGATCTTAAATATATAAAATAAATCTCACACATATAATTATGAGATTTATGTCATAATTATGTGAGCCTTTTCTTCAATCCTATAAATTACCAGCTGCTAGGTCATAATTACAAGATACAGAAGACATAATTCATGAGTAACAACAAAAAATGTTTGATGTTATGTTGAAATGCATCAAGCAAGGCGGCTTTATGGTGGAGCAGCTGATGAGAATTTGGTTAAAAAGTGATCAGGATGATGGGAACATCTTTACAGAGGGTCCACATAAAAAATGGCTGTATTCTGCTTCAAAATATAGGTAAAATAAATAATATTTGAATGTATCCCAACATAATCACATCCCCCAACAACAACAACAACAACCTCCCACAAACATTTATACACCCCCTCCTCATGTCATTTGTGTGTGTCTGCAAGTCCTGCATGCATTCAGCAGTGAGGGTGTTAATGGATGGGGAAACCCTCTTTGTGGATTATAGATGAGGGTTGGTGACCTGCTTCCGTGACTGAATCTGTGATGAGGTGATAGAGCAGCATCAGGCTGTTTAAAGTCTAAATTATTCAGGAATTGCCTCTGGTTGCCTAGAGGTTGTGCTCATTGCGCATTTTGATTGAGAAATAACACAGAAACAAATTTCATGACGGCAAAACATTTGCAGGTTAATTTTACACAACAGTGGGCAAACCAGTGGTGTATAAAGTTATAAGGGTTTTGGAAATGGGTATCCACATTGAGGAAGCCAATTTCACCCCCAGATCATCATTATACAGTTAAACATGATCAGTCTGTGAAGTTCAATGCATTTTTTTCTGATGAAATGTGGTAATTTACATTTTTGGTGAAGCCACTTTACCTCAAACTGCTGCATCTCCTTCAACTCTAGTTAGTGATTTTCCAGAGTGTCTTTTGACAGTGCCAACCAAAGGAGTGTAAACATGTACTCAGCTGTGTACAGTACAGGGGGAAGAGGCTGTGTCCTTGCTGAGCACTTCAGAAGGCCTGAAGGGGCTTAATCTGTGCTTTCAAGAGTTTTGTCGGCCTTACAGAGAACAAAACTAAAAAAAATTAGTTTGGGTGCTTCTTGTCAGGTGGTAAAATGAAAATGATTTTAAATTAAGTTGGCTTTAAACAGCTGACAAAGTGTCCAGCACCAGAGGTAAACTCGGGAAAATCCACTGTATAACTTCCATTTATCTGTAACGCCAAACTGAACACACAGGTGAGTTTATTCCCGGCTTCTATTATTTACATCCTCTAGTGGCTCTACATTGGTCCACTTCATGTCATGTATTTACAAATGGCTGCCTGAAGGCAAATACCTGGTACAGTAAATATGATGTGGTTGCGTGATGTGTCCTGCCTTTACAATATGACAAGTACCACTTACGTAAATGCACCATTAAATGCTGGACTGGCCTGCAATGGATTGTGGGATACTGATGGTTGTAATGGATACACTTGTTATGTCCTCCAAATTCAAAAAAAAATGCATGCACCTCATGGGATGCAGGTATGGCAATTGTTCATAAAGACAGACTGATATTGTGTTATTTTCAGTACTCCAAGCCTGTAAGAGAGTGTAATTTTTGGCATTTTGTGAATGGATTTATAAGCGTAGAAGATGAGAATCTCGATTCTTATGTAAATCAATTTTTTCACCCACCCCTATTACCCATATTGTTTTCCTTGTACACACCACATAAATAGCCTAAATTAGCTTTATTTTTATTCTTACATATTTGTAGCTGTTTGTTGACAAGTTAAACCAGATACAAACAAATGGTGTATAGCTCCTTCTTGATTAGCTGAATCAACTGAATTAGAGTCAGTATTGGATTTTATTTGATGTAAGTGCCAGCCTGTTTACCACTTCTGAAGTTCTTATCGTCAAGTGTCAAAAATTCCCAATATCTCAGACATGGAATTACAACCAGGAGACTGATAAGAACCAGTTTCCCTCTCGTAGTCTGAACAACATAATGTGAATGCGGCATTATCAACAAAGCTGTGGTGAAGAATATTCTGCTAGTGTTTGCAGATATCATGAACCAATCAGCCTATGAAAAGAAAGAGAGGCACTGAGCGTCTGAAAACACCTAGCTAGCAAGTTAGCTCAGTCGCACATTCATTAGCTGTTCAGCTAACAAACTTGTAAACTGTATAAAACACACACGCCTTTGGACAAATTCCAGTTTGTACTGATAGTCTTGGCCTTTTCACAGCCAACTGTCCTCTGTGTCACCAAACTGCTTACATCATTTGGTTTATTGTGCGTTATTGTCCTTTGTATTTATATGTATTTCATTCTCCTGATTAGTTTTATGTTGTTTCTTAGAGTTAATTTGGCAGGTCCACTGTATAATCCACCTCATTGTTTCCCTTCTATTATCTGTTTTAACGCTGTTTGTATGAAATTTTAAAATTGAAATACTGTTGAACGTTGTTTCAAAATAGCGTCTCTAGCGTCTACAACCTATTGTACTTGTCTTAAGGAAAGGTTTAATGAGCAGCAATTTTAGAATGAAAAAAAAAAGAACTTCACTTTGGGATAATGGTTGTTAAGTCCGGGACAGTTGAAAATAGAATTTGGGACAATCACAGGACACCTACACTATTTTTCATTGCTGTTGCCGACCCTCACTGTAGCTACTAGTGCACCCCCACTAAATTCAGATGCACCCTAAGTTATTTTGTTCTGGAACTGGGCCTAAATGCAGCTCCTGATGTTAGTGTTTTATGACGGAGTTTTTAAAGGCCTTTAGCGCTGTGTTGGAGTGATAAAAGATGATTACAGGTGGGTGAGCCCAGGAGCCGAGCTCCAGAGGGGGGAGGACTAAGAGAGGAAGGCACTAAGAGATGTTGACAGTGGAAAAGTTAAGCATCTCTTTCTCTCCAGTATATTTGTCATCACCGTTAGTGCTCTCATGTTTAGTCAAGGCATGTTGTGATCTGTTTATGATATCCCACAGCTAAAAATCCTGCATACAGTACAGTTACAGTCCGTATGATTGTAAATGTACAGTAGGTTTGTATGTGTGTGAATGCGTATAATTGCCAGGTTCTTACATCAAATGCTTTTCAATCTGCACTTCGTTATTGCTGCACTCCAGCGGGTGGGAAAATCAGGTGTGTTTATGTGAGTTGTGCGTGTGTGTGTGTGTGTGTGTGTGTGTGTGTGAGTGTGTGTGTTGGTGAATGTAACTCACGGCTGTTAAGTGCTGTGAGCCTTAGGAAAACATTTCCACTTCCCCACAGCTATGACTGCTCGCACTAAATCATCACTAAATCTCCCACGTGCTCCGCCCTCAGTCGTCCATGAATTACACACTCCCTCACACACACACACACTCACAGACACACACACAAACACACACCAGTCAGTAAAAAAAGAAAACTAGAATATCTCTATGATGAATCACTTAATCTCTATGAAGTGTTTAATTATGGTAATAATCTTTTGACATCTCTGGAAATTTCTGTCATAGCAGAATGAGGGCTTACAGGGAAAATCCACCCTAAAACACTTGCACACTGTTAAAAAGCTGCTACTGGTGATGCATCATGCTTCTCTCTTTTCCAATTTGAGGCTGTATGACAATGGTAAAAATAAGGTTTCACAGCAGAGATGCAGAATACAATTCCCAATGGCAATATCTCCAGCTTTGTATATTCTGGTGGGAAGCCGGTGAGGGATCATGTCTTTGTCGCAGCTAGTGACTCCTACTGGAAGCTGTGAAGTGGGAGAAAACTGGCAAAACCACGTTCACTTTATTTTACTAAATGTGACTGCTGGAGTGCTTTTGAAGTCCATTTTTTTTGCCCACAAACAGCGAATGTTGTGGCTGTACAGACGTTAGCTGTAGCTGTTAGCCTACGACAATAGCAATGTACACAGCACCTGTGTGTGCAAATGTTTCTGTGTATGTTTGTTTCTGTTACACCTCAGACTTTGACACCAGAGCTCCACTTCTTACTGTTATTTTTTTAAATTTACTTTTCACCTTTCCGTTAACTTAGTTTGTAAATATGTTACCTGTTAAATTTGATTTGAGTTCAGTAGTGACGTGGCCAGATTAAGTCAGGCGACAGGGAAGAGCAACATTGTCTCCGCCACTTCACGCTCATCTCAATGGCTGTTTCACACACAAATCAACAAGGAAGGGCCACCGAGTGTGTTTCATGGTAATATTATGTTTTTAGGCTGCTAGCATTTCTTCTCCAGCAATGTGTAAATAAACAACTCACCACTTTCTTTTTGATTTTACTTTTAAAATAATAAAGACCTTTAATACTACTGTACATTTTTACTTAGGGCCCATAGATAATAGGTAATATTCATTTAAACTCTCATTATTTTTATTTATAATGTGTTTTAGTAGCATATAGTATTAACACATTTGCAATAAGTTAAATCACCACAAACTGTCATATGGCAAACCTGAAGCCTTTGGGCCCCTGAGGGTCTGGGGCCTCTTGGCAGTTGCCCACTTTGATCAGTTGGTAATCCAACCTTGAGTCCTGCGGTCTGGTTTCTGCAAGCTTCTTATGTGCCTCAGAGAGCAGATTTCTGAGCCACCTGACAGAATATAACCTCCACTGTCAACTTTCCGCTGAAAAAGCATTGAATCCTAAACAACCTGACAGTAGTTCAAACACACCACACAGGAGGAGTTTACACTTTTACAAGCAACACCTTTGAGAAAATTCCATGATGAAACTTCTTTGCTACTCTCCTGACACAATGGGACAATTTCACTCCTTTTTCTCTGCAGTCCAACAGAACAAAGAGCAGCACAAAGTTGGACAGACAGGTGTGAGACAGCGCAGATGTTTCTTTAAACCTTTGGAGTGACACCATCAGATTACTTACATGCCACATTTACAGATACAGCGGGTTTCACTTTGCAGCTAATGTGAATTGTTCAGATTTTTTTTTTTTCTTCCGAGGATCATTTCATGGCTGTGAACTGTAACCAATCACAGCTAATAGAGTCTGTAGCTGACAGAGATAGAGACGGCGCGAGAAACAGAGCGAGATAGGGGTCGGCGTGCGTAGGGGAGAACAGACAGGAAGACAAGGCGAGAGAGGGAGGCAGCTGAGGAGATAAAATTAGAGAAAGGCAAAGGATGAGATTGGCTCGACGCTGCCATTTGCTGTGAAATTACAAAGCCATTATTTGATGGAGGCTTAAACGGCCTGTGCCTCCTCCGCCTGCCTGTCCGCCTGCCTGTAAGCCTGTCGTGAACCCACACTCTGAGGAAACTATTTCCAGGTGTGAAATGGATCCACCGTGGCACCGCTTTAGGGATTTCAAAGGGAAGGAAAATGGAAACTTCAATTTGATGAAGACTTCAGCTCAGACAGACTCTACCTTTGCCGTGCCTCTGTGGCTTAGACATGAAGCCATTATGACCTGCTCTGCCTGAGTGGATAGGGAAGGAAATCCTGCAATATACCACAACCCCCATTATCCAATAATAGTAATATAGATATACACCTCAATGTCAACCACCTGAACCTGGTGATAAAGACCTGACACCGGTGATATAGCTGTATGCATATATACGTTCAATGAGTTTATAGAAGTCCACGCTTAGATTTCAACCTCAGGTCTGACAATAACAGAAAGAGGAAAGAGGATAAAGATTTTTATTAAAGAGAATTTAATAATGTTTTCTCATTTCCTGAGATTTGCTTCATAACAAGTATGCCTCTGTAAGTCTGTAATACAATTATTTTCTGATCAGGTAAAATTAGTTTTCCTTTCAACAGTAGTGATTTGTAACAAGAGGTCAATCTGTTTTTCACATGATGTTGGAATAAATGAGTCAACTCAACATTTCTCATAATCACTGGCTAATTTATTTGGAATATCAGCTGATATCACAACAAAATAATAAACAATGCTGTGAGAAATAACGGTAAATACTGCCTTTAAATTTCACTGTTTTTTCACTTTTTATTATAATGTTTAAAAGCAAAAACCCCTGGCATACTTCTGATGAAAGTGAAAATGAAATGGACATGGCCTTTTAATTTTGATAATGGATTATTTAAAAAAAATCAATTAATTTAATTTTGCAGATTGTTACCTGAACATTAAAACATGAAACATAGCCTTTGGATTGAAATACTATCATATTATTCAAATTGAAATGCACATTTTTATTGTCATTTGAATTATGGCATCTATCAATCCAAGTGGATGTGACACAATATAACATACTGTATTGGCTACATTTTTATATTTTTTCCATTTTTGCTACAAGGAAATCTCAAGATAATCCCTTGAAAGTAATTAAGCTTGTCTCTGAACTCCTTTTCATTTCTTTGGACATGTTGGCTTGTGGTCAGTTTGAGTTTATAAAGATGAAGCCAGCAGTGAGTAAGAGGTTTATGAGGCAAATTTAGATGAACAATACACTTAAGCTAATGACTTTCTTCTATGTCAAAGCTGACATCCTTTAGGAAAATGTTACCTTATTTAAGGGTGCAAAAAAGGATTTGATATATGTTTAACTTAATCGACCTGATTCTGATTCACAGGTATCAGACCTTCATACAAACTGCATCATGTCCATCCACTTACTTCAGTTTCAGTAACAGGGTGTTTTATAACAGCAGGGCAGCAGCCTGTGCAGCCTCAGTGCATCCATATTCATCACTGCTCTGATGCGTCCACAGTCACAGTTTCCTCTTTGTCCTCCTCACTCAGGTGGACTCACCTTGGAGAGGACCGTCACACCTCGACGCTCCGCCTCCCCACAGAGTGCATGCATTAGCCTTGAGTCGCGGACACTGGCTGTGGAGAAGCAGGAGACAGCAAGGACAGCAAACTGACTTCCAAAGGAAACACACACACAAGTGTTTGGATTTGAGTTTAAGGTTTGGGATTTTGAAGGGCGATATTAACAGCATTACCTTCCTGCTGGAAATCTTTAAACATGAGCAAACCATCATTCTGTCACAAAAAAAAATCCAGAAATAGCATTTAGACATTCATGAGATACTAAAACTCTCACCAACACCCAGACTGAAAAAATTATTTTAGGTTTAGCAGCTCTTTAAGGCATCTCCATGTCAGGGAAACCTTCAATTTACAGAACAAAATGACATTTCACTGCAGATATTTGACTGTAAGTCAGGCAGTACATCCTTTAACTTAAGACCGGCGGCTTACATGACCTTGTAAGGTCCTTCAATTAAAACTGGGGTAAGTAGTGTTATGGAAAAGGCAAAAAGGCAAAACAAACAAATAAACAAACAAAAACAAAACAACAAACACCAGAATTTGAGAACAAAGCCCTCCTCCTGCAGCTCCCCCCCCCCTCTCTGTCCTAAGCCCCTCCCACCAGACGACCACAGGCATATGCATGAGCTTCATACACGCATGCAACAGTTAAACAGCTTTCTACTGCACTCACTCACACACACAACTTCCTCTCAAAGCACAACAACCTTTAGTAAACAGTACACACTAAACAGGTGTTTAGTGTCTCATCTCCCTGCTTGAAATCGAGTGATATCGCGTCTCTTTCATTGTCCACCTCCAAAATCTCCTCAGAGAGCCGGACCCACAGCTCCATTTTCTGTTAATATTCCTGTCTTTTTCTTCTCTCCTTCTTATCTGCAATTCATGCAGTCCTGTCACTTCCTATCTGTTGGTATCCCACTGCTCGCCTGGCCTCCAAACTTTCTGTGTCATGCGCAATGAGTGCACAGCCAGAGTGTGCAATGACTGGCAGGTAGGTAGGTTGACAGGCCGAATGAAATGATTGGTCGGACTTATTATAGGCCTGCACCAGCCGAAGACACTGGATTCTATTTTTCTTTTATATTGTCAGAGCATTTGATTTATTTATTGCTGTCGGGATGTAAAAAGAATTTCAATAAATGTCACAAAAATGCTTCTAAAATACATTACCTACCCTAGCTTTAATAGCCTTACAATAACACCTTCATCTAACTTGTCTTTTACTTTTGATTAAATATTTTTTCGTTGGTGTGTTGTTATGTTTTCCACAAATAAAGAGTCACTTTGGCGTTAACAAGTCCAGCGACATTGACAAGCACAGTTTGTAGTGACCTGTGAAAAGTTAAATTTCCCAATAGAGGGGGCAGATAAGAAATAAAGAGTTAAAATGTTACTGAATGAAATAACAAACCTGCTCTGGCATTTGCATTTTTGGCTTGAGAACAAAATATGTTGCATCAGCTGAAGAGTTTTCATGCCAAAACAGAGTACGAGCCAGAAAGACAGAAATGTCAGCACCACCTACAAAACCTCTACACACTTGTTTTTTTTAACACAAAAATTGTTCTTGTTTCTCCTTTAATCTGCCATCTGCCTCCTGCAGATCCTTGTAGCACAAGCCGCTGTATCTCTGACATTTTCAAACATGCACACCACACTTTGTGACATTTCATATTTCCACTTCTACAAGGACACAGTTAAGTCATCTGAAAGGACAGGAGGAGGGATCCGGCTTCTTCTGCTGCTCAGACAGGCATCAAAAGCCTCAGGCCTGCTGCTCTCCTGACGGATGGAGGCTGCAGGATGTTTAGTCATATCACTGTTAGCCTCATTAAAGCTCACCCTTGGGTGCTGTAAACACAGAGAGGACGATTAGTCTGTGTTCAAGGCACAATTTAGCTTCAATCTCTGCTCTCGGTGGGGGAGGAGACACAGACAGATACTTATCAGCTTGTTCTCTGTAGTTTGGCCTGGATGACAGCATCACACTGACCACAAGTCTACCTTTGCTCCCAAAAGTTTTTATATACAAAAAATCTCCTACAAACACAGCAAAAAGCCAATTACAACTGCTGTGGGAATACGACGTGTTTCAATTCGTATTTATGTTCATGACTTTATTTTCAAATAAAGCCGCAGGAAAATAACACATTTCCCTATGATGTATTATAAATAAATCAGAAATTAAATTGAAAGAATTTGGAGACACAAAGCTGCACAAATCAAAGTTCTGTTTGTTAACAATGGATCAAACGACTGTGTATCATAAATGGAGTTGCGTGAGACAAACCCACAGAAAATAATTACCCGACTCTTCAGTTTGCCCTCAAACTCCACTCTCATCAACCGAACTTCCAGCTGCAGCAGGCAGCTGTTTCATTGCAGTGTAAACGCATTGTCTGCTAGCTTTTCAGCATCAAACAGCACACAGAGCAGCTAAAATGCCAGATTTTTCCTGCGGTAATTGGTGGAGACCAAACAGAGCTAAAAGGAGTGTAAATATTGGACTTACATTCATCAGATTGACACAGACATGAATCAAAATGAATACTTATTGTTTGCTGTATGTGTAAATGGGCAACTGTTTGCTAACACATTTGCCATAACAACCCTATAATGTGATAATATATCAGATGTTGTGGTTTCAGCTTGTTCTGTTGTCCCAAAGTGGCCAAAAAACAGCTACACTGCTGCTATCCAATGCAAAGTGGATATTCATGGTCCCCACCAGATGAATCTTAACAATTTTCTCCTTTCCTCTGGTGCCACTCTCATGATAAAGTTGCTACTTGTTCACAAGAAATATCAACATAGCATCTCAGCCATCACCCTCCTTTTCTGTTGCTGAAACTTTGACCCATGCTTTAATCACATCCAGACTCAACTACTGCAATAGCATTCTTCATGGTACATCATGCAAAATCCTAAATAAACTCCAGTACATCCACAACTCTGCTGCTCCTGCCCCTCCTACCACACTGACCTTCTGCACTGCCACACTCCCTCCTGCAGCCTCTGTTCCACTCACGCCAACTTCCTGTCTCCACCATCCAAGACCAAGCACCGAACCTGGGGTGACATGGCTTTCTCCACACCCGCTCCCTCCCTCTGGAACTCTCTCCCCAAACACATGTGTGACTGCACCAAGCTGTCTATGTTCAAGACGTTAATCAAAACTTAAGAACTGCTTTTAATGTGTGATTAATGTCCTGTGCGACCTTGTGTTTTTAATGTGCTTTCTTACTTTAGGATATTTTTAACTTGTTGTGTAAAGCATCTTTGACTATCTCGAAAAGTACTGTATAATTATTTTAATGAAACGTGAACTTTTCTGAGCACATTCATTCTCTCCATAGGATGAATCCTATTGATTCTGGGCTCTCCATGAGGTTTCCTCCAGTGGCACTCGGGACAAAATGTCAACAAGATATCACCTAATCAAATAAAAAGTATAAGATGGCAAACCGATCCGACACATCCACCGAGCTGGTGTCACTTCTGTGGTGATTGATGTTTGTACAAATGTGATGGAGCAGATTATCTAACCGGATAGCAGAATCCTGAAGTAACAGAAATCAATATCTTTGTCAGTTTCCATCTCCTGTCTGACAAGTGAGAATACTTCCTGTATCTGCTCTGTTCCATTAAGGGGCTGTACCAGCCTCCTTCCTGTCTTCCTCTCTAAGTTATACATATACAGTTTACATTTTCTTCTTCAAAATACCTAATAAACCTCGCCTCTGGTTGCCATAACAACATGTGCTTTTCCTGAACTATAAATACAAAATACTGTGTGATTAAGTCACAGGAAACGGTCTCACGTTTGCTTTAGTAAGCCTTAAATTGCCTTAAGTTGTATGAAAGGTCCACTTATTGGATTTTTGGATGCTTTCAACCACTTTTTGCACTTCTTGTCTTCTTCATCGTGTGGCCTAAGGATGGAACATTAGTCACATGATAACAAGTAGTCTTTGTCTCTGTTTAGAGATGTTTTTTTTAAATTTTACGTGAGATGGCCTCCTCGGTCTTTCTCCAGCTATGACTGGTCTTATGCTTTTTGTGATTTTCTGTTATTTTTATACTGTTACAATGTTGTATGTCTGAGTTTAACATGGTCAAAGTTGATCATTGTTATGACCTACAGTATATACTTGAATTGCTTTATTACACATACTGTTCCCATGGGTCAAAGACAAACTTCCATTTTTAAAGTCTTAAAGAGTAACTTCACACCAGGTAGAGAGGAAGTGTTTCACTGCCCTCTTCTGAGCCCACTTCTGACCACACCCAGAATCACTGAGGGGTGCGGTTGCACCTATAACCACATCCCACAGTGATGTCACAGTGCACCGAGACATCCCAGAGTACACTTCTACATCACTGCAAACAATTTAAGCCACCGGAAGTCAGCAAAAACAAAATTCAGCTGTCAGTTGATGTTAATTCTGGTTTATTTCAGCCTGATGTATTCACCGTAAATATGGCTCTATGGTTCATGCTAACTTTGCACTAGCCATCTGTAGCACCTCTATAGAGGTGGCAGTGCTCTGGCTGCAGTGCAGCTAAACTGACCTGACAGGTACAGGTGTGAAACATTTCCTGCAGTTTGTCCGGTAAAAAACTAAGTACTAAAAAACAAAACTCCTTTACATGTAAACATCAAATTATCCCATTTTAACAATGACTGGATCACCAAAATCTGGTTCAATTCAAGACCTTTAACATTCTGCAGTCTGCTTCTCATGTAATAAATCCAAACCACCAATAATGTTTTTATGTTGTTGTTAATGTAATAATGATTGTATTGGGTGTTTTGTATTGAGTATTAGGTGTTTATATAACCATAAATGTCCGAATACAACCTACAACTGTCACACCATGCTGCAACACATGATATGCATATAGAGGAGTCTAATGTTTCAGATATGTGTTATGTTCCATTTCCACAGGCATTTACTCCTGCATTCGATCTGACTCCTGCAGGAATCTGTTACCTCAGCAGGGCGGCATGAAGAGACGTCAGGAGACACGAGCCGGCGTGTCTGCTTGTTGTGAATGTCGAGTGTGATGTGACGATCAGAGTGCAGGCAGCTAGAAGGCAGAGGGAGGAAACTTCTTTAAGAGTCCCGTCACTTCCCCAGTCGCTGCCCTCTTGCCAAAGTCAATGTTGTCTTAACGTCCCGGGCCCAATTTCAGGAGGTGAAAAAAGCCTATCCACGCTGAAAGGATCTGGAAAAAAAAACGAGGGTGAAGCCCGCAGCTCAAATTAAAATATCACTTGGGTAAACAGACTGGATTTCCTCCTGTGGTTACACACCCTCCTTACCCTTGTCACCTTTTTCTGCCTGTCACTTCTCACCCCTCTGCTTCTGATCGCCCTCATACCACCCAGCAGCCAGCTGTGGTTGGTTATTCATTCACAGAGTTTGTATTACATGGAATTAAAGTTCATTCATGAGTGCCATATACAGCATATGACCTCATGAAGCATAAATAGTTTATAACTAGCACTATAAAGATAATTTAGCTGCTGTCATGTAAAAACTTTGTATCTTCAAACTGCAAAATAGGCTTGTTTTAAAAGGGACATACCACACTTTTAGTGATTTTCTGTTATTTTTATACTGTTATGATGTTGGATGTTAAACATGGTAAAAGTTTCCAAAACTTGAGGGGAACTTATGTAAGATGCTCCCTGCAAGTCAAAAGCCAGGGCTTCAGTCTGCTCTGAGCGCTTCGAAGTTTTATAGTTGATGAGCTTTTTCTCAAGTCGAGGATGGTAGAAGTTGTAGTAGAATAGTGATGTGAAAGAAATCTGTTAAAAATTAATCTTGTAATTAATCTTTAATTCTGTCTTACCCTTAGGATAATCAACACAGCTACAGATTGTTGCTGGATGTACTTTGGTCAGAAGGACTTCTAGGTGAAACTGAGCAATCGCTTTTGAGTTTTCCATTTGATTTCTGGATCAGAACCTCAGCAAAGAACAAATACCTGGATAGATGCATGATGTTCCAGCTTATGAATAAAGTGTTATTAAGTTATTACTAAAGTTTATGTTGGTTTAGTTATTACTAAAGTCAATATGATTTTAAGGTTTTCTTACTTTTACTTACTCAAACTCCATGAATCCTGCAGGTGATGTCACAGACACCACAGCCATGTTTATGACTTTTTTTAAATCTCGCAACAGTCTCTGTGCTGTCACATGAAGTAAACTGAATTCATTATGAATTTTATCTGAGTGTATTCATTTACATACAGTCACCTCTGCACTCTAGTTTTCCTGCCAGCGACTTTGATGTCCAGCTGGATTTTAGCTTCTTGCATTAGAAATAAGTGTTTTGGAGTTTTGATGTGAGTCATACTTAACAAACTCCCGACACTGCCGGCTGCTTCATTTAGCAGCTTCAACACGGTCAGTGTAGCGTGTGCTGTATGTGTGTGTGTTTAGCCTGAGGCAAACTGTCTTGATTGACAGGCCAAGCAGCGGAGTCCAGTCCAGTGATCCCAGAAGTAGCAGGTCTTCACTGAGGTTTGACCCACCTGCTTCCCCTCATCATCATCTCACTCCGCCTGCTCAGGTGCAGATTTCCCAGCTGCATTTTTTATACTTCACATTAAAGGATACTGTGTGTTTATTTCAGAATTATTTACTGTTTCCACTCTTTGCGTCAGTTTATTGAAGCATTTGTTTTTCTCTTTCAGAAGATGATTTTTGACAGTGTTTTATTTAGTATCCACAGCCCTGTCAAGCTATGTTTGCATTTTAATGTGAACACATTAAATTTTAAAGGACCTCAAACCCTGTTTTCTCAATCAGCTTCTTACTGAGAGTGATTCACATAAAATATTTTCAGTATTTTTTGTTTTGTCTCTGCTCTTCTCACTGGTTTGAAAAGTGACGTCACATAGTTCTGTGCACCAAACAGGATTTAGCAACATTTAAATCAAAATATGATGAAAGTTGCGGGGAGGTTTTTCTCTGTTGCCAGCAATGTCAGTCAAAATGTGATCAAACCACAACCACACAGTCCTGATGAAGCACATTAATGAGTTCTAGACTGTTAAACACTTACATAATACATTTTCCCACACAACTGTGCTTTGTAATGAATACTTAATGTTATGGAGAAAAAAAATATAAGTTCTGAAGCCATGTTTTCAGGGGCTTGAAGAAATATTTTAAATGGCCTATTGAAGCTACATTAATCAATTTCTGGCCATGAGGTGTCAGAAAAATATAAAAACAAGCTTCCTGGCTAACATGTTAGCAAAAAAGTGCCAACATTCTCAAACATGGAGGAAAATTAGCATCCATTAGGAGCTGTGTTTATAGTCCAGTTTTCATTCTGCTTTTAAAAAAATCAGTCAATCAAACTTTATTTGAAAATGTAATAATAAAACCAATAAAATAGATAAAAATAGACTTTAAAAAGCCCTGTATAGTTGCAGATTTGGGTGATTACGACAGTTTAGGCACTGAACGTTCAATACAGACAGCAGTACTAACTCCAACTTTCTTTGAGACATTCAAAATTAAACTCACATTTCTAGTCCTTAAAAATGGCAAACGCAGACGGCGCCATGAAGACTTTGGCCTGTGAGGCCTAAGACATTGCATTGATGAGCAGTGTAACTCTGAACCATGTACCAAAAAAAAAAAGAAAGAAAATTTAAATTACAAGCCCAGGAAAGACAACCCCATGTTGTAAGAAGAGTATATGCCATGTGTGTTGGACCGCAGGAAAACAACAGTTTTGCAGACTTTATATTTTTAATGATGCATCTCAGTGTGATTCCTCCTCATATGATTATACAAGAGAAAAGAAAAGAAAGCAGAGAAGATAATTGCAGGCCTTTGGGATACATGTAATAAAACTAAAGCAGTGATGGTGCAACAAAAGCCTCATGGGATTTTTTATTTGAAGCCAAGAAACATAAGGACAAAGGCACTGTCCGCTTTTGAGTGAAATGGCTTTTTAAGTCTGGCATTTCCCAAGTGAACAATTTGTTGAAAGTAGTTGCATGAAAAATTCTGCTCTTCTTCGACACAAAATGATCATTATTTACTGTATCTGTAGAGTTACTGATCAATTCCAATCCAAGATTTCAGAAACGGATAAATGTCGTTCCCCCCTGCATGTGCTCCCATTCTTTGTTTTTAATCAATTTATAGCATGCAAATCAGCATGCTTCACAATAAATCAGTCACATACCAGGAAGTGAATCAAGAAGAATAGCATCAGTTAGTCAAAAGCTATGCAACCAAAGTGTATTTATCAGGAAATCTCTTTATGAATTGACTGTGTTAGTCGGATCAGGTACCTTCTCCACTGATGTGAAAATTCACTGAAGAAAAACAAAGAGGAGTTTGTTTGTTGATTTCAGACAGTGAGCAGGACTGTGCACCTTTGGGTAATCTGATATATTGGTTGGTGTGGAGCCACATCAGGCATTAAAAAACAAGTTCCAGGATGTTAAAATCAATGTGCGCAGAAAAAGGAAGCCAGTGTGAGATGGCCAAGACAGGTGTGATGTGTTCATTGTCTTTTGTCCTCGTCAGCACTCTGGTAGAGGTGTTCAGCACAAGCTGTGCTCTGGCTATTGTCTTTTTTTAGCAGACCAAAAAAAGTCAGAACTGCATTAGAGTGTTCAAGACGGGAGAAAAGAAAAGCGCAACCAGCTTTGTGTGTGTGTGTGTGTGTGTGTGTGTGAGTGTGTGTGTGTGTGTGTCATCTAATAACAAGAACTGAAAAAAGTCTTCATCTTCCAGTATTAAGATGATAAAAGTATGTTTTGATTACATGACCAGAGTGAAATTAAATAATGTCCCAAACTACTGCAAATGTTTCAGACAACAAAACAAATGACAAAGCTTTATATGTTTTTTCATTATTAAATAGTATATTTAGGGCATATCGTTCATACTTATTTCCTCTCCATCTTACAATAGTGTATCTGGTCTTGCAAGCTTACTTACTTGTTTTATTGTAAAAATTTTCAGCATACATGTAAGCCCTGCCAGGTTTAAAAAGAGATGTTCTGCTTTATGTTCAAACTAAATATTAAATAGAACAACCAGCAACCCTGTCTCCTAAAAAATTACATTAATATACAACTAAACTGCCCAATATGATTTGCAGAAAACATAATTACTGTGTGGATTATGTTCACTGGAAATGTTCTTCTGGGTCATCTTATGCCATATTAAATTCATGCAGAGGTGGTCAGTGCACCGCAGACCAGGGTTTTCATCATGTGTCTCACTTTTGATTAGGGTCATGCTACAAAACAATTTTGGTTAAAGTTAGGGAAAGTTTGGGGTTTTGGCTAAATATTGAAAAAAGTGCACACGATGAGTTTTGTGACTTTTTCTGTATTTAACCAACACAACAATCTTCCCCCAACCTTAACCAAACACTCTGAGTAGCCAAAATATAATCATAAAAATGTTAGTCATGCAGAGAAAACAAATGAAATATATTGTCGGTGAATGTTTTGTAGATAGGGTACGTTCAGTAAACAAAAACAATAAACTGAAAGATGCTAAAATGATACATAGGACTGGGATGAACTGCAGAGTCGGCTTCATCACTACAAGACACCATCCTATCAGTCATTCGTTTGATTGTTAATATAAAAATACTGATTGAAGCTACCATTTCTGAGTTCATAAAGCTGCTTTAAAGTTGAGATTGAGAGTTAATTCACAACCTTGGAAACAGCTTTAGCTGGCATATTTTTAATTAATCTGTATGTGCCAAATAACCTCTCTTATAGACAGCCAGAAACCTGTTTGTTACAGAAGGATTTTAATCTAAACTAAATTGGATCACCTGTTTCATCTCTTTGTGTCTCTAAAACCCTGCAGTATCTAACTCGTCTCTTTCCAACAGACGTCAAACCTGAAACAGATGTTCAGTTGTAGTATTTCCCTGCTGCTAAATGATGGATGGGACATTTGATGTGGAAAAAATACAAAACGAGTGTTCCTCTTTTTCTTTTACCTGAGCGCTCCACAGAAGTTTCCACTTCTCCTTTTCAGCCTTGAGGAAATAATGTTTACGAACACAATACGATTTATTGTCTTCGTATAACTTGTGGCTGGAGCTTGGCATAAACTTGACTAAACCATCTGAAGCCTGACCAGAGTAAAGTGATGGATTATACTGTAAACTGGATCTCTGGACAATGTTGAAGAACAGCAACTCTGACCTCAAGTCTTCCCAAGGCCCCACTTCCATCAACAGCCAGCCAGTGGAGATGGTGCAGAGCTTTAAGTACCTCTGCATCATCCTGGACAATAAACTGAGCTTTGATCACCACATCACAGACATCCATAAACGCTGCCAACAGAGACTCTCTGCCATCCGCAAATTTAGAGCTCTCTCAGTCAAACCCCACCTCCTGCTTCAACTGTACCAAAGTATTATTGAACCCATCCTCCTGTACTGCACCACCTGCTACTTCACCATGCTCACCCTCACCAATAGAACCAAGACCCTGAAAATCACTAACATATCTAAAATAATTGGCCTCCCCACTCCTAACCTGCCAGCCCTCATTGACACTGCCACCACTTGCAGAGCACTGAACATAGCACACAACTGCTGCCACCCCCCCCCCAACCAATGCTTCACCTTCCTCCCCTCTGGCCGCAGATACAACCACAAGAGTTTTTGTGTATTTAAGGCAGCTATCACTGCCTTAAATAGCCTGGGCACCCTGTAATAGACTTGTGTTGTTCTTGTTTATGTTTATAACCTGTTTTGAGTGTCACTTGTGTCCAGACTGTGAAAGCAAATTTCTTCTATAGGGGACAATAAAGAATGAATCTGAATATGACTCTCACACACCAACCATCAGTCATCGTTAACCAATCAGCATGTCTCGTTTGTTTGACATGTCAGCAGACACAGATAGAAATCTAGCAGCAACAGCCTGCGATGGGGACAGATGGAGAGTTATAGGTGCATAAATACAGGCCAATTAAAGGTTCAGTTCACCAAAACAAAACATTTTCTTACTTATCTCTTGTGGTATCCAGCCATGCAGAGAATTTTGGTTTTATTTCTCCAGGTCTTTAGTTATCTTAAAGTTTCTGCCTCAGTGCCAGAGCAATGGGGGTGAATGGAATTTTGCTTGCGGTTCTCAAAGTATTTAAAAGTTATATAAAAAAAAAAACCTTTAAAAAATGTATAAAATTTTAAATTTGAGCAGTTTGGAAACAATTCTCATTGGAAATATTGTCTACTGAAGAAAATCAGGCATGAAGATTTGTTCTTGACCTTAAAGGAGACATGAAACGTGCATGTTTTGGCAATGATAGTGCCCAAATATATAATATATATATAAGGAAAACTAAAGTTGTTAAAACCACAGATATGACAAATTCATTTTTGTAATTTCTACCTTGCTATGTAGCTAGCGAGCCGCTATTTTGGAGTGACGTCATTGCCGATGTAACAGGGTCGGCTGGTTCTGTTGGCGAGTGAAGACAGTGAAGCATTTCTGGGCTCTTATCTTTTTATTAATATCTAGTTTCTATTCTGGTCTTTACTTTGATTTTTCTGTTTTTTTTACTAGGTGCTATAATAGTTACTAGTACTAGCTTTTAGAGACTGATTATCAACTGACAGTATCTAAAATATATGTTCAGTATGCATTGCAAGAAGAAGAAACAAAATGATGGTGAGGAAGATGACAGAATTGGGCATAACGTCTGGGGATTACTAAGGTTTGGAGTCTAATGTCTGGAGCGTCTGAAGTGTGAGCCTGACTGACTGCTATGGAAAACATGGAGTCACGGTAAGAAATATTGCATCAGCTGCGATGACCTTCTCTGGCTGAGGAATCAAAGAATTTATGGTATGGAATGACATGAGTTTTAGGTGAATACTTTCAGGCCTGGGTGTGTGTCGGGGTGGGAGGGGGGGCAACAGGTGTTCATGTATGCTGCTGTTTGGAGTGAAAGATGTATTCAGTGACTCTGGACTGCTGTTGTCAGAGTATGTTGGACGGTTGGTGGGACAAACGTTATAGGCAGTGAAATTGAAAACAGACAGAGCGACGCCAGCCTATAGCCTGTTGGTCCGACGAACCACTAGCTTGCCTGACTTAAAGATCTTCTCCTCTATGTAATCTTCCTCCAAAAAAAGTTCACTTTGAACCCTGAAGTCAGTGCCCATCGAAGGGCTCTCTCTCTTTAGTGCCACTAGCCAGCGTAGCAGTAGGCTACTGTTCTCCGTTTCAGTGGGAGTTTATGAAAATGGACTGTTTTGTCCTCGGCTTTAACCCGATAAAACTCATTTGTACATCTAGGAGCAATACAATAGTGGCCTACTTCTTGTCTTCTCCTGTACTGTGGCTCCCAAGTCTCCATCTTTCACTGTCTCTACTGTTGTATCTGTGGAACTCAGCCAGTCCAACCAACCCCGTGACGTCACTGGTTATAGTACTGCAAGATGATGGTGCCTTTGCCACGAAAGATATAACACAATTTCTCTGTTCTTATATATGTTTATATTTGTCATATTTGTTATATAATTGTTGATTAGAGTGGAAATCTTTTTTTAGTAAATTATGCTGACTTCATTGATTGCTTCATATCCACTTTAAGATCAAAATGTGCGAGTTGTGAAATAATCACAACTCAAGGTTCACTTATTAGGCTTTT
This sequence comes from Scomberomorus guttatus, assembly GCA_038419695.1. Lineage (NCBI taxonomy): Eukaryota > Metazoa > Chordata > Actinopteri > Scombriformes > Scombridae > Scomberomorus > Scomberomorus guttatus. Next base: position 33,071,440 of record CM076445.1, on the reverse strand, counting down.
ATGAGCTTTCAATATATGTCTCGGTTCAAAGATGGTGAAATCACGTGAGACAGTGAAATGCGGTTGAAATCTTCAAGAAAGCTGATTAGTGGACTTTGAGTTGAGATGATTTTGTCACAGCTATGAACACTGTTGACTGTGTGTTTCTGTGGATTATCCTGAGTAACTGAGACATCAGTGTTTGTTGTAATGTCTGTCAAATTATTGGTACCTGGTCTTGGATTGAGGACCGTAATGTATCTCAAGCAGAAAATAATAGTTTTAAAGATGCAACATTTTGCGTTGAGGCAGGAACTGTATTATTGCTGGATCGGTGGTGTCACTCAAACATGTGGTGAATGAAGCTAATGAGCCATAAAACAAAACAGCGTTGATGTTCATTGTTTGAAGAAGTTCTTGTAACTTCTGCTGTGGCCTCAGCTTGATAGACACACTCTGCTCTCCTCTGGCTATTTTGAAACACAGACAGGAACAGAAAAGCCGAATTCAGTCAAAGAATAAATTTAGGCACACAAACTGACTGTTAATGTCTGCAAAAGCTACGCTCTCCTATTCATATTTCATTAATGTGTATTGTTAAAAGTTTTGTATTACTAGAATGAAGAAAAAAGGGTCTTTAGGGAAATATTGGAAAAGCTCCTTTGTGTCTCAGATGGTTGACTGACATTAGCGATGCACTTTTCCCTGGTGAATGTTGTTTGGTGTCTTGTTCAATAAGCTAAGGTGGCTCGATTTGTCTACTCTGCTGCATGTTATTGCTTTATTCAAATTATTTTCTGTACCGAAATAAGGACTCCAGCTATGTAAGCAGATGGCGGAATGGTATTTAATCAATATAATGTAAAACTCGGGGGCACAATAAAAAAAAAATATTTCTCCCTTTTGGTTTCTGATTTTTTCTCAAAGGAGAACACAAGTGATTTACAGAGCACATATGTATGCTGTAGTTGACAAAAAAAGGCAATTTAATTTCAGGCAGACTTAAAAGTAAAAACATATATGTAACTTTACATATGACTTTGTTCTTTGAACTTCTTGGGTCTGGTATATATACTGAAACAATTTTTTAATCATGCATTTTTCTGTTTCTCATGTTAAATAAATCAAATTTTATCTTCTAAGGAAATTGTTTGAACATTTTAGGGCCAAAACAAATCCTTTTGGTAGAACAGGAGACAAATCTTATCCCCCCCATCTTTCCTTCTTACGTACATGTACTGTATACTCAGAAATGAGCTCAGTCACTTCCACGTCCTCAATCTTTTGACAAATCTTCTCTGCTGTATTCAGCTGAAAATCCATCTTGGCTCAGTTTGTTTTTCTCTGTCCCCTCTCTCTCTCACACACACCCACATTTGAACTCTAGAAAGTATCGTCTTGCTCTGAGCAGCACAACGTAAATGAACACGGGGGGGTGGGGGGGGGTGAATCACTGGTTTGCTTTTCCTGCTCCCTGGTTGGCAAATGGCAGGTTTTAAAAACAGAACCAGGGATTCAAAAGAGCAGCCTGAAAGCCAACGCCGGGATGACATCATGAACTCGGAAAACGACTATATAGCTAAAAATGGATGAGGGCCTTTGAAGAACAACAGACTCCAGTAAAGATGATTACCTCCCTGTCAGCTGTGATTTAAAGCTGGCTTTCTCCAATCCGATGACTCATGGTCAAATAGTGGCGAGAGGAGGCTCCTATGAAATCCTGCCAAGATTTTTCTGTCTTTACAGTGCCGAAAGTTATGCGATGACCCCCAGTGACTCCAGTGCAAGCAGTGCAGGCTGGCCAAGAAGTGTGATATGGAAGCAAAAAAGATAACAACAAAGCCCAGGTCCAAATTGGTGTAGTTGTGGAAAGGAATTTATGGCATACATGTGTTAACACGAGTCTAAGCAGCCTCTGTTTTGTTGACATAGTTCATCTGTAGAATGACCTCATTGGTTGCTGCTTTGTTTGTGCCTCGGGGTATGTTTCTCTGATTTCTTAAGTCATGCAAAGTGTAACAACACCCAGTGTATTTTTGGATTCAATAAAGCTTCCACTGTTTGACTCTCTTTCCCCATGTCTCTCTATGTCTGTTTGCAAACTTGCAATCTTGAACTCTCGTATTTTGTCCTGCAGCAGCAGATGAGGTTGCTCTCGGGCATGCTGGGTGGTTTTGATCAAAGGGGCGGGGGGAACAACCATATCTCACATCTGGGAGCTGAGAGGTGAGGCGAGGGCCAATGAGAGACAGCTGTCGTTACTCTGATCGCAACAGGCTACTGCTAATGTGATGAGAGAAACTCCTGCATGTGCAGATCAGTGACACATTGACACCCAAAATATGCACATAACACACTCGCACAGAAAGAATGGATCTGTATCGTATGGCTTACTTTATGATCACACCTGCGTCTTTCTTTGTTATTTTGAACAGCTTGGTCTTGTCAACGGGTTTGGACACAGTGTGTTCAGTGGTCTTGGGCTCTAGTGTTTTCAAATGCACTACATAGGGTGTATATGACTTTTTATCTCTTCCGTCAGATGGATGACGGGGGAAAAGAGTCCTTTGCAGACACAGCGTAAGCCAGGCAAAGCTTACTCGTGACCTCAGAGAACAATATTCAGTTGGTATTTATGGTAGTAAATTGGCTGATTGGCTGTTTGCTCCATGAAACACAAGTGGCAGTGTTCCAGGGTGGGAAACCGGTGAGGGATCATATATTTGTCGCTGCATAAGTAAACTGTGACAGTCTGCAGCTTACACAGGTAACCGTGTATCTTAAAAATACATTTATGTACAATTAATTTGCATTAAAATATGTTTTGTAGGAAACATAATGCCACCAGGAATAATTTTTTTAATGAACATAATGAAGAAACATTTACAGTAAATGTAGCTGCAAAAAAAACAAAAAACAAAACTGAATGTGGAGTACTTTAAGTGTGGACCTCTTTACAAAATTATTGGATTGGAGAAAAATAACACATGCCACAAATGTAACCCGGGCAGCAATTAAGTAACATATTAACGTATACATATGTAACATATTAACAGGAGACGTGGTGGAGTTCACAGAGAGAAAGGACAGAAATATGATTACCTTTAAAAAAAAATCAGTCCTTATTTTAACAGTGTTACAAAAGAATGCACATATACATATATAAATCATAACAAATTATATCAAACAAATGAAGACAGAAACATTATTGACTGAAAAGGTGTCAGCTGAAGCTTTAGCTTATTATGCCTACAATTTTTACAAAACAATATTCCCAAAATACAAAATCAAACATTTCATTCACCATTATGTTCATACCTCAGTTTTATATTTATTTACTGTTATTTTTGAACATTTTTTAAATTGACAGTGTACTACACATTTTAAATTCTCTATCACAGTTATTCCATAAATTAACCCCTTTAACAGTTATATACCTATTCTTTCTATTTGTCTGAGCCCTGTTTTTTTAAACATACATATTCCCAAAAGTCCTTACTGACTCTCTCTGATTTTAAACATGTTTTGTAGACAGTCAGGAATCAATTTATTTTTTACTTGGTGCATTATTTGTGCAGTACCTCCACACAGTAAGTAATGTGTAGAATTATAGGGGAACAATACAATATATATAGTACCTAAGTGCCTATGTATGTATATGGGGAAAAAAGGCAAGCAAGCTCAATAATAATCAGTCAAATCTATGAAATAAGACAGGTTGTAAAAATCTAAATAAAAAAACAAAACAAAGTTGACTGCAACTTCCATTCTCCGTCTCTGAATGACAGACTGTAAACAGAGGTAAAGAGACAGGAAGCGGCAGGACAAGAGAGCAATTAGATTATCTCAGTCAAAGGCAGAAAGCGGCTTCGTTGTCCCCAGACTCATCATCTCAGAGATGGCTGGAAGATTAGATAACTCCAGTGGAACAGAAATTGAACAAGTTCCTTCTGTATCCCTCAATCAATTCTGTCATCCCAGTCTGACAGAGGGGGAAGTGGACACCTAGCAGACTGAATACAACCCTCTTATTTTGGGCCAGAAGCCTAACCTAGAAACACAGAGCTCTGGTGAAAGCAGACAGTTGGAGCAGTTACAGTGGATTATGATCATTATGCTACAAAAGTTTTGTACAATTTTAGGAGGAAATGGAAAAGACATTCACCTAAAAAAACAGTAGAAAAATTGTGTGTCTATGTGTATGTGTATAATCTTTTTATATGAGTTGTAAAATGATAAAAAAGGGTTTTATAGACTGTAAACAATCTGTGGCTATGACTCAATCATCCTCCTCTCTTCTTGGGCCAACCTGTTTAAATGAATCACCGCACACACACACAAAACAACAACTATGGCAACAACATTCATTCTACCTCCACTCTCTGGTATTCACTCATCACTATAAAGGCACAACATGGTCTGACAGGGACTCTGGTTGTGTTCTCCACAATGGCTCTTTTCTGTTGGTCTGCACTGAAGGAGATTAAAGAATAAATGATGGCTTTTAGTTCTAGTCCATCAACTGACTAAAATGTTTGATTTATTAGAAACAACCAAAGAGTTGTAAATAATACTTTTAATGGACTGACAGGGACAGTTTTGGTGGCGTAACATCCTCGCCTCTACATGGACGTGCAGGGGAAGTTCATTCTGGGGAACATCAGAAAGTTGTGATACCAATAACTGCACTTGAAGGATTTCTTTATTATATCTGGTGGTCACAAATAGCTCATCTGACAAAAACTGAAAGACTGAATAAACAACACTGATTCAGTTATGTTTGTACTATGTTGCATGCCTGGGTAGGTGGATGTGTTCAAATGGTTGCCATGATCGGCAAACAAATCAGGAAACATTGGAACCAAACCAAGACCTTTTCAAGTGTGAGCCAAACAACTAGATTGGATTGTCATCTCACCAACTGTCACCAATTTTCTATATTTTTCTTACTGTCAAGAAATCTCATGTGCAGAGCCAAACCAACAACTAATTGATCATATTTAAAAGTGTTGTGTGTGTATCCAAGGTCTGATATATCTTATTCCTCTATGCTGTAGACCTCTGTTGTTGTCTAAAACCTATTAAATAAAAACATCAATGAGCCACACCGCTGCACTGTGTGACGTGTTCCTTCAACACAATGATTACAGTCACGTTAGTTTGTTTAGAATCAGCTCCAAAAACTAATAACAGTGAATAACTGTAATCTTTGTGGTGAAGGAACATGTCACCAACTCCAACGGTGTGGCTCACTAATGTGTTTTTAATAGTTTTTGGACGGAGGTCTACGGCACAGAATAATAAGATATATCAGACTCTGGATACACACACAATACTATACTTGTAAGTAGGATCAATTAATTGTTGGTTTGGCGCTGCACATGAGATTTGTTGACAATGAGAAAAATATAGAAAACAGGGAAGCTAAAAACATTTTAGTGTTTAGTGTTTAGAGTTATTTGCCAAAATGTAAAGTGCTTTCTGAATGGCCTCAAGTGGGGTGCCCTGGTGGCCTCAGGGTTCAACTCCATCAGCCCCAGTTAGCATCCAGCAGGGGAGTTTTGTTGCATCTCATTTACCATCTCTCTCACCCCCGTCTTCCTGTCACCTCTTTTTTGTCAGCTATCTAATAGTAAAATGAAATGCCCCTAATAATTATATATATATATATATATATATATATATATATATATATATATATATATGTAAAGATAATAAAATGGCCATCCAAACCAAAAACCAATCACACAATCACCAATCCTTGCTTCCACCAAATTTCACAGAAATAATTTTGAGATATTCTGCTTACGACTAGACAATCTCTCAAATTTCCATGTTTTGCAAATTTCAGTAATTTCATTCCAGGTGGTCTTTCACCTTCCTCTGACACTCTCCAGGAACAAAAACAGACCTTGAAACCTGAGGAAAGCTGGCAGCCAAGCTAAGGATCTGCTCAGTGTTTCAGCCAGCCATAGATCAATATTTTTACTGTAATTCCATCAACCATCATTACAGCTCCAGCTCCTCAGGTAGAAGGGGGGTGGGGGGGGGGGGTTATTTGTGGGGGCAGAAGGATGGAGAAACAGGAAGGTGACAAAGATTACTTGCAGCACTTCAAAAGAATTTGGGAGACAGAAAGAAAAGTAACAAAAGGACAGAGTTCAGATGAAAAGTGGAGAGTCGGCTTTTATTTGCTCAAAACTAAATTAAGTCGACTTTTTTATTGAAGTTTGTACTTTGCGCAGTTTCACACATTTCAATTACAAGTCAGCCAGGACTTGTAAACAGCGGTCACAAGGACTAACAGGTAGCCTGTTTATTAGACAAAGTTTTGATGACCCTTCACCTCCTGAGCTACAGATTCTGGTAACAGGGAAACAACTCCAGACTTTATTTTGTTCTGCTCTGTTATCCACCTTCTTACGCCCATTATCACTATGAGGTCAGTTCCTGTAGTCACATTTTATTCTTCAGACACAATTCAAGGAAAATTCTTTTTTTTGTTGTTCTTTAAAGCCTGTGTTATATTTTCAGACACTCACTCCCCAATCACACTTTACTCAGCTTAATCCTCTGTATCTAAATCTCTATTGTTGTCCAAAAAGTATTAAAAGCACATTAATGAGCCACACCATTACACTGTGTGACATGTTCCTTCATTATGATGAACATGGGCACTATCATTTATTTGGAGTAAATCCCACACACACACACACACTGCCGGAAATACTACAGCACCAAATCCACGGCTGTCCCCAACAAATGCACTGTTTACTGTTTGAGAAATGTTTTTTAAAAACTACAGTGCCCAGCTGTTTTAGGAAATGATTTAGCCATGTAAAAAAGAATGAAAAAAAAATACACTTGTGACCAGTGTTTAAAGATTTATATCTTTAATGGGAACCAGTGGACTTAGAGTTGAGAGCCACAGACAGGAGAAGAAAGTCTTAGAATTAGAAAGATTTGAAAAGACTAAAGACACATTGTTGCGTTTGGTTTTTTTAGTGGGATTTGGAAAATGTAGAATAACACCAGCCTTATCCTTTATAGTTGAAAGTCAGATGATTGACAAAAAGCAGTGCACAATGTGACGCAGCGCTGAGATGAAACACTTGAAACTTGGCACAATGAAAAAGGTTTTTTTGAATGTTGTTCATGTCCAAACACAATCTGTTTTTCAGAGATCATAAAACTTGAGACATTGTTGGGAAAACAAAGGACAAAAAACATATGATTACTGCCTGTGCATCTTTGGCAGCAGCCCAGGCAAACCACAAAAGTCACAATCCCACATGAATCACTACTGCTGATGCAACCCAGTATCACAACAGTTCATGAAATAGTCATGAAATTTAATCTATAGATTTGTGTACATGGATGTGAATTTTCTATTTTGTTTGTGATACTCAGCACGACTTTCACACGTATGTATTTCAATTGGAAGTACGTTTTGTGCCACTTTTTTTCTGTCAGTCAGAAGCTGTATTGTTTTTTCTCATTTGTTACATGTTTTTTAACTGTAAGTGCTACATTACTCAGCATTTAATCACAAGATTTTATCCTTGTTTTTATTTCTTTATTTGAATTTTATCAGTACAGGGAGGACCTGCTGCCGGGAGGGATTTTCCTCAGTATCGATTTTAATGATATCTTTAACATTTCTCAAAATAAAAACAAGAAAGTGTCCTTGATAACTAAACAATATGATAAGTTAATGTTATGGCTATCTGTTTTAATTATTTCTCCTTCGTTTTATAGGCAAAAGCTAGGCAAAAAAATAAAATAAAAATTTCACTCATTTAACAATGACATATGTAAAATCTGATTGCACAAATGTGTTTACCATCCCCTTAAACTCCTCAGTGTACTCTCAATTCAATATTTACAACTTACAATTATGGGAAAAACATATTTTTTAAAAACTACAATTCCCTAGATAGGGTTGTAAAATGATATATCTACAGAATATATTAAATATTTAGTTCAGCCAAACTAGTAATTACACAACTAGATGATCAATGTTAAGAAAAAAAATGTTGGTTTATTTTAGATATTTTAGCTAAGCTTCTGTTCTCAAAAACTGACCAAAAAAACCTTTATTTTTCAGAATCAAGGGTGAAATAATTTAAACAGATGGCCATAACATTAACCTATTGTCCTGCTGAGTTATCAAGGACACTATTGTGTTTTTGTGTTGAGAAATGTTAAGGATGTCATTAAAATCGACAGTGAGGAAAATATTTCCTGGCAATGGGTCCTCCAGTCTGCCCACCGGACTGACGCGGACCATTGACTGTACTGATAAAATTAAGATAAACAAGTGTGACTAAATTGTAATTAAATGTTGAATAACGTAATGGTTACAGTAAAAAAAAAGAATAACAAATGAGAAAAAACAATACAGCCTCTGTGCTCCTGTGTCCCAGCTGACAGAAAAAAAAACATGGTGTGGACACAAAACGTACTTCCAATTGAAATGCATTAGTTTGAAAGTCGTGCTGAGTATCACGAAAAAAATGGAAAATTTGTGTCCATGTACACGAATCTATAGCTTAAATTTTCTGACTATTTCACAAACTGCCATGAGACTGGGTTGGCTTTTCATTCCCTCTTTGTTTCGTTCTGTCTGTCTGTCTTGTTTTTCAGTTGGCTTCTCACATCACATTGACCAGAACTGCTCTGTGTGTAAAAGTGCATCATAAAAACCGCTGAGTGTTTTCATTGCCATCCAACCTCTTTATTCCCTTTATTTTACAAGCTGCAGGGTCTGATTCAGCAATGGCGCTGCTTTCTTGCCAAAACCAGTAAAGGTGAAATTTCTCTCTGAGTGGAATGCAGAGTTTCCGAATAAAATCCAAACAACGTATGAAGGACTCAAAATGAAGGCAGCAGGCCCACATAGAGTTCACACCCAGCATGCATCTAGGCAGTTTATTTGAACTTTGAAGTATTTTAGCCTTAAGGTTGTCTGGCCAGGTTGTGATAATATCTTAGAGCAGGGGTATTCAAATACAAGTCTTAGAGGTCCACTTAATAAATTTCCCCTGCATCAAAGGTCCAGTAAGGGTGCCTGACATGATGATATTTCAGTACAAAACCTTTGTTTTGTAACCAACTCCTTAAAATTGAGCATAAAAATGTGCAGTTGATGGACTGGTGGAGATACTGCTGTAAGTGTTCATTAATGAATTCTTCACTGCACTTGTTGTTGAAAATCTTTGATTTTACAATTATTCTGCTGGAGTCTTGATATCACAACTTCAACTGGTTCAGTTTTGTGGTTCTTACCTCCATGTTTTTGGAATAGTTTTGTTCAAAACAGGCATGTTTTATGTCCTCATGGCGTCATGTCTTCCCACTCTTCACTATGGCCACTGTTTCATTGCAAATCAAGCACATGGCCTCGTTCTCAGTCCATTCGTCCTTCCAGTTCATCCAGTTCAATGCCAACCTTTCTTTTTGTAATGGCTAGTTTTGAATAAACTATTTTACTTTATCAGCTGGAGTTACATTCCACAACAACCTTGCTAACTGTGGCGACTAGCAGGCAGCTAAATGAAGACAGCTGAGGTGACGAGATAGCGTTGTGTCACTCAGGTTATGGTTGCGGTTACATTTTGTCCCCTTTACTATCTAAGACACACATGCTCAATAGTGGACTCTGGTCTGGATTCGACTGAATAAGAATTTAATCCGGACTGGAGTCTGCATTGGTTACACAGACAATACTTTTAGTAGGATCAATTCATTGGGTGTTGGTCTTTTTATTGATTTGCTGGCAATAAGGAAAATAGATTATCACCTTATCCTCTAAAATCACATTCATGACTTTTATTTTAGGGTGTCTATATATTTTAGCAACAACAAATAAATAAATAAAAAAACAGCAGCATCACACACAAAGATTAAGTTGGAGCATGATCATCACATTTATAAGAAACATTTTCAGCAACACATTGACAACCCTTTCAGCTCATCTGTAAGGCCAAACATCCACTCTGTATTTTTGTTAGCTTGTCATGATGGTGATGGTGGCATGAAAACTTGATTATACATCCAGGAGTTTATATTAAATGTGCAAGTTTGGGCTCTCTCAGCTGGAGTGCAGAAGAAAAAAAAGGAGGCAAACTCATAATGACAACTATCAATGCTTTCAGAAAGAAAACATGTTTCAACAACAACATACGTAGGGAATCAAAATTACTGCTAGACATCACTTCAGGTGAGCTGTTCATGGGGCACATAAAGCCCCAGTTTGTGCCTCTCATGTAATTACCGTCATTATTTGACACTTTAAAGTATGATTACATTTGAGTCTCTGAAATGAGCCCTGGCTTTTGTCAAAACCAAATAGAGGGAAACACCTGACACACAGCAGGTTGTTAACATTCATGATGTTTGTTGTCCTGAAGTCAAGATGCTGTTTGTGAAATGGGCAAAAACTAAAAAAAAGGACCCTGGTGAAGAAAAATGTTTTTTTGAATGTATCCCTGATGATGGCGCTAGAGCAAAAGTTGGAGGATCACCAAAGGCATTAAGTTTAATACTTTGGGGACCAAAATGACATGACAATCCATCAAATAGTTGTTTTGTCAGTGACTGACTGACAGATCGAAAGAACAACATGACCATCCATAAGAAGAAGGTCTAATTATGGCTGATCAGAAAGTGTTTACATGTATTTTTTATGATTTACTGTATTTTTGCAGTTTGACTTGATTACACCTGATTATTATGGTATGTATTTATTTGTTTGTTTATAATATGTCTTCTCATTGCCTGGACTTATGCATCTTAAAGGGGGCATATCATACTTTTTGTGATTTTCTGTTATTTTTATACCGTTTTGATGTTGGATGTCTTTGTTAAACATAGTGAAAGGTCCCAAACTTGAGGTGAACGTATGTGAGATGCTCCCTGCAAATCTAAAACCCAGGCTTCAGTTTGCTCTGAACACTTAGATTGCAAAGTTCTCCTCCTCGTGATGACATGAGATTGTTCACACATGCCCACAAACGTTTAATATCAAGAACCACAATGAAAATCTTACACCATGTCTACACTAAAAGTGTCTCAGCTGCATTTTTCAGTTATCTGTGTATTGTGCATCTGACAGAACAGTATGCTTTTTTGTTAATCAATACAGCTGTCTACACAGCCCATGTAACAGCTCATGTGTCACGCATGCTTTATGCATGTAACTGTGAGCTGAAGCATATTTTTAGGCTTCAACTCTGTTTTCTTCCATTTTACGCACGTAACTACAGTCATTGTGTATTGGGCTCTTGGGAGAAAATTAGTACGGGGAGAAAGTTACTCACTACGCTCCCGTTCCCTACACTCACACACACACACACACACACACACACACACACACACACACACGCACACACTGCCTTCATGGATACTGCTCATGTCATGTCATGTCATCCACACATGGTAACAGCAGAGAGGAAGCTGCTTCATTAACACAAACAAAGACAAAGATGCCCACACAGCAAAGGAGAAAAAGTGCAAATTGTGAAGGAATTGCAAAAATTATTACAAACACATAAATATAGGGGTGTGAGGCACCCGTCCGGATGGCCACGCTCATCACCGGTCCTATAGCACTCGTACAAAAGCAGAGAAAAACATGTTTAATTCACAAAATTAGTGCCGTTAAAGGCATCTACAGTGATCAATGTTATTAAACTTCTTGGGGGAAGGCAATAAAATCAGTGGCACAAAGGGCTGGCATAGCATGCAAGAAAAAAAAAACTAAATGGCCTAACTGAAAGAACCTAATGGAACTAAAGGCTAAATAACGCAGACAAAAACAGAATAGAAATAAAGCCAAAACAAAGAAACAAAACAAAACAAAGCAGAAACAAAGCAGCAGTGGAAGTCAGTGTCTCGTCTGTCTAATGATAATGATGATCATGACAGAAGGCTCAACATGTAGGAAGCAAGGGTCGCTATGAAGCAGGACCAGAGCACTGCAGGTAAACTCGTCACAACTTGTCAAACCAGGGATCAGAGACGGAAAAGCAGCATACAGGGGGCTCATCAGCACGGCTTATATATTAAACCAAACAAAATTGAAAATATGGAAGTAGGAGGTGCTAAGGCATGTCTCTATGGTAGCCCAGAAGGGGCATTACATTACTGGCTACATTAACTACAACTGAAAGTGAAGAAAGCAACATTTAAAAAAAATAAAATAAAAGGACACTTTTTACTCATATTGTACTTATACTATTTCAGCTGAAAACTATTGTGGAGGAAAAACCTGCAACTGGGCCAATGAAGTCTTCAGGTCCTCTCCAACATAACAAAAATCAAAGTCAACACTTAAAAAAATACACTGAATCAGGCAGAGTTCAAAGTGAAATTAGATGTAGTGAGTCATTGGCATAACACAATAAATCGAGGCTGGTCCATGGACCCAGACACTGGCCTTTAATGAATAATCACAATAACCTTTTAATACAGAAGTTCCTTTACATATAATCATAGTCTGCTATTATACAACCTGACTTTTAAAGTTTCACTTCCTCATGGAAAGTACACCACAACCAGATGGTTAGTTATTGATCAATATCATGGAAAGTATCAAAAAATACACAACATTATTTTGAGTTGAAAAAAGCAGCAGTTTTCAACAGTGGGTTGATATATTAAACATGCTGCTGGTTGCATACCGTCTTGATCGAAACATGCCGTACAGTTATAAACATAAAAATGATATTAGAATTGATCAGTACATGCCATTCAACACGGAACATCAAATCAATCCCATCCAAATTCACAACGTCCTCCTAGAGTTCTCCTTTTTATCAAATTCAACAGATAATAATTCAGGTCTTTCACTCCTGTGCTAACGACATCACATTGCTTATGATTGGATCACAGATTGTGCCTTGAAACTAGATTTTAGAGATACAAAATAATGTATGACTGCAAAGAGAGAGGCCAGTTCTCACCTCAAATTTATTCAGAAACTGATGCCAGTGGATATATATATATATGGAATCTAATAAGTCCTATACAGTTCATTTGTTTTTGCCATGGAAATGTAATGTCTTCTTTCTTCTGAAGTTATTAAAAAGATCTTTAATGTCCTATTTTTACTTAAAATAAGTGAGCAGAAACACTACTTTCCTGAAGGAGAAGGGGAAAATACTGTGCAGGCATTGTGAGGCTAAATCAAACATAATAGAGGCTGTCTTTATTTCTGTGTGTGTGACAATCACTTCAATAGACAGCAGCTGAGAGGCAAGCAGCCACACTCCATATCATATTGATTTTAGCTTAAAAAGGCTGCTGTGTACAGGCGGAGGGATGGAGTAAAGAAACAGGGCAGAGATTGCAGATAGTGATGGTGATGGTGGTGGGTGTAGTAAAGAAATACACAGAGTGGAGTGATTGACATGGGGAATGAGGGAGTGCAGCAGAGGAACAGCGCACCAGGGGGATGTTTAGTGAAAAGTGTTGATGTATTTCAATCCCATAAATGCAGCAATTTGTCATAATAACTACAGGGGTAAAAAGGTGGAACTAATATTTCAGTGGTTACATACCAGTGCTGCTGATTTCCAGTAAGGCCATCCACACTTGCATTGAATTGATGAATGATTGATCGAAGTGCAAACTGCTCACTCTAATCATTCTGTCAGTAATCAAAAGGCACCAAATCCAGAAGCCAGAGCTCGAACCACTGATCTGCACTTATATACACCAGCCTCTTTTGTTTTTTGTTTGGATTTGTTGTATCTTCCTTATTTAAGCATTCACAACTTCTGCTGTGCAGCCAATTTAGAATTTACTATATGTTACTATTATCTAAACCTGAAATTCTGTCTTTTTAGCAATTTGGTGGTGCTTGGTCAGTGTTTGCTAAATGTGAACTTTAAATGAACATGCCACTGTTTTGCATGTTTTTGCTCATTAAATACCCATCACATACTGTACACTTAAGATAGGACTGATTACTTCATAGATAAATATTTCCAATGTCTAAATACATTGAATTATTCTTGTCCCCTTTTAGCCATGCTGGCGCCGTGGCTCCAGGGATGGTAATGCTGATCGGTTGGTTGGTGAGTCCAACACTTTGATCCAGACTTAAATATATCAACAACATTGGATGGATTTCCACAAAATGTTGTGTAGACATTCATTTCTCAGGATGAACTGCTTTGATGATCCCTTAACTTTTCATTTAGCGCCATCATCAGGTCAAAAATTTAATTTGTCCAATACTGGGCTACGGGAATTAACAAATTTTGCGTGCTAACACGCTAAACTAAGATGGTGAACATCGTAAACATTAGCATGTTAGCATTGTCATTGTAAGCATGTAAACATGCTGACATTCAAAGTATCGCTGTACACTTTTAGTCTTATTATATATTATTCTTATTATATATTATCTTGTTTTTTTCTGATAAATTGGTGTATGTTCCAATTTTACTGACTTGAAAGTTGAAAGTCAAGTTGGAATCATCATTTTTCATTTCAGTGTAACTTTGACTGTCAAAAACAGGAGTGCAAAGCTCAGAGCTAGTTAAAAGTGAGGGTTTGAGTTTTGTTTGACTGGCAGAAGGTTATTGAAGCTTGAAACAGTCAGCTGAGCTTTATCTCAGTGTAATAACTGTCCTGAAATGTACTCCTGAAAAGACCTGAAATCACAGTATTCTCCATAGAACCAACCTGGCCACCACACACAGTCGGCCTCATGTTCAGACACTGAAGAGAGATGAGTCACATCTATCCAGATTATAGTAATAACCAGAGATTAACCATATCCATTAACAGTAGCCACAATCCACACTCCTCTGAAACTCTTACACAAGTTACACAGGATTTGCTGAGATTTGCTTCTTGGGGTCATTTATTTTCAAATACAGGTTTAGTCTTCTCTGACAAGCCAACACATTTCTCTCTCATTCCCTCACAAACACACGTCCCCTGATGACCACTGAACTCTTCCTATGAATTTGTTTCTGCATCACGACTCCTTTAAACATAGATTGTTTCCTATCTTATATTCATTTTGTAGTGTGTTTACTACTACTTTACCTTGCTAATGTTTGTTTGGCCTTCAGGCTCACTTTCACAATTCTGCTAATATTCCACTTTTTCCTCAGTAACTTTTCAGATTATTCTAGGTGGAAGCCTGTATCCTAAATCGGTATGATGTCAGAAACAAAGATATATCCTGGTGAGTGTTGAAGGTTGTTAGTTATGTTCAACTAAAGTAAATCTACTAAAGATCCACTATTCTAATCCTTTATATTGACATTGGATCAAATGACTTCATGTATTTTGAAAGCAGTCACTAATGAATCCACAGAGAATTATCACCAACTCTACAGAGGTCTATATAGCTTTTTAGCCTCTTTTAGCTTATTGTTTTGGGTTTATTACTCATTTACTGTAGGATCATTCTCAACACTCTTACCAATCCACATTCCAGCAGTAGTAGGCAGCTGTTTTCAGCAAAAAAACCCCACTGTACACTACCCGCCTAGTGCCTTGAGTCACGTATTTTTCTCAGGAGTTGGTGGAGACCAAAACAGAGCTGAGATTTTGTGTTTCAGAAGGACTAAGAATGTCAAAGACACATTCTTTAAATGAGGGAAATCCACAACACATTTTTTTTTGGGGAAATGTAATCTTACTTTTTTTCTAATATTTTGCAATCAGCTTGTGTATTTATAGTGGACTGTTCATATTTGATAGATCATCAATGTTCCCTAACTACCACACCATTAGACCATTTATTCCTGCTATGTATCACCTGCTCCCTGTTTTTATGTTTCCTGAATGTGAGCCTTTTATCTCCTTGACAACCTGTTGCTGATCTCCTGCTGCCATTTTATTGACTTTTGCAGTTAGTCGAACTCAACCAACAATGTCAGTATTTGCACTTGGTTCCTCCTGGATTTTTTTACCTTACCTTCTCCTGTTCCGTGCGCTGAAATACTGGTGTTGGTTGTATTGACACAAAGCAAGAAGATGATGAAAACTGACCTCGGAGTCGATCGCTGTGGACTTGATACTCGTCTTCCACCTCAGGTTTGGTGGCTCGATGGCAGCACCGGGGCGGAGAAGAGCCTCTATCTCTGTCAAACTTTCCACCTCCCACGTTTCCTCTTACACTTTACTTTTTTCTTTTTGCTCACCTGTTTTTTTTCCCCCCATGACTCCCACAGATTTTTGGCTGTGTCTCGAGTAGAGCAGCTCTGGGACATTTCATTAGCTTCCATCATCTCAGGCAGCAATAAACCTACAGGTATGGAAAAAAGTGACAATGTGTGAAAGCTATTTCCTCCTGTGTGGGGCCAGTTACACCAAGAAAAGCCACCAGTATGCAGCCTATATTTAACTATTCTCAAACAGGCAGAAAGGATGTAATATCCCCCTTTTTTTTGGCTTGATTTCTCTTGCTGTTTCTGTTTTGTGCGTGTTGCTTGGATTATTAATCTCTAATGCCTTGCAGATGCAGTTTGACATGCACATATTCATACTGTATGTACAGTACATGCACCCACACGTGCAGCAGCACACTTCTGCACACCAACTGGTGCATTTCCTTTTCAGGCTGCAACATTAAAGGAAAGCATGTGAGTGAGGGATGAAAGTGGCAGTGAGCAGAGCAGAGGGAGGAGTGGGACGGATCGAAGGCATGCTGAAGGAAAAGCAAAGGGCATTAGAGGAAGGGAGGGGTGGGTTATCCCAGGACAATGTTTCATTATTTTGTGTGTGTTTGTGTGTGTGTCGCTGTATCACAAACCACCTTATTATGTGCTAGTAATTTCTTCCTCTTCCTCTTTTTTTGCTAAGAAAACACATTTATCTGTGCATAAAGGAATCAACAGTTGTCCCTGTTTCAACTCAAACACACACAATTTTGCTGCTGAACCAACAAAGAGGGTTGTTTCCATTTTCTTCCTGTACCATGTGGTTCTTGGATGTTGCTTATGTTTTAGCTCAAATGCTTGAATGTACTGAGGGCAGGAGAACAGACTGCAGATCTTTTTCTTCTCTGTTCGGTCTGAGTTAGCTTGACCAGTGATTGGAGCTGAGATAAACATACGAGTTACATTTCCTCTGGGTTTGCAAAGGCTGGGTTTTAATCTTTGTTTTGGCTCTCCCTTCTCCATTAAAGTGAATCAGAGTAATTGGATCAATATTTTTGACCATGAGCGATTGTGTTCCAAAACAAGAAGCCAAACAACCGAGCCTCTGCAAAAGGAGAGTTTTCTGGAGCATTGATAATCAATAAGACACTGACCTCAAGGATGCGTGGGAAGCTTGTTTGAGCTGATTTCTTTATAGAGACAGAAAGTTCATATTGACAGAAAACATAATGGCACAGTGTCTGTAAGTCCAATTTCTAATTCGCTGTCAATGGAGAAGCACCAGAAAGTGTCTCCTGGTGATACTGAGGATCAAAGGATTGGCTCGCTGCTGATGGTATGGGAGGATCATCATTTTTATGTGGGAACACTGTGATAGATCAATAGATAACCAGTAGTCCAGCCTCCACTTTACTAACATTGTATGGTTTCCTGAAGTCATAGCTGTCAACGCTGTCACAGCTAAGTGAATAGTCAAGGGATCACCAAAGTTGTTGTATGTCATCCTGTTGTTCATGGCAATCCACCCGATTCCCCAGTTTCATCAGACTCAAGGGATATGGCTGGCAATTTTCGAGATTTAAAAAAAAAAATGTTTTCACTGTCAACAACATGTGCTGAGCCAAACCAACAATGAACTGATCCTACAAGTATTGTGTGTGTATCCAAAGCCTGATATATCTTATTCCTCCATTGTTGTCAAAAAACTATTGAAAACACACCAATGAGTCACACCATTGCACTGGTTGACATGTTCCTTCATCACAAAGAGTAGTTCCGTGTAAGGCAGACGCCACTGCACATGTTTCATTTACAGTGCTTCACTAGCTTGTTGTACGACATATCACAACCTCTTTGTAATACATTGTAGGGGTTGTGACATGTAGCACAACAGGCTAACTCTCCAGAGACTGAAAACGTGATCGCTGTTTTTAATCTTTGGACCGTTTCTTAACAAACCATGCCCAAAACTCTTCAGGGTGAAGTAACATGTCACCCAGTGTAATGGTGTGTCATTGACATGTTTTTAATAGTTTCTGGACAACAACGGAGGTCTACAGCACAGAGGAATACATATAATAGTATCAGGGTTTGGACAGACACACAACACTTGTAAGTAGGAACAATTCATTGTTGGTTTGGCTCTGCACATGAGATTTGTTGACAATAAGAAAAATATAGAAAATTGCCTGATTTATCCTTTAATTCCTTTCTGTAACACAATCACATTTCTTCTGCTTACTAGAATGTATTCATTTCGAAAAAATCCAGATTTGTGACAGCTGAAAAATGTAAAGGAAACATTTTTGCCCTTAACAGCAACCTCTTACTGTGTTATGTCCCGCCTTAACATGCTGGTTCAATCAGATATATATTAATCACAGAAGGACAAAACCATTGAAATCCCTGTGACTTTAAAACTTGAAGGATAGACTGTTTTTATCCCCCTTGTTCTCTCTGTTCACCTCATCTGTCTTTCTCTACCTCTTCCCTGGTCTCTCCACCTCCTGTCAGCTTGTGAGGACATGCAGATGACTAGTGATGAATAGTGATGAGCATATGGGACAAATATGTGAGTGTGTGTGTGTGCATGTATACTTGTGGCTGTATTGGGTTGTTAGAGCGAGACCTGCAGCCCTCTCTAGTCTTTGTCCCAGCCTGACACTCCTGTATCCCTCTGGGAGGAGACATCCTGATTCTGTCAACAACACGGACTTGAACCAGCTTCACCGGAGGCTCTGCCCCGCCTCTGTGGAGATGAAGCACGCTGGGGGAGAGAAGGGTATCCAAAGACAAAGGAGGGGAAAGATAAACTGATGCAGAGATTTGGCAGAGGAATAAAAAGAAATAAAATTAGATCGAGAGTGTAGGGCGCCGAAAAGCCAAGGGGGGGCTGTAAATATTGAGAACATCCTCTTTGCTGGTTCTATCTGCAGCTAAACACACTGCTCATTATCAACCTACAGGGAGTTTAGTTTTCCATAAGCTGCTCAGTGCTGCTGTGGTTTTCAGTAAACAGTGTCAAGTGCGGCACTCCACTGATAAACAGATTTCTGTGAGGCTCCTTTAGGTCCAAACATGTCGGTTTTAGGATAACATGCCTTATAAAGAATAGTCTGAGAGCAGATGAGCACTATACAGCTCAGAGTGGGAAAAGGATATATTATATCACGAAATACATAAATCCACCTGGTTGTGGGCATCAAGTAAAGTTTATTTTGTATTCCTCAATATTATTGATTAACTGTCTAAGTCAGTTTTCAAGCAAACACTTTTTGGTTATAGCTTCTCAAATGTGGGATTTTGCTGCTTTTCTCTGTTTTATATCAATGTAATTTAAATGAATTTCTTTGCATATCTAGACTTCATTAGTCAGACAAAACAAGCACTTAAAAGACCTCATATTGGGGTCTGTGAAAATGTGATGGGCTATTTTTGACAAAACAAATTTATTTATTAAAATTGAAGCTTCGTTGTCTTTGATTGTAGACTTGTCACACTGGTTCTGAATTAGATTATTTCATGCAGGGCAGTAATTGCAACCTTTTTTCCGATTTGACCACAGAACAAAGATAGGAATCAGACAAAACTGCAAGCTGTTGAAATAATAGGAAAGGGATTAGTTAAATATGTTAGCTTTTTAGGATTAGTCAAACAATGAAGATTACCATTACAAAGAAAAACTAAATAAATTTACTGGAGGCCTAAAAATAGGCTTACTAGGTGGATTTGTATAGTAAGTCCAAGTTCAGTGGAATGAGCCAAGTAGCACTTCTTTATGATTCCACCACTACGACAGGCCTGTGTGTGTGTGTGTGTGTGTGTGTGAGAGAGAGAGAGAGAAGAGAGCAGTCACTTCATCATATTCCAGGCTCTACATGCAGGACTAGTCACACTGGATTAAGCCCAGGGCTCCGATATCATTAGTATCCAGTCACAGAGAAGGTTTTTGTATCAACAGCACTCACATTACATAAGCACAGCGAAGTCTTTCCAACTGAGAGGCTCTTTGTTTTGAATCCTAAGCTAGCTTGATTACAAGTGAATCCATTAAGCCTCCATATGGACGTGTTGATCATCAGCCTAAATCAAATGCCTCAATTAAGTGGTTTAGCGTTTCTCAGCGGGCCCCTCGTTCCTGTAAGAAGGACAGTCATACCTTTGTTTACCTGGACTATTAAGTTTTGTGTATGTATTTGGATTTTCAGCATTGTTTAAATACTATATTTACTTTACTATAAATAATTTCTTTTTTGCAGCAGGATATCCTGTGCTGGAACACAGCTGGCCTACTGCTGGCTGAGTTTACACAGTGATTTATGAGATGTACAACAACATGGCGATAAACCAACAAATTTATGATACTGACATTAGGATTAGCTTTTCCCAGGATCTTGGGAAAGATGTTCCCTTAATTACAGCAATACTCCTCAGAGAACCAATGTTTGGAGACTCGAACATTCGCTGCATGTAAGGTGGCTCTGAAGAGTTTATACCTCGCTCCTTGTGGAGGACTGCAGCTTGGATTCACAGCAGTACAATGGATTCCAGTAATGACACAGTTTCACAAAAAAACAAAATGTCCATAGACTTCTCAAACCACGCCTGCAGCTTAATCAACTTCTGCTGTCATGTGTATGCTCAATATTGCAAACATCAGACTTTTTCAAAAAAAAGTGGCATCTGTTGTTTGCTAGCACAGTTAGCTTTTAAGATTTGTTGTTGTACAATGACAAATTGGCCTCATATCAAGACCAAACAAACAACATAGTTGCTTGGCAAAATATCAGAATGCAGATGTAGCTACCAGGGGGGATCTTTGCAATTATTTTAATTTGTCATGGCCTTGTGTTTCATGCATCTTCTTATATATACTGTAGCCTATATATATACTGTATATATGCTCTTTCATGCTACATGAAACATCTACTCAGTACTTTCTTGTTTCTGTTGGCCTCTCAGTTTTTACTTTGAGGATACTTTTAAGAAGCAACCACTCGGCTCACACATTCAGAAATCCCTCTGCGCTGCTGCCCACAACAGACTCAGAAGAACAAAAAAATGTCTACAGTGAAATTTAATTCAACATAGTGACTTGTTTCTACTGGTCAGCACTGCTGTCAGCTCATTTTGGTTAAATCTTGACTCCCAGTGTGTGTTTCATGCTAAAGCTCGGCGTCTCCTCATGATTTCTTAATTTCCTGGTTGGTGTGTAACTGTTCTCTGGCTCAAATACTTGATCACCAATATTTCTGTTGGCAACGGCTGTTTCTTGACCCTGCCACAGTCATTCACAAGCTCTCTTGTGTTGCTGTCCACAACAAAAGACATTATAAATAAACAGTCCATGGTGAGACTCACTGCAACACAGGGCCTCAGTTCTGTTGGATAGAGTTGTTAGCTCCATTTGGTTAATTCCTCTTTCTGAAGATGTATGTTTAAACAGCAAAAGACAGGTCACATTATAGACCAAACCGGCATGACGTCATGGTCAAAGAGATTCTTAAAATATCCCATAGACTGGCAATGAAAACTAGCTTTTAGAAAGCTTTTTTCATATTTAAAATTACAAAATGCTTAAAATCTGTGACAGCCTATCAAATGCCAAAACAGTGCCTAATAGAAGCACGCAGACATTTTGATGTGTCAAACGTAGGTGTAACTAGGATGAATAGTGGTTGCATCCGATTTAGCTGTTCCAGGAAACAGGGCCCCTGAACATGGTGCCTCTCTGGCATGGCTTACTGGAACCTAAGTGGAACAGAGCCATCATTAATATTATTAGTTACACTCGTGCTTTTCCTGCTAAGACAAGAAAAATGTCTGCCATGTGCAAGGGTACTCAACTTTTTAAATAAAGGTCGACATATTAATTATAAATAAGGTCAGAGGTCGAGAACAATGACATCAAAATGTATTGACGTAAAAAAAAAGTTGAAATCTTTTGACAACACTATTGAAAAGATCACTCAAAGATCATTTGTTCTGACTAACTTTCCCTGCCTTAGACTTACTCCTTGTCTTTCTTGTGCTATAAAATGTCTTTGAGTACACTGAACAGCACCCAGAAAATATATCCTTAAATAATGTTATAAGTTATACATAGTCAGTCTTGACTGATTTGCAGTTTGGTCTGGATTTGGATGTTAGTCTGGACTTTGAGAGGCTCCGGTCTGTAACATGAGGCTGCCTTAGACAAACTGTCACATACAGCTCACCACATCTTCCTATGTTTCTGACATTGTATGTGGCTAAAATGAAGCAAAATCAAACCTAAGTTAGCTCCTCCATGTTGGGTGTAAATAGATAATAGATGAGTCCGTTATATCTGTAACATTTGAAATTGAACGTTGGACTGGCTGCTGTTTAGTTTTTTTTTTTTTTAAACATTAGCTCATTTGCATTTTTCCCCAGTGTCTTTTTCACTTTCTATAACTAGAAAGTTTTCTTAACGTTTCTCAAAAGAAGCTTGTTTACTGAATGGTGATCGTCAGTTCTTGTAGCAGAATATAATAATGTAATGTTTGGGTGCATGGGAACATTTATAGGTGAAAATCTTGGGGATGAAAATCAATTAAACTCCCAAAGGAAAATGCTCATAAATGATGTGATCTGATTTCTTTTTACGTGTGGCTGTGTCTAAATTTCCATCTGGTTTTATCGAGGGTAGGAGCTAAAAAAACAGCATGTAAAGGCTGCAGCTTTACGTATTAATAAACGGCCTGTTAATAAAGCCACTGCTGCTGACTTTTTAGCAAGTCTTTGGCAACATTTCAGAGACACACAGAAGACTGCTCAAAGAGTTTAGATGTATCTACATTGCAGAGGTTAACACAATCTATGTGTAATGTAGTGGCGTATAAGTAAAGAGGAAATTAATGCCATATTATATGTTACTTACACAGATTGAAAACAGGCATTAAGTCGCCATAACTTCCTTGCTAAGCTGTATTATAGAAAATTGGACAGGAAAAATTCTGGCCCAGTACTCACTGCAGTCTTTGACCAAAGTGCTTCTTGCACAACTCAAAAAACTGCTCGGTTTTCTTTGCTGTCCTCACCAGCAGTCATGATGATGAAAGATGACAAGGAGATGTTACCCATATATCAGCAAGAAGGAGATATATGTCCACAGAGGAAGAGATGGCCTCAAACCACTAAATAGCTACTTAGTGGGTTGCCAGATATTTACAGGGGAAGAAAACTTTAACTCATCCTGAGTGCCGGACATGACAGGACGGCTCCTGCTGAAGAGGCGACCTCAGACTCAGGATGCGGTCAAGAATTTACAATCCTCGATCTGAGCGCTTATCGTACTTGAGGGACAGACTGAACTCTGTAAAAAGGGGTCAAACAATTGTGTAAAACAACTACTGTACCTGGATGCAGGGTAGAGTTTCTCTTTACTGATACAACATTTATTTCTTTCTGCATCTAGTTTACGTTTCCCAAGTGCTCTGCAATGTATTTGCAATACTTTCTTTTGTCTATGTTGGATTCTTTTGCAATATTTGATTGTTTTTGATTTTCTTTGTATGCAAAAAAAATGTGTGACTAAATGAGGAATTCTCACTCAAACCCCTATTTGAGGGTGGGTTCAGATCTATAATAGCACTGTGTGAAAAAACACAACCCCCTTATTAATTTCAATGAGACTGCTGTGTTAATATTTTTCTTATTGTCAGCAAATCTCATACACAGAGCCGAGCCAACAATGAATTGATCTACTTACAAGTATTGTGTGTGTATCCAAAGCCTGGTATGTCTTATTCCTCCATGCCATAGACCTCCGTTGTTGTCCAAAAACTATTAAAAACACGTCAGTGAGTCACACTACTCCACTGGGTGACATGTTCCTTCACCACAAAGAGTCTGGGCATGTTTGCTTGTTCCAAAGACTAATAACAGGGATTACATTTTCAGTCTCCGGCGTAGTTCTGTGCAAGGCAGACACCACTGAGCATGCACAGGAACGCGGTTCTGTTTACAGTGCTTTGCTAGCTTGCTGTGCTCCATATCAACCTCTTGGCTCTGTACTACATTGAACATTTCTCAAAGTTCAGTACTTCAGTATTAGTCTTTGGAACCGTTTGCAACAATGTGGCTCATTGACGTGTGGATACACACACAGTACTTGTAAGTAGATTATTGTTGGTTTGGTTCTGTACATGAGATTTGGAGGAAGGACCTGGTTCATTTTCAGCGGTACCTGAAACACCGCAGCTTCAACAACGCAGCTCCTTGTGCTTTTTTCTGTTTTTGGTCTGAACACCTGGTTGGACAGCATCAACTTTTAAAACTGTATCCTGCTCTGAGCTGTCGTAGATTTAAATTTACTTTGTTTTCAGATTTGTTTCCATTGATTGTCTTCTTTGTGATGTGGTATACTGTATATGTTATTATTATTATTTTTTATTCTTCCTTGACATATGTTTGAAAATGTTTAATGTATTTGTTACCTTTGTGAGGGATTTTGCTTATTCATGACCTATACAATAATTTGTGATGTACTGTTGTGTATTGTCTTGAGTCAGGCTGAGATGTTTGCACTTATTCACTTGGTTGTACTGTATGGGTGGAACTAATACTGTTTCTCAAATGACACACACCTGAGTCTGTTTGATTACTTTGTAACTGACAAAGAGCTGAATCTAATCTAATAAATACATTTTAAAGGGAGCACATGACATTGTTGTACGTCGGGATAGAATTCACAATACATTTTTTGAACTTTTGTTTTTGATTATTCTTAAAACAGAAAACACCTCGTCACAGATTATTTCCTGGAATAGGTCGCCATTTTGTTCCTGTAGTGATCCATGTGATTTTGTGACGTACAGGGAGTTGACAAAACACCAGGGACATCTGGTTATACAACAAAATAACCCAGCACTACGCTTGTGAAGCTCATATTGATTTTACTTGTCTTATTTAAAGGTGCAATATGTAAGAATTGGCATTCTGTCGAATTCCTCCAAACATGGGGGCAGCATATCACCAGAAAGGTAGGTCTTTGCCCCCTCCCCCCACAGAAGTTGGGCTGTTAGCAGGTGAGATGACCAGCTGTCTCACCCGGCCAGCGGCTCCTCACATATCTAAAAATGTTGGAGCAAATTTCCATATAGGTGTTATTTGAAAAAAACTGACCACAAAGCTAAGTTCAGGTTTGATAGGACGTAGGTGCCAACAAGCAGTGCATAGAGGCTATGCATAGAGAAGAAGCATAGAATAATTTTTCACGAAAGAGCTGGGTCTTTGTTAAGGAATAAAGGAAGGAGTCTCCATCTGTATGTGTGTGTCTGTTCTTCACTTTTTCTCGCTTTTCTCGACAAACGTTCATCCAATGAACTTCACACTTGGCAGGTGTATTGCTGAGAACCCACGGAAGTGCAGTGTCGAGTGTGAAGTTGTTTGGATGAGCGCTTCTTGAGAAAAGCAGCAGTACCGGAGGCCAAGCAATCGGCCCGTTCCGAACAGGCATGTTTTGAACAGGCACTGCACCAGTACTGTAAGATGTTCCAAATTATTTTGTCCTAACTCTGTAATTGAACTAAAGGAGGATAAAACAGAAAGATTTGTCGTGTTTACTGTGATTACCTTGGTCTGTAGATGTTGTTTTTTCATCCTGAACAGGAGCAAAAATGTCTTTTTCTAAAGGAGGAAGAAGTAAAAACAGTCCTGATATCTGTAACCACTCCAGAGAGGTGAACCTGAACTGTTGACACTAACTTAAAAAAACTCCAGTATTACCCTTTAAAAAGAGTCAGTGCTTTAAGCTCAGTGATCCATGACATGATGTGACATGACATTTTCTCTCCCTCCCAGATAAAAGCTCCTCAGTGTTTTGTTGCAAGTCGGTCCAGTTCCAGAGGAGATCCACCTTCTCTCTCACCCTCCCTCTCGAGTAAAGAAAAACTACTAACTAAGCTCAAGAGGCTCCTTGACAGCAACCACAGCCACTTCTTTTCAAATCAAGCATCCTAATTGGTGCCTTTAAGTGAATGCCGATCCTTATGCACAGCGCCATATGCAGGACTGAATATTCATGTGGGCACTGAGCTGGCTGTCCCTGCTCTGGCTCAAACCCTGCGTTTTTCTTGCCCTCATTATTCTGACACGCTGACAAAGAGCAACAAGGCAAAGAACAAGGAGGAGAGAGCAAAGTCAGTCCCTGGCAAAAGTTCACTTCAAACTTCAAGACACTGGCAAACAGAAGGGAAGAAGGAATTAAATACTTTTATGGGGTGCTTCAAGCTAGCCTTGACTTTAGTGACATCAGTGTTTTTCTGATGCTCTCATCTGATTCTTGAGGCATCTGTCCCTGTATTCTGGACAAACTGCTGAAGGACCGAACCAGACGTTTTCATGTTTCAGCTCATTACATACCAACTGTGAATACTTGACATTACTGCTGACTGTTTTCCCAAGTGCACTTGTTAAAATGGATATTCCGTCCTCAAGGCTTCCACTCATAAGCAGTGGGAAATAAAGCTTCCTACCTATAAAAAAAATAGATAAACAAAAACTGGAAGCAGAGAAAACTGTGTCAGTGTAATTTACAGTACCAATATGTGTTATAAATCACAAGTGCGCATCATATACAGGAAGGAAAGGCAGCTATTATTCATACAAGAAAAGGAAAGCAAAGTGTAACACTCTACAGGCTATTGATTTCATGCTATAGATGCTATTGATTTCATGCTATAGATGCTATTGATTTCATGCTATAGTTTAAGACGGTATGCTGTATAGACTGTAAAGACCTTTGAGGCAAATTTGTGATAAAACTGACTCGACTTCATCCATCACAGTGGATTTTTAGTTGCTTTTTATGTTAATGGTCACATGCCATTACTGCTCTGAAGTCACAAGCTTTAAGAAAACATGGATGTTGTGAAGAGCATTCACAAAAAAGCATCATCAAAAAAGTTAGGTTGGCTACTAATTATTAGTATTATTGCAGTTGTAGTTCTGTCCATCATTCCTGTCAGTTATGATAACATTGTACTCTCCATGTTAACTGTTGAGATGGGAGATGGTAACACGGTGACATCAATAAAAAGAAGTCAGACGGGGCAAGGAGTGGTCTACTGTACTTACCGTAAATGTGCATGCACACAGTTTTCCTGTGCAATGAGGGATTGTTACTGACATTTCGGGGGCGCTCACTTTCGATTTTACCTCCAAAACACATTTACAACCTGTCTGACTGTCTGCTCATGATGCCTGCCCCACCTGACTTTATTGTAGCAATGTCCCCAGATTTCAGCATTTACTTTATATTTTTGTTTGTAACTCAGCATTTATTGATTTTTGGGCAGTCAATTAATCACATTCAACATGGACTAATTCACTGTAGGCAGTGAACAAGCACAAAAACCTGCAAAGTGGCGGCAGCACTTTGATGGTGATCCAGAGGTGACTTTGTTCCTTAAGCTAAGGTTTTGGCGACAGCGTGCCTTCTACAGATTTGTTTGCTGCCTACAGTACACCTCCTTGCAGGTTTGAGGGCAGAAGCTGCACAATGGAATAATTCGCATGGCCCAGGAACAGATTTCAGCATTCACTTCAGTACAATGTTATCATATCCAATAGAAATGATGGCCAAAACTATAAAAATGAGTGCAAGGTTGTAGTAAACTGGATAAATTATCATTGATTCATCCAGTTTAAAGCAACATTATCTCTTTGATTATGGATCTTTGAATGCACCAAAGAGAGTTTTCTAAAAAAAAAGTCTCACAAATGCAAAACCAAAGTGATGATAATGCAAACTGAACATAAAGACACGAAGGTGACTAAGTGTTAACTGTGATGTACTATTTTTACATCTACTGACTTCATACTGTTTGCAAATGAAAGCAGGGGCTGACATTTATATAAATCAGTCTTATTACTGTATTGTGTTTTTCAAAGCTGTAGTTGGCAGTACATACAGTAGCCTATGGAATATCACTGAACAGTACTGATGCATTTTGCTGTCACTTTGGGGGTTGAATGTGTCTTAAAGTTCTCCAAGAGTAAAACATGTCCCTGATTATCAGGCAGCTAAGATAACATCATCTTTATAAATGAATGCAGCTATGTCTCTTTATTATTGGGCAAATAATGAGAACCTCCTCCTATCCTGACACCATTATCACAAAACAGGGCACTGTGTATGACAGGCATTTTAATTGGTACTCAGGAAGTAAAGTGTGTTATTTAGTAAAATAGCTGCAGTTGGCACTTTCTCCCACAAATTGTGAGCGGTTTGTTTCAGGAGTCAGAATGGCAGCGTCAACAGAACCGCCGTGTCACGACAAGTCATGGGAAGGCAGCAGCAGCGGTAACAAGCGGGGGTGTGTGTTTGTGTGATGGTGTGTCTGTGTGGTGTTCTTCACCTTACATTCCTCCACCTCTGCTGGTGGAGGACTTTGAGGTGAAGAATGAAGAGCGGAGCCGCTCCAGCGTTGACAGTGCTGCCTGTCCTTCACCTCGCTGCTCCGCTCAGGCTTCAACACCTCCAGCAGCCTCTCGCTTGGACGAGCTCCAAGTGCCGCCAAGGTCAGGAGAGCACTGTCATTCACCACCGCTGTGTGTGTGTGTGGGTGTGTGTGTGTGATTTGGGGGAGGGGAGGGGTTGAGGCCAGGGGGTACGGACATGTGTGCAAGGGCAAACACAGGCCTAGATATGTGTGTGTGTGTGTGTGTGTGTGTGTGTGTGTGTTTGTGTATTAGTTGCTGTGGTAACTGTAACAGACAGTAACAATGGCAACAGCAGTGAAGTATAGTACATACTGTATTTCTCCAGCTGTGTTAAACTCTGCTAGTGTGTGTGTGTTTGTGTGTGTGTGTGTGTGCCATACCAGTGTCCTGAGCAACAGCCTTCCTAGCATTTAAATCAAATCAAATAATCAGAATCCCATCAAGCATTGGATTTTCTAAATTAAGAAAATAAGCTCTGTAGTAAAATGTCAACTTTTCATTGACATTTTTTCTTTGCTACATCTACTCCAGACGAAAGAAAGTTGTGAAAAACAAAGTCAGTTAAACCCCAGAGAAAGCAAGTTTTGACCTTTTTTTAATTTGGCAGAACATAAAAAATTGCTTGACTGTGCTGTGAGCTTGATTACTCGGTTGTGTGACTGTGGAAAGTAACTAAGTACGTTTACTCATGTATTGCACTACTGTATATACAATTTTTGTGGTACTTGTACTTTGAGTAGTTCCATTTGATGCTGCTTTACTTTCATGTCACTACAATTCAGAGGGAAATATTGTACTTTTTTATTCTACTACATACCTCTACAAGACTTTTTGTCCCCCCACTTTCAGGTATTATGGTAATAAAGTGGTAACATCTAAGCCAGGTATTACAGTAAGCCTACTCTAACATGTTGGACCTGACGACTTGGACATGAACAAAGTGTCAAATAGCTTTTGCTTTGGGAGTGATAGATGTACTCAGTATTTTGGAAAATAAGCCTAGGGGACTAAACCTCACTCTGCTGTAGTGCTGTTTATTTGTATGTTAGCAGGCATATTGGATGTAAAGACTCCGTTTCAATAGGGCATGAATTTTGATTCTCTTTTGAACCTTATAAAAAAAAACATATTGACTGGTTGGTTGGTTGATTGGTTACAGTGTAACAGTTCTCAGAGTGAAAAACATAAAGGTATGTATCAACAGGAGCCAGGATGGTTTTTGAGTCGAAACTCTTTAGCTGCTTGTTGGCTAAAGCTGCTACCATTTCGATGGGAATGCATTTCTTACCATATTTTAGCTGCACAAAAATGTTAGGCTAGACTGAGATTAAAAGGAAGTTGACGTGAAAAAGTTCACTAGCCTGTTACATCATCCAAAGCTGGATGTCCAAATTAATTGTTTATCAATGCATCAATAATAATAGTCTGACCAGTCTGAAAATGCTGTTCTGCTTAATCAGTATTTTTACTTTTGCTACTTTAGGTTCATTTTGCTGCTGATCCTTCTGTGCTTTTACTTGAGGTTTTTTTTGTATGCATGGCTTTCACTTGTAATGGAGTATTCTTACATTATGGCAACTACTTTAACTTAAAGATCTCCAGATATGTTTTAAGACATATACAACACTCTGCTTGGAATAATAATGTGTGTCTGATATGGTTTTTCCACAAAAAAACTACAATTACCTTTTTTAAAAATCCTGAAAATGATGTCTCCTCCTTGAAAAATCCAAGACCATAACCCTAACCTTATGAATATTCAAATATTGTTAATTTCAAAAGTTGACCTGCTGGACACAAGATGTCTTATACTTCACTTCGCTTCAAGGTTCCACATCACACTTGGGAAAGTTGCAAAATTCGACCAGGATTTGCTTCCAAACTAGTTGTGATGTCACAAATACTCAGGTTCATGTGTTCTCAGATTTAAGGTGAGCACAGAGAAACTTTCAACTTTCAGCAGATGAATGTGAAAAACTCTGCACATGCATCATTCTGCACAGTGAAGCTTAAACATCCAACTGAATGAACAAGAAGAAAAACACATTTTTGAGTGGAGGGGGACTCTAAGTAAATGATCTGAGTACTTCTTCCACAACTGGTTTTGGAAGGCCTTAAAGATTGGGGCAATCGTTTAGACCTTCACAAGACTGTGTTTAGCCCAGTGAGAAGCTGTTAGACTTTACTTTCTGATAAAGCTACAGTATCTGTTAAGTTCACCTGGTTCCTATGCCAACCCTAAAAATGGGACACCTTTTATATCATGTAACAAAGTGCAGATATTCATCAGACATCTTTGTCTACAGACCTGAGACTAATTGTAACCCTAGCAAAAACTAATCCTGACTACTGCTTCAACTGTATATTTTCTTTCTGTGCGTCAAGTCCCTCAGCCTTTGATAAGAAGCTTCCTACTGAAGGGGATCCTGCCAACTAAACACCAACTCTCTTTCCTTTACGTCTCCACCATAAACCATCTACCGTCTACAGTGAGCGTGTGAGGAGACAGTGGTTTGGCAGTGAGAAATAACCCTTCTGATGTCTGTCATTCTGCTCTCCGCCTCTCCTGTCATCACACCGGAGGGTCTCCGGGTGAAGTTGAAGGAGTACTCACCTCCCCCGTCCCCTCTCTTTCGTTACTTCTCTCTTTCCTTCTGACTTCCTCCCCCCTCTTTAATTGCCACTCATTCACGACCACTTCACCACACTGAGTGCCACTAGTCAGTCGCTTGGCAGAGTACAAGGGACTTGGTTTATATACTGCAGTTTATTTAAGGTTTAGTGCCCTCTGCAGCTTTTCATTTAGAATGAGTGATATGGATGCTAATCATCCACCTGTCCATCACTTTTTTATTCCTCTCTCAAAAATCCTGAGATGAAAATGCCTGAGTAGTTTTTTCTGACCTCCCTCTCCGTCTTCCCCTCTCTTATTGTCTTTCCAATTTTTTTCTTCCTGGCCTGACAGGAAACATCTGCCCCTGCGGTGGTTGTTACATTCTGATTGGGTAATGAGAGGAAATTAAAGTTTATATGCTTCAGAGAGAGACAGGGGAGAGAAGAGTCAAACTTCTCTGACCCCGAGCAAGAAAACAAAGCTTAGTTTAGCTGTGACTGTGGGCTGTAGACAGATTACCACTAATGAACGCATGGGTTGTTCTATGGTGAAGCTCTGCTGCTTCCATGCAGAGAAATATAAAACTCTAATTAGTGTTTCCACCAGTTGAGATGAGGAAAAAGTGAAGATGGGGAGAAAACAAACAGTACTTTTTTGTACCACATCCGTTGCAGGTTCTTTATCAACAGTGCATCACCATTCAGGGACACCATTCAGTCTTCCATATCTTCATCTGCGTCCTCCATATCTGCAAGTTTAACCTCAAGCTCTTCTATCTTCTCATCCAAAAAGGGGGATGCTTCCTTCTGTGGCACTGTCAATTTCCTGAAATAGTAGATCTCAACCTCAACCTCAACCTTGGAAGAGTATGAGAAACGTTTTAATCCCTTGAACTTTTTCATCTGCTTCTCAGTAGGGACAAACCTAAAGACTATAGCTGCAACCTATAAAGACTGGACAGACCACACATAAAGGTTGTTTACACCAACTGGCACCGATCTTTTAGTCTTTGACAATCAGGAAGGAGCATAAACCTTACGACAGTAATCACACAAACAACAAACTGAACCACTGCTCAGTAACCACTGGAGTTCTGGAGGTAGACAACCCCACGAATCAATTAACCAAACCAACCAATCAATTATCACATGTTCTTGTACCAAAACAAACATGGATGGCAACCACCTGCTTGTAGGTTTAAATGCAGAGCAATTTGGGCCAAGAGGGCAAAAAAAAAGAAAGAAAAGAAAGCACAGAGTTTGTGTGAGATCCTGGATGGAAAGGCGTGGGTAATGTGGACTGTAGAGACTACAGAGGGAATTGTAGGTGAGTGAAGTTTGTAAAATGAAGCTAACTCCAGGTTCTGGTAGGCTGTGTAGGTCTTTGATTTTATGTTGTAGAGACATTCATTCTCTTTATAGTTAATCAGTTTTTCCTCCATTTCAGTTGTCCAGTGCACTGTCACACCACAAACCTTTCTACTTGCCATTTCCCCCTTCTTTTATCTATTCACCAGTACGTCTCTGTCAGATAACACAGAGGGCATGTCATTGGTCACAGATGTCAGTTGCAAATGTCAAACATGTTTTTAAAAAAAATTTATGGGACCAGCTGGCAAAGACTGGATCTGAAGACTTAAGATTAGAATCTTTACACATCACACTCTATATGATCTGCCAACTGTTAACACCAACTGACAGACTGGAACAGACCTGCTCCGACTCAGTTTGGTCAGTCGTCACACCCAAATCATTTTCACGATCAGCACAACAGTCGTCATGTGTGTCCCCGCCTTTAGCAGTGCTTGGGGCATCTTTGGGCTGATGTCATGATCCAAAATTAGACCGGCGTACCTGTACCTAGTGGTTATTATATGTTTTTATATATTATATATACTTATCTAACCTTAACTAAACTTAACTAAATTGTGTTTGTGCCTACGCCTAACTAAACCTTAACCATAGCATTGTCACATCATAAAATGTATCTATTTTTTGACAATGATGTGTAACAGTTTTGGAAGGCACAGACATATGATGTCCTGCCAAAAACTACGTACAGGCGCATCAGATTAGAAAAAGCCTATATATGTCTTTCTGGGCAGCTACAAACAACACATTTTTATTGGTTAATTTTGAGGAATTGTTGCAAATTTAAGTCATGCAGGATAGAATGTCTAAAAAATTAAAAGACTACCTAGTTTTTACTGTCACCATTGTGTTTGTGTCTAGAGGAAGTCCCTTGTCTGTAAATCAATTTCATGCACAAGTAGTCACGTATGTCATATACCAAACCTGTAATAGACCTGTAATGTAGGAGTGAAATAGGAATTAAAATGACATTCAAAATCTGATCAAGTAAAGGTTAAGTTTTCATAAATATTTATGACCACACAGCAGTATGACCCTTGTCTGTCACCTCTGTCCCCTTCTCAAAAACCTTTTCTTTATTTCATGTTGGAAACCACAACACCTATGGTTGCTTTTGTTAATCATGTGACCGCTTTCATAAATCTCCCCGGACATTCTTTCTTCTGTCACATTATCTTTTTTTTAATTCACCGAATAAGCATAAAAACCTAGTGACCCTACACTAATTTGAACAATAATGAGTGAAATTCAGCGTTTGTCATTTTACAAGAGGGACCAATAAGGGACAAATGGAGGCAGACCAGCATTGGGTGGATGTTCAAATAATCTGCATTGGCCCCATGTGGTGGACTCACACTAATAGAATAAGTGACTGTTTTCATGCATAACATATGCCAAATGTCATTCCTGCTCTTACTTTGATTATGAGAATAATTCAATTTATGTGTTTACTTGCACAGCAGAAGAAAGACCTTTTAATATTCCCAATTTCATGCGCTCTTGCATAATGCGATTATTGATTGAATGCATATGCGTCCCCTGTAAGTGGCTGCACTCAAACTCCCTGCTGTAATTCAACTGTAATTCATCAGTTATTAGTCCCATGATATTTCCGTTGCCTGTGTGCATCTCCCACATGATCAATTCCGCTCTGAGACGGAAAGCATGAAGGCTGGATGTAAACAAAGGTAATAGCTGTAAAAATTAACATCTCAGGGTTCGTTAAGCAAATGTAGCAACTCGTGAAATCTCTGAGGAAAAAGGCTTGCTGGCTGTATAATCTTTAAATGTCCAAACAGTCAGTAAATGCAGCACAATGTCACATCCTCCTTGTGTGTTATTCAAGTGAATAGCAGCTCTTACAAACACAGTTTTGTTAAAATTCGAATCAAACTGAATACATGGATATACTGTATATAGACTTCACATGTAACAGCAGCCAGTGTCTCAGCTGGAGCTGAGCGCAGTGATTTGTGGGTATTTCAAGGGCTATAACCTAAAGAAGAGGTTAGGAAATCAATATATGAATGAGAGCCAACAGGAGCACAAAGCTTCAATGCAGTGTTTGTATTTTAAATATGACATTTCAGGACTCAAACAGTGTGAATTCAAACCGTGACCTATCTCATTTCATCTCATTGAGAGTCTAACATGAAATATACATGTTGATAAGTTACATGGGATCCTCTTATATACTCTTATACCTACTCTTATTTATTTACACTTAATATTTGTATTTGTTTTGTATGTTATTATATTTGTATTTACTTATCTATATCAATACATAATTCTACTTTCAGGAAAAGACCCTCAAGACTCAAATTTTGTCATTTCGATCTCTTAACTGTATCAACATGGGGTTGCAGGAGATTTAGTTTTTAACACTGCTCAGTTGATACTAAAATTGTAGTTTGAATTAAATGAATTCTCAAATAGTGGCATTTTTACCTCATTATTTACCTTATTTTGTTCACTGGTTCCTTATTATTACAGATACAGTAAGTCTTTATGTATAACTGACCCCGTTTTACAAATATATTTGTCCATATTTTAGTTACAAGTCTCCTGACTGACTCCTGTTAGTGCTGCTGTAAACGTTACGATGACCACTGTTTTTTATATGTGGTATATTTGTTTCTTAATTTTACTCTAAGTCATTTGTATCGCCAAATGTGTTTTTATGTGCATATGTTTATAAATGTAATGGCACACATAAGAATCTTTGACTTTTTGTTTGATTCTGCTGTATAATCAACCATGAGTTAATAAGACAGTGTGCTTGTAAATTTGGTTTGTACCATAAATCAACTTGCCACTGTTTATTGTACATTAAATATTATTTACTTAGAATTTCTTTAATATGATATTGCAACCCTGTATCCTATAAATTATTTTTATATGCTAATTGGTTTTGCAACTTAAGTTTTAGATTTGGTTTGCAGGTGGGCAGGATGGATGGTTTGCATGCAAAGCGGAAGACTTTGACACTGGAGACCGGGATTTGCATACGGAGTCCTGCATGTGATTAAGTTAAGGAAACAAAAGGACTTTGATTATGGCTAGAAAAAAGGTTGCTGACTTGGCCAAATGTTTATAAAATAAACATGCCCTGTTTCGTGGGATCTCCTCTGTTGCTCTTCCTGGAGTTGCTTCCTTTACCCCCATATTAGAGGGATTTTTGGGGAAGTTTTTTCCTGTATGAACCAAAGGTCTAACGTTGTCAAGATGTCATGTGTTATACAGATTGTGAAGCCCTTGGAGGCAAATATATGGTTTGTCCATAGGACATAAACATAAATTCAAAGCAGTACATTTATTAATTAATGCATTTCCTAATTCATTATTTATCACAGAGGAGGAGAGTATCCACAGCCTCAGGGCAGATTCCAGGTCACTGTCCTGTGATGACATGACACCTGTCCAATTTGACAATCAGTTTCTGCATGGTTCAGAGCTGTTTTCTCGTGTTTGTGTGTGTGTGTGTGTGTGTGTACCTTCCTCTTCCTCTACCCTCCTTAATGTCATTCATTGCCCAATTTTCAGCGTGAAAGTAAGCCCAGTGGACCGTAGAGCAGTTCGTCACTGAATCAGCTCTAAACAACAATATCCTGTTCATCACAGCTCTGTGGAGCCCTTGGCTGTCAACACATCACCCATAGAGAATGAATAAATAAGTAATGGGGGGCGTGTTTGCACCATGGGCTGATGTGTTTGCTGCCTTGACAAAGCCTTGGGGCATCGGAGCAAACCCAACCTGCTCTGGACATCCCCTAATCAGCTGCTGTCCATCACAGCTGCCCCCGCTCTGCTGCTGAGTCGGCCGATCTGTAGAACAGGTAGAGTAGCCGCCCATCAGCAGCGCCACCGCCAAACTGCTATCTCTAAATATACACAAATTAGCTGCATTAGCGAGGCATGCTCCAGGGCATCATTTAATTGGCAGATACTGAATGGCATCCTCTGTACCGTTTCTTCGTCATCTGGCAGCGAGAGAGAAATGTGCAGACCCGGGCAGAGGCAGAGATTTTGGAAGTCACCTTGGCTCAAACAAGCAGACTTTAACCTGCTTGTTCCTCATCCAACACCATAAATTCTTGCATACTTTTGTTATTTATGTTTCATACAAGCACTGCACTTAATGTACGTCATCCACATGCTCTGCTTAGCCTTTTTACTTTCTTCAGCTGTCCATAACAAAGGTATACTGTAGTCTCATTTATGTATTTCAAAGTTCAAGGTTCGAAGATTGTGCTGGGTACCATGCTGCTACCCCTGATTTATTTATTGTATTTGCTGCGCGGTAATGTTTAGCATGGTGCTGTCAAGCAGCAGAGCATTGAAGACAATGCAGAAATGCTTTAAGCTTGCAGTTCCTCTAATGGCCACTAGATGCTGGCTCAGAGAAAACTATGACTGTGTTTAAGTCAGTTGAAATATATTCTCTAAATACAATGTAATTTTATAAATGAAGTTAGGTCTCAGTAATTTCACTTTCATTAATGTGCTTATCTCACTTTTAAGTTATTAAGGGGGTATTATGGCTGAAAGAGAAGCATGTTTGGTTGACTGAGCGATATCCAAGTCTATCACGGTCAGCCATTGTGGTTCCTACTTGCTCTTCTCACCTCACGGTTCAATAACCACAGAAATGATTATATTCTTCTTTGCACTTTACCCAAATACAATTTTATACCAGTATATGCAACTGTAATATTACTTGTTTGGCCTCCTAGAGCTAAAGTGAGTAGCTTCTTGGCAATATGACACACCAAGAAGACAAACAATCTCTTGCCTCAAGTGAATGCGAATGTGCACCTTCATAAAGGTAGATGGAAGTGAGGAGGATAGTATGGGAGAAGCTCCTCACTTGTAGGTGAAAAGAAGCAGCTGGTAAAACCTTGTCAGGGAATTTGCACATCTGTCTGCAGCTTCCATAGGACAACAGTAGTCACCTTTTCAGAGACAATGTCTGCAATATATTGACATTTAGACATTCCAAATGGTAGAGGTTCATATGCAGTTTGATGTCATCTTGTTTAATTTTAGTCTTCCAAGCTGGCTGAAAAATGCTAGCTAGGTAACTCATTCGCTAGCTTAGCTCTCTAACTAATTTCTATTTTGTTTTCAGTATACTTTGATTTGGTAGCAGTAATTTTAGCCTTTCAGTAACACATCTGTCTCTTTAGTTCTACAACTGTCAGCTGCTGTGGCTGATTTTTAAACAGTGCAGTTTTTTGTATGAGTGTCAGGACACATTGAAGCAGGTTTTATTTTAAAAGACACGTTCACAATTTTGAACTGTTTTAAAACAATTGTCTGTCTTAAAACAATAGTCAGGTGCCCAAATGAACATTGAAATAGGTTTTACTTGCCATGTTCATTCCTCCTGTTCATACTGACCATTAGAAGATCCCTTCATAATGCACTTACAATGTAAGTGATGGGGGACAAAATCCACAGTCCTCCCTCTGTGCAAAAATGTATTTAAAAGTTTATCTGAAGCTAATATGAAGCTTCAGTCATCAAATTAGTCAAATTAAGCAGATATCTTTCAATGTTACAGTCTTTTTAGTGTCAAAGTCCCTCTTTTTGTTACTGTACTTCCACTGCAGCTCAACAGGAAAACACTGTCCAAGGAAACACAAAGAATTAACGCGAGGTAAACAGTGAAAACACAGTCTTCACGTTGCAAAGTGATCCACTAGGAATGTGTTCTTGCATGTATGTAATTGGCCAACGCAGCGCCTTGCCAGATGACTTTGCGTTGCATTGCAGCAAAAGTTAAACCAGATTCAATTTTAATGTTGGTCTGAACGCTGCCTAAATGTGCACAGCACTGTGGGACAACTGAGGGGATTCCAGCTTACGTAACAATCAAAATGAATGAAGGTGAACAGATAAACACTTGTAAACTGCACCCGGTCCACGACTACCATGATTCGGATTTTCTTTTATAGACAAACCTGGACATTAGTGTTAATTTTGTCAGCTATTTTTTAATGTAGTTGTAGTCTTAGTTCTGTGTCAAATGTCCTTGTTAGTTTTTATCATATTTAGTCAATCTCATCCTGTTTTTTTTTTGTTTTTTTTTAAGTCAAGTTTTAGTTGACTAAAAGTCTGGGCATTTTAGTCTTATCTTAGCCAAAGAAAACTGTAACTATTTTAGTATAGATTTAATCAAAGAAAACTGTTGACATTTTATATATTGCACATTTCAGTCAATCTAGTCTGGCCAAAACCAATCATTTTCTGTCATTTAAGTTACCACCAAAAGGGTTAACCTACCTCACTTTCTTTGTGGTGAGCATTAATGTATCTCTTCAGGTTTGTGGTATTCTTACCAGCTATTTTTTGGTCACATCGCTTCCCTTCTGATAAAGCAATGCATTCGTTTTTTTTCTTAGCCTCATTGTAACAAAAATGGGCCCAAATATCAGCTTGTTTCTTTCTTCCAATCCCTGTTGTTGTCATTATCAACGTTAACTTTCTTTCTGTAGAATACAGTAGTTGATGTACTCCTCACTGTGCTCATTGTGCTGGTGTAGTCCTGATATGGTGCATGCAGTACAGGACACGAAACTGCTGCACATGCCATCCAATGAACAGTATATAAAAAATATTTTGTCTCCTCTGTTTGGTCAACAAAAATAAAGAGAGATTTTGATAAAGCTTTTATTTTTTAAACTACATTTTAGTCTTGTCTTTTTTCGTCAACAATATGTTGATATAGTCACAGTAAGTGTTTAATGACAGTCTTGTCTTAGTCATGAAAAAAAAGGTTGTTGATGAGCGTATTTAGTCATAGTTTTCATTAATGAAATTAACACTGGTGGACGTAACCTGTAATTTAGTATGGCTAAAGTGTAACCACCTGTCACGCCTTGATGAGCTAATTAAGAGGCAGTTATCTGATTGTGGGAGCCACAGAGTTGATGTGCAGGCAGATTGGGGATTGCGTGTGCTCTGCTATTAGCCATTAAGGGTTCACGCTGGGCTGACTTCACACAATGTGGACGGGGACGGCGCTGTCCTTTATACAGCAAAAGGAAAAGCCAAATTAATGGAGGTGGAGGATTCTCATTCTCTCTGTCCTTCCATTCCTCTATCCCTCTCTCATTACCCGTCTGTGGAGTCCCTCGTTTGTTTCACATGCTCTTCATAAGAAACAATAAGCTGACCCCCTTCCTCTCACCCCGAGGTGCTTCTTTGGGGAGACGGAGGGGCCTCTGAAAGACAGAGAGTGCAAGTGTGTGTGAAGCATTGTGTGAGAGTGTATTAGTGTGAGGGTCTGAGTAATTAAGTGTGTGATAGTGTGTGTATGTGTGTGTGTGTGTATGGGGGTCGGGGTTCACTCGCTTGTGTGCGTGATTGCACGTGTAAATGTGATCACAAGTGCGAGTGTGTGTGATCTGTTTCCAATTAGCCCTCTTGTGTCCCTGGTAGCCCAGAGGCATGACTAATGTCTTGGTGGGCCGGTGGGCTGAAGCCCCAGCTGATGTCGCTGAAAGGGTCCCCATCTGCTGCGAGAACATCACAATGAGGAGCTGGACTGTCGCAGACAGAGGAGTGCGACAGGGACTAAAGACGATGAGCACCATGGGAATGACAGTGAGGGGGGAATAAGCTATTAGGGACAAATTGTGCTTGGGGGGCCACCTTCACAGATACATGGTGAAGAATGCCATTAGCACGCAATGGCTAGAGCACAATCAGGAGGAGGCACAAACACACAAACACACACACACACACACAGACTATGCACGAGAATGTTATCAAGGGTGTTCTGAATAATCCAGACATCAGTTTTCCTCTTTCAGAAGAAAAACAGTTTTCACAAAGTGTTTTCACTTTCAAACCAAAGGGAAACTTTTAGTTTCATTTTTGTTTCATTATGTCATGTTGAGTGTTTTTATCACATCGCATTATGATATATGCTCTGATCCCTGTTAATTACCCCACACCCACAGAAATAAGCCTTATCTTTCAAACCATGTTGGTTTACAAATTGTATTGTCTTATTTTTTTCCTATCTTGGACAGAAGGTACATTTTTCAGCCAATATACTGTTGGTTTGACACTGTAAGCTTTGTATTTTGAAAACAACACACAAGCGACATGGACAATAGTACTTGACAAAAGTACTAAGACAAAACACTGTATGCTGTAACTCTAAATGACATTCTCTTCTGATGTAAATCTTGCATATTTGAGATTTTTGAAGTCATAAATCATGTGTGACGTAAGCGTCTGGAAGGCTTTTCACACAAGACAAAACAATAGAACAAGACTAGGTCAAAACCTAGTATATGGATGGACCATGTATGGTCAATGTGCATAATTGTGGCCAATTTGTTGCTGGGATAGTAACAAGTAAGTAAGTAGTAAGTAAATATCTATAATGTGAATTCCTGGATATTAAATGTTCATCTGCAATTTTCTGTAGTGGTACCAGTAATATTTGTTGTTAAAGTGTACTGAAGTAACATTTCACATGACATGGTTAAGCAATGTTTGAGTAAAAAAAAAAGGTTATAAATGCAGTTGCAAGAACAATAATTTCCACTCATATTTTGGGATGTTTGATTTGAAAAAGAACTTATTTTAATTTTAATTATAACTATTCTAATTATGTGTTAACTCCCCCTTCTCTTTCATCTGTTTCTATCTGCGGATGCCTGTAAACATATGGCCTCATCCATATGTTGACGTCGGATTAGTATGCTAGGCTAACAGTCCGTCAGTTGTATGACTATATCCGTGCCGACGTCTTTCAGAGCACACGAATACCGTAAACACACCATTCACCTGCCCAGCACAGTGCTGTTAAACCAGAAACACTGAGGCTACACCTTATTTTTATACAGTCTATGGGCTACAAACAGCACGGCATGGCTATGCTAACAATGCTAGCCATACTAAACAGCTGCTAGCCGCCGTGCAGGCTGGTAAAATGGATCTGTTGCGTCTCTTTATATCTGGGGGTTGGTGCTCCTGTCAGTGTCAGAGCCTCTGTGTGAGACACTTTGGTCGGTAAATGTATGTTTTGAAAATTTATTTTGAGGCTGCTCTCGGGGCTCCGCTGTCGCCCCCTCAGGATGTAGTTGAAACTGTTTGCAGCAATTAATTTTGAAAGAGCAACGGCCAATGGGGAAACTCCAACACTGGGCTGGCTGAACAATGGTGTAACTTCATCACTCAGTGAATCAGTCAGTCAGTGACTCGTCCGTGGCCGGTCCAGCCAAAAAGATATAATGCTGATGAATCCTGTTCAGAACAGTTTCTTCAGGGTGTCCATCTGCCATTGATCAGGAAGCAGATCTCTTCACTCTTTGGTTTGTTTTGGTGTAAATATTAAGATTTAGTGTGTATCAACACCAGAATTTAATTTCAACAGAACGGGTGCTCTCAGTCTGA
Organism: Scomberomorus guttatus; assembly: GCA_038419695.1. Taxonomy (NCBI): domain Eukaryota; kingdom Metazoa; phylum Chordata; class Actinopteri; order Scombriformes; family Scombridae; genus Scomberomorus; species Scomberomorus guttatus. The sequence continues at coordinate 33,029,468 of CM076445.1, read as the reverse complement.
GAGGAAATCTTTTTTCCTACATCATGTTGAAGAAGTATTTTTTTACCTCTGTTTGTTTGTTTGAAATTTAATATAAAGTTAGATCATGATCCAGGGACCAGGTTTTGTTCCCAATCCAGGGATTTCTTGCACTGTATTGTTGAATATTTTCACTATTTTCTCATGAACTACTGCACTTACCTGCTGTTGAAATAAAAATGTTGACTGAGATAAAAATCCAGATGCAGATTAAAGCATCTTTTTTTAAAATTTAAACTATCTAAATAATTTAGGTGAGCATAGGAATTGCATACATTACATTTGGCACATACTTTTGCATCTACAGGCCTTACTATGTCAACAATTTCAGCTTTTTCAGGAACAAAACAGCATTACCTGCCGATAAAGAAGAAACGTGTGTTTTCATAACAGATTTGCAAAAGGAAACCTAATAGATAATTTAGTCTTTTTAAAGGTTGTACAGCGTGTACTGTTTTCACAACAGCCTGTTTCCAAGCAACTATGCAACAACTGAGCTTTGGACTGGCTGCTTCACTTCTCTCTCTAACACCCCGTCAATCCCTGTAACTTTGGAGGATTGCTTCCACATTACAAAAGGTTTGGCTGGCAGAGGTTGCCTGTTATACGCATCACGCTGTACATTGAGATGTATTCAGTCCTTACACACATCCACACACACACACAGCAAAGAGTAATCTAATCAGTGATCTGTTATTGTTACTGTTGATGAATTACTCAGACACTCGGAAACGGCCTCGGACACATGCTGAATGTACAGCCACTGCACAGTCAGAGCCATTCAGATGGGATAAAACCCTTTGTATTCACAGCATGGTGGGGGGTGGGGGGTCGGGGGGTAAAGGGGGGTGGGGGGGTTGGTGTGTGTGACGGGGGCGATGTCCAGGATCTAAACTGTACATTGGAAATCCCCTTTTCTATTAATAAAAAGAAAAGGTGTTTCATTCAGAATATTGGATTTTTTCATTTTCCAACACAGAGTGGCCAGTAAATTAATATTTCCAGCAGAGGTTTTATTGGTTTGGTAAAATATGAAAACAAAAATACATCCAGGCCATTTGTTAAAATGATTTAATATCTTTTCAAGTATTGGTTAACTTTTTTAAAACTCAGACCGTATTGACAATCTGTAATGTTGCTGCTTCCTCAGATGTCAGCGCTTGCTGTATGTTGATGGGTAAAGTTGTGTTCTTAACTGATAGGAATGATGGACAAAATGAACAAAATACTTGCATCAATAAAAATAAATTCTACTTCAAAGCAGCAGGTCTCCCGAGGACAGTCCAACTCTGCCACAACAGTCTGTTAACAAATAGTGAAGCCGTGAATCAGCATATCTGAGGCATTTGCATGCTTTACCTGCACACTGTGTGTGTGTGTGTGTATGTGTGTGTGTCAGTGGGCTAGCAGCTCACTGACAGTGATAGATGGATGCCCTCTAAAGCTGCTGATTGTTAGTGATAAGGGATCTAGTGATGTCTTTGAATATAAACAACACACACACACACACACACACACACACACACACACATGAAATACTAAGAAGCCAGAAAAACTGTGTTCTTCAGTTCAGTGTATTGTACATGTGTTTGTGCATATGATGCATTAGTATCTATGCTGTATGTAAATACAGATGGGTGACAAATTAAAAAAAACAAGTGTCTTTGTGTTGTTTGTGGTGTTGGGCAACCACGACCCTCCAGAATAGCTTCAGTGCTCTTTGTCATAGATTCTCTAAATTTGAACTCCACTGAAGGGATGAACCGAATCCAAAATATTTTAACTGCTTTAGTGTTTGTGATAATTGATGAATTAACACATCAGTCCAAAATCTCCTGTAGGTGTTAAATTTTGATGAGACCTTGTGACTGTGAATGTAATAGCATGTGATTCGTATTGCATTCTTATGTTTCTCTATTCATTTATTCAGGTTTTTCATCCAGTTTGTCACCTGTCTCTTTATATCGGCTAAAACAGTATTAAATAAAAATTTTAAAAAATATATTTTTCATTATTTTTTAATACAACATTTTAGCATTTTAGCAACAGTAGACATCAATAATTAATTCCAGAGTGCAATGAGCTGGGTGGAATATTGTGTATTTGTGGGTGCGACAACAACATCAGGGGGTTTATCTTTAAAGAAAGACGAGGATGAAATAAAAGAGGAAGATGAGCAAAGCAACGGTGATAGAACTGTTGGACCGCAGAGACATCTCTGGCCTGGAGCTGAGAAAGGTAGACTTTGTCTTTGCAGTCTTTGTGTTTGTCCTACTGACTCAGGGGGCGTTGTGTATGTCTGTGTTTGAACTTCCGGCAGCTTGAATCTGCCTCCCAGGTGTCAGGCTCCAGGACAAAATTAACCATCCTCATCCTGCAGCCGGCCACCACTGCAGCAAAGCACATGCTGAGCTGAGAGTCACACACGCAAGAGAAAGAGAAAACAGCCACAAACCAGAGAAGAAAAGTAAGCTAGAGAGAGAGAGAGAGCATGAGGTAGACTGTCAAAACACCTTTAGGGATTTTTATTTCCTTTGTTGGTTTGTCCTTGTGGTTCACATGGTGCAGCTGCTTTCATTTCATGTTTCCATTGTGCTTGTGAGGGTGTGTGTGCTTCTTTTAAAGAAAATACGCTGGACTTTGGCAAAGAGCATCCTTGGGAATAAAAGCTTTCAGTGTCAAACTCTGTAGCTTTATTTAAAGTCCTCATAGAGGTTGCATATGATTTCTGATGTCAGTCCTCACATAAACACATACCTGATCAGTTTTCACTGTGGAACCACATGAGCACAGCAAGTTGAAAAACTTCAAAAGGTCTTCATTGTACCATAAACCACAAGTGTTTTGTGTACACACACACACACACACACACACACACACACACAGGCGCTGCTGATAGATTCTTTTCGCTTATACAACAAACTGTAAATTGTTGAAACCATGCAGAGGTATGAATGGATATTCCAGCTGTAAAAGCAGATTTATGGTGTGGAAAAAGGCTTGTGGACACGTCTCGGACTCCACTAAACACGATTATGGATGGATGGATGGATGAAGTGAGGGTTATTCATTCTCTGGAGGACAAAAATGAGGCTCGAGTGGACAACTTTCCCAGTCGTGTTACATTCTGCTGTTGGTCGCCTGAGAACCTTAAAAAACAGGCAAGAAATATGTTGTTAGGGCTTTAGTGGAGTCAATGTTGTCGGCAGTGTACTGTGAAATCCATTTACCTCAGTGTAGCATTACATTTTATACAGCACTGCCTCAAGTGTGTGTTTGTGTTAAATGCAGCCCGTCCTCCCCAAAAAAAAATGACAGTATAGGTTGAAAATTCAGCCGCCAAAAACAACCTATGGTTACGTATAGTAATTATGACCCGGAGAAGTGATGCAGTTCAGACGATGTCAATGTAAAGGTGATAAATTTTCATAGTCGGAGGTGGCGGGTTGGATAGATGGCTAGATAGATAGATGGCAAAAAGTGGACTTAGATGCAGGAGACCGCTGTTCGTTTCCTGTTCCCAACCGCAAGTGTCACGTTTCCAACCGCGAGTCGGGACAGTTTTTTAAAAACCATAACTATGATTGTCGTTACTACTTTAAGGAAGTAGTAACTTTAACCCACACCGCATTTCAAGTGATTATTTTAACCCAAACCATGATCTTTCCCAAACCCTAACCAAGTGGTTTTTGTGCCTAAAACAGTAAAGTATCCGCTGTGGGGACCCCTAATGGGAGCTGCCGAAAGAAGAAGATTGGCCAAAGCCACAACTCCAAATGATTACTAATGTTACTTCATATCTGCTGGATGTGTAAATTGTTTGCGAACAAGTTTGCCTTATCAACTTAAAAAGTGACAAAATGTGTCAATGTTGGTTCACAGCTTGTTTCCATTGGCCCGGAGGTGCCTAATTAATCAGTTAAGGACAGGTTTAATTTGAAGAGGTCGTGTAGATTATTGAAACCTAAACAACCCACACATAATGACTTATTTGCACCACACATGCAGAGCTTTTACTTTACTGACAGCCACAATAGAGCACATATCGAATGACAAAACACAGAGAACAACACACCAGACTGGGCAGCTATGGGATTAAATTCAAAAATCAAAAAACATTTTTCAGTTTCAGTTCTGACACAAGCAAACAACAAACGTAACATTATCACGCCACATTCTTTAAATTCATATATATTCAGTGGCTAATGTATATAATTACTTATAATAACCAAAGAAAAATTAAGAAGACCATTACCTTTTATTAGGATTTGACAGTTGTGAGAAACAGAACAAGTTGGTGGGGGGAAATAATTTCATACCACTTAAAGTGGTACTACTTGTTGCATTTCGGACCACTGACTAGTCTCTCCAAAAGTAAATGGCCAATAGGGATTCAGCCCTGTAACACCTTTGTATCAGAACTGACAGACAGCAGAGGATTCAGAGGCTCAATGAACATAAAATTGACTCAGTTTTTTTTTGAAACAGCAGCTTGTGAGTTCTGACCAGGGGTTTGTGGTCCATTAAGGTCGCTGGGGCACCGACCCTCCTGCAATTCCAACTGTGAAATACATATTTTAATGAAAAATCTTTTTTGTTATTGTTGTGTTGTGTGTGTATAAATTTCAGTTGTTACTCTCACATAAATCATACATAATTACAGAAACATGACTAATAAAAAAGCGCTGCCTACAATCTTTGCCTGTGTGCCAAAGGGCGTACTTTTCTCCGCCGGACAGCGGTGTGTGTGGAATACGTTTGGCTTTTACTGGCTCCTGATTGGTTGACACCACACTCCAAAAATAACAGGATCTGGGGCGGAAAGTTTTATGCCCAAGAAATGTTGCCAGATTGGGCGATTTTCTGCCCAATTGCTGCTTCCTTATTAGATAACATGTACCCCCTGAAGGCAGACAAAACATACATGGATCGTTGTGGTACTGTGGTGATAATTGTAAAGTGAAAGCAGCTGCTACATGGCCACCAAAAGATACTTTTTTTTAAACGTTTAGAAACCGCTAGCCTAGCTGCTAGCCACCAGCAGCTGGCTCTCTGCTACATTATACGGCACATGCTCACGGTCAAAATACACAGAGCAACCCAAGGCCGTAGCCCCACATCGTGGAAAAGTCACACCACACTACTGGCTGTGACACCTGACAGATTTCATGATGCAATCTGTATGAATGAGGACAGGAATACAATCTATCTGTCAGCATCATACACATCACTCTTTTTTGTGAATTTATACTGCAGTACTATAGGCACAAATACACTTATTACACACACGCATAGAACTATACACACAGACACAAGAGCACACACACACACACACTAATGCACAAACATACAAACACATTCATAAAGACAAATGAGAGGCTTGTCACCAACTGTGATACAAAGCAATGCCTCTTTAGTTTGTGTGTGCAGTTTTTAACATTTCACAGTTTTTCTGGTAAATTTGGTTCCACAGAATGAGACAGCAAGTACTGATGCACACACACACACACACACACACATGCATATGCACATACTCACACACCACCCCCTCATAATCTTCTTCCATCCGTCATCTGTTGGGTCGGGCCAATTATGGGGACCCCCCACTGCGGCAGCATCTTTTATCCTTCTGAGGAGATGTCAGGGCTGACAAAAGTTAAACTGTCCTTGTATCAGGACTATGGATTTATGAGATTGCTGTGCTTCTTTAACTTTCCACTTTGAAAACTTTTGAATCTGTAGTGATTTTCCCCAAAACTGGAGCATCAGCTGAACGAGAAAAAAAATAAAAAAATAAAAAAATATGAAAAAATGAGTTCAAACAGAATGTTTCTTCATGTTGCAAAAGTGTGCGTTGGAGCGTGCAGACGGGGGTTTCCCTCGTCACCACTCCAGTTTGTGATGTGTATCGACATTAATCTTGCAGCACGCATCCAGCAACCCTGTTTACAATAATTGGTCATATGAATAGGGTATAATTAAAGGTCAAAATTTTAAACTCAAATGTCAGCTGTCAAACACCTGTGGTGACAGACTGATGATGACATTTTGGCACTAAGGTCGGAAGTGTTACACCTTACAGCCCTGCATCCTGTCCCTGACAAGTCTATGCATTGTACAGACTGAAAAAGACTATGAAATCATAAATCTCATCTCATTCCCTCTCACTCTCTGGAGGTCAGAAATGTCCTCCAGAGAGTGAGAGGGAATGAGATTTCTTACACTTTCTTTCTTTACAGTAGGGTTGTACCCATTTAGTTCCATGTTCTCCGTAATGTATACAGATACAGATGTGTCAGTGCTGATGTTGTGTATATTTGTGTGTGCAGTTGCCCTGGCAGCTCTGTAAACACAGATGTAGCTCTGGTAAATATGGTGGAGAAAGTTTGAAGTCATAGTCAGGTCAGGTCAAACACCCCGGCGGGGGGCTAGTCGGGCTAGCAGCGGTCCACTCTGATTCACAGCGACCAATACTGGATTTTAATGTTAGCATACATATTTACTCATTTGATGTGGAGTAGTTTGGCAGTTAGTAAATTGTAAAATAAATTTCTTTATTTCTCTATTATGAACTAATTGGAAAAAGTATGGAAAGCTGCAATCTTGGAGAGCTGCTGCCATTTTCAAAAGGAAAAACAAACACAGCAAAAATGTTTAAAGATTTATTATAATGAATTTTTCCAAACTGCCAGAATAAAACAAAAAATATATTATTAATAATTAATTATATATAAATAAAAAATATGAGATTTCAAGAATAAAAGGTTGTAATTTTGAGAAAAAGTCTTTAGAAAACCACACCAGAATCCATACTGCACCACTGTTCATCAAAACCACACAAACATTTTGCAGTTTTCATATTAAGAGTATTTCATTTTATCATTTTTAGAGTTAACATAGTATATACTCAAATTCCAACTGGAATCAGTATTTATGCAACTTGGACACAGGAAATAAGCTTAAACTGTGTCTCAGACTATGTGATGTGGGTAGAATTTATTCAGAAAATCAGGATGGCGTTATGTGAAAGACAATTTTTAACAGTTTGAGACAATAAAAGGTTGGTAAGTGGGAAGTGTAGGGATAAAGGGTCGTTAATAGAAATCCTTTTTTAAAAGTATCATCTCATTACCGCCTTTGTTGGTTCTGAAGGTAAGGAGTCTTTTGTTGTACATGTCACATTATGAATTAAAACATACTGCGACTGAGTGGACATGTGTTTGTGTGTGTGTGTTTGTGTGTCTGTGTATGTGTGTCATAACCGGTGGTTTGTGGACTTTCCGTCTGTGGCCCTCTGAAGCCCAGCTGACTCTATAAATACTGTGTGGAGCTTTACATAAGTGTGGTTGTCATTAATGTGGCTGGTTTTCTTCCCTTCTTCCTCTGCAAACACACACTCAGTGTTACACACAAATAGCTGCTTCTCAAGTTACGGTCCTTGGACCGTCACTGCTGCTCCCCAGTAAGATTTTATTTGAAGAAGCCCAATTATGGGAAATAAAAATGTTCCAGTGTTTACAGATGATAATTGCAGACACACATGACTGTGTTTGAGTGGTTACATTTAAAGGAAATTGAAATCATTAGAATAGATATGAAAACACAAACATGAATATGAGACTTTTAAATTGTCCCTCTGCGGTTTTTCCTCAACCCAGTTTCTGTACAAATATAAACTGAACAACTTATTAAACTCATTAAACCTGTATTACTTGATTTTCTTTGGCCACTTGTTGGGTACAATAAGCTGTAAACACAACATTTAAATAATATCACCATATAAAGTAGATTTGTTTGAAATGTTTTAGCAAACAAGTGCCTATTTACACATCCAGCAGATAAAAAGCATCATTTATTTGGAGTTGTGCCTCTGTCAACCTGGTGAATGAACTGTAAGTCCAATATTAACTCTCCTTTTAGCTCTAGTTTGGTCTCCACCAACTCCCGAGGGAAATATCGGACTCTTTAGCAGCTACATGCTCCATTATGTTAACCAACAAGATGCTGGTGAGAATGAACCAAGTTGTCAACCAAAAAATGTGCTGAAGGATACTAAAAAGCTTAGAAGAGCTGAGGACAAATGCTAATAAATAATATATTATATATAAAAATAGATAGAATACTTTATTAATCCCAAAGGGAAATTAAAGTGCCACCTGACATAAATCAAAATACAAAAACAATCAGGTAGATAAAGAAACAAGTGCAATTAAAGGCTAAATTATATACAATAACTAAATAGACTCAAATATAAATAAATTAATAGAATAGAGACTAGAGATATAACTATAACTATAATATACTATTCGCTGAGTATACACTGTTCAATGATGTTAATAAATTAAAAAAATATTGATTAGAGCAGATTTAAACCCTCAGTAACTGATTTTTTGGCCACTTGGGGGCAACAGAAACAACTTGTGTCTCCAACACTAACATAAACTGTCATAATCTTTTATGTTGATATGTTGAACTTGATATGTTGCTTATTTACACATCCAGCAGTGATGCCTGGTAAATGTAAGCCCAATATTTACTCTCTTTTAGCTCTGTTTTTGGTCTCCACCAACTCCAGAGGGAAATATCTGTCTCTTTAGACGCTAAATGCTCCACTATGTTCACCAGCTAGTCGCTAGCTGTCTGTTTGCTGTTTGAGCAGGAAGTGTACAGTGGGTTTTTAGAGCTTTTTCTCAGAAAGCAGCTGTCTGCTGCGGCCAAAATCAGCAGTATGAGAGAGGTGAGAGTGAACCAAAAACTGTAAAGTTGCAGCCGGACAGCTAAACAATGAACTGAAATTTGCTATAAACCTCCGTAAAGCCGAGGGGAGCTGCAGAGTCACTGATAATTGTCTATAGGTTCATCACTACGAGCGACGCCTCTCACATGACACATTGCCACTTGATACATTATTATTATAAAAAATATTGATTATAGTTGTTTTAAAGTCAACGACCTGTCTACTATTAAAGAAACGGCTCACCTCAAAAAGAAGAAAAAATCATTCAGGCACCTGAGCACTGTATGTACTGTACCTCACCGATATATCAGCTTACTCTCAGCTCTGACTTGGTATGCACATATTCAGTGTATGATCCATTTTACACTGCAAAAGACCCAAAAGTAAAGAAGATTAATAGGACACTGAGCACAGCAGGCAGCAGAGAGAAAAGAGGAATAAGAGAGGAGAGGAAAGAAAAAGAAAAAAGAAAAGGGAAAACATCAAAAGAAGAAGAGGACATGATGGAGCAGGCCCGGGGGAGAAGCAATCAAACACCTCCCTCATACACACACATATACACACACACACAGCCTGCACGTCACTCATATGTCAGAGAAGAGGGCAAACCCCTGCTAGAGATTAATTACTCAGTGCCATTCACAGGGGGAATTTGGGGATTTTTCTCTCTTTTCCCATTTAGCGGACACACACCTCTGCCCTGGAGACATTTGACTTTGTGGGCGCAGTGCTCCCAAAAATCCTGCCCGCTCTTTTCCTGATGACTGTGGGGCAAATGCTCACCGCGTCTATTTAAGTTAAGTGTTAATGGGATGAGAAGAAAATAACAGGCTGCACTTTCATTCCCTTTGAACTTCAGCCTACGTGATGTCCATGAAGAAAACATGTTGTTGTTGACTTGAGGAGGCGAGACCCAGAACAAACATTTACAGTTTGTAGTTTCGTGTCAATGCCAAAGTTATTAACGTTCCACTTTTTCAAATTAATTTGGCTAATAACCCCAGTCACCCATTCCTTACAAAGGATCATTTCATTACAAAGTTATGCACTTTGAACAACTTTTCCAAGAGAACATTCAATTCTTTGGAGATTCTAAAGTTTTCAAAGATATCTAAATGTATCTGGCTATATTTTGATTAAATTTGTATAAAGTGATACTCAAGACATCTTTATTTCCATTTGATATAACAATGCAGGAAAATGGCATCTTAGATTTAAATATTTCATTCAGTGTAATCCACCAAGGAGTTAATGATTTGTTTGTTTGGCTGTTTAGTTCTCATCAGATCTATATTACATATTTACATATTTAAATGAAATCAGGCCACTAAGCAGTTATTGTTGAACAAAAACAATGTTTGCTTTGTGTGTTTGACCTGATTTCAATTTCAGTTTTTTGAAAAGGTTTTAGTCTAATTTTTATTTCAGTAAATTAATTAGATTTTTTTTTTCAGGACAATACTCAAAGCTCTCCTTGCTGGTGCAATGAGAATAAAAGATTATCATCTTTCATGTCAATGAATAGGATGGGAGAAGTTACCAGATTCATAGACTGCAACATGAAATTTTGCTATATGAAATATGAAATATTTATAATAGCTGAAATAATGAAACAGTTGAAGTTGGAGTTGATAGTCAAATACCAACACTGAAATAGCTGTTTCAGTTTGAGTGTAAGCACTGAATGAAGTCATGAAAGAAACTGAATTGTCATTTAAAGAGTAAGATATAAAAGCAATGTCTGTTAACGTGTAACTACTGAAAGCAGTTGGATTATTGTTTAATTTAAAGGTTAAGTTAATGAGACACTGCTTTAAAATTTGAGAAGGCCTGAACAGAGTATGACACTTAAATGGCAAATACAGAAATAACTGAAAGCTGAACAAATGTGATAAAGTACAAAGTGTTGTGACGGGTTTTAAGTTTGAATGAAGTTTTGAGGTGAAAATATGAATGAGTATAAAGAGTTTTAAGGAGAGATGACAAGCTCCAGAAGATTAGCAGTATGTTCAAAGTTTCGATTCAATGGCCAAAAAAATGCCAAGAAAAAAATAACAAACAAACAAACAAACAAAAAAAAACAAAAAACACCCTGTGAATCTGTGATTATTGTGATTATGATTGATTATGTGCTCTCCAGAATGACACATAGGAGTTTTCTAATCTGGCGCCCCTATTGGCAATAATGAGCAGGACAACATCATTTGTCTGTGCTTTCCAAAACTGTTACAAATCACTGTTAAAAAAAAAAGAAGGTTTTATCATGATTCATGTGACAACACTATGATTAAGGTCTGGTTAGGTTTGGCTTGGCCACAAAAATCACTTGGTTAGGTTTAGGGGAAGATCATGGTTTAGGTTACAAAGATCACTTTGTTAAGATTAGACACGGTGGTGGTGGTTAAAGTTACTACTTCCTTAAAGTTTGGTGACCTTCATCATCATGGCTACAATAATAACGACTGTAGTTTTTAAAAAACTGTCACATCATCTGAACCAACGCTCTGCTCCGAGTCTTGACTACTACTGCTGCCAGAAGGGGAACTGTCACTCAAACGTAACTATATATTGTTCTTGGGCGATTGACATTTCGACCTATTGTGTTGTTTTTCTTTGGAAGACAGTGCAGACATACAGTTGGTCCACCACTTAGGTCCAGACTAAAATATCTCAACAACTGTTTAATGGATTGCCATGAAACTCGGTACAGATATTCATGGTGCTAAGAGTATGAATCCTAATGACTTTGATGATCCTCTGAGTTTTCCTCCAGCGCCACCAAGGGATTGTGGTTTTGAAAGAAATGTCCCAACAACTAATTTAATGTTAGCATGCTAGTACTCCAAACTAAGATGGTGAACATAGTAATCATTATAAGCTACCTGCTTAACACCAGCATGTTGGCAGTTGGCTAGTTGAATCCAGTTTCCTTGTCACTCTACTAATTCACATGTTCACTTCAACCTTGTGTTTAGCTTGCTGCGCAGCTTTGCACCTACACCCATACAGGCAAAATATTCTCTCTTTATTCCTTTCTTGCTTTTCTTTCTGTCCCTCCATTCTTTCTTGTTTCCTTCATCACCTTTCTTTAGTTTCCTTCTTACTGTCTTTCTTGCTAGCTTTGCTCTCCATCCTTTATCTGCCTTCATGTCTTTCCTGTGTTTGTTTTTTCTCTCCTTATTTAGTGCTGATTTGGTGATTTTATCAACGGTATCAAACTAAATACTTACTGCAGACATGCTGCAACAACATATTAATCCTTAAAAATCCTTAAACACTCTCCAACCAAAATCAGCACAGAAAATAATGTTTAATGTGGTTAAAGCAAGTCAGTTAATCATTCATTCATCGTCTGCATTGATAAATGAATGTGGGACGTTCCTACAGTATCTGCTGTCCACAGCAGTTTATTCTGTATGAAGAGCTTCTCTTCCAGTTCATTAAATCTCTGCAGCATCTGAAGGCAGCAGGACTGATATGTTGATGAATCTGCAGCCTCTGAAGCGCCAGAGTGCAGTGCCGTTACGCACGGCCGTTCACTGTTTACCTTCATTAAATGGCCTGATGTCACCAGGCTGCTACAGAATAACCACACACACCTCCACACACATCAGACTGGTCGGTTATAACTTCATATTCTGCTTTTTTATGAAAGAGACATTGGGTTAGCAGGGTAGCATCTCATGTTTTATCCTTGAAACACATTGCAATGCAAATGCTGTGTAACATGAATTACTAACTGTCGGTCTGATATAATCATATAAACGGCTTTACCAAATCAATTTCTTTATTTTTTATTTCTATTTCATTATTATAGTAACTAGCTGATGAAAACAACTACTCCATCTGTCTCTGGGTACAGATTTGTGGTGATGTGTGTTCATGCCGTGATGCTCTGAACTGTCCAGACATTTCCTGAAGAAAAGCTTTCCGTTTGTTGAGGTGTCGTCATCACGTTTAACTGTGATTGGCACAGCTGTTTCAGAGCTACGAGAGAAGTATTGTGACTGTCTGAGAGTATTTAATAACCCGCACTCGCTGATCTATATTCACCTTCACCCAGCCCGTTTGCATGTTGCGCTGCTGCACATACATGAACCAAAATAGCAGGTGTACATGGAGACGCCCACACAGTCTGTGCGCATAAGACCTACCATCTTACACTTGTCGTTGCACTAGCGCAGTTAAAATAGGGCCCTATGAGTGCAGTAGCTGATGTGTTAAGGACTGATATGAAGACTTAACATGTGTGGGGGAAATTAGCAGTACGCCACACACACACACACACACACACACACACAGAAACACACACATTGTCATAGCATGGTCACTTTTGGGGACATTCCATAGACTTATATACATTTCCTGGAGACTTACCCTAACCCTAACCATAACCACTACTTGCCTAACCCTAACCCTTACCCTAACCTTAACCACTGACCCAAAAATCAGGTTTTTCCCAACTGGGGACACAGTTTTTGTCCCCAAGTGGACAAACCGCCCCCAATTAACTGGTCTTTAGTCTGAAATTTGTCCCCGAAAGTAGCCTATGACAGACACACACACACACACACTGAGCTCAGTGCACTTTGTGTCCCCTTCAACCACAGGTCACATGACATTAGAGCAATACTATATCATCCTCATCCATCCTCCTCCTCCTCCTCTTTTCCCCTTATCTTTTGAAGTTCACACCTCCTCTCTGTACAGTAGAGAATCATTTACAGGTGGTAGCTATTAAAACTGTCACCCCATAACTCTACACAATAAAGGTGGCTCAAGGCCAAAAGTGTGTGCGTGTGTGTGTGTGTGTGTGTGGTTGTAGCTTATAGGGTAGGTAGCAGTGAGGATATGAGTCAGATCCAGTTTAGTACAATGGTGCTTTGTGAGCGTGTCAGACAGGAATGTGTATGATGGGAAAGGATGAGCGGTGCCAGATGCTGTTCTGTGTTAGCGGACTTCACTCTCATAACTCCACTTCTCCTTTTTTGTGTCTTTCCTTTTTTCTTGAAATTATCTCTGCCCCTTCTTCCTCTTCTTGTCTTTCTTGAACTCTTCTCCCCTTCCGTATCTCTCTGTCCCTCACATGGGTGAATCCATTCACACGTTCTCCACCATCACAGAGGAATGTGACCTGTGGAGAGTCAAAGTGATACTTTGGAGTATGATGTTACAGCTTTGACATATATCCTTGCACAAGGGCATGCAAAGATGGTGGTGGTGGTGGGGGCTCTATTGTGTTTCGGGTCTGTGAAAGCGAAGTCAAAGATCTGTTTGAAACCTTGAAAATCTGCCCCTCATTTCACCTGCAAAGGTCTTTAATATTCTTATGATTCTTATGTCTTACTAGAGTTTAACAACAACATGTGTTAAACAATAACCCCCCCCCCAAAAAAAACACACAAAAAGAACAGCCACGCAAGCGGCTCTGTAAGGCTGTGCTTGTGCTTTGAGCTAAATGTTAATATCATAAGGCTAGCATGCTCACAATGCCAATGCTAACATGCTGATGTGAAGCACGTATAATGTTTACCATGTTAACCATCTTACCCTGTGCCCCCAAACTATATTACATACTAATTCTACACAGTTTATACTACATACTACCATAGTATACTGTTTTTGCAGTTAGTGTACAACAAATGAAGCCTACTACATGCCTTATGCTAAATGGAAATTACACAAAACCTCACGCAATGGACGCCATGTCATCCGCGACCTCACACAGCCTGCTAATTTAAAAAATGGGAGGGGCTGCCGCCTCTCCCAATTTTCTCCAGCGGTTTCCTCTACTTTTTTCTTCTTATATGAGATCCCAGCAGGCTTTGCACTATGAGGTGTGTAATGCTGCCCTCTGTGCAGTTTTTCCCTCATGTTTCCGCTACGTGTTGCAATGTGGGACACAAGGTGCAATAATTGTAAACACAGCACACTCAAATATCAACTGTACTGAGTCTGTATTGTGTCTGGTTTGAGTATACTTTTGTCACTTTTACATACTCAAAACATGTTTAGAATTAGCATGAATTTGGGACACAGCCATCATTAGAGTGTTAGCCTGCTAACATAAGCTAATTAGTACAAAACCAAAAAGTTGCTGAAGGTGGTGGAATGTCATTAGTTTTGCAAATACTACGTTGTAAATCAGGAAAAATTAAAAGTCAGGGGATCACTAAAGTTGCTAGGATTCATCATTTGAGTACCCTGAATATATCTACCACAGTTCATGGCAGTTCATCCAATAGCAAGACATTTCACTAAAAGCCAAAAATGTCAACCTGCTGGTAACTCTAGAGGTAAAGTCGGCGGTAGGCTTAATCCTCTGGAGACCAAAAATGTCTGTACAAAGTTTCATGGCAATCCATCTACTGGAGATATTTCAGTCTGGACCAAAGTGGTGGACTTACTGATCATGCTGCCAGCATGGCTAAAAAAAGAGAGTACACAATGAGATTCTATCTGAGATCTGTAACTCTCTGACCTTAATGAATTCTGGTACTTTACCAAGTTGGAACTGAGCTAAGAAAGAGAAGGAGCAAAGAAATAATGTTATGCCTTAGTGATTTTATTCCACCAACATATTGACATTTACCAGCAGCTCATTCAGCCGACTCTCTTGCAGTCTTTGGAAGGCCTGCAAGTACCTTAAGAAGGTTCATGTTTGCTTCTTTATTTGAGTGAAGTGCTTTTAAGAATGCAGCTTTTGCAGGGAGGAAAGGGCACAGGGAGGCCTGGCAGATCTGCAAACATAAAGTGTATGTGTAGGTATGCAAACTGCCAGAGACGCAGGTGTGCACACTTACTACTGACTTTATGTTCACCATGATGTTATTGTGCCAGTGGGTTGTGATTCCAGTTCACCTCCATATTTTCATAGCTGGGTTTCAACTTAGATGTCACCTCTCATAAAACACGAGAGCAAGACGACGTCAGCACATCCCAGCCTAAATTGCTGCTTCCAAAAACACTGCCTGTTGAAGAAATTAACAGCCTTTCTGGGAAAGAACACTTCATGCCATTGATTCTGCGGAAGAGCCTGATTACTGCATAGCTTAGAGAAACAGGTGACAGGTCTTTTACCTGTGAGTGACCTCTCCATCAGTTGGCTGTTTTCCTGCTGCTAAAAAAACACTTTGGTTGGGTTTCTCACACGTTGGACACTGTGTAAAGCATGGGACCATATCTTGTATACTAATTTTGCATTTACATTGGAGGTTAATGTAATGCTACTTCTGATATTTTTTTTTCCGTACCAAAGTGTAAAAATGTTTACTTACTAATTGTTCTTCAACAGTTTCTCCCTTCAATACATGTATGATTAAATTTAGTTGACAAAATGTCTTTGTGAGAAATTGTATGAGGGAAAAACCACAAACCCCTTCAAATGGAGAATTAGTGAACATATACAGTGTTTATTGTGTGTTTCAATGTAACCTTAACGTTTGTAACCTTAAAAATGTGTTTCCTGGTTCTTTGCATTATACATTGTATCCCTTATCTTTCATGCTTGTAGTCCATACATCTCATACGACTACCCTTCAGTGTAAGGTCTTTTGTCTGGAATACACAGGTTGTTTGGAATAGGGTTTATCATAGAAATATCTATTTACACACACATTCTGTGCCTTTATAATGCCTATGATAGAAAGTTTGTGCATAGTAAAATAGTGTGTGCACAGATCCTAGTATGCAGGAGCTATTTTTTTGTATTTAGTCTAATTATCTTTCCAGCACCAAGTTCTCTTTCAGCCAGGTGAGTGGTTGACAAATGTTTAGTCACGAATCAGAAAGTTTAAGGAAAGACCATGATGCTTGTTAAATAAAAAACACACCAAAAAAACCCCAAAACTGACTACTAGCGAGACAGGACACACACCTGGGCCACAGGGGATGGAAGCAAAGAATTATATGCCCATCCCCCAAAATTACATTTGTAAATGCATAATATGAACATAATTTGCAGCACAAACGTTTGGTAGGCATGTGTACGAATGTGTCTGAACATGGTGCGTTGCTTTTAAAAGCCACCTGTGGAACAGCTCCATTTCCCTGTTTGAACTCTCTCACACACATACACAAACACACACCAAGAGACACACACACACACACACAGTCCTCACAAAGGAATTAAGCTGAGGATTTATTATGTTGGTGCTGCTGGAAGAATTTACAAGAAAATGCTGTCAGCTCTGTGATCCATGGATTCTTCAGGACACACCCTCCGACTCCTGCTATAATTCTCATACCACTAACTAAAGTCATATACTGTGTTAAGCTGTGAATACTCACACTGCTTGTCATGTACTTAAAGCAGCACACAATGGGACAAGCTTCTCTTTTGATCACTATATGTAACTTACATGTTTTCATATATACAGTACCAGTCAGAAGTTTTGACACACTTTGCCACTCACTTGAACGAAAAAGTGTGTCCAACTTTTGACTGGTACTGTATAGCTGGAGTTGATTTGTTTATAGCTTTTCCATCTTCTAGTGAGTAGTAAAGTGGAGTTATTTCAGGCGCTCAAGGATCAGGGAGAAAAAGTCCCGTTCATTATATGCACAGACAATGTTCAGTGATTGACAGTTGGATCACTTCCAAGGCTTTGATGGAGATGAAACTCTGTAGTTTGAATTATCGGTATGAAAGATGAACACTGCATTCTGGTTCTTTAATAAAAAGTCAAAGGTACAAATCTGTGCACATGAAAACAAAAGGAGAGAAGTCAACTACCACATTTCAGTAAGAATCATCTAATCTCTGGAACTAAAATTCTGCCTTTTCTAGAAACCTGATAAAACATTCTGCAGTTTAAATCAGTTCACTTTCAGATAATTATGGATGAAATCTGCATCTGCGGTGCAGCATTTCTTCACGGGCAGTTGTGGAAGAAGTTTGAGATCTTGAGACTATGGATAAGTACCTTGTACAACCCCACTTCAAAAAATCTGAACTATCCCTTTAAGTAAAAATATCAGTACCACACCATAGAAATACTACATTACAAGTAAAAGTCTTACATTTATAATTTTACTTACATAGAACTACAAAAGTATTGGCAGCAAAATCTACTTACCAAAAGTTAAAGTATTCATTAGGCCAGTGGTTCCCAACCTGGGGGTCGGGACCCCCAGAAGGGATCACTGGATTAATCTAAGGGGTCGCAAAATGATAGGACGGGATAGGACAACAGAAAAAAACAACAAACAAAAACAACAACAACAACAACAACAACAAAAACTAAACAAACAAAAAAAACTTTTTTTAAACTTTCCTCAAAAAAATTCCTTTATTTATTATGAATTAGTTACATTCAACTGGTAGACAATGCAATGTGTGACAAGGGGTCCCAGGTAGAATTTGCTTTATTTTAAGGGGTCACAAACCAAAAAGGTTGAGACAACAGTATAGCTAACCAGTAATATGGTTAAAAGTAAACTTTGAAATATGAATTTACACTGTCTCTGTTTTCTCCTTTGGTGTCTTTAATGATGCCAAATGTCCCGCTGGATGTGTGTATTTGCTGTGTATAGTCGTTGATGTCATGGAGGGTGTATTACTTAAATACACTGTGTATGGTTTGACTGCAAAATGAATGTTGACTTGTGGGGGTGGTCTGGTCCCACTTGGCATTTATTGTTTGTTCAGTCACCTACTGACATTTGTGGCCTGTGCAGAGGGTCTGCTAGTTGTAGCATTTTTTTTTTGTTATAATCTAGGCTGCAGAGGCTATTTTATGCCAATCATATACTGTAGATAATTGGAGTGTATACTGTAAGTCATGTATTTGATACATGCATGGAAACCTTTTGTGAACAGAAACTTTGACATCTTTGAATTGATGCGTGTCTTTTTAGTATGCAGTGACCTGTATCAGAGTATACATTTTCATTATTTATGAATCAGTGAATTATTTTTATGATTAGACAATGGATTGTTTAGTCTATGAAATGTCAGAAAATAGTGAGAATGCATCAATTTCCTACAGCGCAATATGACATCTTCAAATTGCTTGTTTTGCTGACAATTTAACATAGGCCTATTCAATCAACAGTGGCATAAAATAGAGAAAGTAGCAAATCCTCACATTTGAATAGCTGGAACCAGAGAATATATGGATTTTTTGCTGGATAAATGACGATTAATGGTTTATTAAAATTGTTGATCACTTTTCTGTCAACCAACTTACCGAATATATATTTAATAATTTCAGCACCACTGATATGGCTCTACAAAAACTAGAGAATAGAGATGGCAATGTGAATGATATCTAGTTTGTGTTAAAACATGGCACATTTCATAGGCAATTATTTAGTGGCTGCAAGTGGAAACACAAGGAAGAGCTGATGACTGCGTATTGCAGCAGAGTTACCGCAAAGTGTAAACAGAGCTGTGTTTGTTCAGTTAGCAGCATTCATGGCCAGACTGCTGCCTCATTCAAATGGACACAGCAGCTGTGTGAGAGACCAGACATACAGATGGAGGTGACTTGAAGGGTGGCGAGCCCAGGTGAAACCCTGAGACTGGAACTACCCTCGGATTCAGTGCCAGGTGAAGAAAGGGTGACATGGGTGGGTTTGAATATAAAGCAAAAAGCACATTTACAGGGGTGGAGAAAGTAATGAAATGCTTTGCTTGAGTAAAAGTAGAAAAGCCACAGAAATCAGTCACAGACTGCTTTTTTTGGCATCAGAGCAAACATATTGAAGGTACATCTTTGACACTGACTTTATCTGCTCTAAAGATATAATGTTGAGAAAACGTGTTGCCTAGGGAAACTCTCAGGATGATGTTAAAAATGCATTGTGTCATCAAGCTCACATAAGGCTGAATGTCTGAAAAGTTGACATTTTTGAGCCAGCCATACTTTATGATCTCATTTAGTGAAATCTGAATCCGCAAAGTAACGAGTAACTCAAGCAATCAGTGGAGTAAAATGTTTCCCTTTCTCAAATGTAGTGGAGGAAAAGTAGAATGTCAGCTTAAATGGAAACGCTGACGTACCAGTTGATTAATTGGTACTTAAGCCCAGCACTTGAGTAAATGGAGTAAATTTAATGAGTTGCTTCCCCCTGTGCACACTACACCACCTCAACCACGGTAGCATCTAATAATACTCTCCCTAGCTTGGTAAGTTGACTTGACTTCATTATTAGGGTTTTTATTTTATATTTCAGAAGAACAGACAACACATGCTGTCTGTGTGCACCCTCACCCAGCCTTCTACTGTGTCTATTTTCAGCACAAATGAGGGCACAAACAATTTGTGTTGCGAGCTGCTTCTCCTTCTTAAGCTCTATTTTGGCACAGACATCTAAAACAAAGTCATGTTTTGGATTTAAGACATCAGATATTGAGAGCCACCATGCCAAATCCCTTTCTGTTGTGTCTGTAGCACACGATTTAGGGTGCACAGCCAGACAATTGAGACTACTACAGGACAAAAAAATCTGTTTAATGTGACCACAACAGATATCTTAGGGTTTGTGCAATTGTTTAAAATGTTGAGCTTTATATAAATACTTTGTGCGGGCAGAGCTGCTTTGGAGAAAGACACAGGCTCACTGAGTTAGCTTTCAATATTGATAGTGGGAAGGTACTGTAATGTGTTTGTGATATAGTAAAATGCTGTTTATATGGTTTATTTTAGCTAGCTGGTGAACTTCCAGCTAAATAAAAAAAGATGATTCTCATAAGAAAGAAATGTGTCATCACTCTGCAGTCATGAATGATGTTATTTTTCAGGTTATGGACAGTTCTTTGTCCACATAATCTCACGCTCCATTAGTCATCAAGGCCACTAAACCTCTTTAGAAGTGTTTTTAGAGCCTGGTGTGTATATTGATGTGGCTTTACAACACTGATTGACTGTGCTGACTGAGGTGAACATGTTGTTTGTCATAGAATAAGAAAATAAAACCACCATTTCTAAACATAGATCTGACAAAAGTGTAACCGGTATTAACATAGTTAAAATGTTACTTCTTTTATGCAGATCAGTTTGTTACATTAAACACTTTCTGTTGAATAAGTGTTCTGTTTTTATCCTTTTCTGCTGTTGTCTTCACTGTATTCCTGTAATTATACTTTGTGTGGAAAGTACTTTGAGCTTCTTAGTCTTATTCATTGTGTGCTTTGTTTGCTTTGAGTGCCATCGTGTGGTGTTAAGTGGTAAGTCAGTGGTGAGTTTGTGCAGACTGTCCCATTTAGTATTTAATTACCTTATCAAGTAATTTCTGTCTATTATTGAGCACTAAAAGTCAGAATTTCTTTAAAAAGTGCAAAAAATCTGCAAGTATGGTGATTTTTCTTGAAATGAGTGTCAGTAACATGACAGAAACCAGAATAAATCAGATCACAGCACAAGAATCAAGAAAGGTTACCCTG
The DNA here is from genome assembly GCA_038419695.1 of Scomberomorus guttatus. NCBI lineage: Eukaryota > Metazoa > Chordata > Actinopteri > Scombriformes > Scombridae > Scomberomorus > Scomberomorus guttatus. Next base: position 33,008,325 of record CM076445.1, on the reverse strand, counting down.
GATTATGAATTAAAGAGTCAAATTTCTTAAAGGAAACAAGACTTTCAGGGCTCAAAAATCGACTAAATTTACTTGATGATTTGTTTGCAGTGTTGTTAGCTGGCCTGTCAATGTCATCAGTGACATAAATAAGAGATAATGGAGGTCATTGCCAGTTCTTTGCCTCTGCTGAAGTTAACCTCAACCAGTGAGAATACTTTTCTTTTAGATTGGACAGACAAGTGAGTCAAAAAGTGATAGAAAGAGACTGATGGGCAGTCAAGTGAAGCTGCAGTTTAACAAGAGGGCTCCACAAAAGAAAGATTATTTAAAGCCATGCAGTGGAATCTCTGATAGAAGGGAGTTATTTAGAAAACATTACTCTAGATACACACACACATACTGAACATGAGTTGGAAGGTTTAGTGTGAAAGTACAGTTGTGCATCAAAGGCAGACATGACACTATCGCCCTCAAGTGGCCACAAGGCTAAACTACACCTTTTCACACAATGGTACACAACTATACTCTCACCAGCACTTTATAAGGAACACCTGTGCAATTGAATGCAATCCAATACAACAGCTCTGCCTTAAATTATATTGAAAAGTGTTCCTAATATTTTGTAGCATACATGAGGGTGGCAAAATATTAGGAAAACGACCTCAATGAATAACATAAAGTGGAATGATCACCTTTCTGACAATGTCAACAAAATCTGACAATGTTTAAGCTTTGTAAAAATAGAATTTATAGCAGAGCTGTTGTATTGGATTGCATTAGATTGCACAGGTGTTCCTAATAAAGTGCTTGGTGAGTGTAGACAGCCTTTTACTTTCTTCAGCTTTTGAGAAAGTGGTGTCTGAGAAGGAACATACCTGTATTGGGAGTGTAAACACTAAGACTGGAATGTGTTGCACATAATCCCCTCACAATCTCACATTTTCTTCAAAACCTCTCTCTAAAAAAATGTCTGTATCTATTAACATGTAAACCGTGATTCCTGTTTATTTGGTCTGAACACTATAAACACTAAGACCGGGACTGCTCTGATGATATCCTGCCCTTTCCTTTCTTCTATGTCTTTGACAGAGTGAGTGCAAAGGTGGCAGGGTGCAATGATGTGCCAGATGGTGGCATTCTATGAATAATGCATCAATGCCTTCAGTCAGACAGGTCCAAGCTGATCTGAGGTTAGCTGAATGACACAGGTGGCTGCTGGGTGGTTCATGCTGAGCAGTGGGATGGACCACCCAGGGGTAAACTGGGCAACCCAGCTCTTTAACATGCAGTTGTCAGTCTGTCTCTTTACTGCATATGGTACAACAGAATTTAAAGTATTTTACAGTCTGAAGCACAGACACAATCTGAAGACATACAGTAGCTATGTCTTCCACCCTCTTTATGTGTGTAGGTGCGCAGCTATGCAGTGAGCTAAACACAATTCCAGTACAGGCTGAAGACCACAGTTGGCTTTTGAGGTTTTTACTGCAAACAATTTATTTGGACAAGAAAGTCAATGATAGTGATTATAAATCAGAAATGATGAGATTTCATAAAGAAAGTCAGAAAATAATGAAATTACATAAAGAATTAGACCAAAGGTATCGCAAAAATGTATGAGTACAGTATAGTAGAATATTCTAAACTAGCTGTCAAATTAGTTAACACTACATTATCCCTCATACCAGGAAGAAACAAGTGAAAGATTAAAGGATATGTTCACAACTTTTCAAGTCAGGTGCCTAAATAAACACTGAAGCTGGTTTTGCTCGCTGTAATCATTCCTCATGTTCATACTGACCATTAGAGGTTCCCCTCCAAGTGTGCTTACAATTTAAGTGATCAGGGACAAAAAATGAATTTAAACGTTTATCTGAAGATAATATGAGGCTTCAGTAGTCTGAGTTAGTCAGATCAAGTGGATATCTGCAACAGTTAGTCTTTTTTAGTAAAAAAATGTGTTTCACAGTGTTTTCCTGTTCAGCTGCAGTGGAATGTGTAGTAACAACATAACTTTGAAAGATATTGACTTGATTTGACTAATTTTGATTGCCTCATATTAGCTTCTAATAAACTTTTAAATACATTTTTGCACAGAAAGGAGGACTATGGATTTTGTCCCCTATCATTTACATTGAAAGTGCATTATAAAGGGTTGTCTTAAAGGACCAGTGTTTAAGATTTAGTGGCATCTAGTGGTGAGGTTGCAGATTGCAACCAACTAAATACCCCTCCCTTCACCCTTCCCTTCCAAGTGTGTAGGAGAACCTACGGTGGCCGTGAAACTCGTGAAAAACACGAAAGGCCCTCTCTAGAGCAAGTGTTTGGTTTGTCCGTTCTGGGCTACTATAGAAACATGGCGGTGCAACATGGCAGGTTCGTGGAAGAGGACCCGTATGTAGATATAAAGGGCTCCTTCTAAGGCAAACCAGCGAATATTAGACATTTCTGTCACAAATGATGAGCTGATTATGAAATAAGTTTCTCGGTTTATTTTCAACCAATGAATCAATTAGTCGATTAATTGTTGCAACTCAAAGTAAAACCCACTTGTCAAACAGAACACTGATATTGGACCTTTCCATTGGTGTACTGGCCATCAAGCATACTGGGACAAATCCCAGTGGGCCGCTGCATCGGTAGACCGTAAAAAAATCCATAAAGTTTTTACCGACCCTGTCTGTTTTTTTACTGGCCCTCTCTGTGTGCCTGTTATTTGGGGTGCGCATGAGAGCATGCTGCATGCCTGTTCCAGGACTGGGCTCACTGGCCTGGCCAATCACAACCAAGTCCCCCCCCCCCCCCCCCCCCCGTGGACCCCCACCACCAGCCCAGGGCTGAATTTCTTTCCCAGTGCACCCCTGGACTTTTCCAAAAATAATAATTCAAAATTTCTACACATTGAAACTACAGTTATGCTAAGGTATGGTTTGCAGTTGGGCAACTAAAACAGTTTTAAGTCTTGGGAAAGATCATTGTCATTGTAAAAACAGCCAATGTTCTTTGTCAAGTGAAGTCAAGTTTATTTGTACAGCACAGTATCATACAGAAGCCATTCAAATTGCTTTACAGTGATAAAGCAGTAAAAATCTGGTTAGGACACAGACAAAGGCACACACACACACAAACACACACAATGTCTTTAGCTTTGTCTTAAAACAGGACAATGTTGGTGCAAACTACAAATCTGTCAATAATTTATTGACTATTGACACGGAACGGGATTCTGTGCCAGTAGTCCACAGTCTATTGGTCCGGACTGGTTTTCCGTGTTGATAGTAGTTTGTTCTATTGGTACGAAATGGGTTTCCTGAATTTTTTGCTGGACCTCTTGTTCTACCATCACGTTGGGCATTTTGGTTCTGTTAAATGGACATTTTTATTGGACTTTTGACCATCACATCAGGCATTTTAGTGACGTTAAACGGAACATTTTTACCGGACTTTTTTTTACTGTCATGTTGGGCATTTTAGTGCCGTTAAACGGGACATTTCAACCACATTTTAACCCAAACCATGATCTTTCTCTAACCCTAACCAAGTGGTTTGCCTAAATCTAACCATTTTTGCCCAAACCATGGGAAGGATTGGCATATGACCTGCAAGCACAAACATTCCTCCATTTTGAAACAATTTGAATTTGATCATAATTCATACTGAAACATATTTTTAAATTTTCCCCATTCATATGATTTCATTACATGACTAATCCAACCGGTTATATGGGACATAGCCAGTCTGTGGTTATGTCCTGATGTGATTAATTATTAGTTAGTTATTATTATTAGTTTGGTTTTTCTAGCTTACAAACTCAGCTCTCAATTTCGTTTCCAGCTGCAGTAGGACTTGTTTTCATCAAACAAGCTCTGATAAACCCACTGTACTCTACATGCTCAGCAGCAAAAGCAGACAAAGAAAGTTAAAGATTAGCTGGTGATGATGGCATTCCATTCAGTACTTGTTAAAATATTGGTGGACCCTTAACAAAAAAGTTAACAATGACTCCCAAGGTACATTTAGGTAAATCATTGAATTTTGCATTCATCACTAATGGCGAGTTTAAGTTAAAGATTGTTCTGCAGAAAATTGATTAAAAAAATCAGCAATTTAAATCATTTCACTCATATTGTGGGTCAGTGTTAGATGGATTTAATATCTGTTAATGACAAACTGTCTCACCCAGCCAGTGGCTCCTCACAGCTCTGAAAACATCAGAGCAAATTTCCATATAGGCTTTATTTGGATAAACTGGCCACAATTTGGGAATCTAAATGGTTACTTTCTTGCCTGAAAAAAAAAACTATTAAAACTTAATAAAGTGATATATTAACAGTCCTACAGCAAAAATTACAACAGCTTTTAGCCATGCATACCCAGTATGCCTTGTGGTCCAATGAAGACACCCTAGGGCTGAGCACCCATGGTTGGGTCAGGATGCTGAACATGATGTAATTTCCTTGGCAAATCTGAGGGGAAAAGAATCATTGCTGGTTATTGTAAAAGGCATCACTACCAGTGTGCCAGCATAAGAAGGTCATATTTAAAAAGATTTAAAAACTCTGTATAGTGTGAAATACAGAGAGATTTATCTGGCAGTCATAGGCTTAATCAGCATTGATTGAACTCATTTGGCAAGAGCTTGAATGTAACTGACATTCATTTATATGTAAAAGCTCCAGCTTTAATACAATATATCACCGCAGAAGTTGTGAGGTATGCCAGTGCGTCATTGCTATGGAAACAGTCTTATGTGTCTGTGTGCGTGGCCCAGTTTTAGAATATTTACGATCTTGAAAGCTGCATCCAGTCTCATTGCAAATCATTGATCTGAACTGGCCTTAACGCATCAAATAATTCATTCTAGAATGAGATGAATTTTGTTTTGAATTGATGCACTAGTTTGCTCAAGTTTCTGCAAGGATCAGTAAAAATGTTAGCTCTCCTGGTCCTTCTCTCTTTTGTGATTGGTGGAGGTCTGTCTGCACCTGTGCTGAGAAGGTAGGTCTTCAGAGAAGGTGGGGATGGGGGGGTGTTCAACTTCACTCTATGTAAAAGTGTAAATTCTGTTCACAAACCTGATTGCTGAGAGCTAACGATATGTGGCAATATATCTAGAGCTGGAATCAGTGGAATGGTTAGATGATCAGATGTGGTGTAGAAAGCAGATTTAACAAACTCTTGCTGCTGAACAGCATCCACCTGTTATTTTCACTCTCATCTTCGCGGTTTATTATTAGTGTGAATGCTATTCAGCAGCCAGCAGAGCAGACATTTTGTACAGGCATGCCGTCCTTTCTTTTCTGCATCCCTCTGGTTAACAAATAACAATCCTGTCTAGAAACACAGTAATTCTCACACTGCAGGGCGTCATGGTAGCTTAGGGGTTTTAGGCACTGACCATGTAATTACAGTGTCCCAAAGTTGCCTTGGTCATCCCTGCTCTTTCTACATGAACTTTGTGGCCTTCGGCAACATAACCAACCATTCATCTGTCATTTGGAACCACATAAGAATGTTTGAATGTTCATTTTCCAGGAAAAGACTGGCTGTGTGTTTTGCATTGACATTTTGGTGGGGCATGTGGAGGGAAACCAAAGTCCTAATGTTGTGTTAGTGTTGCCAAGATAAGCAAAATAAGGAAAATGAAAGCAAAATAGAACAAAACAAAACAAAGAGTTTGTATCTTAGCAACAGTTAATGTTTCTGATGACAGTTGAACAAATATTACAATTCAGTTATTTGAGTCTTCTGGGGTTCACTAGATAAATGAGTATCTGCTACAGCACTTGTTATTAGAAGTTGAAACCCAGTGATTAAAGTGCAGCTTTTATTAAACAGCTATTGATTTGCAATGTTGTGGTACTGTGACTTTATTTTCATCTGGTGTTGTGTGTTGCTCTTGTAGCAGAGCTGGTGATGGTACAGCAGAGTTAGAGCTGCTCTTTGATCCTGGCCTCCTCAAACAGCATGTTAGCCTCACTGATGGTAAGATAGCCACACATCAGTTTATTGAGACAGTTTAGTAACTCATAATGTTAAATTACATGGTGGTTTTCTGATCATACAATATAGTTTTTCAGTTATTTTATGGAAGTCAATATTTGTTCACTGGTTGTTTTAATGTACTTTAATTTTATTAGATATTAATCTGATTTATTGTTGTACAGTATTACGGTTGTAATGTACTTTACTAGTAAGCAGGGAAATTTGCTGGATACTTTCACCTGACTGTGTTAATGTGTTGCTGCAGATTACGGTGAGAAGCCCCGTCCTCCTCCTCCACCACCCGACACTGAAAATCCTTATGAACCTAATCTGGAGGATGAATACTACTGAAACAAACACAACTGATTCTGGTGCAAAACATTTGCAAATTCATGGAAGATCACCTCCAGTGAACACAGCATGTTAAAATTAAAACAGGAAAAAACAATCCTTACCTTTTGTTATTATTGTCTCATACATATTTTTACTGCTTTTTACTTTCACAAAACAAGATTTGCCATCATGAATCTAATTTAGAAATTGTGACAATGACAAGAATTATTCCCAACCTGGCAGTGTGCATTTCTTTTTTTATTAAAGGGTAAAAAAATTAATAATTAGTAATTCGTCATCCACATCTTTGAATTTTTATTGATATTCAGTGTACGTCCATTTCGCTCTCTTCTCAGACTTCAGAGATGCTGAGGATCTGTTGTGCTCTCTATTATCAGGTAGCCAAACCCCCTCATAAGTGTTAGAAGTTATACTGTAGGCCCAGAACAACGGCTACAGAGTGAGTGGGCAAAGACAGCAAATGCTCAGTCTCCCTTCATCTTAAACTGAGTTCTGGGAACATCCAGTAGACACTGGTTAGCAAATCTGACAGACTTTAAATTATGATAAGAACACAACAATTCAGAAATGTACTCAGGGGCTTCAGCATGTAGAATCTGATAAGTAATAACCAAAATTGTATATTGATTTTAACTCTACTGGCAGCCAATGCAGAGAAGCCAACACTGGAGTAATGTGCTCCCTGCGCTTTGTTTTTGTTAGAGCTCTTTGGCTGAGGCAATAATGTATTACAATAGTTTAGTCTTGAGGACAGAAAAGCATGGATTCATTTCTCTGATCTTAGAGATATTTTGTAACTGAAAAAAACATGATTGTACAAGTTTCTTAATGTGAACAGAGCAAAGAAACAGAGAGTCAAAAGTGAAACCTAAATTCTTAGAGTAGCACTTTACAATACAGGTTACGGGGCCCAGTGACTACTGCATTTAAATTAAGGAAGTTTTGAGAAATCCAGCTTCTCATATAGTCCTGGCAGCCCTTTAAGTCAGACAGTTTGCTGGGATTGTCACGTTTGATGGAAATGTACAGCTGTGTGTCGTCTGCATAAAAGTCAGAAGACACATTAAAACGATGAATTGCAAGGCCTAATGGTAGCACATAAATAAAGAATAAAACCAGGCCAAGAACAGACCCTTGAGGCACTCTAAGACAGCAGCATCAGACATATTACCAACCATAACAGAAAATTGTCTATTTGATATATATGATATAAACCAGCTAAGAGCAGAACCAGATATGCCAACCCACTGTTGTAGCCTGTTAATGAGGATTACATAATCCACTGTATCGAAACCTGAGCTAAGATCCAACAACACTAAAATTGAGAAGTCCCCAGTCAACTTGTATTAAAATCTCATTTGGCACCCTCAGGAGAGCAGTCTCATGCTGTGCTTTTGATGAAAGCCAGACTGAAACATCTCAAAAATACAGTTTACTTCCAGATTCTCAATTAACTGTGTGGCAGTTTTTCACCACTTTTTCAAATTTTTTTGAAATAAAAGATAATTTTGAGATAGGCCTGAAATTTTTGCATGCAGTTGGATCCAGATCAGGTTTCTTAAGCAGAGGCTGCACACTAGCTTACTTAAAATAGATAGGAATGCAGCCAGAGGTGGGGGATGAATTAATAATGGCCAACAGCCAAGGATGTACAGTGGCCAGAACCTCTTTTAGAAATTTGGCAGGAATGCAATTATAAGAACTGGAAGAAGGTCATAGATATGACACTGTCTCCATTAAGCTATTCATAGAGATGGGTGCAAACTGGTGTAGTGTCACTCACTTGCAAGGTAGGGCTATGTACAAATCTGTGGATGGAGTTGTGATTGATGTTCTGAGGATCTTGATCTTGTCAACCAAAAAAAAATGTTTAGCCTGGTGTACTAAATAAATCAATACTAAAAGAGGGAGCTGCAGTGGGGCAGCATTTAAAAGATTGTAAGAAATAAAAACCTAGAATTTTTCATGATAGCATCAATAAGATCAGTAAAATAAGATACTCTAGCTTCCTTCCTCCTGAGGCAGGTGGAACTTGAGCTTGTGCAGGAAGTACATCCTCTGCTGGGCGTTTTTGATGACTGTGTTGATGTTGGACTCCTACTTCAGGTCCTGGGAGTCTCCCAGGTTTCCACGGACACAGTGCTGTTGAGTATGGTGAGGGGAGGGACAGTGTTGGGGGGGGCTCCTCCTGAACTCCACTGTCATCTCCACTGTTTTGAGCGTGTTCAGCTCCAGGTTGTTGTAACCAAACCATAGGGCCAGCTGTTCAACCTCCCATCTGTATGCCGTCTCATCACCGTCTCCAATGAATGAGGCCGATGACTGTTGTGTTGTCTGCAAATTTCAAGAGTTTTCACTTAACCCACTTACTGGAATAGACCCCCGAACTGCTTATTGGCCACAAAGGATTTGTTTATATAACTGGCAGGAATGATGCCCAACACTACGAAAACTGAATGAGGACTTTAGTACAAAATTAGAAAATAGGTCTTTATGAGGGAATCAACACCAGGTCTTCACAAGTAAGTAATGCAAATGTGTGTGTGTATATCTGCAAGTGTGCTCATGCTTTGATGCCAACATAATAATGACAGGACACCATGGGATCTGCATTAAAGTTTTTAAATAAAGAATAATTCACACTAAAAAAATCCAGAATAAAGAGAAATTTCACATACTACATGTTAAAATCAATACAGTGTATTATCTGCAATTAGATATTAAATTATTTATTTATTTATATATGGCATGTCTGTACACCCTATGTATAGGCCCCACTGCAGTACATTTTCTCCTGTCTGCCTGATTGGCTCTTGACAAGGGAACTCATAAAAGTCAGTGTTGATCTCTTGATGTGAACACGATGGCTTTGATCAGCAACAGCAGATAACTCGTTGTTGTTTTTTCTTTTTTTCTTTTTTGAAAGGAACAAACGGGGGGACTGATGAGGTGGCTGAACTGAATTTCCACATCCTTCATTAATTAATCTTTCTCTTACAAACATTCTATCTTCTGTTAAATATAGATCACATAAAATTATCTGTTACAAATTAGTGTTAGTGAGAAAATGATGTAGGAAGCCAGTTTTTTTACCACTGCAGAACTGTGCTGTGCCTGTACTGGACTGGAATATTGAAAAGGCAATCCTTTGGTTCTCTGTTATGATCAGAGGGCTCTTTTTCAGAACTAACTTTATTTTAATCTGAACATTGACTGTTTTGGGGAATTTGGCAACACCCGTGGTGACTGGTGGTCACATCAAGTGCATTTTAACAACCACAGAGATCCATTTAAAACAACATGCATAGCATCGACAGCGGGGGGCGGCAATATGCCAATCAGTGTACTCTGCTGAAAACTCATTAGAGGAAGTGAAACTTCTCTGTAAAGCTGTAAAGGAAAATGGTTAAACCAGGAGTCATCAAGAAAACAGCTACCAAGTCAGTAGCTTGTGACTTGTACAAGTCAAGTCAGAAGTTTTTGTCAGCAAACAGCAAGTCAAGATGGTCTTTGGTTTCTTGGTCTTAAGATGGTCTTTCAGGCCTCACAGTATTTGAAAACATGTTCCTCTCACTATGTTAATAGTATTTTTACATAGTTGTCCATACTCCTTACAATGCATTGGCTGAATAATCAGATATTTATGAGTTATTATCAGTGTTTGGCAAGTTTCTTGAAAATTGCAATTAATTACTGATTACACATTACTCATTGTAAAAGTAACCACACTTATCACTCGGCAGCAAAAGCAACACATTATATTACTCATTACTTTACTTTCATTACTCAGCTGTCAGGTCAGGTCCGACAAAGTTGCCTTTAAACATCACAATCCTCCACACCCACACACTGCATCTTTTGTATTTAACACATTTAGAAATAGAAAATGAGATGTTTGTGGTTTAACAAGCAGGCAGGAGACAGTTTGGAAGAATTTACTGACCATCCAACAACTAGCATTAGCGTAGCCTCAGTGACTGCACACAGCACTCCAGAAGTCCCGACTTCAGCTGCACTATTCAAACACCCTCCAATTCTGAACTTAACGAGCGTCAGGTGACTCCTGAATGTAGGCGGAGCATTACTGGGATTATTTACTGTAATATAATTACTGAATTTTAAATTGTAATCCCCTACACTACTCGTTACTGAAAAAAGGTAATAATATTACTGTAACATGTTACAAAGTAATCCATCACTGGATAAGGCCTGCCTGTCACTGTTGTCCAGTCAAAACTTGGGACTTGAATGTTTTTGCTTTCAAGTGTGAAGTCAAGTCTTTAGGGAGTCAGGTCTCTCGTAAGTCAGGCCATTTTTATGACTTGAGTCCAAATCTGAAGTCTTGAATCTCATTATCAAGGCTGACTCGTTAACTAGCTAGAGCTTCTTTGCTTCCAAATTCAGTATGCATCATTTCCAGAATGATCTTTGCACACCACATACCACGGGTGTAAGAAAACTGGATATTTTTAGTCAATAGTACATGTGCACCTGACCTCCTATGTATTTTTATCCTGTTTGTTTTTGGTGGATTTTAAACTTCGGTTTTGTCTCTTGAATTTGGGCATAATTTCCTTGTACCCTGCTTGTTCTGTAAAAACTATGAGAGGAAAAACTGGATTTCTACAGCACAGGTACAGTACAACACATTTAATGCAGTGGGAAAAAAAAGCCCACGTCACATCAAAGATACTCCTACATCACATCATTTGCATTCAAACCCTTAAACTCAACACACACTCAATGGCAATCCCTTAAAATGTGATAATGTTCACTGAGGAAGGTCACAATGATCTGATGAAAAAGAGGCACTACTAGTAAAGATCTGAAGACACCAGTTTTGTTTTTGCTCCCTTGTCAGCACCTGCACCTACTGTACCGAGGATCACCCTTATTATCTTTTCACTGCCCCACTGAGCATTTCATATTTCTGATGAGGAGCAAGTCTCTAGAACGCCACACGGAGGAATTTCTGTCTTCTACCACCAAAGTAACAGTCTAACACAAATGTTTTTTTTTCTTTTTTCCTGATGTTAAACATTTCCGTCATTGATTTCATACCTAGTTGGAACACACAGTAAAGAAGTGCAGTGTGTCTGGAGTCAGGCTAGGAATTAAGGACTAAGGCTTTACTGGGCAAATGGTGAGGGCTGTTTAGCTTAGCACTACAGTACCAATAGAAGCCGCTACGAGGTTTGAAAGGAAAATATCCACTCACGTAAACCCAAACACTGTTTTATCATCATGTGATGCTCAGTGCATTCTAGGAGTTTAAAGCAATTCAATGTTGAGATCAGTGTAGTGATTATTTACATTTCCCAGAAACCAACATATCCGCTAGCATGCTAGCTGTTCCCTGTTTGAATGTGGAACACTGGTGCAAAAATGGCGGCTCTAGAAAGAAGCCATCACTCGATTACCCTAAAGACCTCTACACATGATCAGCAGCAGAACCATTTTCTATCTGCCTAACTATTGTTTACCAATGGAGGAAGTGAAACGTTGGGCACTGCTTAGACGCCCTGCCATCAGTTTCAACTTCGATCTTGTTTGAAAGCGACCAGTAAAGAAAGAAAAAGGGTTTCATACATCCAAACCATTTTTGATCATTGGGTTCTTGATTTGTTTTTCAAATTACCCAGCACTTTTCGGTGCGCTCAGCTCATATCGCTGATCATGTGTAGAGAGCATTAGGGGCAATACAAGCTGATGCTTTGCTGTTGATGTTCCAAATGAATATGGTATTTTCTGCTGTCAAACTGTTACAGCTGGATTTGACAACAAAGGCTTGGCCCTGAACACCAAATGTCTAAAAAGGACCCAAAAATGCAAAGAACATCACCAATAGCTGGTTTATCAAAGTGTTTTAGGTTCACCACCACTGAACGATGTGGATATTTCACCTTCATATCATTTGTGCTAAAAGGATAAAATTTGCTGTTCCTACATGGAGTTGTTTCAGTTAGTGTACATTTTCAATGTGAGGATGTTATTTTGTAAATATACACCTCCCTCTTGCTCAGACCCTAAATATTTAAGGTCACAGCAAACTCACCATGTGTTAATTTTTCCAAACCTGAGCTGACTGTCACTCCCGAAAAAGCAGCTGCTTTTCTTTTGTCAAGTGCAAGTTTCAAGGTAGTGCAATCCAGTACGGCTCCTGGGCTTTCACCTTCTGAGACAATGCTACAGGCTAACTAGCGCTGCCAAGGCTGCGGTGATACAGCTGGTTTGTGCTTTCCATGGGCAACCTGTGATCACCACCTCATCACCAACGCCATTTTGCATATTTTCTTTTCTCAAAACGCTCCTCCTTTGGCTCATTTTCATATCATCTCTTTGACCACTGTTCCATTTCTTGATGCTTCGTTTCCTGCTTGTTTGTCAGATGTGTTATTTTTTATTAAATTTTTTTTAGATATGTCTGTCCTTCATGCAACATTATGTTATGATACAGTGTACTGTACAGGGCTGTGGTTGAAGGCAGGGCTAGGCTATTCCAGGTAGATGTCTTCTGTAGGACACGAGAACTCCACAAACTCTTTATAGTACAACTGGAAGGCTTTCCTGAAAGACAAATACATGTATATCAGTCATTACTTTAAAGTAGGATGTAACACAGATTTTTCTATAGTGCTCAATTGAGAGCCAAAGTCACTAGCTCACATTTCTCTTTGTATTTTCTCACACAGTCTCTACTGCTGCACTGGACAGTAGAACTTGAGCAGCTCACCATTTCAACCAATAATTCTGTTAGCATAATCAATCTTAATGATCGGTGTGCTACCAAAACCTGATGAAAGAAAGCGAGGCTTGTGAAACAGAGGCTCTCTATAGTTGGGGCTCAATTGGACCCTATAAGTAAATTAGAGTATACTGTATGTTCCAGTAGCACCAATCAAAATTAGCTGATAGTCTTTAGCACTTGAACATTGGAGCTTAAATTTACCGATCAGAACAATCATAAGGCAATTATGTCACTCAGTCAGTTTTTCCATCATGGTCTGAGAGACTCCGGATACAGTTAAGCTAAGCTAACAAGTTAACAGAGCTAACAAATCAATCACAAACATTTACTCTAAACAGTAGCTGGCATTTAGGGATTAACTTTTTACATGAAACATACTAAGTCCATAGAGAAAGCCACATTTAGAAGATTTTTAGACACAGCATCTCATCCAGTTTTGTAACCACAGAAAACACAGGCCACAGCTGGAGTGAACATGCAGCAAGTATTGTGGAAGTGCTTTGAATTTTTTAATCCGCATCTGGATCTAGATCTGAGTGAAAATGCAGACCATCAAGAGATACATTTGCCAGATTTTAAAAAATTAGTATAAGTACAGTAGTTCATTAAACATGGTGGGATGTTGAAAAAAGTCTTGTCTTGCAAAATCTTGTAAATCATTTAAAGAAATCCTGTGTTTCCACCAAGAAACTTGTTCCTTTATCCATGGCCTATTTTTCCACCTAATTTTATGTGAATGTATTAAAAGGATATCTAACAGACAGGGACAAAAAACATAACCTCCTTGGATGAATAATGAATAATGAATTCTGATTCATTATATTTCATACATAGTTGTTAATTTGCAAAAAATGAGTCTTGACAGTTCTTTAACTGACAGAAAATACTTTCAATGTGTAGTTTTGTATGTCAAACGATATAAACATATTAGGTTTTTTCAATAATTTCCCATCCGTAGCTGCTGTGTAACTATTCATTCTTAGGACATTTCTTTAAATGGTGATGTAATTTTGTAGTACATCAGAAACAACCTAATACACTAATATGTAGTTTGACGCACAAAACATAACACTGAAAACTAATTATTTTTCAGTTTAAGAATTTTTGCAAATTAACAACCACGAATGAACCCACATATAAAGGGTTGGCACTTACCAACTAAACCAATTTAACACTGTTAAATCATTAAATACCTGCAAATACATAAGAAATTTGTACAAATTTAAAGGACCTATAAAATAAAGTGAAACTACTTGTTTAAGAGCAAGAACAAATCAGTGATTACATTAAATCAACACCCTATAAAGCCTGATTGGAGCATCCCTAAACCAGAGTAAGCATCTGTATGTGTCAGCAGAGATTAAGTAAAATGCCCTGTACAAAAGAATTAATATCTAATAAGTAGAAAGTCAAACTCACCCTACTGACTCCGCGAGAGGCTTGGTGGAGTTCTCAGACACAAATACATGGCAGGCAAATCTCTGGTCTGCCGGATGCTTAGTAATGAAACCAAAATACCTGCAGAAAAGAAAATTCAGTATGGGAATCACATTTATTTGTTGAATACTTAATTCTGATTGTCTGCTATGTTTGAATAACAAACTGCTGTTTTACATTTGATCACTCTGCAGTCAAGAGGTCACGTCTACATTTGAAGTCTGGTACATTTGTTGATTTCTAGTGACATCTTGTGGTAAGTTTTTGCTTGGTCTTTGCACTAACAGATAGTTTTTTGACACTATTTCTTTTATTTTATCTTCTAGTTAGACAGTACAAAAAATTGACTTCAGGTTAATTTTCCAGATCTCATGTATTAATTTTTTTGACTCAGTGATTGCTGATTAAGTGCTTTTAACATACCGACTTTACTTACTTGCTGTTTTTGGGATGATAACCACAGAAAGAGACGTTCTTTAACTGGAAGAAGTGACTGCACTCGTTACTCTGTGAACAGAAACAGGTAAAGACACAAAAACAGAGGCGGAATAAATTTCTTACATTAACATCGAGATGGCAGTTTGCTCTACAGTTACTAGAGGTGACAATTTTACTCTCATCAAAATGATACAAAATAAACATGTATTATTTGCCCCATTTTATGTCTCTATGGAATTAATTTTATACTATACTATATCATATTTACCATATATTACAAGTAAAAGTATTAAATTATTGGCAGCACATGTAAAAGTATCACAAGTAAAATTTTAAAATATTGTATTATCGGATTATCGCTGATCGGGGGGGCAAAAAGTGTGTGTGCATGTCTGTGTGTGTAATAATAAGTAATTATAGCTTGCTTGCACCAAAGGGTGGCAGAATAATATATCTAAAGAGAGAGAGAAATGATTATTCAGTTGCCTCTCTGCAGTCGTCCAGTTCAGCACCGCGGACAGCACCGAGCCACCGCACAGAAAAAGTAACCTAACGGCATTTGTAAAAGTTCAAAGTGTCACTTGAACTGGGGCATAGCACCTACACTGAACTGTTAAGTAGGCCTAATAAAGTTAATTAATCTTCCCCTCAGACTTTGCTGAAGTAAGCATCCCTTCGCTCACTGGCAAAGCAGAAGCTGCAAAGCACTTTTTGGAGGTCCAGGACATCGGTCAAGTCTCTGTGGATGTTGCTGAAGAGGTGATTTAGGCGTAGTTCGGACATTGTTGAGCGAAAGTATGTTTTCAAACGACGGAGGCTGGAGAAGCTCTGCTCAGCTGTTGACATGGGCACCATCAAATACAGCTGAAGAAGCCTGTCAACTTCACTAAAGAGGGATTGTGTGCCTCATCCCTGTGCTGCCAGCATGTCTGCAATTGTGACCACCTTTGTCACCCGATTGATGGGTCTTTCAGCAGAACTGTTGTGTGCCTGCAAAACTGCTGGAAATATGGACAGCTGGCTGGAAAGCCATTCCATGTCAACATTGCCTGTGTACATCTTGACCGCATTTTGGGGTTGATACCCATTGTACACACACAATCCGGCACAATCGTGAGTTTCATCCACAGTAACTGCATAATGTTTTGCATTGCTTTTTATTTCAGTTAAGAGAGTGGTGAGAGACTCATCTCATGTATAAGTTCATTGATTGTCTTGTGAGATGCATATTTCCCGGTGAACATAAAGCTTTTCAGTGTGGGGATTTTCTCAGCTACAAGTTCGACTAGCTTTTGAAAATTGTCGTCAAGCAATGGGTGACATTACGGTGACTACGTCCATATTTTTTACAGTCTATGGGGGAATGGTTGGAAACGTCTTTTTACCATAAGTGTTGCAATATAGGGGTATTTGAGGGATACAGTAATTCGTGACTTAAAAAGAATGTGGGAGGAGGTAAAAGTGGGGGGTGGGGCAGGATGTCCACTGGATGATTATAATAAACAAGTTTGGGAGGGAGACAGTTTTTTATTTGCAGTGTAATGTTTTATGTAAACAGTTTATTCTAACAAATATTGCTTCACTGCAATGGTATATTTGGTATTTTATATGCCCATGTGGAATAGGAATTTGTAAGTACATGACGCAAATAAACATAATATAGTTAAGTTTATCATATGTTCAATATAAAACCTTCATCTGTAAAGTAACTAGTCAACTACAGCTGTCAAATAAATGTAGTGAAGAAAAATTTGAAATCTTTAATAAAGTTGCACAATTTGGAAATACTACAGTAAACGTATATCAAAACTTAGCTTACAGCATACAGTACTTTAGTAAATGTACTTTAAGATCTTTGCCTACAGGATCTATCAACAGCCACATGGGGGCGACATGCCTCAAATGTTCAATGTGATTCTAGTTTCAGGTTTAGCCTTTATGTGACAAGAACCCATGACGCTGCAAATAATGAACGACAAAGGGCCAGCAAGCCAGTCTTACTCTGTCACAGGCGTAGTAATCCTCCTGAACTGCGAGCTTGATGCCTTTCACACTGATCTCCAGGATGCACGAAGATGGCGGGTTGTACTTGACTGTCATCCTTCTGTTGGTGGCAATCTGGAAAACAAAAGTAAAAATACTCTCAAAAGGAGACTTTTACCCTGCAACCCAGTTCTGAGAAGCTGGAACCAGAACATTTTCTGTTGATGGACTAATCAATTAATCGTTGCAGCTCTACATTTAATGTTGTTTTACTGCAGTAGTCAAATGCTTTACACACGTGAACATACACAAATACACATAACACAGATCCCATACCTTCTGCATGGCTGCACAGAGAACGTCGTTTCCTTTGTGGTAGGGCACTTGGACTGAGCCCAGGAACTTCAGACGGTATCTGTCCATCCATTCACTGCTCTTCACTGTAGAGGGATGAAAGAAAGCATATAGTAAGAGCCATTAACCAACACAAGAAACAATAATCAAAGACAGCAAACAACATAACATGGCAAAGGTGGAGGTAATTTATTAGAAGCACTCAAATCCAGGTGAGATTTTAGTAGCTCCCCTAAACAGACAAAATAAGTAGTTTTTGCAACAAAAGGACAATAATACATCTGTTGGGGGTTGATAGGGTTGTTGACCAGCACCAGTGACTCAGTACTTGATCAGTTGTTACCTCCCCACAACGACTTTATCTACACATGGAATCTGTCATAACTGCATTTGTTTAGTATTTTTTACCACTGTGACCAACTGCTTAAACTAGACAGAGAGTAGTTTCACCAGGAGGGTGTAATGTTACCTGGAGTTTACATTATCCCCCAGGTTCACAGCCCTGTTTGTATATTATCCCTCACTGGCTTCCCACCCATGAACAAGGCCACATTTCTTTGATGAAGCACACAGCAAAGCCAGGGGAAGAACCTGAGCGCCAGGTCCATTTGGAAGGATTTGAATTTTCCCTTCCCCTCTTTCCTGTTTACTCACTTTAGTAGATGCATCTAAACGCATTTTAATGAGGAAACAGATCTTCACCAGAACCTCTGTCTCTGTATCTTATTTGTTGCTGCTTCTGAAATGTTATATCTTTCAGTCCAGTATGACTTCTGTCTCTTTAAGAAAAAAAACAACAACATGCATATAAATAAGTTCTAAATTTAGATTGCTTGCGGCAACACTGACATGATGTCACTTAAGGAGCGTCACTGTACTGCAGGTGTTAGTAATTAAATTGATGATGGCTGAATTCCATGTAGCTGCTTCAGTTTCAGGGTGGTTCCTGGTATTGCGCATGTTGGCTCACTATCACACTGACATGGCTTACTGGGACACTTGAATAGAACAGAGCCATCAGACAAGTCAAAATGTCTGCTGTGAAAAAGGCCTTTTGCGGAGAAGTTAGCATTTAGCATGGTGATAAATACAATCCAGAATAGAATTTAAAATACTTCTCCTTACTTACAAAGCTCTTAATGGTCAGGTCATATCTTAAAGAGCTTATAGTACCCTATTATCCCACTAGAACACTGCGCTCCCAGAATACAGGCTTACTTGTGGTTCCTAAAGTCTCCAAAACTAGAATGGGAGGCAGAGCCTTCAGCTATCAGGCTCCTCTCCTGTGGAACCATCTTCCAGATTCAGTCCGGGGGGCAGACACCCTCTCTGTGTTTAAAAGTAGGCTTAAAACTTTCCTTTTTAACAAAGCTTATAGCCGGCCAGTATACTCACTTTGGACCAGCCCCTAGTTATGCTGCTATAGGCCTAGACTGCCGGGGGACTTCCCATGATGCACTGAGCTCCTCTCTTCTCCTCCTCCTCTCCATTTGTATGCATTCATGTAACATTAATGCATGTTACTAACTTGACTTCTTCCCCAGAGTTTTTGTGCTTTCTTATCTCACAGGAAGGTGCAGTGCCTGAATGGTGAATCATGGCCGTGGGGACTGTGGTGTGGTCCGGTGGATGTCCTGCCTCCATTATTGCTACTGCTATTATTGCTATTATTATTACAAGTCATATCTCTACTACTAATATTGTTGTTACGGTTATTGTTGTTGTTATTATGCTTCTCTGTGTCTCTCTCCACCCTGCCCCCCCTCCCCCTCCCTCCTTCTTTCTCTGTAAACCCCAACCGGTCAAGGCAGATGGCCGCCCACCTAGAGCCGGTTCTGCTTGAGGTTTCTTCCCGTTAAAGGGGAGTTTTTCCTCGCCGCTGTCGCCAAGTGCTTGCTCATGGGGAAATTATTGGGTCTCTGTAAATTAATGAGTATGGTCTCGACAAGCTCTAGGTGAAAAGTGCCCTATAAATAAAATTGAATTGAATTGAATTGAAAATAAATTACTTCCTAACAAGAAGCTTCTAACCTAGTGTAATGTGCTAGTTTACTTGTGTCTATTCTGAAATGTTTATGTAATGTTTTGTCACTTTTATGCCACTGTAACTCAAATCTCCCATTGAATACAAAACCAAAGTCCTGCCACACTTGCTGGTTAAATTGGCAGGACTTTACCTTTCTATTATATTTGAATAAACAAGTTGTATCACTACTGTTGCAATTGCTTGTGTTTGCCTGTATAAGTTAATAAGCTTAATAAATTACTACAATTTTTTAAGAAACTACACAAAAACTTTATCAAATTTATTTTACAAAGTTTGTGTTTGTGCACAGTTTCAGTCAGTGTACATTCACTATGCAGTCTTCTAAAATTAATACTCCTCATGGTGTTAGTACCTTTGTAGCTCTCCTCTGTTTCCTTTGTCACTTCTATAGCGTAATAAGCTGGGAAGATCCCACGGGCACCAGTTCGCATGTTGTAGCCCTCGTACCAGTAATCCTCCGCCTGGACCTCCACCAGCAACGGATCATCCACCTCCAGCTCCAACTCATCATCGTGTCGAGGGACAAACCTGTAGAGACAGATGTAGTTATGCAGAGGATCTGAGGGATCACAGGGAGTATCTGCATTACCAACATGTCTCAAGTGTAGAGGTCTGTCTGTCTGGACATGTTTTTTTTCGAAGAGGACATATCGTGCTTTTTGTGATTTTCTGTTATTTTTAACAGAAGATGAATTGAGATGAATGTATGTAAAAATGCTCTCTGAAAGTCAAAAACCCAGGCTTCAGCCTGCTCTGAACACTCGTTTACAATGTTACCTCTACTTCCTCCTCATCATGATATCAGATTGTTTGCACATGCCCACAAACGACTGTCCATTCCATAGTCTTTGTTGTTGTTGCTAAGGTTGTTCCATGGGCGTTTGCGTTGTCCACTTGCATATTTTGGATCAGATTTGAAATTTGTTTATGTGGCCTCCGGTGCAGCTGGAAGGCTGCCGAGGGGTAGCTTCCAGAAGCTGGCCAATCAGAATGGAGCGGGCTCATTAGGAGGGGGGCCTTAAAGAGACAGGAGCTAAAAAGGCCTGTTTCAGA
Source organism: Scomberomorus guttatus (assembly GCA_038419695.1). Taxonomy (NCBI): domain Eukaryota; kingdom Metazoa; phylum Chordata; class Actinopteri; order Scombriformes; family Scombridae; genus Scomberomorus; species Scomberomorus guttatus. The sequence continues at coordinate 32,987,944 of CM076445.1, read as the reverse complement.
CAGAGGCTGAACTGAGTTGAACTGTAAACCATGCAAAGATATTCCAGTAGACCCCCAGAATATAAATATAGACCTGGAAATGTGCATTATTCATCCCCTTTAAAGGACTACTTATTTTAAAGGAAACCTGTATTTTGAGTATCAAACACTCCTTGTAGGCTTGAAAAGTGGCTCTGAAAAATATGCTGATTCACATAGATTCCCATGGCAAGCATAGACAATAAGCCTTTTTATCTAACAAGGTTTGAAATGGTTTTATAAGTCAAAGACTCAGAGCTTCAACTTCAAAAAAGTAACTCAGCTTAAGGTAAAACAAAGTACTGAACAATGATATAACCTAACTAAGGCTACATCCACACTAATACATTTTCATTTTAAAACAGCGTTTTAAATCCAAAACAATCTCTGTCCACACGAGCATTTTAGCACCATTTCAGAATTAATCTCCGTTCTTACTAACACGCCTGAAATAAATGCATCTTTTGTGAGGATGCTTTTCTGCTGGCGTTTACTGTTCTGTGCACTTGCAGAGCAGAAATGCTCCTTTGTGAGGATAGTTTTCTGCTTGCGGATACTGTTCTGTGCGCTCGTATCATGCACGCACCTGAGTTTTAAGTGCGCAAGTTTTGAGACTGATTAAATACCATAACTTATGAAGTGACCGGCATTTGCATCTCACGGTACACAGTGCCGTATTTGGCTGCAGGAACTGGACTCAGTTTGAAGGAAAGTGGAGTTATCAAAAGTCTCCATTTCCCCCCGTCCAGACTGCAATGCAGTCCCGAAGTTTTCAAACTAAAACAGGGTCAGCAAGGTTTTCAAAAGTCTCCGTTTTAGGGGTTTGAAAATGCCGGAGTAGTGTGGACTGTAGGTGTAAATGTACCAAAAGTTATGAATTTTAAGACGAAAACATTAGTGTGGACAGGGCCTAACTATCCCAATGTTGGCTAGTCAGATGTGGTGTTAACAGCTATACGTGCACTACAGAGATAAACTGTGTGACATTATATGCATAGAAATCTGTAGGAACACCATAATAAGGCCCCGGCTTTCTGGTACCCGTGCATAATGTACTGCACCATCACATGGTCTGTCAGTGAGATGCTGCTATTCACATGACTGCAATGCTGTTGTTTTTGCCCCCCTCCCCTATGCATATATCAGCCTGAGGTCTTCAACAGCAGCTGTAACTCCACGCTGCCAACTGGAGTGTGACTGTTACTGAGGAAACATGCAGAAGTAGAGATTTTTCTGCTCCAACAACTGCACTGCTGATCATAACCAGACATTGCAGCTGAGCATGTTAAAGGAAAAGTCCAAGTTTTTGGCTATATGCCTGTCGATACTGTAGTTCTTCTGGCCACCAGTTTAACTCACTGAACTCTCAGTTATTGCCAGCAATAAGGAGTGGCATATTCTTGAATTTATGTGGGTGAAATATTGCTAATGACAAATAAAAACAAAACCTTTCCTAAAAATATTAAATTTCACATCAAAACAGAGGCATTATTAGACATTATATTATGTGTGTAAAATCATGTGTTCAGCTAAGACAAAAATGAAGTTGGATTATAATTTTGGCAGCGTTTGACTTTAAAATAATCTAAAAAGTGTTGAAAATTAACGGAGCAAGAAACATGAACAGTCAGACAATCAGATGTGTTGTAAACAAACCCCCAGGTTAGCTTTTGCCAGAGGAAACAAAGATTATAAAATGGACTATGAAATTTACAAACAAACCTCCCGGTTCAACTTGGACCTACCGTACATGATGTAATTGTGTACGCACAGGTTTTCCTTTGCAATCGGATTGTCTGAAAAAGCATGTTTCTTGCCCCAAAAGAGGAGGTAATGTAGCTTGACCAAGATCTCAGGAATTTCTTTGGTGAGTACGATGGCATATTAGAGATAAAAATAATGACCTGAGCTGTGTGCTGTATTTATAAAAAATCTGCCTGACTCCTTGACTGCTTGTATTGTGTGTTTGGTAAAATGTTATCATATTCAGTGAGGATGATGGTGTTTTCAGTCATTCTTCCTCACCTGTAGACAGCTCTGTGGCTCTGATCCTTCTCCTCTCCGTTTATGATGCAAGAGAATAAGCCAAAAGACTCCGCACCTTGAATACCAAGTAATAAGAAAATAGATGAGAGAAATAAAACCAGAAAGACAACAGTGCAAGAGTGTCAACCCCTGTATTAGGCTGGCAAAAAGATTAATGACACTGACTTCATATTGCTACAAAAGTCTATTATTAACAAACAGAAAATACCATTAAGACACATTGTGTTTGCTTTAAAGCACACATGTATGCTGCAGAAGCTATAAATCATGCTTTAATTAGGCATGAAACAGATGAGCATTGTGTATTTCTACCTACATTCCCCTGAGCCCTCCCTTACTCCCTCGTGCGCTCCTAAGATAAACTGCTGTGGAGTTTCTAATGAGTCTGTAAAACATATGGACGGCATCCAAGAGGACAACAAGGACTATTAGAGGAAATCACCACATATACATTACAGACAAATCTCTCGTTCTCTGTCGGCCTCTTTCACATGAATCCTCCCTCCTGCACATTACTGCTGGCTTCTTTACACATACATACACACCATAATGTGCGTGGATGTATGACTGGTGATATTTCCCATTGTTTTCCCAAAATGGCCATCAGCTTAATGAAGGCAAATTCTACAATCCTCCATCAAAGGAGCCTCCCTTGGCCCAGTCTTTTCCCCAGGGAGACCACTTTAAGAGCCATTTTTGTGTAGTTATAAAATCACAGTGTCGCATTTTTAAAAAATGATGTATTCAAATGGTGCCAAGAGCTTAATTTGATCAACACTTGATTTTTGATGTGGACACAAATCACTTCAACACCCTTGAGCCTTCATCAGTATTTTTTGTAAATGTTGAACATGCGCCAATGTTTCTTATCTTTTTTGCCTGTACACACATACTACCATTAGCCTTGTGCTTTCATCTTTACCGAATTCTTTACCAAATTTCATGGCATTTCACTAAAAACCACACATGTCAACCTCATGTTGATTCTAGAGGAAAAGTCAGGAGGTCATCAAAGTCCAACAGTAGTTGAGATATTCCAGTCTCGTGGACCACCTGACAGACCAACTGATGGATAAAAACACAAAAAGATAGACTACTGCTACTAAAAAATGAAATTGTACATTATTGCCAACACCTTTTGCAAAATCTTCAGTGATAAACATATTTTTCCATTGTTAGAATTACAATTAGGTTCAATCTGACTCAGTGCAGTTATCCTACAGAAGATCACAATATCCAGTTAAAGCAGTCACGTGGATGATGATCTGTGCTACACGAGAATATTCCAGCCCCTGAATCTCTCTGTGGCTCTGCCTCGACAGCCACACCGCTTTAAGCCTTTTCCACCGTGCTGCCAATTCGGCTAGACAGGATTCACTGCTGTGTTACTGTATGTTAAGAGGGAATTACACAGAACAACGGCCTGCAGTGCTGATGTGCTTCCTGGCTGTTTCACACATAATTCTGGAGGGAGTGAAAAAGTTAAGAAATATATTCTAAAAATGTAAAAATTAGAAATGGAGAGGGGAGCAAATTGTAACTGTGATCTATCTGATAGATAAAAGAAAATACTGATGTCAAAAGAAGCTGTGATGTCACATAATATCATGAGGCTACCCCATAAGCAAACCAGATGGAGTCTTAGTTTGCATGTCTTTGCATACTGTATATCTTTCTAGCTCCAGAACAAAAACAAAATTTCCCACTCCCATCATTTACACTTCCAATCAGTGTCTTCACCCTGAAAACAAGCTGGCTGAAATCAGTGTCACAGTTTTGATTAGAATATTTATACTAGTTTTGAGACTTCTTGCTGACAAACTAACAGGATTTAAAATGTACACTATACATATCCATTTTGGGGACATACATACATAAAGCCTCGACACACATGTAAACACTGTGTACTAAATATGTTGACTTGATTGGTATCATGGTATCAGTGACTTACTGGAGGAGCGAGAGCGGCCGTTCATGAAGACGTTGAGGAACTTCTTGGAGAAGTGCATGTCTGCCTCTGGAGTGGAGTCTTCAGACAGACACGCTGTGGCCTCTCTTCTCACTCCTCCCAACCGAGCAGCATCCTCCTCTTCGTCTTCCTCCTCGTACTCCTCACCGATGGCAGACTCGTAGGGAGAGGAGACGCAGTTGTCGTAGACGGTGGCTGAGTCGCTGTCGTCGCTGTAGCCTTGGTAACACTGCCGGAGACTGACCAGTTCTAGCTGCGCGTGCTCATCCACCACCAGCGTGTATTTGACTGAGTCGTACGAAAGGCCACTGGCGTCTGAGTTCATGGAAGTCCTTAGCGGAACGGCCCTGCTGCCGCCGCCATCCCCTTTTCCTCCCACCTTCCTCATCCTTCCATCCATTATTACCCTGTCCACATCCTCATCCTCCCCACAGTAGCTTTCATCTGTGGCGTCCACATACTCCACAGATGAGCCTGCTCTAAGCATGACCCCAGCGCCCGTTCCTGCCCCCTTCAGACTGAGGTCCAGTGCGAGGGAGGAGCGAGCTGAGAGAGCCATGCTGGGCGGCGTGATGAGGGACTCTACGCAGGAAGCATAAGAAGGCGGGGGGATGTAGACCTCGTCCTCCTCGTAGATGGAGGGGTTGGTCCGGTCTGGGAGGGGCTGGTAAGGAGGCGGACCCTCTGTATCGGAGCTGATGGACATGCGGCCCTGCTCAGTCTGCTGCGAGAGGAAAGGCCTATCCTGTGTGCTGGGTGGCTCTAGGGGGTCAGCAGAGCGCTGCACAGGAGTCAGATAAATCTCCTCTGTGGGCTCTAGATGAACGTCTGTGTGGTAACGGATCCTCTCCCGGTGGTGCCCGCCTCCATCCACCTTCCCTGCTGGGTACAGAGGTGCTGGTGTGTAGTTCTGTGGTGGTGGCGGCGCAGGAGGCTTCTCCTGAAGCTTGGAGCGTGTCACCACTGCTACGGACGATCCGTGCGAGTGTCCAGAGGTGTGGCTGTGTCTGCAGGGGGCGTCGGTGGATGTGCCACGGTCTTTGGTCTGCGCCCCGCCGCCCTGTACCTTGTCCTCGTCGCTCAGACAGCTGTGCTCACGTGGAGGGGTAAGCTCACCTAGAGGAAGAGTAGACAAACAAAACAACACGCACACAGCCATGAAAACACAAACGCAGAAACACAAACACGCACAAAGGCCACACAAGCAGACAGGGTAAATATACATGGTGGAAGCATGACGACGAACAGATGCACAAACAGGCACGAAGGCAGATATGGCAGCAAATGTACAGACAGAAAAAGTAAAACACAAACAGGAAGAGAGAAAAGTAGAAATGGTTAGGTAATGGATGTCAGGATTACGCAGCTAAATCCCCATTACTCATGAAATTCAAGTGCAGCCGAGAGAAGGTGATTGACGTGTTATGTCATAATCCATCGGCAGGAAATCCAGGCATAATATTTCATTGTGGATGATGCAGCACTGAAGACTGAAGCCACAGGACAGCAAACGACAGGTGAGGTCTGAGTGAGTGTTCAAATAGAGAGGTCAATTAAGGACAATGCTGAGACATGTCAGTCTTGTCAGAATTTAGGTCTGTATTTTTGTGAAACTGTTAATCAGCAAAGCATCATTATGGATGCTATTTGATTCCTTTACTAGAATGAACCCTTTTATCGTATTCAAAAAGAAAAGCCAGAAATTCCTTGTGGGGCTGTACAGAGTTGCACTGCACTGAATCCTTTTAATCTGCAATTTAAAATTTAACAGAATTGTCTCAGATGACTCCTTACAATAAACTTCTTGTGGCTTGAAATGAGTCTTTGTGGCTTGTCAGGCAAAGTGATGTCATTTGCTAGTTTGCATGTGAATGGCATCAGTTGTGTTCACTAACAAATCTGCAGGTTTTACCACATTAAGTCTTGAGAATGTTGAGTGTAGAAAAACAACATTTTTCAATATTTTGCAACTAAGATGAATGTGAAAATGAAGACAAATTGTCCAGATGTGGTGGAAAGTGTGTGCCTGGGATGGGCCCCTGGAATTGTTCTGTGTCAAAAAAAAAATCCACCTCACTTTTTTTCTATTCCATCCATATTTTGAGAATAATTTTCAAATTTGAGCTTAATTTCCATTTATTTACAAGGCTAGCAGGTCAGAGTAATGCTCCCAAGTCAGAATAAAACGAGGTATTTCTGTTCTTCCCATTCTGCAAACATGGTGTGAGTGCAGCATAAAAGCACAGGCAAGTGGATTTATCCTGATTTTTGAAGGTTGTTTAAGTGTGTTTTGAAATGTTTAAGAGTAACAAGTAATATTTCACTTTTACCAACAGTGGTGAGTTGCTGGCAGCAAGTTTGGCCAGTCCTGTCTCACATGATGCTCTGAAAGGAACTGTAGCAATGACTTGTGACAGCTGCCGGCTAGCTAAGCCTCAAACTGGCTAACACACACACACACAAACGCATACACACACACATACACACACAATACTACAGCATTGCCTCAGCTAGCAACACTTAGCTTAGCATAATCCAAGCCTTAACACTGTCCCCCGAGGATCAGAAAGAGAGAGACAGCCTGCAAATCCACACTTTCAGCTGGTCTGTTAGTAGTACAAGGGTGAATAATGTCAGAGGAAGCATTTTGCTTTAAACTTCCCAGTTAGCATCAACTAAATAAGGAAATTCAGACATTTAAAATTAAATTTGAGCTTCATGGTGTGAACTGTGGGAAAGAAAAACTCACCTGTTTTCAGAGGCGAGGACGACCCTGAAACCTTCTCCTGCCAACTGTATTTCTTCCCGAAGGAGTTGTTGTTTAACGTGTCCTGTGAAAATACAGAAGCAGAGGTGGAGGAAGTCATGAGAAAGAAAAACAGATGGAGAGATACAGAGAGTCACTGAGTTCTGGATCCTGAAACTCAATGTACAAAACTTTTTGTCTCTCTCTCTCTCTCTCTCTCTCTCTCTCTCTCACTCTCCCTCACGCACACACACACACACACACACACACACACACACACACACACACACACACACACAAAGCTTTTATTCTGTTGAATGAGCAGGGATTCTTTTGTCTGCGCTCCGTGGTGTGCATTTAAAGGGAACCAGACCTTTTCCCCAACTGGGAACACACATGCTTACCCAAAAACAGTGGGGGTCTCTTTAGGCTGTTTAGGGGAGTTGTTGATAGATTGGGGGGGAGCCTTTTCTAGAAACCATGATACTTCTCAAGAGCCTTTTTCTGTTTTTCAAATTCTGAAGGATCAGTTCATCCAAATCACACACAGAACAGGACAGAACTGAATTTCCCTTCTTATTTTTATAGATACAGACAAGTAGGAAAAAAACAAACACACTGTAAATGATTTCCCAAGAAAAGACAGTGGCCAAATAGCATGAATTATAAAAAAGAGTGGAATCTGGTTTAATTTGTCACATCCAGCAGTGATGTAGAAGTGTACCCAAGGGTGTGTACACAGTACACAGTGACATCACTGTTGTGGTCAGACATGAAACAGACTTGAATCTTTCGACCAGAAATGGCAGTGAAACAATTATTTCAGACTGGTATAAAGACTGGTACTCTTTGAAATTTACCTTATTATAAATATCTATTTATATCATTAGTATTCAACCAATGAGGAGACATTTTATTTAAATTTTATGATAATGAGAGAGATAGTCTTGTGGGAGAAATGTAATTGCGACCTGGATAAGATTCACTGAAAACTTTTAACAATCCAGGAACTCTGACATTTTTAGCAGAGAGGCTGAAATAGATGGTTGTTTATATAAAGCACAGGACTTTAACAGCAGAGTAAGGTTCGGGAAAGGTTGTGATTTTGGTCAAACACTGAAAAAGTGTTGCCTTTTTCCATAATAATATATGTGAACAGTTTGCAAATGTGTTCAATACAAACATTTCCTTGATATGTTGATAAAAAAAACCACAATGCGGCTGGCATTAGGTCCCATACAAAACTTCTGCAAATAAGTTGCATATGAACATCATTTTTAGGAGGAGGAGAAAAAGCTGACAGGAAGAGAAAGTTCTGAAAAAAGAAAGTTCTTTTTAAATCAAAAAGAGGGGGCAGATACACACAATAGGGACAACATTAGAGCTCAAAGCAGCAGGAGATGCAAAAGAGCCAATATTGTGCCAAAAAGTCACATTAAGGAAGAAAAAGCCTTCAGAAAATATTTTTTTTTTTACTATGGTGAGCATGAGCATGAAGAGGAGGAAAGAGGCAAGAGTGGGCTGGGTATTGTTTAAAAATGTTTTGATTTTAACACCAATATGTTAGATTTTCAGTTTGGATACCAATACAATTCAGCTTTTGATACTCAGTGGTACAGACACATATTAGTCAGTACCAAAACAGTACTGAGGTTTGATACCCAGCCTTAGATAGGAGGAGAGAGACACAGAGATGGTAAAGGGGGATTTTTTAACGGAAGAAGAAAAGTGGAAACTCCTGTGACGATGACGTGTCGTCCAAAATAAGACCATGTCCTCCTCCTCTGTCCACACCAACGTGCATGACTCACTTTCCATTTACGTGTACCAGGCGGAGACAGAGCTGTTGCCATGGTAACCAATGAATCAGCAGGTGGGAGACAGCAGCATCGATCTGAGGAGCGAAGGTTTGTTTTACCATGGTGACAAAAAGATCAGCGCTCAGGGCAGTGACTCAGTGTGTGTGTGTGTGTGTGTGTGTGTGTGTGTATTAATGACTCGGATCTACATGGAAGTGACTCTAATAGAATGTGACCTTGTCAACTACACAGTTTGGCAGTGGGCAACACATAGATATACCACAGCACACATAACAGCAGAAATTACATCAGCAAAATTTTAAATCACAATGGCACTGCTTTGCAGAAGACTTCATTCTGTCTTTCATGCACCAAATATAATGTGGAGGTTTGGTAATTCCTCCTTTTTTGACTTATGTTCACTAGTTTATTATTTTGTCCAACATTTCAATCAGTTATGACAACATTGTACTCAAAGTAATTACAGAGATCTGGGAATACAGTTAAAAAAGAGACAGTTAAAATGTGTTAGCTTGTACTGTGGGGGATGTTTACATTACAGTTTGGCTAATACATTTCCAGTGTGCCTTCATTTTCTGTTCTAAATATGTTTGACTAACCTGGGGGGTTTGTTAATAACCTGTCTGATCATCTGACTGCTCATGTCTCTTTCTTTTTAGCAATGTCAGTGTTTCCAGACTGACTACAATGTGAACACATCAACACTTGAGCCCCTTTAACGTATAAGCACTATGTTGATTGTTGCACTAAAATAAAAAAATTGTTGCAGATAAAATAAAAAAAATAAAAATCTATCTAGCGCTCTCTCATTGCACTTGTACCTGGTCAGCTACTTGAGAATTTGTACCATGTCTTTTTCTGAGTCACTATCCTCTAATGCTTGATTGACTTTTCCCGGTTGTTAGTCGCTTAAAATCGTCTGCCAAATGACAACATGTAAATGCTAACGCTAAAGCTAATGAAAATAAGACAAAACCTCTCAGACAAGACCACCTGTAGACCCAATTTGGGGCTACATCTGGTACCTCCCTCTCGTCTCTATGTATTTCCTAGAAAAGGTTAGCAAAGGTTACACAGACAATTTAAATGTTGTTGTGACCAACAAAAATATGGCGTGAAAATCATTTTTCAGTAATAATTACATACTAATTGTCAGCCCAAATGTCACCGCACCTCAAACCCTTGATGTCCATGTCCATTGCTGTATTGGAGTGTAGTCTACTGTGTAGGTACACTTTGCAAACATGTACACACACACACAAACACAAGCACTTAAATAGACCAGGCCAGACTGTGTCGTAGCTAGATGAGAGATTAGTCAGATTTGGATTAGGACGGAGGAATCCTTCCTGATATGGATGTCTGTCTGGATAATTTCACTCAGGCAGCTTGAGTGGAAACAGTGGAACATTGTGAAATAAAACCACTTTCTGCCAAGAGCTCATTATACAACATATGTCTATTTTTTTTTTACTTAGGTGGTTGATATGCAGTTTGGATGCCTGAATGAAAATCTGTGTAAAATAATCTACCACTTTAGGAGGTCTAAACCTAAAAGGTCTTACTCCTACTTTAAGGAGCTAAGTAATGTTTTTTAGTGTGTCATGATTTTCCACCTTTTAAGTCTGGGGAAATAGGGGACAACATTTTTTGTCATGAGAGTAATTACATTTAAATACACAGAAAATTGGCACAAAATGCAGGCACTTGGATCCAAAACACTGCTTTTCATTAAGCCACATTACTCTAACCCCAGTCACTGTTCAGAGCTGCATTTGTTCAACCACAAAAGTCTGTTACTCGCTGCCAAATGATGCAGAGTTTAATGTATATTTTGCATTTTTACCGATCCACTGACCTGGAAATAGTCACCCAGCTCTCTCCCTGCTTTTCTCCTACAGTATTCTGTCTGAGGAAGACTGCCTGGAGATCATCAGCGCTCATCTAGCTCATCTCATTTGAGTTGTGTCTGCGCCGCCTGACTAAACCTCTGTTGTCATTGTCAGCTCTGTTGGAGCTGGTAGAGCTGTAGTGTCTCAATTATATACGTGTTGCAGAATAAAATCCACCTTAAAAACACTTTGCTTTAAACCTATTTTGGTGATGTGTTCTCAGGCTTTGTGTAGTTGTCTGCATGGATGAAAAAAATCCTTTCAGTTAATTGGTTATTTTATATCAGCGTAATATCTTCAGAATCTGAATATATAGTATATTTCAGACATGGAGTGGTGTTTTATTTTTGCACAAAGCCAGGAAAACAACAGTGAATGTGTGAGGCTGAAAAAAAAATCACAGAAATAGCTTGAACTATAACCTATAGGAGCAAGAAATAGACCAGAATGCAAAGGCATTCTAGGAAATGCAGGAAACCCCTGGCTGAATCACCAACTGAAGTAGACTAGGCAGGTGGAGAGAAAACGGGTTCAACAAAGAACATGCTACAACACTCCATCTCCTGGAACATGCTGAATGTCAGAGACTGCTGATAGTTCTTACTACTACTACTGTTATAACAATATCTGATGAACACACAAAACTGGAGTGGCTAAAGCTTATAGTGTATGTTCCAAGCTCTTTTAAATGGCACAAAAGAAGCAACTAACAACTGAACAATCTTTCTAAAGTGGCTTTGAAGTTATGTGTATGTGTGTCAAAACTGTAGTTGGCCTTTTTCTTTACCCACACTATGGTGAATGCTTGCTTTCCATTTGTGGGATACTATTGTGGGATTATTGGATTTTATCTGTTTGCTGAATATGTTTCAATGTTTTACAGCAGCTTACGCAGCAAAAGGCTTTGAGATTCAGACATTCAGAGTGATGCACTACAAGGTGAAACTCATAGTACATTGCACACAGCTAGAGCCTCACATTAAACAGACAAATTCATAATAAGAACACTATAACATCATCTGTAAATATGGCCACGCTACACCAGAAGTCCAGAAATCAAACTGATCCCAAGATCTGCTGCTGATGGTTGTTATAATGAGATCTGATTTGTTGCGTCATGTCTTCACACTTTATGGCAAAGACCACCTCCAGAAAACTGTTTTCCCACAACTTTGAAATTCTTCACGTTTTTTTATGTCCTAGTTTTTTCTGGCTGCTGAAGAAAACGAACAATGTCCCAGGAGACAGGAAGACTTCCCAAGAACAAAACATTTCAGAGCAATTATTTCCTTTATACTTTCTTGTCCTGACAGCTCAAACACACACACATACAAACTCACAAGAACAAAGGCACGGCAGCATCTACAGTAGTCTTTCTTCCACCTCGTGGAAACTGGGCAGAGAATAAAGCGCAGACAAATATAGTGCTGCTCAGTTGATCATGTTGACAGCCTGCACTGTGAGTGAGTGTGTGCATATACACTGCTGTATATGTTACGTAACAAGTATCATCATACAGGCATATCTATGGAGCCTGGCAGGTATCAGAGTAGCATTTTTAGAAAACTTAAAGTGCACATATGAGTATCAAATGTACAATACACACCGTCAGGTTGGTGTGTCTAGTTGGGTCGGTTATGGAGGAAGCTAGCAGCTGTGTTTTAAGTGGTGATGTGTCTCATGGAAATTACTTCTGTCAATTAATATTGTAATTGTTTATCAAACGGCTACATGTAATGTGAAAGCATGTTGCGCACAGTGAAGAATTCACAGAGAATTATCACTAACTCTGCAACTCTATGGAGCTTTTTAGGCACTTTTACCACAAAGTTTTGGTTTTGCAGTACTTTTACTTCCTGATTCAGTTTCACAGCTTTCATTAACCCCTTTTCCACCAGCAGCAGACAGCCATTTTCAGCAAACAATCTCTGGTAAACCCACTGTACACCACCTGCCCAGCAGCAACCATTGGACTAAAAAGTTAGCTCTTAGCTAATGAGGAAAGAAAGAGCGAGATATGTTTCTCAACAGTCGGTGGAGACCAAACCAGAACTAAAAGTGAATATTAGACATTCATTAGGTGGACAAAAACAGGACTCAGAATGAGTAATATTGCTACACAATATCTTGAAGAAGAATGCTTTGCTAGTATGTTAGCTATAACAAAGGTGAGCGCTGTCTGTCAGGTTGTTGTGGAGTTCTTATTAATTAATACAGCTTTAGGTTATTACAATGATTCCACTTATCCTTTTCCTTTCAGCACTGTTTCTCATAGAGGTTTGATGCTACACTGGGCAAGAAAATAACATGCGATTCTTCTTATTTTACAGGAGCACAGATTGATTTTGTTTTGTTATTTTGTGTGCATGGAGTGTATTCCACATGAACTTGTAGCCTGCATTGAATACAGATACACACACGTTTGCTATTTAGCGAAGAAAAATAGAGACCTGAGCTGTGTTTGCACAGGAGGCAGACTGACACACATGGGATCAACAGACAGTGATGAACGCTCACGCATACCTACACTGTCACACACACACAGAGCCTCACCCAAACACACACACTCATGAATGTACTTGTATACTTGTGAGGACCCTCGCTGGCATAATGCATTCCCTAGTCTTAACCCTCAAACAGCCCTTTAAAAGACAAAATGCCCCCCCTCTTGAGGTTCAGAGCTCAAATTTGTCCTCACAAATCTAGACAACACACACAACACACACAACAACACACACAGTCACGAGCTCTAGCAGCAGTCAAAGACAAACAGAGATGGGCACCAAGGGAAAAAAAATCTGTCTTGACAATTGAGGCTATTGTTCAGTCCAGTGAACACATCCTGTCAGAGAAACAATAATAGTGAATCCAGTAGTGATGCCATGCAGATTGTCCATCATTAAATGTCATATTTGCGTGTCAAGAAGAATCCAGACAGGCAGACATGAAAATCTTCACTGAAAAAATAATTTCTCTGCTCCTTCTGCCCTTTGATCAATATTCACTTAGCTGTCACAAACTGTGTGTGTGTGTGTGGGTGTGTGTGTGCGTGGATAAGGTTAATTCAGGCTCTACCTGTGTGCGTGGCACAATCGGGAAGAGGTTAAGGGTCGTGGGTCTCTTGGGCCGGTAGGTATCCATGGTAACAGGTGCTGCAGGGTCCTTGGTGACTGGCGGGGGGTGCGATGGCGGACGCCTTCAAGGACTCTTTGTCACCGCGGTAACCGTCAGCACCGTCAATGAGGTCCAAATGCAGCATCTCTGCCTGGAGCTGGCCAACGGCACCCAGCTCGGCCCTCCCCGACATGCTATTGGTTCCTCGCCTCACATGGCCCTGCAGGGATTGGAGGACACATCCCGTCAGTCGTGGCAGAGAAACAGAAACCGACAGAGAGAGAAAGAGACAGAGAGTATGTGGATGGGATGAGGAGATTGAGCCAGCCAATTAGAAGCTGCTCTGTCTTCAGCCTGTAACACTCTCACTGCCAACACTTAGCTGCTTACAACAGAGAGACAGAGAGCAGAGGCTATTCCAAGCATCAGCTTCTCCACGACAGCATTTACCTAGTAATAAAGTGAATGACTGAATGAAAACTCCCTTCGCTCTGCTAATAATTGTTCAGTTTCACAGCTTTTCTTTTCATTGTAGTCTTTTGACAGGGGCTGCTGTTAAATTTTGTTTGACATGCACAGATGGTACAAGTTGTGTCCGTGCTTGATAATCCTAACTGAGTTGCCACTTCACTTCCACTTCATTATTCAGTCTAATGTTGTGTTCATGTTAGCTATTAAGTAGTGGCTGATGTATCCGTCCCATCCACGTCACTTTTAGGGCATTGATGATTCGAATTATGAGTTGAGAATCCCACAAATGAAGCCTCATTTTGTCAGTTGATACACTGTACTTTATTTAGCCATTGGATTGTACACAAAACAACGCAGGATAACAACGTGACAGACAAAACAAACCTAGTCTCAGCTCTGCTGGTGAATGCTAGCAAAGTCGGCTCTGTGCTGTCCGCAGCCATGCTAGAGAGATGCTCCATGGATGCACACTTTTTATTTCTTCTTTCTGTAAATGTGATGCTTTCACATCACAGATAATGACCAAAGACATGAAAACACAAACAGTCTGAAAATGTAATGTAAAATGTGAGTGTAGGCTGACTTTAGTGAGATCTGGTCTGCAGCACTGTAGTGTAACCGAGCAGCGGATGTGAACAACAATCATAATCATAGGTACATAGGTAGGTAGGTAATCGTGGGCGCTCATGACAAAATAAAATGTAGAAGTCGGTTGCGGTTTGGCGTGAATTGTAACACACATTCTAACACAACTGGCCGTACTCGAAAATGGGAAGCTGTTGAGGGATCATATTCTCTTTGCTGCACTAGCAACTTGTACTGGGTGCTTGCACAGTGGGGATGGAACTGGGAGACATAACTTGGACTTATGGTTTAATTGCTGTTAAAAGAAACAACTAGTGACACAGGTGGTCAATGTCTGTCATCCCTCCACTGGTTAACATTAGAGTTAGCAAGGACAAGCAGCGCAGAGGGATCTGGATATTATGAATTTGGGAAAAAACAGGAGTGAAAAACATTATGGAAGTCCATTATAGAGCAGAAAGTGAGGTATGATGAAAATTAAAATTGCAATGACTATCTTTTAATTCTGATATAAAATATTAAAAAACATAATTTAGTCGTAATTAGGTAAAATCATAAATATGAATGAATAAATGATGTCACAATTAAAATACTATATTATAATTATGAGACACTAAAATGTTTTCATTACCTTGGCAGGTTGGGCTTGTTTTTTAAATAAAATAAAAATTATCCACCTAAATGATCCATAGTATAGCAGAAAACAGCACCTATCAGTGAAGATATGTAATATTTAAACATTTAAATATCTAATGTTTTGAATTCTTAAATTCAGCTTTGTAGTGTGTGGTATAAAGCGTCTGCATTGTGCCTTATTTTTTGATAACTGCATGGGTCAGAGTCGACTGTTAAAATGTTTGTTGTTAAGCTTTGTTGAAATACTACATTTTAAAACACTGTCCTTGTTCTATTGTTGTCCAGTATACATTCTAGAAGAGAGTACTTTACTCTTTTCCAATTTTTTTGTTTGTGTCAGCAATTCATTAAACCTGCTTGACTAACTAACCCTGAGGCTTAAGAGCTGCTCCGTGCTTTCATTAATGCTACTTAGTACAATGTTACAATGTGCTAAACTGAGCAGTTGTTTAATCTAGTGATGAGATTCACTTTAACGTTACTGCTGAAATCAAAAGCAACTGACAAACACAGGCGTCGTCTGAGAGACAGCAAAAGTCAGAGGTCACTGGGGCAGTACAGTCTGGTTCAGTTATCATCACTATCACACACACACACACACACACACACACACACACACAGTAATTCCTCCTGTTTGTTGCTGTAGATGCTTTGACATGGACACCAGAGTTACTGTTAAGGCTATTACACTCTTTAGCTCTCTGCTCTACATGTATAAACAGACATATCACAAACAGATTTTTGTCACTATACAAATATAAAGTGAGGTGATAAATGATAAAATAATTACTATTAATAATAATAACACATTCATAAAAATAAAACAAATTATAATATGTTACATTATTATTGTTATTTTATATATAAATACAATATCCAAATTAGGAAATTAATTGACAATGCTGATGCATAGTGAAACCCATGAACACAGTGACTGATCAATGTGGGAAAATAAAATAGCAGAACAATAGAAAAGCATATTCCGAATAAAAGAATAAGCTTCTAAGAGCTGCATCAGAGCAGATTCAGAGAGCAGAGGACAACAGTGAAACAGGAACAGCTGTGTTAACACGCCTGCCATGATAAAATCATTCACCACAGTCTGGACAATTTCAGGAGGGAAGGAGGACTGTGAAGTGAAAAAAACCTCCTTTCACATGAACCCACATTATACAGCAATTCACTTAACAGCCTTTATATTGTGAGTAATAATCATTTCAAGAATTGAAGCTGAAGCCAAAATAATGTGCACAGTATTTAAGCTTAAAAAGACAGCACATGTGTTTTTATAAACATGCACATACCTCATTGCTGCTGAATGACTGTATTATAAAGATTAGTATCAGTGTTTTTCTTTGTAAATGAAGCAGAGCGGGTATTAACACGTGTGTGCGCAGCTGCAGACAGTAAGCTAACTCACAGTGGGTGAATGGAATGGAGGTTAATCCAATTCCATCGGCTGAGTGTTGCCTTCAAGCACATTTGTATGCAGCGAAACACCGATCACAGATATCCAGAGGTCTCTCTGTCAAGAAAGAAAGAGGCCTGTGTGCATTTGAGAGAGAGAGAGAGAGAGAGAGAGAGAGAGAGAGAGAGAGAGAGAGAGAGGGCTGCTGTAATTAATTTGTAAACAGCCAGAAACGTTTGAATTGGGGCTAAAATGGGAAGTGTATGTAGCAGCATTCCATTTCAGGGACTGCCTTAACTTAATTATTTTCATTATTGATTAATCTACCAATTATTTTTGAGCATATTTGAGTTTACTGGCTATTCTGTATAGATGTGGAAATGTAGGCAATAGCCTATATATTTTTTTTCAGAATGAATGCTCAAGCAGATACTGAAAGTTTGAAATTTTATTTTTTAGCACTACTTTTATAGCTTTCAGGGCCAAAGAATTATGTCTTGAACATGAACTCAACAGTTTTACCAAAATAAACAATATAAAAAAACTACAGGATCTAAGTAAAAAGAAAAATGTCCCAGTGTTTTATCAAATTAATGTCAAAGATGGAAGAAACAAAAGACAGCTCAGACAAACACATTCAAATCCAAGGTTGACTCACAATCCTGTAGTGACAGGCACAACAGGTGCATCTCAATAAGCAACTTCCAGTTTAATGATGCATTCACGCAGTCACATCACATGACCTTGTTACCGGTTGTTCACGCTTGAAATGTTCACGTTCAGGTCATTATTAAATAAATCACATGATGTGCATCAATGAAGCCCACTACAGAGTGACGCTGGGTATCAACCCAAGAGTTTGTTTTGAATGAAACTGTAGAACAAAAGCAGCAGGGAAATATTCTCTTAAAATACAGACAAAAGCAAAAGTCCATAATTGCCAGGGTGCAGAAATGATGTGCACATGCAGTTTATAGCTACGGCCTTTGTTGTTGTCCTGAAGGACCAATACAACAGTCCATGTAGTCTTTAATTTTATGTACTGGCCATTTTGTATTGTGTGTGTGGTGTGTGTTTATTAATGATGATTCTCCTTTAAAGGACAGGTGCTGCAGCCTAGTGGTGTGGCTGACTGGAAAGCATATAGTCTTTAGAGCTTTGCACAGCTTGCACCATCTTGCTTGCTTATTTTGCATCTTTTGTTTATCATTATAGTTTTAGTATTCTCGTTTTCTATTT